>OY728126.1:1163857712-1165107712 GCA_963277665.1 Viscum album
ATTCTTGGTCATGTGATAATCACTGTTTATTGTATTATGGAAAAATAATAAACTAATGATTATAATATTATGAAAACCCTCATCTCCTCCACTATAAATACCACCCCTCTTTACCTCTTCTATTTACTCCTCTCAAGCCTTGATACTTGCCTATATTCTTCCCAAATCACTCCACAAGCTTCTCCCCCATGTCCAACAGCACTTGGTCCCCTAAAAATACCAAATCCTCTCCCCTTAAGAGGCTCTGAAGGAAGATTAAATCAAGAGGTAAATTCCTCTTTTCTTTTCTTTTTTTTCTTTTCAAGTTCATTTGTTTTATTTTCTATCCTTTCCTCTAATCATAAAAATATTTTTACAACTATAGTACTTTAAATGTAATGGAATGTTTTTATGATAATTTAATAAGTTATTATCATCTCTCCTTTACTCTTCTTTTATTTTAGTAGTGAAGACACCATCCGAGATGTGTTAATTTACCACATTCAAGGACGATGGGTTTTCAATTTCAATTAACATGTACAATTCTAACCATTAAACTATTTTTATGGTTTAAATAGACCATAATATATGTATTATTACTCATTTATGGGTTTGTAATCCTTTTGTACACATGGTTTTGGTTTATAAAACAAAACGTGTTCTTTGTGGTAAAAAATCACCAATTATCCCAGAAGGTTGTCCCTAAAGTTTTATATATTGATTAAACTTAAGTCCAAGTAAAAAAATTCAATTTTGAACCATGAAAACTTCCATATGTTCAATAATAAAATATATCTTCAATTATGGACAACTATCTTCATTATACATGTTTATCCAAACATGAACCGATCATTAAAACCAAGCAAGCAAACAGACCCGAACAAGGAAATTGAACCTTAAAACCAATAAAAATGGTTATAAATGAACTTAAAAAGGTTATAATAAATATTTTACATATAGAATAGGTTTTTTAATTATTAATTAATGTGTCTAATTTGATTATTTAGTTCATTAAGTTCAAGAAAATATCACCATCATTTTTAAGGTAAGGGATCCACTTCATTTCACTTTTATTCAAGAATGTCGTCTATGCTATGAAATTTTATGTGTAATACCTAATTATGGGGTATGATTTCACACCTCCCCATACTTACTTCATGATTTATAAGTGATGAGAATCCCATCTCTCTTTTATGAATCAATCTTAAGTACACCCTATACCATGCTGATAATCCGTAAGGAATTCTAACCGAATTTCCTTTATTCTTTTGGGTTTCCTTATATTTATTTATACCAAAGTGAAGTTATATTATATATTTATGTGAATATTATAAATGATGTTTACATGTTCAAAATTAATATATCTATACCCTTACATCATTTTCTTTCAGGGATATACATGTTTTTAAGTGATTCCCTCATCAATACTTCCTGATAAGCAAACCTGTTTTTCAGAGAACTTCCCAAATTCTTACCCAATTTAAAGTGCACTATATCTTCTATTTTAATCCACCATTTTATTTATAAAATGATTATTTTTATTATAAAAATTATCTTTTTTAACTTCTGGTTTTGTATAAATTATTGTTCCCTTTTCTATTTTAAAGGCTCTATAGTATTTTCCTTAAAACCTCTCAAAAATGTTTTAATGCTAAAATTTCTTAAATACTTTTCTTAATTGTTGTAAATTCTACTTAACATCTCTTCCCATGATACATGAATATTTTTCCCTTATGAATGTACATGTATATTTTAGTTCCTTTCTTTCATGGATACTTTTATGATACGCCCATTTGTTATGATTTATGTCATGATTATGTTACCCAATCCTTTCCATGGGCAATCCTTATGTTTATATATGATTGATTTTTTTATGATTCATTATGTGGAAAACATACTCATGGAAAGTTAATATGGGTGTTCCTAGAAAGTTCTACAATTCATTGGCTTATCAACTCTCACTTATTCCAACCATGCCCAAGATACACGATGTCTTCCATGTATCCCTCTTAAGGAAGTACATAGTAGATCCATCGCATGCACACTCTTCAAAGGTGGTACAGTTAGAGAATGACCTTTCTTACAAGGATCAACCCATGAAGATCTTGGATCATAGAGATAATGTTCTATGTAACAAGATAACTCACCTGGTCAAAGTACTGTGGCAGAACCACAAGTACAAAGAGGCAACATGGGAACTAGAGGAGGCAATGAAGGAAAAGTACCCGCACCTCTTTATGGCATAGAATGTAAAACTAAATTTTGAGGGTGAAATTTCATAATATGGGGATAATGTAACAGCCCAAAGTTTTCAGTGTAAATTTCATTCTTATAAATATGTCATATAATCACATGAAATCACAAAACAATAAACTACTAAGTTCTATGTGACTTTTAAACATAATATTGTCACCTATATTATTTGAATTTTGAAAATATGACATATACAGTTGCTATCAGTAAGTTATTTGGTGTCTAATATGACCAAATTAATTTTTGGTGAATAGTAACATACCCTTATGAATAGTAAATTTACCTTTATGAATAGTGACATACCCAAATGAATAGTAACCTTACCTATGATAGTATACAAATATGATTCAAGTGGAAGTACTATATACCTACATATGGGAATATAAAAATAAATGTTATAAAATTGTTGTTTTTCAAGTAAATTGTGAATTTGATTAAAAATTAAAATAATCAAATTTAGAAAATTATTTTTGAAAAATGGAGTTCATTTTTGGATTCTACCCATTGAAAAATGGTTAGGGTGAATTTCTGTGATTTTTCTAAATTACATGAATTTTTGGTGAATCGTAAAACACATAAATTTACCGTATAAATACATTATAATTTAAATCCACTATTACTGACATAATAAGTGATTTAAGCACCCAAATATCGAACTCAAATTCACTTATTATTATTCTTTGTCATCAAATAATCACTATTTATTGTCTAATGGAAAAATAATAAACTAACGATTATAATATTATGAAAACCCACCTCTCCTCCACTATAAATACCACCTACCTTACCTCTTCTATTAACTCCTCTAAAGCCTTTTTCCTTGAATATATTATTCAAAAATTAATCCCCAAGCTCCTCTACCATTCCCAACAGCCCTTGGCCTCCTGAGAAGACCAAATCTTCTTCCCTTAAGAGGCTCTCAAGGTAGATTGAATCAAGAGGTAAATTCCTCTTTTCTTTTCTTTATTTTTCTTTTCATGTTCATTTGTTTTCTTTTCTATCCTTACCTCTCCTCATCCTAATTTTATGAAACCTCCAGTATCTTATATGTAATATTTTTTTATTATAATGTAATAAGTTACTATAATCTCTCCTTTACTCTTCTTTTATTTTAGTAGCAAAGACATCATCCGAGATGTGTTAATTTAGCACATTCAAGGACGATGGGTTTTCAATTTCCAATACCAGATTAAATTATGGTTATGAAACCATTTTAATGGTTGAACCAGACCATAATATATGTATTACACCTCATATATGGGTTTTTAATCCTTTTTTACACATGGTTTTGGTTTATATAACAAAATGTGTTCTTTGTGGTCAAAAACCACCAATTAACCCAGAAGGTTGTCACTAAAGTTTTATATAATGATTCAAAATCACTCCAAGTAACCAAATTAAAATTTCAACCATTTAACCTTCTGGATGTTCAATAATATAATATAACTTCAATTATGGACAACCACCTTCATTATACATGTTTATCCAAACATGAATCGATCATTAAAACCAAGCAAGCAAATAGACCCGAACATTTAAATTGCACCTCACAACCATTCAAAATGGTTATAAATGAACATAAAAAGGTTATAATGAATGTTTTAAATATATAATAGGTTCTTTAATTATTAATTAATTAACTTATTTTTATTATTCAGGTCATTAAGTTCAATAAAATATCACCATTTTATTTAAGGTAAGGGATCCTCTCCATTTCACTTTTATTCAAGAATTTCCTCTAACTTATGACATTTGATGTGTAATAACTAATGAAGGGGTATTATTTTTCACCTCCCCCATAATTTCATCATAGTTTATAAGTGATTATAAACCCATTTCACTCTCATTACGCCCTCTTAATTACGCCCCATATCATGCTGATAATCCATAAGGAATTTTACCCGAATCTCCTTTATTCTTTCGAGTTTCCTCATATTTATTTATACCAAAATGAAGTTGTATTATATATTTATGTGAATATTATAATGTTTTTACTTGTAAAAAAATCATTTATCAAGACCCTTATATCGTTCTATTTTAGGGATATACATGCTTTTAAGTGATTTCCTTCTCAATACTTCCTGACAAGGAAACATGTTTTTAGGGAACTTCCCAAATTCTTGCACGATTTCAAGTGAACTATATATTTTGTTTTAAGCCAAAATTGTATTTATAAGATCATTATTTTTATTATGAAAACCATCTCGGTTCACTTCTGGTGTTTTATAAAGTATTGTTCCCTTTTCTATTTTTAAGGTTTTATAGTATTTTCCTTAAAACCTCTCAAAAATGTTTTAATGCTAAAATTTCTTATATACTTTTCTTACGTGTTGGAACTTCTAATTAAAATCACTTCCAATGACACATGACTTTTTTTAACTTATGAATGTCCATGTATATTTTAGTTCATTTATTTCATAGACACTTTCATGATACACCCATTTATTATGCTTTATGTCTTGATTATGGTACCCAATCCTTTCCATGGGCAACTATTATGTTTATATATGATTGATTATGTATTATTCATTATGTGGAAAACATAATCATGGAAAGTTAATATGAGTTCACCTAAATAATTCTCTAATTCATTGGGTAAGGTTGAGTCTCATGAGACGTTATGTGAGACGATCTTGGTGGTTAGGGAACATCTAACAATCTACTCATAACTGTAAAACTATCGAATCAAAAAAACCTTCGGTATACTCGGCTTTAGCCTAATAAATAAGAGATCCAACTTCCTTTTGGTGTTCATGATAATTCCAGAGGCGTACATTGAATGCCTTGTAAATTTTTCTTCATATGCCCTGATGGACTCATCTTCCTTCTTCTTGAGACTGAGGAACTCTCTTTCTATTTTGAGATGGGAGGGTTTGAGGAAAATATTTATTGAAAAAAATCTTCTTTAATTCCTCCCAATCCATAGAATCAATTTTCTCCTAGGGCTTCGTATTCTTGGTTAGTGTCCACCACTGATCAGATTTCTCATCAAAAAAATAGACCGCCAATACAAATTTCTCTTCTTCCAAGAACTATAAGATGGAGAATATATTTTCAATGGAGTTAATCCACTATTCCACAAGGAGCGGATCAGAAGATCCACTAAACATGGGAGGACTTTTCCACATAAAGGATTATACGGAAACTTTCTCTTTCCTTGGAGGAGGAGGGTGTTCCACATGATTCATGTTATAATTAATAACTTGAACCAGCTGAGGAAGTATTGTGATGATGTTTTGAGCACTTGTTCCAATCATATAAGCCATATAATTAGGGAAATCTACACATTGCCTATCACATTGGTTGTTGGAACCTGTTCTTCTATTTCCCACCATTAAATAAGAAAAATAATTTACAATTATAGGGCTTGAATACTTAGTTATTGAACATAAAAGGGAAATTTTAACATAGAAGGATAAAAGTGTAAAGGATAATTATATCCTAACTTGTGATTCCCTAGGTTTAAATCTAGGTTATCCTTGATCTATTTCTTAACTTATATTCTTATGGGATTTTTTTATTCCCTTAATAATGGTTTGTACTAAGATCAGGAATTTAGAAAATCATTGGTGATGTAAGCACCCAAATATAGAATTCACATGCTCTTATTACTATTATTGGTCATGGAATCATCACTATTTATTGTCTTATAAAAAAATAATAAACTAATGATTATAATATTATAAAAACCCTCATATCTTCCACTATAAATACCAACCCTCCTTACCTCATCTCTTCACTCCTCTAAATCATTTTTCCTTGACTATATTCCACCCAAATATCTCCCCAATATCTTACCCCACGTACAACATCCCTTGGTCTCCTCAAATACCGAATAATCTCCCCTTAAGAGGCTCTCAAGGAAGATTGAATCAAGAGGTAAATTCCTCTTTTCTTTTCTTTCTTTTTATTTTCAAGTTCATTTGTCTTCTTTTCTATCCTTACCTCTCCTCATCCAAATATTACGATAAATCCAATACCTTACATGTACTGGAATATTGTTATAATAATGGAATAATTTATTATCATCTCTCATTTACTCTTCTTTTATTTTAGTATTAAAGAAACCATCCGAGATGTGTTAATTTACCATATTTAAGGACTATGGGTTTTCAATTTCTATTACCGTAATCAATTATGGTCATCAAACCATTTTTATGGTTGAACCAGACCATAATATATGTATTATACCTCATATATGGTTCTGTAATCCTTTTATACTCATGGTTTTGGTTTATAAAACAAAACATGTTCTTTGTGGTGAAAAACTGTCAATTAACTCAAAAGGTTGTCACTAAAGTTTTATATAATGATTCAACTTCAGTCCAAGTAACCGATTAAATTTTCAACTATGTAACTTTTTTGATGTTCAATAATAAAATATAACTCAATTATGGACAACCACCTTCATCATACATGTTTATACAAACATGAACTAATTATTAAAACCAAGCAAGAAAACGGACCCAGACAATGAAATTGAAACTCATAACCAATCAAAATGGTTAAAAATGAACTTAAAGAGGTTATAATAAATATTTTACATATATAATAGGTTATTTAATTATTAATTAATGAACCTAATTTTATTATTCAGGTCATTAAGTTCAAGAGACAATCACCATCATATTTAAGGTAAGGGATCCTCTCTATTTCACTTTTATCCAAGAATGTCCTATATGTTATTCCATTTTATGTGTAATACCTAACAATGGGGTACGATTTTACACCTCCCCCATACTTTCCCAATTATTTATAAGTGATTAGAAACCCCTTTATCTATCATGAATCCCTCTTAAGTACACCCGATTCCATGCCAATAATCGGTAAGGAATTATACCCGAATCTCCTTTATTCCTTTAGGTTGCCTTATCTTTATTTCTACCAAAATTAAGTTATCCTATATATTTATGTGAATATTATAAATGCTCTATACTTGTAAAAAAATTATTTATCAATACCCTTCCATTATTCTCTTTTGTGGATATACCTACTTTTAAGTGATTCCCTCCTCAATACTTCCCAATAAGCAAACCTGTTTTTGAGGGAACTTCCCGATTTCTTAACCGATTTCAAGTGAAAAAATTCTTTTGTTTTAATAAAACATTGTCTTTATAAAATCAGTATTTTTATTATTAAAACCATATTGGTTCATTTATAGTTTTTTATAAATTATTGTTCCCTTTTCAATTTTAATGGATCTATAGTATTTTCCTTAAAACCTCTCAAAAATGTTTTAATACTAAAATTTCTTAAATACCTTTCTTACATGTTGTCACTTCAATTTGAAATCACTTCCCATGATACATGCCTATTTTTTCCTTATTAATGTCCATGTATATTTTAGTTCCTTTCTTTCATGGACACTTTTATGATATGTCCATTTGTTATGATTTATGTCATGATTATGGTACTCAATCCTTTCCCTCAGTAACACTTATATTTATATATTATTGATCATGTGTGACTAATTATGTGGAAAACATACTATTGGAAAGTTAGGATGAGTGTTCCCATATAGTTCTCTAATGCATTGGGTAAATTTTAGTCTCATGAGACATTATGTGCGACAGTCTTGATGGTTATCCTTGCATCTTGCTACTATGTTCAATGGTCTTGGTGGTTAACCTTGAATTTTGCTCCTCTATGTGCAACGAGACTTGAATCATACTAAAGTAATTATTTATGTTTCTTACACATTACTATGAATTCATGTTTATATGATCCAATGTTTATATGTTATGATTATATTTCCCACTTTATATCATTATATCATGATCTATAACCCTTGGTGATAAAGATTTGTTCTTATGTTTAATCCCTTACTGGGATTTTAGATCATCCATTTGTTCATGTTATCCCTAGGTTATTGTAACGACCCGAAATTTTAAATAAATCTTGTTTCCTAATTTTATGTGTTATTTTATTTTATTTTTATACTCAACAAAAATGTTTCATTTGATAACATGAGTATAATTAAAATGAGACTGTTGGGTTTTGATTGTTATTTGACCATTGGTCAATATGACCACTAGAAACTAAACGTTTTGACTATTGTCTCTAAATAAAAGCAATCTTGGTTAATTAATATAGAAAGAAGATTCGATGGCCTCACCCAGTAGTCTTAGACCGATCGAAGCCCATATAACAGAACTTTGGAAGGAGGTAGCACCACTGGGCTTTGCTCTGGACCAAACCCAAGCTGAACTTCATTGTGTGAAGCTAGAACGGGATCGCCTTCGCGAGAAGTTCAAACTGATAGAAATTACTACTCGTGCCATGTTGGCCGAGCCTCCCTCGGATTCTCTCACCTTAGCACACCTTACACTTAGGTCCTATGCTGGTGTGATAAGGGGCTATGTAAGGAGACCGTAACTGCCTTGTGTAATCCTTTGTTTTAAATAAAAATTGGGATTTCTTCTTATGATGAAGTTTATGAATTTTCAAATGACCGGATAAATATAATATGCATATTTTTTATGAATTTTAGAGAAATGATATTTTAAAATTGGTTGTGTAAACCTTAAATAATTAAAAATGTTTAATGATTTTCAAAAAATGGTCTTCTACAATTATGTTCAGTACAAAATTTAGAGACTAATAAGATCAACTTAATTTTTGATGAATAGTAAATTATGAATAGTGATTTTATGATTAGGATTAGTAATGTGTCCAAATGGATTAGTAATCTCACTTAAAGAAAGTATTAATATAATCTAGGCACCTTGATTAAGTAATGTGATTCAATAAAATGGTTAAATAACGGTTTCATAAATTATTATTCAAGTATTAGTTTTTTCGGGTGAATAGTGTTTTTTAATTAAAAATTAAATTAAAAATATTTAGAAAATTATTTTCATAAAATGGATTTCATTTTTGAACTCAGAGCACCGATATTATGTTATGGTAATTTTTGGGGTTTTTGCTGAAAAAATGAATTTTCGGTGAATAGTGTATTTATTTAAAAATAAATTTAAAAATATTTAGAAAATTATTTTTTATAAAATGGAGTTCATTTTTGAAATCAGAGTATTGATATTTGGTTAGTGTGAAATTTTGGGATTTTTCTGAGAAAGTTGAATTTTCAGTGAATAGTAAAAATGCAGTTTTAGGGTTTCGGTATGTTTAATGACATCATAGCTGTGTCATGATGATTTCATGAGATATTTTAAGGGTTGGCCGGCCAAGGGTGATGAATTATTGTTTTTGGGGGCCCATTTGGCCTAACTCCATGGTAAATGCCAAGGGAGAACACATGGGTTTGAGAAAAGCACATGTGAGGTGTCCCTTGGCCATTAATGCCTTGTCCCCTCACTTTCCCTATAAATACCAAGCCCTCATCTCATCCATTCGACTCCCCACTCTCCCCCAACGAATTTCTGGTCTCATTACCTCCCAAGGAGTCCTCCCAAGGTTCCCCCAAGCCCTCAAGGTCCAAACCTTTGAGTTTCAAGAGTCACGTTTTAAGGTAAGGGATCCGACCTCTCTCTTTCATTTCAAGTAATCTCTTTTATGTCATTCCTTTTATGATCCATGTTCTTATGTTGGAGGATGTTCTTTTATACTCCTCTTACTTCCCTTTTCATGTTCATATAATGATAGATCCCCTCTTTCTCTCATTATTTCGTTTTATGAAGTTTTAAGTGGCGCCATTAGGCTGCCGAAATTTTTGTAACAGATTCTTTCTCCCTTCTCATTTTTCAAGATCTATTTTCATGTAAAGTATTTGAAGTTCCTTTTTATTATGTTGGGGTATGATCTCTAAATTTATCATACTGATCTTTTATGATCATATGATGAGAGACCCCATTTGATCGCTTCAATTCAGTATTTTTAAGTTTTAAGTGGCGCCGTTAGGCTGCCGAAATTTTAAGTGGTTCTTCACCCTTCTCATTTTGAAGTTCTACTTTCATGTCAATTCTTTCAAGTTCATTTTTGTTATGTTTGGGTATGATCTCTATATCTATCATACTGGACTCTTATGTTTATATGATGAGAGACCCCATTTGATCTCTTCAATTCAGTATTTTGAAGTTTTAAGTGGCGTCGTTAGGCTGCCGAATTTTTAAGTGGTTCTTCACCCTTCTCATTTTGAAGTTCTACTTTCATATCAATTCTTTCAAGTTCCTTTTTGTTATGATGGGGCATGATCTCTATATCTATCATACTGGACTCTTATGTTCATATGATGAGAGACCCCATTTGATCTCTTCAATTCAGTCTTTTGAAGTTTTAAGTGGCGCCGTTAGGATGCCGAATTTTTAAGTGGTTCTTTACCTTTCTCATTTTGAAGTTATACTTTCATGTCAATTCTTTCAAGTTCATTTTTGTTATGATGGGGAATTATCTCTAAATATATCATACTGAACTCTTATGTTAACATGATTAGAGACCTTATTTGATCTTTTCAAATCATTTTTGTTGAAGTTTAAGTAACGCCGTTAGGCTGCCGAACATTCATAAGAGAAATCTAATTTTTGTCTTCCTTCCATGTTTTTCATTTCAAATGGTATGTCCTTGAAATTTCATTACCATCATCATGTATCCTTCTTATTCTGTCCATCTACTATTTTATGGTTCATTTATGAATGTTTTACCCATTTTACCTCGCTTTTTAATGTCTTCTAAAACCTCGTAACATAGCCGTTATGCTGCAGAATTTCCGTCTCAAAATGTCTCTCTCTTTTTCTAAAGTTCTTTTATATTATTAAGTGAATACTCAAAGATCTTTCTTCTAAAGGGTTATTCACATATATACCAAAATGTTATATTTTAAATTCTGTGATTTACATACATGAGACCCACCTTCCTTTTCTGTGGGTTTTAAAGTGACGTAAAGATCATGTCTTTAAAGCAGTTTTTAAAACGTTATGATTATGAAATGAAACCCATTTATTTTATGCTATATGGGTTATTTATGAAATGTTTGATGATGATATATGTGAATCACATGATAATAAAGGCAAATTTAAGGGTGCGCCCTGATAGCGCTCCAATGCATTGGGTAATGATGTAACCACTAGATATTACAATTTTCACGATATCTTGGTGAATAACCTTGGTAATTTTCAAATGACACCTTGGGGATGGACCTTGGTGATATGTTCATGATTGTCTTTGTTAAATGATGTAGCCACATCTTCAAGTTATGAAAATGTTATTTTTATTATGATATGCCACATGATTTTTTTTATCATGCCTTAAAGTTCTTGTTCATGACATAGTTGATGTATCTCAAGTTCACATGTTAAATGTTTCCCTTGTTTCCCTTACTGGGCCTTCTACTCACCCTTTCTTTTGATGTATTCTCCCAGGTTATGTGACGCAGTAATGAACCTAGGATGAACATGAGGAGAATCCTTTCAAGTGTTTTAGAAGAATGTTTTATGTTTTCATGTTTTAAGTTCCTGGTTTCCAAGACACTAAACCTTAAAGATCCCCAGTTTTGTATAATGTAATGAAAGTTTATGTGATGAAAAGGTGGGATGTTATAGTTGGTATCAAAGGATGGTTTAGTTATTTGTGGAAATTAGGATATGAAAAATCTAGGAAGAACCCTATAGAAAAGTTTAAATATAGGAAATCTTCCTGGTATTTTGGTGAGTATTGAGTAAGGGGTTTCCAAGAAAATACATCCCTGTCTGGATACGAGCAGGTAGAGGTGGATCTGGCACATATGTACATAGGGGTAAAACCCGAAAACTCCGCTTTCAGCTAGACTCGAACGGGAACTGGTACACGACAACGGGCCTTGCTGCACTCTTGGTTACGACACTCCCGGGGGATATGCTTTGGTAAATTCATAAGCTTAGTATGAACCATTATTAAAGGAACAAGGATAAAACAAAATAAGGATTCAAATGAGAATATATGATCATGGATAACCTAGATTGGAACCTAGGGGATCACAAGTTAGGATATACTTTTATTCTACATGTTTATCCTTTTATGCTTAAAGTTTCCTTTTCATGATTATTAGATAAGTAAATAAGCCCCTAATTATAGTTTCTTTTCTTAGTTAATGGCGGGAAATGGAAGAACATGTCCCAAAAACCAATGTGATAGGAAATGCGACGATTGTCGTATTAATATGACAGAGGTGATTAGGGGATTAAAAGATGATTATTATTTTGGAATACGTTCACTATTTTAGGGACCCCATATGATCGAGGTAAATAGATTACTATGGTATTTTCATTGAGGAGTAAGGTTGACTTATATTTTGAAGAATCGATAAATTTATGGTGGACTTATAGTAATTTAGGCTACTTATGGGAATGATTAACCTATCTTGGGTAAAATATGTTTAGTTTAGATGTTAAGAGTGGTTTATGTTGTTTGGAGATGAACAATGAAGTTTATTTTGGAAGACTATGTTATCAAATCCTTCTTGTATTTGGGTTTCAATCTTAGTTTGTTTTATTTTGAGGAATTTTAAGGACCGTTATTTATGGGATGGTCTATGATGAACTTTGGGTAGTACCATGGAACTTTGAAGATTTAAAAGTAGTTTCCATTCCTATGGGATTCTTCCTTTTTGAAGAGTTGTTTAACCTTACCCTTTCTATTTTTGATAATGTTTAAAGATAGAAGAAATAGATAGTTAATCTTTTGGGGATTATGTGATTCTCTAGAAAATGATTCTTGTGTTTTGATGAGACCTAGTAGTTTTGAGTGCTCATTGTTTGGGAGAAAAGATTAGTTTTGGTAGAAACTTATTAAAAGGTGAAACTCTACATGAAGGTAGATATATTTCCTTATGTTCTTGTTCTATGTTGTAAATGAATTCCTCAAAATTATGAAAATAAACGTAAAACAAAAACGTTGTTGGTTTACGTTTCCTACTAGGTAATCAAAGATCGTTTACACACATCATAAGTTTGGGATTTTCTTATGGTTAACTTTCTCCTAATCATGTTCTCTGTAACTCTCCCTCAGAACATGACCCTTTGTTTTCTCCTCCATGTCCATATTTTCCTACATGGAATCCTAGTGTGGGCTAACTCGGGTGACCTTCGTACTTCACTTTCTTTCTTTTAAAGTAATAGTTTTACTTACTCCTTTTCCGATGTGGGACTTTTAATGAAATTTCAAAACCTAATTTAAAAAAAAAATTGCGAGGACACAATTTCTTAAGGGGGGGAAGATTGTAACGACCCGAAATTTTAAATAAATCTTGTTTCCTAATTTTATGTGTTATTTTATTTTATTTTTATACTCAACAAAAATGTTTCATTTGATAACATGAGTATAATTAAAATGAGACTGTTGGGTTTTGATTGTTATTTGACCATTGGTCAATATGACCACTAGAAACTAAATGTTTTGACTATTGTCTCTAAATACAAGCAATCTTGGTTAATTAATATAGAAAGAAGATTCGATGGCCTCACCCAGTAGTCTTGGACCGATCGAAGCCCATCTAACAGAACTTGGGAAGGAGGTAGAACCACTGGGCTTTGCTCTGGACCAAACCCAAGCCGAACTTCATCGTGTGAAGCTAGACCGGGATCGCCTTCGCGAGAAGTTCAAACTGATAGAAATTACTACTCGTGCGATGTTGGTCGAGCCTCCCTCGTATTCTCTCACCTTAGCACACCTTACACTTAGGTCCTATGCTGGTGTGATAAGGGGCTATGTAAGGAGACCGTAACTGCCTTGTGTAATCCTTTGTTTTAAATAAAAATTGGGATTTCTTCTTATGATGAAGTTTATGAATTTTCAAATGACCGGATAAATATAATATGCATATTTTTGATGAATTTTAGAGAAATGATATTTTAAAATTGGTTGTGTAAACCTTAAATAATTAAAAATGTGTAATGATTTTCGAAAAATGGTCTTCTACAATTATGTTCAGTACGAAATTTAGAGACTAATAAGATCAACTTAATTTTTGATGAATAGTAAATTATGAATAGTGAATTTATGATTAGGATTAGTAATGTGTCCAAATGGATTAGTAATCTCACTTAAAGAAAGTATTAATATAATCTAGGCACCTTGATTAAGTAATGTGATTCAATAAAATGGTTAAATAACGGTTTCATAAATTATTATTCAAGTATTAGTTTTTTCAGGTGAATAGTGTTTTTTAATTAAAAATTAAATTAAAAATATTTAGAAAATTATTTTTATAAAATGGATTTCATTTTTGAACTCAGAGCACCGATATTATGTTATGGTAATTTTTGGGGTTTTTTCTGAAAAAATGAATTTTCGGTGAATAGTGTATTTATTTAAAAATAAATTTAAAAATATTTAGAAAATTATTTTTTATAAAATGGAGTTCATTTTTGAAATCAGAGTATTGATATTTGGTTAGTGTGAAATTTTGGGATTTTTCTGAGAAAGTAGAATTTTCAGTGAATAGTAAAAATGCAGTTTTAGGGTTTCGGTATGTTTAATGACATCATAGCTGTGTCATGATGATGTCATGATATATTTTAAGGGTTGGCCGGCCAAGGGTGATGAATTATTGTTTTTGGGGGCCCATGTGGCCTAACTCCATGGTAAATTCCAAGGGAGAACACATGGGTTTGAGAAAAGCACATGTGAGGTGTCCCTTGGCCATTAATGCCTTGTCCCCTCACTTTCCCTATAAATACCAAGCTCTCATCTCATCCATTCGACTCCCCACTCTCCCCCAACGAATTTCTGGTCTCATTAACTCCCAAGGAGTCCTCCCAAGGTGCCCCCAATCCCTCAAGGTCCAAACCTTTGAGTTTCAAGAGTCACGTTTTAAGGTAAGGGATCCGACCTCTCTCTTTCATTTCAAGTAATCTCTTTTATGTCATTCCTTTTATGCTTCATGTTATTATGTTGGAGGATGTTCTTTTATACTCCTCTTACTTCCCTTTTCATGTTCATATAATGAGAGATCCCCTCTTGCTCTCATTATTTCGTTTTATGAAGTTTTAAGTGGCGCCGTTAGGCTGCCGAAATTTTTGTAACGGATTCTTTCTCCCTTCTCATTTTTCAAGATCTATTTTCATGTAAAGTATTTGAAGTTCCTTTTTATTATGTTGGGGTATGATCTCTAAATTTATCATACTGATCTTTTATGATCATATGATGAGAGACCCCATTTGATCGCTTCAATTCAGTATTTTTAAGTTTTAAGTGGCGCCGTTAGGCTACCGAAATTTTAAGTGGTTCTTCACCCTTCTCATTTTGAAGTTCTACTTTCATGTCAATTCTTTCAAGTTCCTTTTTTTTATTTTGGGGTATGATCTCTATATCTATAATACTGGAATCTTATGTTCATATGACGAGAGACCCTATTTGATCTCTTCAATTCAGTATTTTGAAGTTTTAAGTGGCGCAGTTAGGCTGCCGAATTTTTAAGTGGTTCTTCACCCTTCTCATTTTGAAGTTCTACTTTCATGTCAATTCTTTCAAGTTCCTTTTTGTTATGATGGGGAATGATCTCTATATCTATCATACAGGACTCTTATGTTCATATGATGAGAGACCCCATTTGATCTCTTCAATTCAGTATTTTGAAGTTTTAAGTGGCGCCGTTAGGCTGCCGAATTTTTAAGTGGTTCTTCACCTTTCTCATTTTGAAGTTCTACTTTCATGTCAATTCTTTCAAGTTCCTTTTTGTTATGATGGGGCATTATCTCTAAATCTATCATACTGAACTCTTATGTTCACATGATGAGAGACCTTATTTGATCTTTTCAAATGATTTTTGTTGAAGTTTAAGTAACACCGTTAGGCTGCCGAACTTTCATAAGAGAAATCTAATTTTTGTCTTCCTTCCATGTTTTTCATTTCAAATGGTATGTCCTTGAAATTTCATTACCATGATCATTTATCCTTATTATTCTGTCCATATACTATTTTATGGGTCATTTATGAATGTTTTACCCATTTTACCTCGCTTTTTAATGTCTTCTAAAACCTCGTAACATAGCCGTTATGCTGCAGAATTTCCGTCTCAAAATGTCTCTCTCTTTTTCTAAAGTTCTTTTATATTATTAAGTGAATACTCAAAGATCTTTATTCTAAAGGGTTATTCACATATATACCAAAATGTTCTATTTTAAATTCTGGTATTTACATACATGAGACCCACCTTCCTTTTCTGTGGGTTTTAAAGTGACGTAAAGATCATGTCTTTAAAGCAGTTTTTAAAACGTTATGATTATGAAATGAAACCCATTTATTTTATGATATATGGGTTATTTATGAAATGTTTGATGATGATATATGTGACTCACAAGATAATAAAGGAAAATTTAAGGGTGCGCCCTGATAGCACTCCAATGCATTGGGTAATGATGTAACCACTAGAGATTACAATTTTCACGATACCTTGGTGAATAACCTTGGTAATTTTCAAATGACACCTTGGGGATGGACCTTGGTGATATGTTCATGATTGTATATGTTAAATGATGTAGCCACATCTTCAAGTTATGAAAATGTTATTTTTATTATGATATGCCACATGATTTTTTTTATCATGCCTTAAAGTTCTTGTTCATGACATAGTTGATGTATCTCAAGTTCACATGTTAAATGTTTCCCTTGTTTCCCTTACTGGGCCTTCTGCTCACCCTTTCTTTTGATGTATGCTCCCAGGTTATGTGATGCAGTAATGAACCTAGGATGAACATGAGGAGAATCCTTTCAAGTGTTTTAGAAGAATGTTTTATGTTTTCATGTTTTAAGTTCCTGGTTTCCAAGACACTAAACCTTAAAGATCCTCAGTTTTGTATAATGTAATGAAAGTTTATGTGATGAAAAGGTGGGATGCTATAGTTATACTATGCAGAATTATGAGAACAATGGAATATAGGATCTCATTATATAGTTTAAATAAAAATTTGTTTTTATAATGTTCGATTATGTACCTAGTCTTTCAATACACTAGAATTTATGATCCTTGGATTGTACCTTGATGTATAATTATGCTTAAAATCATGTAATGTTATATATAAAATGACAAGGTTACTACAGTTGGTATCATAGAATGTTCTAGTTATTTTTTGATATTAGGAATAGATAACCTTAGTGATAACCTTAAGGATGAGACTAAGTATAATAAAACATCCCTAAATTTTGGTTAGTGTAGAGTAAGTGGTTTATTAAGAAAATACATCCCTGTCTCGATACAAATAGGTAGAGGTGGCTCTAGCACAGATATATCTAGGGGTAAAACCTGAAAATACCGCTTTGATCTAGACTCAAATAGGAACTCGTGCATAACAACGAGCCTTGATTCACTCTTTTTATGACACTCTAGGGGGATATGCTTTGGTAAATTCATGAGCTTAGTAAAAACCATTATTAAGGGAATAAAAAAATCCCATAAGAATATAAGTTAAGAAATAGATCGAGGATAAACTAGATTTAAACCTAAGGAATCACAAGTTAGGATATACTTTTCCTTTACAAGTTTATCCTTTTATGTTCAAATTTTCCTTTCTATGTTCAATAACTAAGTTTTCAAGCCCTATAATTGTACATTCCTTTTCTTAGTTAATGGTGGGAAATAGAAGAACACATTCCAACAACCAATGTGATAGGAAATGTGAAGATTTTCCTAATGATATACCTTATATGATGGAAATGGGTGCTCAAAAATTCATGATAGTACTTTCTCAGGTGGCTCAAGTTATGAATAATAACTTTAAACATGTGGAACACCCTCCTCATCCAAGGAAAGATAAAGTTTCCATAGAATCCTTCATGCAAAAAAGGCCTCCCATGTTTAGTGGATCATCTGATCCCTTCCACATATAACTTTGTATTAACTCCATTGAAAATATGTTCTCCATCCTCTAATGCTCAGAAGAAGATAAAGTTGTACTGGAGGTCCATCGTTTTAATGGGGAAGCTGATCGGTGGTAGGAAATGATCAAGAATAAAAATCCCCATGAGGAAATTGATTCCATGGATTGGGAGGAATTCAACATGATGCTTTTCAATTAATATTTTCCCCAAACCCTTCATCTCAAGATGGAAAGATATTTCCTCAGTCTCAAGAAGAAGGAAGATGAGTCTGTCGGGGTGTATGAAGTAAAATTTACAAGACTTTAAAGGTATGCCTCTGGCTTTGTCATGAACACCTAAAGAAAGGTGGATCGCTTTTTTAGCAGGATAAAGCCGAGTCTATAGAAGGTGTTAGATATTCAAGAGTTAGATAGTTATGAGGATATTGTTCATTGTTCCCTCAAGGTTTAAATGGAGATTGGAGAATCTCAGTGGTCTCATGGGCCCGGTGACAAGAAGCGGAAAATGTAGAATAGCATGGTTGGTTCAACAAACAAATCCCATGATGTAAAGAAGCCTGAATATCCCACTTGTAAAATTTGTGGGAAGAATCATCTGGGGAACTGGGAAATGTCTAAAGGGAACCAAAAATTTCTTCAAATGTAGAAGAATGAAACATCTGGCCAAGAATTGTGAAAGATATATGAAGAATCCCACTAATGTGGAAGAATAAATGAAGGTTCAGATAAACACTCAGCCTGTAGTGTAGTGTTACAACTGCAAGGAGCATGGGAATTATGCTAACAATTTCCCTTAGACAAGGTTTGTTAGAGGAAATCAACAACAACCATCAAGGAAACAAGGAAGGGATTATGCTATCACTACTAATGAGGTGGAGCCATACAATGATGTGGTGACATTTACACTTGTTATTCATTCAAGAATTTCGAACATAGTATTTGATTCTGGTTCTATGCATTATTTCATATCTTGCATTTTTAGTAGAACTATTCAAAATACACCTCAAAATTTAGAGGATAAGTTATTTGTGAGAACATCGAATGGGGAAATTATTTAATACATGGTATATAAATCCTCCCAGGTTAATATTTATGGACTGAACCTCCCATAAAATCTTTTCATACTTTCTTTAGTGGAGTTCGATGCTATATTAGGCATGGATTGTCTGTCTTTATACAAATACAACATCAACTGTCGGGAAAGGGAGATCACTCTTCACATCCTGAAGCATCCTCCAATTCTTTTCAAGATTAAGGAGGAAAATTAATCTCCTTTAGAATAAGTTTCTAAAGTGTGAATATTAATTACTTATGAGTAAGAATTTATAGCTCAAATGATTTAGATAAAGGATAGAATCATGCATGAAGACATTCCCATCATGATGGATTAAACTGATGTATTTCCTAAAGAGTTTACTGGTCTTCCTCCTGATTGAGAGGTTGAGTTATCAATTGAACATATTCTTGGATATCTACCTATATCAATGAAACCTTATAGAATGGCCACCATAGAGCTGTAAGAGCTGAATAAGAACTTACATGATAATCTGAAGAAGGGTTTTATACACTCGAGTCCTTCACTATGAGGTGTTCTAGTCCTCTTCATCAAGAAGAAGGATGGATCAATGAACCTATTCATTTATTATCGTGAACTCAATAAAATCACAATAAATAATAAGTATCCCCTACCATGGATAGATTACTTGTTCGATCAGCTTTGTGGGGCCAATTATTTATCTAAGGTGGACCTTCGGTCAGGATATCATCAATTAAAGGTGAGGAAAGAAGATATTCCCAAGAATTAATTTCGAATGAGGTATGGAAACTATGAGTTCATAGTGATTCCCTTAAGACTCACTAATGATCCATCAATTTTCATGGATTTAATGAGTATTTTCTTTAAAGAATACCTCGAAAAATATGTGGTAATATTTATTGATGATATTCTGATATACTCCAAGAGAAAGGAGGAACATGAGGAGAATTTGAATACTATGTTAAAGACTTTGTGAAGGGAGAATTGTATGAAAAGTACAGTAAATGTGAGTTTTTAATGGAGAAAATATCATTATTGGGGAATGTTATCACCAACAAAGGGATATATGTGGACCCTTACAAGACAAAGGTGATTGAAGAGTGGTCTAGACCAATATCTGTAATAGATATCCATATCTTTCTGGGTCTAGTTGGGTATTACCAATGATTTTTAAGAACTTTTCATGAATGTAAAACAAAATGACCAAGCTGATAAGGAAAGGAGTAAAGATTGTCTGGACTCAGGAATGTGAGGACTATTTTAGGGAGTTGAAAAAGATACTTATCACTATTCTAGTACTCACACACCCAACAAGTGGAGAACTCTTTGTGGCGTGAAATGATTCTTCAAAGAATGGATTAGGTTGTGTGCTAATGAAAATGATAAAGTGATAGACTACACCACAATGCAGTTGAGAATCCATGAGGAAAAATATCCCACACATGATCTTGAGTTGGCGGATGTGATCTTTGCAATGAAAATCTGGCGGCATTATCTCTATGGGGAGAAGTGTGAGATATGTACTGATCACAAGTGTCTCAAATATATATTTACACAGAAATTGGTTAATATGTTCCAACAAAGAGGGATAGAACTCATTAAGGATTATGAATGATCAATCCACTACTATCTCGGTAAGGCAAACAAGGTGGAAGATGCTTTAAGTATAGAGGATTATGCATCCTTATCAATGATGAGAATTGAAAAGGATTCAATATTATTATATTTATAGAGGATGGACATGAAACTCATTAAGGGAGGAACATAATTAATCCTTTATTAAATGATTTCTCAACCATCCATCATGGAGAAAATAAAGGATGATCAATAAAAAGATGTGGAAATTATGAAAAGGGTGGATGATATCAGAAATGGAAAATCCCAAGAGTTCATGATTGATGAGGAAGGAGTTGTAAGATTTGGGCCATGATTATGTGTGCCATCTGATCCAGAGATAAAGAAGGAGCTTATGAATGACACACATATCTCAACCTTCTCTATTAACCTAGGGAGGGCAAATATGTTTCGAGGTCTCCAAGAAAACTTTTTGTGGGACAATATGAAAAAGGAGATTGCTAAATAAACATCAAAGTACTTGGTATGTCTGCAAGTGAAGGATGAGCAAGAAAAGTCTAAGGGGATGATGAAACCAATACCCATACCAATATTGAATTGGTATAACATCCCCATGGACTTTTTCATTAGACTTCTAAGGACATCTAGAAGAAATAATGCTATATGGGTCATTGTGGATCATATTACAAAGACAACTCACTTTTTATTGATTCGAGAGGACTTCTCATTGGACTAACTTTCAATAATATACATAAAATAAGTGGTAAGGATACATGGAGTAACACTATCTATTGTATCCAATAGAGATTCGAGATTCACCTCGAAGTTATGGAAAAGTCTCCAACATTCCCTAAGTACTGAACTGAACATCAGTACGGTCTATCATCCTCAAAATGATGGCCAATCTGAGAGAACTATTCAGACACTGAAAGACATGTTTAGAGTATGTTCTATGTAATTCAAAGGAGGATGGGACCAACATCTTCCATTGGTTGAATTCTCCTACAACAACAATTTACACTTGAGCATCCGAATGGCACCATATAAAGTCCTTTATGGGAAAAGGTGTATAACACCAGTGTGTTGGGATGAAGTTAGTGATCATAAGCTACTAGGAGCTGAAATGTTCAAAGAAATGGTGGAGAATACGAAAACCATTTAGTAGCACATCAAGGCAGCCCAAAGTTGAAAAAATAGTTATGAAAACAAACGTCGATGAGAACTTGAGTTCAAATTTTGAGACATGGTATTTCTTTGCATATCTCAATGGAAGAAGGTCATGAGATTTTGGAAGAAAGGGAAGCTATGTCCCAGGTATATCAGCCCCTTCGAGATTATTGATCGTATCCGGGCTGAGACCTATTGACTGGAACTTCCACCTACCATGTCCAGAGTACAAAATTTATTCCATGTATCTCTCTTAAGGAAGTAAATAAAATATCCTTCACATGTACTCTCTTTAGAGGTGGTACAATTAGAGAATGGCCTTTCTTACGAGGAGCATCCCGTAAAGATCTTGGATCATAGAGATAAAGTTATACATAACAAGACTACTCACCCGGTCAAAGTACTATGGTGGAACCACAAGTATGAAGAGGAAACAAGGGAACTAGAGGAGGAAATTAAGGAAAAGTACCCCCACCTGTTTATGGCTTAGAATGTAAAATTAAATTTTGAGGGAGAAATTTCATAAGGGGGGATAATATAATGAACCAAAGTTTTAAATTGAAATTTACTTCTTATAAATATGTAATATAATCTTCTGAAATCACAAAAAATGTACTAATAAGTTCTATGTTACCTTTAAACATAATATTGTCTCCTCTATAATTTGAATTTCTAAAATATGACATACACAGTTGCGATCAGGTTTGCTTATCGAGAAGTATTGAGGAGGAAATTACTTAAAAGCATGTATATATCTGAAAGAGAATGATGGAAGGGTATTGATAAATGAATTTTGTACATGTAAATAAAATTTATAATATTCAAATAAATAGATAAGATAACTTCATTTTGTTAGAAAGATAGATAAGGAAACCCGAAGGAATAAAGGAGATTCAGGTATAATTTCTAAGGGATTCTCGGCATGGTATGAAGTGTACTTAAGATGGATTCATGAGAGAGAAATGGTTTTATCATAACTTATAAATCATTATGGAATTATGGGGGAGGTTCTAAATCATAACCCATCATTATGAATTAAATATAAAATGGGAAAACATAGAGGACATTCCTGAATAAAAGTGAAATGAAGAGGATCCCTTACCTTAAATCTGATGGTGATCTTTGATTGGAATTTAATGACCGGAATAATAAAATTAGGTTCATCAATTAATAATTATAGAATATATTATATATATAAACTATTTATTATAACATTTTTTAGTTCATTTATAACCATTTTTATTGGTTTTAAGGTTCAATTTCATTGTTTAGGTCCTTCTGTTTGCTTGGTTTTAATGATCGGTTCATGTTTGGATAAACATGTATGATGAAGGTGGTTGTCCAGAATTGAAGTTATATATTATTATTTATCATCTATAAGGTAACATGGAATTTAATTTTGTTATTTAGATTGAAGTTGAATCATTATATTAAACTTTAGTGAGAACCTTTTGGGTTAATTGGTGGGTTTTGACCACAAAGAACACGTTTTGTTTTATAAACCAAAACCATGTGTAAAAAAGAATTCCAGAACCATATATGAGGTATAATAAATATATTATGATCTGTTTCAACCATGAAAATGGTTTCATGACTATAATTGAAGAAGATAATAGAAATTGATAACCCATCATCCTTGAATGTGGTAAATTAACACATCTCAGATGGTGTCTTTACTACTAAAATAAAAGAAGAGTAAAAGAGAGATGATAACAAATTATTCCATTATAATAAAAACATTCTAGTACATATATGGTACTAGAGTTTTCATAACATTTGGATGATTATTGGAAATGATAGAAAATAAAACAAGTGACCTTTAAATGAAAAAGAAAGAAAAGAAAAGAGGAATTTACCTCTTGATTCAATCTTCCTTGAGAGCCTCTTAAGGGGAGAGGATTTGGTATTTTGAGGAGAACAAGGGCTGTTGGATGAGGAAGAGGAGCTTGGGGAGTGATTTTTTTCAGAATATAGGCAAGTCACAAGGCTTTAGAGGAGTGAATAGAAGATGTAAGTTGGGGTGGTATTTATAGTGGGGGAGAAGAGGGTTTTCATAATATAATAATCATTAGATTATTATTTTTCCATAAGATAAGAAATAGCGATGATTCCATGAAAAATAATAGTAATAAGTGCATGTTAATTCTATATTTTGGTGCTTACATCACTTATGATGTCATAAATAGTTAATTTAAATTATTATGTATTTATATGGTAAATTAATGTATTTTACTATTCACAAAATTCAAGTATTTCAAAAAAACTAAAAAATTCACCCTAAAAGTTTTTCGATGTTTAGAATTCAAAAATGAAATTAATTTTTCAAAAATAATGTTCTAAATATTATTAATTTAATTTTTAATCAAATTCACAATTTACTTGAAAGCAACTATTTTAAAACATTTATTTTTTTTATTCTGAGATATAGGTATATCGTACTTCCACTTAAAGCTTATTTATATACTATCATAGGTAAGTTTACTATTCATTAGGGTATGTATGTATTCATAAGGGTAACATTAATATTCATAAGGTTATGTTTCTATTCATAAAAAATTAAGTTGGCCATATTAGACTCCAAATAACATACTGATCGCAACCATGTATGTCATATTTTTGAAATTCATATCACAGAGGTGACAATATTATGTTTAAAGGTCACATAGTAGTTATTAGTTCATTGTGTTGTGATTTAATACTATTAAATGACATATTTATTAGAAGGAAATTTACATTGAAAACTTTGGGTTGTTACATTATCCCCCTTTATGAAATTTCACCCTCGAAATTTCATTTTAAATTCTAAGCCATAAACAAGTGCGGGTACTTTTCCTTCATTACCTCCTCCAATTCCCATGTCGCCTCTTCATACCTATGGTTCCAACACAGTACTTTGACCAATTGAGTAGTCTTATTATGTATAAATTTATCTCATTGATCCTAGATCTTCACGGGCTTCTCCTCGTAAGAAAGATCACTCTCTAACTATACCACTATGAAGAGAGTACATGTGAAGGATCTTCTATGTACTTCCTTAAGAGGGATACATAAAGGAATCATGTACTTTGGACATGGTAGATGAAAGTTCTAGTAGATAAGAAAATGAATTTGAGAACTATATGGGAACACCCATCTCAAATTTCCATGAGTATATTTTCCACATAATGAATCATACATAATCAATCATATATAAACATAAGGAATACCCATGGAAAGGATTGGGTACAATAATCCTGACATAAAGAATAAAAAATGGGCGTATCATAAAAGTGTCCATGAAAGAAAGGAACTAAAATATACACAAAAATTCATAAGGGAAAAATATTAATGTATCATGGGAAGTGATTTTAAGTAGAAGTGGAAACATGTAAGAAAAGTATTTAAAAAACTTTCACATTAAAACATTTTTGAGAGGGTTTAAAGAAAATACTATAGGTCCCTTAAAATAGGAAAGGGAAAAACACTTTATACAAAACCATAAGTGAACCAAGATGGGTTTCATAATAAAAATACTGATTTTACAAAGACAATGGTGGATGAAAGTAGAAGATATAGTGCACTTGAAATCGGGTAAGAATTTAGGAAGTTCCCTCAAAAACAGGTTTGCTTATCGGGATGTACTGAGGAGGGAATCACTTATAAGATTGTATATCCCTGAAAGAGAATGATTAAAGGGTCTTGATAAATGAACATTTTTAATTTAAACAGAATTTATAATATGCCCATAAATAGATAATATAGCTTCATTTTGGAAGAAATAAAGATAAGGTAACCTGAAGGAATAAAGGAGATTTTGGTAGAATTTCTTACAGATTATCTGCATAGTACCAAGTGTACTTAAGAGAGCTTAATGAGAGATAAAGGGGTTTATCATAACTTATAAATAATTAGGGAAGTATGGGGGATGTGACAAATCATACCCCATCCTTAGGGATTACACATAAAATGGCATAGCATAGAGGATATTCTTGAATAAAAGTGAAATGGAGAGGATCCCTTACCTTAAATCTGATGGTGATATTTTCTTGAAATTAATGACCTGAATAGTAAAATTAGGTTAATTAATTAATAATTAAAGAACCTATTATATATTTAAAATATTTATTATGACCTTTTTATATTCATTTATAACCATTTTGATTGGTTATGAGGTTCAATTTCATTGTTCGGGTTCGTTTTCTTGCTTGGTTTTAATGATCAGTTCATGTTTGGAGAAACATAAATGATGAAGGTGGCTTTACAGAATTAAAGTTATATTTTATTATTTAACATCCATAATTTTAAATGGTTGAAAATTTAATTTGATTTCTTGTAGTGAAGTTGAATCAATATATAAAACTTTAGTGACAACCTCTGGGTTAACTGGCAGTTTTTGACCACAAAGAAAACATTTTGTTTTATAAACCAAAACCATGTGTACAAAAGGATTCCAGAACCATATATGAGGAATAATACATATATTATGGTCTGTTTCAACCATGAAAATGGTTTCATGACCATAATTGAATATGGTAACAGAAATTGAAAACCCATCGTCCTTGAATGTGGTAAACTAACACATCCCAGACGGTGTCTTTTGTACTAAAATAAAAGAAGATTAAAGGAGAGATGATAATAAATTATTACATTATAATAGAAAAATTCATGTACATGTAAGGTACTGGAGTTTTCATAACATTTTTATGAGGAGAGGTAAGGAAAGAAAATAAAACAAATGAACTTGTAGAGAAAAAGAAAGAAAAGAAAAGAGGAATTTACCTCTTGATTCAATCTTCCTTGAGATCCTCTTAAGGGGAGAGGGTTTGGTCTTCCGAGGAGACAAAGGGATTTTGGACGTGGGGGAGGAACTTGGGGAGTGATTTTGGTATAATATAGGCAAGAAAAAATGCTTTAGAGGAGTAAAGATAATAGGTAAGGAGGGGTGGTATTTATAGTGGAGGAGAGGAGGGTTTTCATAGTATTATAACCATTTGTTTATTATTTTTCCATAATACACAAAATAGTGATGATTCCATGACAAATAATAGTAATAAGTGAATGTGAGTTTGAGATTTGGGTGCTTACATCACTTATGATGTCAGTAATAGTGGATTTAAATTATAATGTATTTATATTGTAAATTAATGTATTTTATTATTCACCCAAAATTCAAATATTTTAGAAAAATCCCAAAAATTCACACAAACTATTTTTCAATGTGTAGAATCCAAAAATGAACTCCATTTTTCATAAATAATTTTATAAATATGATTAATTTAATTTTTAATAAAATTCACAATTTACTCGAAAAACATCAATTTTAAAACATTTATTTTCTTATTCCCAGATATAGGTATATCATACTTCCACTTGAATCTTATTTATATACTATCATAGGTAATGTTTCTATTCATTAGGGTCTGTCACTATTCATATGGGTAAAATTACTATTCATAAGGGTATGTTACTATTCACTAAAAAATAAGTTGGTCATATGAGACTCCAAATGACTTACTGATCGCAACTGTGTATGTCAGATTTTCAAAATTCAAATCACAGAGGTGACAATATTATGTTTAAAGGTCACATAAGACTTATTAGTTCATTTTCTTGTGATTTCAAGTGATTGTATGACATATTTATAAGAAGAAAATATCCATTGAAAACTTTGGGTTGTTACATCATTATAAGGACATAGCCTTAAAAATTACATAGTAGAGGTCCTTTTACCAGTCTAGGTTCTCGAGAGTTATATACAAGCTTTACAATTTATAAGAGATGAAAAAAAATCAAACAAAAAGACAACTTCACTATTGTCCTCAACTTTGATGATGTCTAACTTTGGACTTCAATGTGACCTATGAAAATTATTTTAAAACTAGGGATGAGTGATAAATTGCCCTGTAAGAGGTTTGAAAATAAACAGATCAATTATTTTTTAAAAATTTGCTGAAATTTAAATATTTACGCCTGAAAACTTTTATAAAACAAGATTTTCATCAAAATAATAATAATATATATTTTTTGGAATTCCCCTTTTAAAATGTTAATTTTTATGTGGGTCATTAATGATAATTGATATACCATGTCTAAAATCAAAACATAAGGCCACTGGTCATAACTCAAACTTATAGGTTCACTCCCCATAATGTCACATAATTCACTAGTGCCAATTTTGGAAAATGTTTTCCCATGGACCTACCTTTCTCATCTCTGACCCAAAACATTTCCAAATTCTTTATTATTTCCTTCAAAATATATTAATCATTCTTATCACATGTCGTCAAAATTTTCTCAATAGTTTATTAAACCAATTTTTGAAGAATTACCATGCTTGAAACAATTTTCCTTTTTCTAATTCACAAGTAAAAATATTGAAGGATTTCATTCTTAATTGATACCATAAATAAATGAATGAATAAAAATAGTAAATTTATAAGCATGAGGGTTAATAAGTAGTAATAAAAAACATTCACATAAATTTATAAAGGAACATCAAATATTTCTACAATGAGTAAATTGAAAATAAACTTGATATGAATTTTATTCCGTATTCATACCTGATTTGTCTGTGCATACAAATCATGCATTAATCAATAGAAATGTCAATATATTTATATAAAGCATCAAATTTTATCATTCAAAAATAAATCTTGAGTAATATTTTTTAAAGACTCATTTCCTTACCTAATCTCATGCATAAAATAATGACATGATTGTATAAAAATTTAAGATAAAACAATTGTAGTTATTCATACAAGTAATTGTTGTAAAATCCTCAATATTCTCAAAATAGTCATAAAAATAAATAAATACATGCTTCACATAAAATGGGCAAGCTAGTATTTTTAAAATAAACATTCATCCTTACACACATATAGATTAATATACAAACATGAACATACGTTTTGTATACTCTAAGATTTACATGTTTATATGTTCATGTGTATATATGTATGGACCTGAAACTAGAATTCCAAGATAATTATTGTTGATTATACCATATAAATATATATATATATATATTTGTATAATAAATAAAAAAAATATTGCACTCATTAAAGTAACAATTACATGAATCTGAAAATAAATAATAATGCAGCGTGGGAAAAATAAATACTTAAATACATGTTAGAAAAAATTTAAAAACTACACATAGACATAAATTAGAAACTGAAAATATAACTTTGAAATCACTTTTGTTTAAAACATGAGGTTTTAAATATAATAGTTTTCAGAAATATTTCCACCTCGCAAATACAACTTGAACATAAAATAAATATAATTTATTAAACTGGGAAAAAGTAATCATGTCTAAAAAATAATACCTTAAACTATGTTCTTTAATCATAAATTAAATTTAATCCCTTACATATAAAAATAAGACATAAATTTTATAATAAAAATAAATAAATTGATCCCTAATGAAAACTTAAATTAAAACCTGAGAATAATTATTTATAATTTAAATATGAACACTAAATTAAAATATATAATCTCCCTTATATATGATTTTAAATAATCATAATCCCCCATATAAATAGATCTTGATAATGAGAATTTTTAAAAACATTAGAAAAATATGCACAAACTATAATGGAAAAAATAAATTTTTTTGATGAAAATAATCAACAAATCAACATATGAATATAATTTCAATTCCAATAGATTCTCAAAACACAAAACATAAATCATATAAATAAAATTATCCTTTAATAAAACAATTTTAAAATAAAATTACTAATATCCCTTACTAATTTTGAAATAAATGAAACATTTAAACACTTGAAAACCAAATCATAATTTGAAATACAACCAAAAAATTTTCCAAGACATGAATAAAAAAAATAAAATCATAATTTTAAGCTAACATTGGCACCCTTATAAAATAATTTTTAATTAAAGTGTAACTCCCTTACCTAAAAACAGATTCATCATCTTCACAAAAGACACATTCTCTAATTCTTAGTTTTACATACATAGAAATTTTATTTTCTGACAAGAAGAATAGTTTTTATAGCCATTTAAATTTCTGTTTGGGAAATGATTGAAAAAAGATATATAATTTTTTATTATATTAATTGGTCAGATGTGGCAGAGAAATTATCGGAGGATTGTCGAGCAAGAATGATTTATAATATATATATATATTTTACCAAGTTGAGAATCAAAAAAAGTCGATAGTAACTATCAACGGTGGAAATCATTCATTTAAAGAAAAAAATACAAAACAAAGTCATAAGAGATATATGAAATATAGAAAAAAAGATGACTATACTATACAAAATGTTGACATAAACAATTTAAAAAGACCACAAGAGGAAAACAGATGGAAATGAAACATAAAACAACCATAATATCTAAACTAGATAGTTAAATCAGATAAAAATGAGTACAGATTTGAAATTGACACCCTAAGGAAAAGAAAGATTCGAACACCTAAGAAATAAAACAAAACCTACCAGTTTAGGTTGAAAAATCCTAAAATTACCTCTAATATTGTGTTTCCTGATTGGCTTTAGAAACCCTAACGGTGCACAGACTCCTCATCGGTGCTCGGCCTAGACCACCACCATGCCTCCAAGGCCGAAGACCCATAGTGACCTCACCTTTCTTAAAGAACCTTTGGGGAGGTCCCCCTACTGTCCTCGGTTTGTCTTCGACCTCCCCCCTGCGACCCTCTATCCCACTCGCGGCCAACCCTTGAGAAGCATGAAACCCTGTCCCTAATGCCTTCTCCCCAAAATGACGAATGTGTTTTCCCTATTCTGAATCTCCTTTTTTATCTCATTTTATCACATTTTTTTAAAATTATTCCATGTATCCTTCCTAAGGAAGTACATAGAAGATCCTTCACATGTACTCTCTTCATAGGTGGTACAGTTAGAGAATGACCTCTCTTATGAGGAGCATCCTGTGAAGATCTTATATCCTAGAGATAAAGTTCTACGTAAAAAGACTACTCACCGAGTCAAAGTACAATGACCTCTCTCAAGCCTTTTTCCTTACTTATATTCTTCCCAAATTACTCTCCGAGTTCCTCCCCCACTTCCAACAACCCTTAGTCTCCTCAAAAGACCAAAACCTCACCCTTTAAGAGCCTCTCAAAGAATATTGATTCAAGAGGTAAACTCCTCTTTTCTTTTCTTTCTTTTTCTTTTCAAGTTCATTTGTTTTCTTTTATATCCTTACCTCTCCTCATCCAAATGTTTTGAAAACTTCAGTACCTTAAATGTACTGAATTTTTGAATGATAATGGAATAAGTTATAATCATCACTCATTTACTCTTCTTTTATTTTAGAAGTAAAGACACCATCCGAGTTGTGTTAATTTACCACATTCAAGGACGATGTGTTTTAAATTTCCCTTACAGTCTTCAATTATGGTTATAAAACCATTTTCATGGTTGAAACAGACCATAATATATGTATTATTACTCATCTCTGGTTCTGGAATCATATTTTACACATGGTTTTGGTTTATAAAAAAAAACTCATTCTTTTTCATGAACGCCAAAAGAAAGGTGGATCGCTTCTTTAGCGGGATAAAGCTGAGTCTACGAAAGGTGTTGGTGATTAGAGACTTCAACAATTATGAGGAGATTATATGTTGTTCCCTCAAGGTTGAAATGGAGATTGGAGACTCTCAGCGGTCTCGTGGTCCTGATGACAAGAATTGGAAAATGGAGAACAACATGGGTGGTTCAACAAACAAACCCCATGATGGAAAGAAACCCGAATACCCCACTTGTAAAAGTTGTTTAGACAAGAATCTTCAGAACTATCTAAAGGGAACTAATAATTTCTTCAAATGTGTAATAATGAGACATCTAGCCAAGAAATTCTGAAGGGATATGAAGAATCCGGCTAATGTGGAAGAAGAAACAAAGGTTCAATTAAACACTTAGCCCATAGTGCAATGTTACAACTGCAAGGAGCATGGACATTAGGCTAACAATTTCCCAAAGCTAAGGGTTGCTGGAGGGAATCAAAAATAACCTCCAAGAAAAAAGGAAGGGATTATTCTATCACTATTATTGAGGTAGATCTGGACAATGATGTGGTGACAGGTATGCTAGTTAGTTATTCAATAATGGAGAATGTACTATTGGATTTTGGTTCTATGCATTCTTTCATATCTTGCAAGTTTAGCATAACTATTCAAACACCACCTCAAAATTTGGAGGATAACTTATTTGTGAGAATAACTAATGGGGAAATCATTGCATAAATTGTTTATAACTCCTCCCCAGTTAATTTTTGTGGACTGAACCTCCCATCAAATCTCTTCATATTTCCTTTAGTGAAGTTTTACTCTATCTTGGGCATGGATGGGCTATCTTTATACAAAGACAACATCAACTATCGGTAAAGGGAGATCACTCTTCACATCCCAAAGCATCCTCTAAATCAATACAAGTGTAAAGAGGAAGTTGAATCTCTATTATAATCATCATATCATGTGTGGATATTTCTTCCTTATGAGAAAGCATATCTAGCCAAAATGGTTGAGAAAAAGGAGAGAATCATGCTTGGATACATGCAAATCATGAGGGATTACATTGATGGATTTCCCAAAGAGTTGCCCAGTCTTCCTCCTGATTGATAGGTTGATTTCATAATGGAACTTAATCCTAGATCTCTTCCAATATCAAAGACAAGTTATATAATAGACACCGTAGAGATAGAATAGATAAATAAGCAGTTATTAGAGAATCTGAAGAAGGGTTTTATACGCCCGAGTGCTTCACCGTGGGGTGCACCCATCCTCTTCATCAAGAATAAGGATTGATCAATGAACCTCTGCATTGATTATTGTGAGGTCAATAAAATCATGATAAATAAAGAGTATCCCCTTCCATGGATAGATGACTTGTTTGATCAACTTCATGGGGCCAATTATTTATCTAAGGTGGACCTTTAGTTGGGATATCACCAATTAAAGTTGAGAAAGGAATATATTCACAAGACTTACTTTAGAAGGAGGTATGGACACTATGAGTTCATAGTGTTGCCCTTCATACTCACTAATTCTCAATATATTTTCATATATTTGATGAATAGAGTCTTTAGATATTACCTTGAAAAATTTGTGGTAGTCTTTATCGACGATATTCTGATATACTCCAAGGGAAAGAAGGAATATGAGGAACATTTTAATACTCTCTTCAATACATTAAAAAGGGATAATTTGTATGAAAATAATAGTAAATGTGTGTTCTAGATGGAGTAAGTATCATTCTTGGGGAATTTTATCACCAGTAAAGGGATATCTGTGGACCCTTACAAGACAAAGGCGATTGAAGAGTGGACCAGGCCAAAATCTATAACAGAGATCCACAGCTTTCTGGGTCTAGTTGGGTATTACTGACGATTTGTGAAGAACATTTCACAATTTTCAAACCCAATGACAAAACTAACATGGAAAGGAGTAAAGTTTATTTGGACTCAGGAACGTGATGACTGTTTTAAGGTGTTGAAAAAGAGGCTTATCACTGTCCCAGTACTCACACTCCCAACAAGTGGAGAACTATTTGTTTTGTATAGTGATGCTTCAAATAAGGGATTATGTTTTTTCCTAATGAAAAATGATAAAGTGATATCCTATGACTCAAGGCAGCTGAAAATCCATGATAAAAACTATCCCACCCATGATCTGGAGTTGGTGGCTGTGATATTTGCATTGAAAATCTAGCCACATTATCTCTATGGGGAGAAGTGTGAGATACGTAATGATCAAAAGAGTCTCAAATATATATTCACATATAAAAAAGCTTAATATAAACCAATGAAGATGGATATATCTCATCAAGGATTATGACTAATCTATCCAATAGCATCCTGATAAGGAAAACAAGGTGGAAGATTCTATAAACAGAAAGGATCCTGCATATTTATCAATGATGAGAATTTAAAAGGATCTGATTTCTTAGATTTGCAGAGGATGGACATGGTAATAATTAAGGGAGGAACATCATCAATAATTTCTCAAATAATTTCTCAACCATCCCTCATGGAGAAAATAAAGGATGCTCAAAGAAAATATGTGGACATTATGAAAAGGGGGGAAGCTATTAGAAATGAAAAATCCTTAGAATTCATGATTGATGAGGAAGGAGTTGTAAGATTTTGGTCACAATTATGTGTACCATCCGATCCAGAGATAAAGAAGGTGCTTCCAAATGAAGCACATATCTCAAACTTCACTATTCACCTAGGGAGCACAAAGATGTATTGAGATCTCCTAAAAAACATTTGGTGGGGCGATATTAAATGGGAGATTTCTGAATATACATCAAAATGCCCGGTATGTTAGTAAGTGAAGTCTGAGAGGAAAAAGTATAATGGGATGATGTAACCCCTACCCGTACCAACATGGAAGTGGGAGAAAATCACCATGGACTTTTTCACTAGAAATACAAGGAAATCTAGAGGAAACAATGCTATATGGGTCATTGTAGATCATCTTACAAAGACAACTGACTTTATCACAATTCAAGAGGACTTCTCATAAGATCAACTTTCATGGATATACATCAAATAAGTGGTAAGGATGTATGGAGTACCACTATCTATTGTATATGATAGAGATCCAAGATTCTTCTTGAAGTTCTAGAAAATTCTCCAACATACTCTAAGAACTAAACTAAACTTTAGTACGACCTATCATCCTAAAAATGATGGAGAATCTGAGTAAACTATTCAGATACTAGAAGACATGTTGAGAGAGTGTTCTATGGATTTAAAAGAAGGATGAGACCAAAATCTTCCACTGGTTGAATTCTCCTACAACAACAGTTTCCACTCAAGCATCCGAATGACACCATAAAAAGCCCTTTGTGGGAAAAGGCGAAGAACACCAGTGTGTTGGGATGAAGTCAGTGAGTGTAAGCTGTTAGGGTCTGAAATGATTGAAGAAATGGTGGATAAGGTGATAACCATTCAAAATCACATCAAGGCAGCCCAAAGTCGATAAAAGAGTTTTGTAGACAACTGTTGATATGACCTTGAGTTCAAAGTTGGAGACATGGAATTTTTCTACACATCTCCATGGAATAAGGTCATGATATTTGGGAAGAAAGGGAAGAAAAGTACCATGTACATCAACCCCTTAATGTTTATTGAATGTATTGAGGTTGTGGCCAATCGACTGGCACCTACCATGTCCAAAATACATGATTTATTCCATGTATCCCTCTTAAGGAAGTACATAATAGATCCTTCACATGTACTCTCTTCAGAGGTGGTACAGTTAGGTAATGACATTTCTTACAAGGATCATCACGTGAAGATATTGGATTATAGAGATAAAGTTATACATAACAATACTACTCACCTTATCAAAGTACTGTGGTTGAACCACAAGTACGAAGAGGCAACATGGGAACTAGAGGAGGAAATGGAGGAAAAGTACATGCACCTATTTATGGTTTAGATAGTAAAACAAAATTTCAAGGGAAAAATCTCATAAGGGGGGATAATGTAACGAACACAAGTTTTCAATAGAAATTTTCTTCTTATAAATATGTCATATAATCACATGAAATCAAAAAACAATGAACTACTAAGTGCTATGTGACCTTTAAACATATTATTGTCACCTCCGTGTTTTGAATTTTGAAAATATTACATACACGGTTGCGATCAGTAATTTATTTGGAGTCTAATATAACCAACATAATTTTTGGTGAATAGTAACATACCCTTATGAATATTAATGTTACCCTTATAAACAGTGACACACCCTAATGATTAGTAACCTTACCAATGATAGTATATAAATAAGATTCAAGTGGAAGTACGATATCCTATATCTGGGAATAAGAAAATAAGTGTTTCAAAATTGTTTTTTTCGAGTAAATTGTGAATTTGACTAAAAATTAAATTAAAAATATTTTGAAAATTGTTTTTGAAAAATTGAGTTCATTTTTGGATTCTACACATCGAAAAATGGTCAAGGTGAATTTCTGGGATTTTTCTAAAATACTTGAATTTTTGGTGAATTGTAAAATACATTAATTTACCATATAAATACATTATAATTTAAATCCACTATTATTGAAATCAAAATTCATGTAAGCACCCAAATATTGAACTCACATTCAATTATTACTATTCTTTTTCATGGAATCATCACTATTTCTTGTCTTATGGAAAAATAATAAACTAATGATTTTAATATTATGAAAATCGTCATCTTTTCCACTATAAATACCACCTCTCATTACCTATTCTCTTCAATCCTATAAAGCCTTGTTACTTTAAAATATTCTACCCAAATCACTCCCTAAGATCCTCCCCCACATCCAACAGCCCCTGTCCTCCTCAAAAGACCAAATCCTCTCCCCTTAAGAGGATCTCAAAGAAAATTGAATATAGTGGTAAATTCCTCTTTTCTTTTCTTTGTTTTTCTTTTCAATTTCATTTTTTTTCTTTTATATCCTTACCTCTCTTCATCCAAATGTTATTAAAACTTGAGTACCTTAATAATTTCAATCATGTATATCAGGTTTTTGAAATTCAAATCACAGTGGTGACAATATTATGTTTAAATGTCACATAGCACTTAGTAGTTCATTATGTTGTGATTTCATGTGATTATATGATATATTTATAATAATTAAGTTTCAATTGGAAAATTTGGGTCATTATATTATCCCCCTAATGAAATTTCTCCCTATAAATTTCATTTTACATTCTAAGCCATAAATAGGTGCATGAACTTTTCCTTTATTGCCTCCTCCAGTTCACATGTTGCCTCTTCGTACTTGTGGTTCCACTACAGTACTTTGACCAGGTGAGTAGTCTTGTTAGGTAGAATTTTATGTCTATGATCCAAGATCTTCACGAGCTGATCCTTGTAAGAAAGGTCATTCTCTAACTATACCACCTCATAAGAGAGTTCATGTGAAGGATTTTCTATATAATTTCTTAAGATGGATACATGGAAAACATCATGTACTTTGGACATGGTAATAGGATGTTCCAATCGATAGGACACCACCCAAATATGATCAAAAATATTAAAGGGGCCGATGTACTTGGGACTTATATTTACTTTATTCCTAAATCTATTGACCTTATTCTATATAGATATGCAAATAAATACCATGTCTCTAATTTTGAAATCAAGGTATTGTCGACGGTTGTCTGTGTAACTCTTTTTTCTACTTTAGGATGCCTTCATGTGTTGCTGAATGGTTTTCACATTATCCACCATTTCTTCGACCATTTCATGTCCTAGAAGCTTACACTCACCAACTTCATCCCAACACGCCAGTGTTTTTCACCTTTCCCATAAATGGCTTTGTATGGTTCCATTAAGATTCTCGAGAGGAAACTGTCATTGTAGGAGAATTGAACCAGTGGAAGATGTTGGTCCTATATTCCTTTGAATTCCATAGAACACCCTCTCAGCATGTATTCTAGTGTATGAATAGTCTGATCAGATTTTCCATCAGTTTGAGGATAACAGGTCGTACTGAAGTTCATTTCAGTGCTTAGAGCATGTTGGAGACTTTTCCAGAACTTCGAGGTGAATCTTGGATCTTTATCAAATACAATAGATAGTGGTACTCCATGAAGCCTTACCAATTATTTGATTTATATCTATGGAATTTTATCCAATGATATGTCCTCTCGAATCATGATAAAGTGATTTGTCTTTGTAAGACCATCAATAATGACCCATATAGCATTGTTTCCTTTGGATGTCCTTATAAGTCCAGTGACAAAGTCCATGGTGATTTTCTCCCACTTCCATGTTGATATGTGTAGTGGTTGTATCATCAACTTAAAATTTTTACTCACAACCTTCACTTGAGGACATACTAGGCACATTGATGTATATTCAGCAATCTTCCTTTTCAGATTGTCCCACCAAAAATTTTATCGAAGATCTTGAAACGTATTTGTGCACCCTGGGTGAATATAGAAGGTTGAGCTATGTGTGTCATTTAGAATCTACTTCTTTATCTCTGGATCAGATGGTACATATAATCGTCACCCAAACCTTACAACTCCTTTCTCATCAATCATGAACTCTTAAGATTTTCCATTTCTGATAGCTTCCACCCTTTTCATAATTTCCACATCTTTTCTTTTTTCATCCTATATTTTCTCTATGATGGATGGTAGAGAAATCATTTGAGAAATATTTGATGATGTTCCCCCCTTAATGATTCCCATGCCAATCCTATGAAAATCTAAGAAGATCCGATCCTTTTCAATTCTCATCATTGATAAATATGCAGGATCCTTTCTACTTAGAGCATCTTCCACCTTGTTGTCCTTACTAGGATGGTAGTGGATCGATCAGTCATAATCCTTGATGAGATCTATCCATCTTCATTGGATAATATTAAGCTCTTTCTATGTGAATATATATTTGAGACTCTTCTGATCAGTATATATCTCACACATCTCCCCATATAGATAATGCCACCAGATTTTCAATGCAATGATCACAACCGCCTACTCCAGATCATGAATGGGATAGTTTTTCTCATGTATTTTCAGCTGCCTTGGGGCGTAGGCTACTGCTTTATCTTTTTCATCAGCACAAAACCTAACCCCTTATTTGAAGTATCAATGTACACTATAAAGAGTTCTCCACTTGTTGGGAGGATGAGTACTGGCATAGTGATAAGCCTCTTTTTCAGATCCTTAAAATAGTCTTCACATTCCTGAGTCCAGACAAACTTTACTCATTTCCATGTCATCTTGGTCATTGGGTTTGACAATCGTGAAAAGTTCTTCAAAAAAATCAGTAATACCCATCTAGAACCAGAAAGATATGGATCTCTATTATAGATGTTGTATTGGGCCACTCTTCAATTGACTTTGTCTTGGAAGGGTCCATAGATATCCCTTTACTTGTGATAACATGCCCGAATAACGATTCTTCCTCCATCCAAAACTCACATTTACTATACTTTTCATACGGCTTCTCCCTTCACAAAGTCTTTAAACTAGTATTCAAATTCTCCTCATGTTCCTCCTTACTCTTGGAGTATATCAGAATATCATCAATAAAGACTACCAAAAATTTATCAAGGTAATCTCTAAATATTCTATTCATTAAATCCATGATAATTTCTAGAGAATTAGTGGGTCTGAAGGGAATCACTATGAACTCATAGTGTCTATACCTCATTTGAAATGTAGTCTTGGGAATATATTCCTTCCTCGCCTTTAATTGGTGGTATCCTGACTGAAGGTCCACCTTAGAGAAATAACTAGCCCCATAGAGCTGATCTAATGAGCCATATATCCCTAGAAGGGGATACTAATTCTTCATCGTGATTTTACTAGGCTCACGATAATCAATGAAGAGGTTAATTGATCCATACTTCTTCTAGATGAAGAGGAAGGGCATACCCCATAGTGAGGCACTCAGGCGTATAAAACCCTTCTCCAGATTCTCCTGTAATTGCTTATTCAACTCTTTTAGCTCTACGATGGCCATTATATAAGGTTTATTTGATATAAGTAGATATCCAAGAATAAGTTCAATTGAGAACTGAAACTATAAATCCGGAGGAAGACTAAGAAACTCTTTGGGAAATACATTAGTGTAATCCCTCATGATGGGAATTTCTTCAAGCATGATTCTCTCCCGGGGGATATGATTTGATAAATTAATGAGCATAGTACAAACCATTATTAAGGGAATAAAAAAATCCCATAAGAATATAAGTTAATAAATAGATCGAGGATAACCTAGATTTAAACCTAAGGAATTACAAGTTAGGATATACTTCTCCTTTAAAAGTTTATCATCTTATGTTCAATGTTTCCTTTTTAAGTTCAATAAATAAGTATTCAATCCCTCTAATTGTACATTATTTTTCTTAGTTAATGGAGGGAAATATAAGAACATGTTCCAACAACCAATGTGATAGGCAATGTGAAGATTTCCCTAATGATATGTCTGATACGATGAGAAAGGGTGATCCAAACTTCATGACAGTACTTGCTCATCTAGCTCCAGTTATGAATAATAACATGAATCATGTGAAACGCCCTCCTCATCCAAGGAAAGATCAAGTTTCCATAGAATCCTTGATGCGGAAAAGGCCTCCAATGTTTAGAATATCTTCTGATCCCCTCCTCACGAAATAGTGTATTAACTGCATTAAAAAGATATTCTATATCCTCTAGTGCTCGGTTGAAGCGAAAGTTGTACTAGCGGTCTATAATATTGATGGGGAAGCTGATCAGTGGTGGACACTGATCATGAATAGGAAGCCTTGGGAGGAAATTGATTCCATGTATTGGGAGGAATTCAAGAGGATGTTTTTTCAATAAATATTTTCCCCAAACCCTCTATATCAAGATGGAAATAGAGTTACTCATCCTCAAGCATAAGGAAGATGAGTCCATCGGGGTGTATGAGGAAAACATTACACGGCTTTCAAGGTACACCTCTAGATTTGTCATGAACACCAAAAGAAAGGTGGATTGCCTCTTTATCCATATAAAGCTGATTCTACAGAAGGTGTTAGTGATTCAATACTTAAAAAGTTATGAGGATATTGTCTGTTGTGCTTTCAAGGTTGAAATGGAGATTGGAGACTCTCACTGGTCTCGTGGGCCCGGTGACAAGAAGTAGAAAATAGAGAAAAACATGGGTGGTTAAACAAACAAATCCCATGATGGAAAGAAGCCTTAATATCCCACTTGTTAAAGTTATGGGAAGAAGAATATTGGGAACTATCTAAAGGGAACCAATAATTGCTTCAAATAAAGAAGAATGGGACATTTGGACAAGAACTACCAAAGGGATATAAAGAATCCTGATAATGTAGAAGAATAAAGGAATGTTCATATCAACACTCAGCCTATAGTGCAGTGTCACAACTACAAGGAGAATGTGTATTATACGAACAATTTCCCTAAGCCAAGGGTTGTTAGAGGAAATCAACAACAAACTCCAAGGAAACAAGGAAGGGATAATGCTATCAATACTACTGAGGTGGATCTGGACAACGATGTGGTGATAGGTATACTAGTTATTTATTCAAGAATGGTGAACATAATATTTGATTCTAGTTTAATGAATTCTTTCATATCTTTCAAGTTTAGTATAACTATTCAAACACCACCTCAAAATTTAGAGGATAATTTATCTATGAGAATAGATAATGGGGAAATCATTGTGTCCATGGTTTATAACTCATCCCCAATTAACATTTATGAACTAAACTTCCCAGAAAATCTCATCATACTTCCTCTAGTGGAGTTTAACGCTATCTTGGGCATGAATTTGCTATCTTTATATAAAGATAACATCAACTGTCAGGAAAGGGAGATCACTTTTCACATCTAGAAGCATACTAATATTATTTACAAGTGTGAAGAGGAAGTTGAATCTTCATTAGAACCATCGTATCAAGTATGGATATTAATTCCTTATGATCTAGCATATCTAGCCCAAATGATTGAGACAAAGGAGAGAATCATGCTTGAAGACATACCCATCATGATGGATTACACTGATGTATTTCATTAAGATATTTCTCTTCTTCCTCCTAATTGAGAGGTTGAGTTATCAATTGAACTTATTCCTGGATGTCTGCCTATATTAAAAAAACCTTATAGAATGACCACCATAGAGCTGGAAGAGATGAAAAAGCAGTTACAAGAGAATCTGGAGAAGGGTTTTATATGCCCAAGTTCTTCACCGTGGGGTGCACCTGTCCTCTTCCTTAATAATAATGATGGATCAATGCGTCTATGAATTGATTATCATGATCTCAATAAAATCAAGATAAAGAATAATTACCCCTGCCACAGATAGATGACTTGTTCGATTAGTTTAGTGGGGCCATTTATTTCTCTATGGTGGACCTTTGGTCAAGGTATCATAAATTAATGGTGAGGAAGGAAGATATTCCCAAGACTACCTCTCAAATGAGGTATGGACACTATGAGTTCATAATGAGTCCCTTCGGACTCACTAATGCTCCAAAAATTTTCATGGATTTAATGAATAGAGTCTTTAGAGATTACCTCGACAAATTTGTGGTAGTCTTTGTCGACGATATTCTGATATACTCCAAGAGAAAGGAGGAACATGAGGAGCATTTTAATACTGTGTAAAAGACTTTGATAATGGAGAAGATATATGTAAAGCATAGTGAATGTGGGTTCTAGATGGAAGAAGTATCATTCTTGGGGCATGTTATTACTAGTAAAGGGATATCTGTTGACCCTTCCAAGACAATGGAGATTGAAGAGTGGCCCATGGTAGCATCTGTAATGAAGATACATAGATTTCTGGGTCTATCTGGGTATTTCCGACAATTTTTGAAGATTGTTTCATGATTTTCAAACCCAATGACTAAGGTAACACAGAAAGGAGTAAAGTTTGTCTGGACTCGGGAAGGTGAAAACTGTTTTAAGGAGTTGAAAATGAGGCTTATAACTGCGCTGGTAGTCCACTCCCAAAAAGTGGAGAAATATTTATGGTTTACAGTGATTCTTAAAAGAAGGGATTAGTTTGTGTACTAATGAAAAACGATAAAGTAATAGCCAACGCCTCACGGAAGCTAAAAATACATGAGCAAAACTATCCAAGATATGGAGTTGGCGACTATGATCTTTGAATTAAAAATCTAGAAACATTATCTCTATGGGGAGAAGTGTGAGATATATATTGATCACAAGTGTCTCAGATATATATTCACATAGAAAGATATTAATATTAATCAACTAATATGGTTAAATCTCATCAAGGATTATGACTGCTCAATACACTACAATCCTGTTAAGGTAAACAAGGTGGCAGATGCTCTAAGTAGAATGGATCATGCATCTTTATCAAGGATGAGAATTGAAAATTATCTGATATTTTTAGATTTGTAGAGGATGGACATGGGAATAATTAATGGAGGAACATCATCAATCCTTTCTCAAATGATTTCTCAACCATCCCTCATAGAGAAAATAAAAGATGCTCAATGAAAACATGTGGAAATTCTGAAAAGGGTGGAAGCTATCAGAAATGGAAAATCCTTAGAGTTCATGATTGATGAAGACAGATTTGTAAGATTTGGGTCACGATTGTGTGTACCATCCAATACAGAGATAAAGAAGGAGCTTCTGAATGACATACATAGCTCAACCTTCTCTATTCACCCAAGAGCACAAAAATGTATCGAGATCTCCAAAAAAACTTTTTGTGGGACAATATGAAAAGGGAGAATTTTGAATATATATCAAAGTGCCTAGTATTTCAGGAAGTGAATTCTAAGAGGCAAAAGTCTAATGGGATGATGCAACCACTACCCATACCAACATAGAATTGTAAGAACATCACCATGGACTTTGTCACTGGACTTCCAAGAACCTCCGTATGAAAAAATGATACATGAGTCATTGTGGATCATCTTACAAAGACAGATCACTTTATCATGATTTGATAGGACTTCTAATTTGGTCAACTTTAACAAATATACATCAAAGAAGTGGTAAGTGTGCATGGAGTACCACTATCTATTGTATCCTATAGAGATCCAAGATTCACCTCGAAGTTCTCGAAAAGTCTCCAACATGCTCTAAGAATTGAACTAAACTTCAGTACGGACTATCATCCTTAAACTGATGGAAAATCTGAGCAGAATATTCCAACACTAGAAGACATGTAGATAGAATGTTCAAAGGAATTCAGAGGAGGATAGGACCAACATCTTACACTTATTGAATTATCCTACAACAATATTTTCCACTCGAGTATCTGAATGGCACCATAATAATCACTTTATGGGAAAAGGTGCAGAACACCGACGTGTTGGGATTAATTCAGTGGGTGTAAGCTTCTAGGACCTGAAATGGTCAAAGAATAGGTGGACATGGTGAAAACCATTCAAAATCACATCAAGGTAGCCTAAAGTCGACAACAGAATTATGCAGAAAACCGTTGACGATACTTCGAGTTTAATGTTGGAGACATGGAAATTCTCTACATATCTCCATGGAAGAAGGTCATGAGATTTGGGAAGAAAGGGAGGCTAAGTCCCAGGTACATCGACCCCTTCAAGATTCTTAATCATATCAGGGATGTGACCTATCCACTAGAACTTCCACCTACCATGTCCAAAGTACATGATATCTTCCATGTATCCTTGTAAAGGAATTTCATAGAAGATCCTTCACATGTACTCTCTTTAGAGGTGGTCCAGTTAGAGAATGACCTTTCTTACAAGCAGCATCCTGTGAAGATCTTGGACCGTAGAGATAAAGTCCTATGTAACAAGACTACTCACCTGGTCAAATTTATATCGAGGAACCATAAGTACGAAGAGAAAACATGTGAACTAGAGGAGACAATGAAGGAAAATTACCCACACCTGTTTATGGATTAGAATGTAAAACAAAATTTTGAGGGTGAAATTTCATAAGTGGGGGGATAATGTAACAACACAAAGCTTTTGATGGAAATTTCCTTCATATAAATATGTCATATAATCACATGAAATCACAACACAATAAACTACTAAGTGCTATGTGACCTTTAAAAATAATATTATCATCTCTATGATTTGAATTTCAAACATCTGACATACATGGTTGCCATCAGTAAGTTATTTGGAGTCTAATATGACCAAATTAATCTTTGGTGAATAATAACATACCCTTATGAATAGAAATGTTACCCTTATGAATAGTGACATACCCTAATGAATAGTAACCATACCTATTATAGTATATAAATAATATTAATGTGGAAGTACGATATACCTATATCTGGGAATAAGAAAATAAATGTTTTAAAATTTTTGTTTTTCGAGTAAATTGTGAATTTGATTAATAATTAAATTCATCATATTTAGAAATTTATTTTTGAAAAATGGAGTTCATTTTTGGATTCTACAAGTCAAAAAATGGTTAGGGTGAATTTTTGGGATTTTTCTAAAATACTTGAATTTTTGTGAATAGTAAAATACATTCATTTACCTTATAAATACATTATAATTTAAATAAACTATTCTTAACATCATAAGTGATGTAAGAACAAAAATCTCTAACTCACATTCACTTATTACTATTCTTGTTCATGGAATCATCATTACTTCCTTTCTTATGGAAAAATAATAAACTAATGATTATAATATTATGAAAACCCTCCTCTCCTCCTCTATAAATACCACCCCTCCTTACCTCTTCTCTTCACTCCTCTCAAAACTTTTGAATTCCCTAAATTCTACCAAAATATCTCCCCAATATCCTCTCCCACGTCCAACATCCCTTGGTATCCTCAAAAGACCAAATCCTCTCCTCTTAAGAGGCTCTCAAGGAAGATTGAATCAAGAAGAAAATTCCTCTTTTCTTTCCTTTCTTTTTCTTTTCAAGTTTATTTGTTTTCTTTTCTATACTTACCTATCCTCATCCAAATTTTATGAAAAATATATTACCTTAAATGTAATATAATGTTTTTATGGTAATGGAATAAGTTATTATCATCTCACCTTTACTCTTATTTTATTTTAGTAGTAAAGACACCATCCAAGATGTATTAATTTACCACATTCAAGGATGATGGGTTTTCAATTTCCGTTTCCATCTTCAATTATAGATATGAAACCATTTTAATGGTTGTACCAGACCATAATATATGTATTATTCATCATCTATTGTTATGGAATCCTTTTTTACACATGGTTTTGGTTTATAAAACAAAACATGTTCTTTGTGGTCAAAAACCACCAATTAACCCAAAAGGTTGTCACTAATGTTTTATATAATGATTCAAATTCACTCCAAGTAACAAAATTAAATTTTTAACCATGTAAACTTTTGTATGTTCAATAATAAAATATAACTTCAATTCTATACAACCACTTTCATCATACATGTTTAACCGAACGTGAACTGATCATTAAAACCAAGCAAGAAAACAAACCGAACGATGAAATTGAACCTCATAACCAATAAAAATGGATATAAATGAAAATAAAAAGGTTATAATAAATATTTCAAATATATAATAGGTTTGGGAATTATTAATTAATTAACCTAATTTTATTATTCAGGTCATTAAGTTCTAGCAAAGATCACCATTAGATTTAAGGTAAGGGATCCTCTCCATTTCACTTTTATTCATGAATGTCCTCTATGCTATGACATTTTATGTGTAATACCTAATGATGGGGGGTATGATTTCACACCTCAACCATACTTCCATCATGATTTATAAGTGAATATAACCCATTTTTATATCATTAATCTTTCTTAAGTACACCTGATACCATGCTGATAATCCGTAAGGAATCCTACATGAATCTCCTTTATTCCTTCGGGTTGCCTAATATTTATTTCCACCAAAATTAAGTTATCTTTTATATTTTTGTGAATATTCTAAATGTTGTTTAGATGTACAAAATTCATTTATCATTACCCTTCCATAATTCTATTTCGGGGATATAAATGCTTTTACGTGATTACCTCCTCAATACTTCCTGATAAGAAAAGGGATATATGTGGAACCATTTAAGACAAAGCATATTGAAGAGTATTCCAGGAAAACATCTGTAATAAATATCCATAGATTTATGGGTCTATCTTGGTATTACGTATGATTTTTGAATAACTTTTCATGATTTTCAAACCCAATGACCAAGCTGACACAGAAAGTAGTAAAGTTTGTTTGGACTCAGGAATGTGAAGATTGTTTTAAGGAGTCGAAAAAAGGCTTATCACTGCATCAGTACTCACCCTCCCAACAAGTGGAGAACTATTTATGGTGTAAAGTGATGCTTAAAATTAGGTATTAGTTTTTTTTATGATGAAAAATTATAAAGTGATAACCTATACCTCAAGGCATCTGAAAATCCATGAGCAAAACTATCCCACACATGATCTGGAGTTGGCAGTTGTGATCTTTCTATTGAAAATATGACAACATTATCTCTATGGGGAGAAGTGTGAGATATATAATAATCACAAGAGTATCAAATATATATTCAGACATAAAGAGATTAATATGTGATAATGAATATTCATAGATCTCATAAGGGATTATGACTGCTCAATCCACTACCATCTCGGTAAGGGAAACAAGGTGGCAGATGCTCTAAGTTGAAAGTATCCTACATCTTTATCAATGATGAGAATTGAAAAGAATATGATTTTATTATATTTTCAAAGGATGGAAATTTTAATCATTAAGGTAGTAACATCATCAATCCCTTCTCAAATGATTGCTCAACCACCCCTTATAGAGAAAATAAAGGATTCTCAAAGAAAAGATGTGGAAATTATGAAAAGGGTGGAAGATATCAGAAATGGAAAATCCTCAGAGTTCATGATTGATGAGGAAAGAGTTGTAAGATTTGGGTCATGATTATGTGTATCATACAATTCAGATATAAATAAGGAGATTCTAAATGACACACATATATCAACATTCTTTATTCACCCAGGGAGCACAAAGATGTATCTAGATCTCTGAGAAAATTTTTGGTTGGACAATATGAAAAAGGGAATTGCTCAATATACATCAAAGTTCCTGATATGTCAGCAAGTGAAGGATGAGAGGAAAAAGTTTAAATGGATGATGAAACTTCTACCCATACCAACATGGAAGTGGTAGAACATCACCATGGACATTGTCACTGGACTTCCAAGGACATCTAGAAAAAATAATGTTATATGGGTCATTGTGGATCGTCTTACAAGGACAGCTCACTTTATCATGATTCGAGAGGAATTCTCATTGGATTAACTTTCACGGATATACATCAAAGAAGTGTTAAGGTGACTTGGAGTACCATTATCTATTGTATCGAATAGATATCCAATATTCACCTTGAAGTTCTGGAAAGTCTCCAACATGCTCTAAGTACTGAACAGAACTTTAGTACGACCTATCATCCTCAAACTGATAGCCAATATGAGAAAACTATTCAGAAAATGGAATACATATTGAGATCATGTTCTGTTTAATTCAAAGGAGGATGTGACCAACATCTTCCACTGGTTGAATTATCCTATAAAAATATTTTCCACTCGAGCATCCAAATGGAACCATACGAAGCCTTTTATGGGAAAATGTGTAGAACACCAGCGTATTGGGATGAAGTCAGCGAGGGTAAGCTTCTAGGACCTAAAATGGTAGAAGAAATTGTGGATAAGGTGAAAACCATTTTGCAGCACATTATGGAAGCCCAAAGTATACAAAAGAGTTATGCAGAAAACTATCGATGAGACCTTGAGTTGAAAGTTAGAGACATGGTACTTCTCAGCATATCTCCATGGAAGAAGGTTATGAGATTTGGGAAGAAATGAAATCTAATTCCCAAGTACATCAGACCCTTAGAGACCCTTGATTGAGAGGGATTTGTAGCCTATCGACTGGAAATTCCACCTACCATGTCCAAAGTACATGATATCTTTCATGTATCCCTCTTGAGGAATTACATACCAGACTCTTCACATGTACTCTCTTCAGAGGTGGTACAGTTGGAGAATGATCTTTCTTACGAGGAGCATCCAATGAATATCTTGGATTGTAGAGATAATGTTCTACGTAACAAGAATACTCACTAGGTTAAAGTATTCTGGAAAGAACCATAAGTACGAAGAGGAACCATTGGAACTAGAGGAGGCAATGAAGGAAAAGTACCCGCACCTATTTATGGATTAGAATGTAAAATGAAATTTTGAGGGAGAAATTTCATAAGGGGGGGATAATGTAATGACCCAAAGTTTTCAATGAAAATTTCCTTCTTATAAATATGTCATATAATCACATGAAATAACAACAAAATAAACTACTAAGTTCTATGTGACCTTTAAATATAATATTTTCACCTTTGTGATTTGAATTTCAAAAATATTACATAAACGGTTTTGATCAGTAAGTTATTTGGAGTCTAATATGACCAACTTATTTTTTGGTAAATAGTAAAATACCCTTACAAATAGTATTGTTACCCCTATGAATAGTGACATACCCTAATGAGTATTAACGTTAACTATGATAGTATATAAAAAAGATTCAAGTGGAAGTACGATATACCTATATATAGAAATAAGAAAATAAATGTTTTAAAATTGTTTTTTTTTTTCAAGAAATTTATGAATTTGTTTAAAAATTAAATTAATCATATTTATAAAATTGTTTTTGAAAAAATGGAGTTGATTTTTGGATTCTACATGTTGAAAAATGTTCAGGATGAATTTTTGGGATTTTTCTGAAATACTTGAATATTTGGTGAATAGTAAAATACATTAATTTACCGTATAAATACATTATAATTTAAATTCACTATTCTTGACTTCATAAGTGATGTAAGAACCCAAATCTAGAAATCAGATTTAGTTATTACTATTCTTGGTCATATAATCATTTCTATTGCATGTCTTATGAAAAAAATAATAAACTAATGATGATAATATTATGAAAACCCTCCTCAACTGTAGAGGCCCTAGCCTTTTACATATAACATTACATGATTTTAAGCATAATTATACATCAGAGTACAAGCCAAGGATCGTTAAGTCTAGTGTCTTGAATGATTAGGTACATAAAACTAAAAACATGGGGAAAAAGTTTCTTTATTTAATCTTCATATTGGGCTCCTAACTTCGATTCAGCTCATAAATCTTCATAGGGTAACCTGAGGATAACATGAAAAAGGTGTGAGCTAAAAATCTCAATAAGGGAATAAGAATGAGAATAAATCATTAGCACAAGGGTTAGAAGACATGACATAAAGATATAAAAAGGCATGTAACCTAAGGAATCATAACATATAAACATGGGATAATTTAAACATGGAATCATGGAAATGTGGCAGAAAAATAAATCATGAATTTAGTACAAGTCAAGGATAACCACCAAGACTGTTTCCCATAGTATCACAAGCCAAGGCTAACCTTCAAGACCGTTGAACATAGTAGCACAAGCCAATGCTAACCACTAAGACCGTCTCACATAACGTCTCATGAGACTCAACTTTACCCAATACATTGGAGTGCTATCTGGGTTCACCCATCTTAACCTTCTATGATTATGTTTTCCACATAATTAATCATACATAATCAATCATATATAATGATAAGGGTTACTCATGGAAAGGATTGGGTATCATAATCATGATATAAAGTATAAAAAATGGGTGTATCATAAAAATGTCCACGAAAGAAAGGAACTAAAATATATGTGGACATTAACAAGGTAAAAATAGGCATTTATCATGGAAATTTATGTCAAGTATAAGTGACAGCATGTAAGAATATTATTTAAGAAATGTTATTATTAAAACATTTTTGAGAGGTTTTAAGGAAAATACTATAGGGACTTTAAAATAGAAAAGGAAAAAATACATTATACAAAACAAGATGTGAACCAAGATTGTTTTCATAATAAAAAGACTTATTTTATAAAGAAAATTGTGGCTTAAAATAGAATATAGAGTTCACTTGAAATCAGGTAAGAATTCAGGAAGTTCCCTCAAAAACACTTTTTCTTATCGGGAAGTATTGAGGAGGGAATCACTTAAAAGCATGTATATCCCAAAAATATAATGATGGAAGTGTATTGATAAATGAATTTTTTAGATTTACACAAAATTTATAAGATTCACATAAATAGAAAATATACAATCATTTCTTTAGAAAGAAATATATAGCAACTCTAAGGAATAAATGAGATTTGGGTAGAATTATTTATAGATTATTGGCATGGTATCAGGTGTACTTAAGAAGGATTCATGAGAGAGAAAGGGGATTAAAATCACTTATAAATCATGAGGGAAGTATGGTGGAGGTACTAAATCATATCCCATCATTTGGGATTACATATAAAATGGAATACAATAGAGTACATTCTCGAATGAAAGTGAAATGGAGAGGATCCCTTACCTTAAATCGGATAGTGATTTTTTGCATGAACTTAATGACCTGACTAATCTAATTAGTTTTATTAATTAATAATTCCAGAACCTATTATATATTTAAAATATTTTTTATAACCTTTTAAAGTTAATTTATATCCATTTTGATTGGTTATGAGGTTCAATTTCATTGTTCAGGTCCGTTTGCTTGCTTGGTTTTAATGATCGGTTCATGTTTGGATAAACTTGTATGATGAAGGTGGTTGTCAAGAATTGAAGTTATATTTTTTTATTTAACATACAAAAGGTTATATGGTTCAAAATTTAATTTGGTTACTTGGAATTAAGTTGAATCATTATACAAAACTTTAGTGAAAAACTTTTGGGTTAATTGGTGATTTTTGACCACAAAGAACACATTTTGTTTTATAAACCAAAACTATGTGTACCAAAGGATTCAAAAACCATATATGAGGAATAATGAATATATTATGGTCTAGTTCAACGATGAAAATGGTTTCATGACTATAATTAAAGATGGTAACCGAAATTAAAAAACCATCATCCTTGAATGTGGTAAATTAACACATCTCAGATGGTGTTTTTACTACTAAAATAAATGAAGAGTAAAGGAGAGATGATAATATTATGTTTAAAGGTCACATAGAACTTAGTAGTTCATTGTGTTTTTATTTCATGTGATTATATGACATATTTATAAGAAGGAAATCTCCATTGAAAACATTGGGTCGTTACATTATCCCCCCTTATGAAATTTAGCCCTTGAAATTTTGTTTTACATTCTAATCCATAAATAGGTGTGGGTACTTTTCCTTTATTTCCTCCTCTAGTTCCCATGTTGCCTCTTCGTACTTGTGGTTCTGCCACAATACTTTTACCAAGTGAGTAGTCTTGTTACATATAACTTTATCTCTATGATCCAAGATCTTCACTAGCTACTCCTCGTAAGAAAGATCATTCTCTAATTGTACCACCTCGAAAGAGAGTAATTTTGAAGGGTCTAGTATGTAATTCCTTAAGAGGGATACATTAAAGACATAGTGTACTTTGGACATGGTAGGTGTATGTTCATGTCAATTGGCCACAACTCTGAATCGATCAAGGATATCGAAGGGGATGATGTATTTGGGACTTTTCTTTATTTTATCCCCAAATATCATGACCTTATTACATGAAGATATATAGAGAAATACTATGTCTCCAACTTTGAACTCAAGGCCTCATCTACGGTTGTCTGCATAACTCTTTTGTTGAATTTGGGCTGCCTTGATGTGTTGTTCAATGTTTTTCACCTTCTCCACCATTTCTTCAACCATTTTAGGTCATAGCAGCTTATGCTCACCGACTTCTTCCAAACACAACAATGTTCTTCACCTTTTCCCATAAATGGATTTGTATGGTGGAATTCAGATGCTCAAGTAGAAACTATTGTTGTAGGAGAATTCAACTAGTATAAGATGTTAGTCCCATCCTCCTTTGAATTCCATAGAATATGCTATCAGCATGTCTTCCAGTGTCTGAATAGTTTTCTTAGATTGGACATCAGTTTGAGGATGATAGGCCATACTGAATTTCAGTTCAGTGCTTAGAGCATGTTGGATAATTTTCCAGAACATCAAGGTGAATCTTAGATCTCTATCAAATACAATATATAGTTGTACTCCATGGATCCTTACAACTTGTTTGATGTTTATTTTTGAAACTTGATCCAATGAGAAGTCCTCTCAAATCGTGATAAAGTGAGATGTCTTTGTAAGATGATCCATAATGACCCCTATAGAATTGTTTCCTCTGGGTATCCTTGGATTTCTAATGACAAAGTATATGGTGATGTTATCCCACTTCCATATTAGTATGGGTAGTGTTTTCATAATCCTCTTATAATTTATCCTCTCATCATTCACTTTCTAACACACCAGGAACTTTGATGTATATTCAACAATCTCCCTTTTTCATATTGTCCCACCAAATGTTTTCTTAGAGACCTCGATACATCTTTGTGCTTCCTAGTTGAATAGATAAGGTTGATCTATGTGCGTAACTCAGAATCTCCTTCTTTATCTCTAGATCATATGGTGCACATAATCAGGACCCAAATCTTGCAACTCCTTTATCATGAATCATGAACTCTGAGGATTTGTCATTTCTGATAGCTTCCACCCTTTTCATAATTTCCACATATTTTCTTTGAGAATCCTTTATTTTCTCCACAAGGGATGGTTGAGAAATCATTTGAGAAAGGATTTATGATGTTCCTCCCTTAATGATTCCCATGTCCATCTTCTACAAATCTATGAAGATCAGATCTTTTTCAATTCTCATTATTGATAAAGATGCATGATCTTTTCTACTTAGAGCATCCACCACATTGTTTTCCTTATTGGGATGGTAGTGGTTTGAGAAGTAATAATCTTTAATGATATATATCCATATTTATTGGAACTTATTAATCTATTTCTGTGTGAATATATATTTGATACTCTTGTGATTAGTATATATCTCACACTTCTCTCCATAAGGATAATGCTGCCAGATATTCAACGCAAAGATCACAACTGCCAACTCCATATTATGCATGGGATAGTTTTACTTATGGTTTTTTAGATGCCTTGAGGAGTATGTTATCAATTTATTATTTTCCATCAACACACAACCTATTCCCTTCTTTAAAAAATCACTATACACTAGAAATAGATCTCTATTTTTTGAGAGTGTGGGAATTGGTGTAGTGATTAACCTATTTTTCAACTCCATAAAATAGTCTTCACATTCCTGAGTCTAGAAAGCCTTTACTCCCTTTCATGCCAGCTTGGTCATTGTGTTTGAAAATATTGAAAATTTATTCAAAAATTGTTTATAATACCTAGATAGACCCAAAAAGCTGCAGATCTCCATTACAGATATTGGCCTCGGCCACTCATCGATTGCCTTTTTCTTGGAAGGGTCCATATATATCCCTTTTCTGGTGATAACATGCCCCAAAAATGATACTTCCTCTATCTTAAACTGACATTTACTGTACTTTTTATATAAATTCTCCCTTCACAAAGTCTTTAAGATAATATGGAAATGCTCCTCATGTTCCTCTTTCACTTGGAATATATCATAATTTCGTCGATAAATAATACCAAAAATTTTTTGAGGTAAGACTATATTCATTAAATGCATGATTTTTTTGGAGCATTAGTGAGTAAAAATGGAATCACTATGAACTCATAGTGTCCATACCTCATTCTAAAGGTAGTCTTGGGAATGTCTTCCTTCCTCACCTTTAATTAGTTATATCCCCACCAAATGCCCACCTTAGAGAAATTACTGGCCCCACGAATCTGATTGAAAAAGTCTTTTATACGTGGAAAGGGATACTTGTTCTTTATCATGATTTTTTTGATCTCATGATAATCAATGAAGTGGAACATTGATCCATCCCTGTTCTTGATGAAGAGGATGAGTGCACCCCACGAAGAAGCACTCATGCGTATAAAAACCTTCTCCAGATTCTCCTATAACTTCTTCTTTAACTCTTCCATCTCTATAGTGTCCATTAAATAAGGTGAATTTGATATAGTTATAGATCCAGGAATAAGTTTAATTGAGAACTAAACCTCTCAATTAATAGGAAAACTATAAAACACTTCAAGAAATACATCAGTGTAATCCATCACGATGGGCATGTCTTCAAGCATGATTCTATCCTTTGTCTCAATCATTTGGGAAAGATATGATTTCTCCAAAGGAATCAATATGCACACTTAAGAAGATGATTCTAATGGAGATTCAACTTCCTCCTTACACTTTCAAATAATTAGAGGATTCTTCGAGATGTGAATAGTGATCTCCAATTCCCAACAACCAATGTTGTCTTCGTATAGAGATAGCCAATCCATGACCAAGATAGCATCTAACTCCACTATAGGAAGTATGACAAGATTTTTTGGGAGGTTCAGTTCACAAACGTTAATTGGGGAGGAGTTATAAATCATGTACGCAATGATTTCCCCATTCATTGTTCTCAAAGATAACTTATCCTCAAAATTTTGAGGTGGTGTTTGAATAGTTCTACTAAACATGAAAGACATTAAAGAATGTGTAGAACCAGAATCAGATAGTACATTCTCCATTCTTGAATGAATAACTTGCATACCTATCACCACATCATTATCTAGATCCAACTCAGTAGTAGTGATATCATAAGCCCTTCCTTGTTTCCTTGGAGTTTGTTATTGATTTCCTATGATAATCGATGGATTAGGGAAATTGTTCGCATAATTACCATGCTCCTTGAAGATGTAACACTACACTACATGTTGAGTGTTGATCTGAACCTACCTTTATTCTTCCACATTAGCAAGATTCTTTATACCTATTCTGTATATCTTGGCCAAATTTCCCATTATTCCATAATTGAAGAAATTCTTGCTTCCATTTATATAGTTCCCAAGATGTTACTTCCCACCACTTTTACAAGTGGTATATTTGGGCTTCTTTAAATCATGGGATTTTTTTGTTAAACCACCAATGTTGTTCTCTATTTTCTGCTTCTTTTCACCATGCCCATGAGACTAATGAGAGTCTCCAATCTCCATTTCAACCTTGAGGACACAACGGAAAATCTCCTCATAATTGTTGAAGTCTTGAATCACCAACACCTTCTATAGACTCATCTTTATCCAAATAAATAAGTGACCCACTTTTATTTTGGTGTTCATGAAAAATCCAGAGGCATACCTTGTAGGCCTTGTAAAGTTTTCTTCATACACCCCGACAGACTCATATTCTTTCTTCTTAAGACTGAGGAACTCTATTTTTATCTTGAGATGGCAGGTTCAGGGAAAATATTTATTAAAAAACATCCTATTGAATTCCTCCCAATCCATGGAATCAATTTCTTCTTGGGGCTTTGTATTCTTGGTTAGTTTCCACCACTAATCAGCTTCCCCATCAAAATGACAGACTGCAAGTACAAACTTCTCTTCTTCTGAGCATTGGAGGATGGAGACTATCTTTTCAATGGAGTTCATCCACTATTCCATGAGAAGGGGATCATAAGATCTGCTAAACATGGGAGGACTTTTCTGCATAATGTATTCTACTGCAAATTGATCTTTCCTTGTAGGAGGATGGAATTACATATGATTCAAGTTATTATTCATTACTTGAGCCAGCTAACAAGGTACTGTAATGAAATTTTTAGCACCTGCTCCCATCATATCAGGCATATCATTAGGAAAACATTCACATTTTCTATCACATTGGTTGTTGTAACATGTTATTATATTTACTTCCATTAACTAATTAAAATAATGTTCAATTAGAGGGCTTGAATACTTATTTATCGAACATAAAAAAGGAAACATTGACCATAAGAGGATAAACATATAAAGGAGGAGTATATCCAAACTTGTGATACCTTAGGTTTGAATCTAGGTTATCCTCAATATATTTATTAACTTATATTATTATGGTATTTGTTTATTTTCTTAATAATGGTTTGTACTAAGCTCGTGAATTTACCAAATCATATCCCTTGGGAGTGTCAAACCAAGAGTGCAGCAAGGCTCGTTGTCATGCACCAGTTCCTATTCGAGTCTATCTCAAAGCGGTGTTTTTAGGTTTTATACCTAGATACATCTGTACTAGAGCCACCTATACCTATTTTTATCCATACATGGATGTATTTTCTTGATAAACCACTTACTCTATACTTACCAAAATTTAGGGATGTTTTCTTATACTTAGTAACATTTTTATGGTTCTCACTAAGGTGATCTATTATTAATCTCCGAAAATAACTAGACCATTCTCTGATACCAACTACAGTGACCCTATACTTTTACATATAACATTACATTATTTTAATCATAATTATACATTATATTAAAATCCAAGGATCATTAAGTTTAGTGTCTTGGAAGACTAGGTACATAAAACTAAAAACAATGGAAAAAATGTTTATTTATTTAATCTTCTTATTCGGCTTCTAACTTCTATTGTGCTCATAAATCTACATAGGATAACCGAGGGATTACATGAAAAAAGGGGTGAGCTAAAAATCTCAATATGGGAATAATAATAAGAATAAATCCATAGCACATGGGTTAGAAGACATGACATAAAGATATACAAAGGCATGTAACCTAAGGAATCAGAACATATGAACATGGGATCATTTAAACATGGAATCATGGAAATGTGGTAGAAACATAAATCATGAATTTAGTACTAGTCAAGGCTAACTGCCAAGACCATTTCTCGTAGTATCACAATCCAAGGATAACCTCCAAGACCGTTGCACATAGTAGCACAAGCCAAGGCTAACCGCCAAGACCGTCACACATGACGTCTCATGAGACTCAACATTACCCAATGAATTAGAGATCTATCTAGGTGCACAAATCTTAAATTTACATGAGTATTTTTTCCACATAATTAATCATACATAATCAATCATATATAAACATAATAGTTACCCATAGAAAGGATTGGGTACCATAATCATGACATAAAGCATAAAAAATGGGTGTACTATAAAAGTGTCCATGAAAGAAAGGAACTAAAATATACATGTACATTAATAAGGTATAAATATTCATGTATCATGGGGAGTGATTTCACATAGAGGTGACAACATGTAACAAAATTATTTAAGAAATTTTAGCATTAAAATATTTTGAGAGGTTTTAAGGAAAATATTATAGAGCCTTTAAAATAGAAGTGGGAAAATATATTATAAAAAACAATAAATGAACCAATATTTTTTTAATAATAAATATACTGATTTTATAAAAATAATGGTGGCTTAAAACAGAAGATATACTTCACTTGAAATCGGGTAAGAATTCTGGAAGTTTCCTCAAAAATAGGTTTGCTTATTAGGAAGCATTGGGGAGGGAATCACTTAAAAGAATGTATATACTCAAAAGATAATGATGGAAGGGTCTTGATAAATAAATTTTTTACATGTATAAAAAATTTATAATATGCACATAAATATATAAGATAGATTCATTTTGGTATAAATAAAGATAAGGCAACCCAAAGGAATAAAGGAGATTCGGGCAGAATTCTTTATGAATTATCGGCATGGTATCAGGTGTAATTAAGAGGGATTAATGAGAGAGAAAGTGGTTTATAATCACTTATGAATCATGAGTTAAATATGGGGGAGGTTCAAAATCATACTCCATCATTAGGTATTACAGATAAAATGGCATAGCGTAGAGGACATTCTTGAATAAAAATGAAATGGAGAGGATCCCTTACTTTAAATATGATGGTGATCTTTTCTTGAAATTAATGATCTGAATATTGAAATTAGGTTCATTAATTAATAATTACATAACCTATTATACATTTTAAATATTTATTATAATATTTTTAAGTTCATTTATAGCCATTTTGATTGGTTATGATCTTCAATTTCATTGTTTGGGTACTTTTTCTTGCTTGGTTTTAATGATCAGTTCATGTATGGATAAACATTTATGATGAAGGTGGTTGTACAAAATTGAAGTTATATTTTACTATTGAAAATAAATAAGGTTACATGGTTGATAATTTAATTTTTTTACTTTTAGTGAAGTTGAATCATTATATAAAACTTTAGTGACAACCTTTTAGGTTAATTGGCAGTTTTTGACCACAAAGAACACGTTTTGTTTTCTAAACCCAACCCATGAGTAAAAAAGGATTAAATAACATTATATGAGGAATAATACATATATTATGGTATTTTTAAACCATTAAAATGGTTTCATGACCATAATTTAATATGGTAATGGAAATTGAAAACCCATCATCCTTGAATGTGGTAAATTAACACATCTTTAATGGTGTCTTTACTATTAAAATAAAAGAAGATTAAAGGAGAGATGGTAATAAATTATTACATTATCATAACAAAATCACAGTACATTTAAGTTATTTGAGTTTTCATAACATTTTATGAGGATTGGTAAGGATATAAAATAAAACAAATGAACATAAAAAAGTAAAAGAAAGAAAAGAAAAGAGGAATTTACCTCTTGATTCAATCTTCCTTGAGAGACTCTTAAGGGGAGAGGATTTGGACTTTTGAGGAGACCAGGGAATGTTGGATGTGAGGTAGGATCTTGGTGAGTGATTTGGGAAGAATATTAGAAAGAAACAAGGCTTGATAGGAGTGAAGAGAAGAGTTAAGTAGGGGTGGTATTTAGAGTGGTGGAGAGTAGGGTTTTCATAATATTATAATCATTAGTTTATTATTTTTCCATAAGATAAGAAATAGTGATGATTAGATGACCAAGAATAGTAATAAGTGAATGTGAGTTCGATATTTGGGTGCTTACATCACTTATGATGTCAGGTATAGTGGATTTAAATTATAATGTATTTATACGGTAAATGGATGTATATTACTATATGATAAAGAATCTTGAAGGGACTGATGTACCTGGTACTTAGCTTTCCTTATTTCCAAATCTCATGACCTTATTCTGTGGAGATATGCGGAGAAATACCATGTATCCAACTTTGAAATCAAGGTATCATCGACAGTTGTTTGTATAACTATTTTTTCAACTTTGGATTGCCTTGATGTGATTCTTAATGGTTTTAACCTTCTCTACCATTTCTTCAACCATTTCAAATCATCCCAATATGTCGGTGCTCTACACCTTTTCCAATAAAGGGATTCATATGGTTCCATTTAGATGCTTGAGTAGAAACTATTCTTATAGAAGAATTCAACTAGTGTAAGATGTTGTAACCATCATATTTTGAATTCCATATAACACACTATCAATATGTCTTTAAGTGTCTGAATAGTATTCTCAGATTCTCCATCATTTTGAGGATGATAGGTCGTACTGAAGTTCAGTTCAATGCTTAGAGCATGTGGGAGACTTTTCCAGAACTTCGAGGTGAATCTTGGATCTCTATCAGATACAATAGATTGTGGTACTCCATGAATCCTTACCACTTCTTTTATTTATATTTGTGAAAGTTGATCCAATGAGAAGTCCTCTCTAATTGCAATAAAGTGATATGTCTTTGTAAGACAATCCATAATGACCCATATAACATTATTTTCTCTAGATGTATTTTGAAGTCCAGTGAAAAAGTCCATGGTGATGTTCTCCCACTTTCATGTTGGTATAGGTAGTGGTTGCATAATACTCTTAGAATTTTTACTCTCATCCTTCACTTGCTGACATACTAGAAACTTTTATGTATATTCAACAATCTCCCTTTTCATATTGTCCCACCAAAAGTTTTTTCGAAGATCTTGATACATCTTTATGCTCTCTGGGTGAATAGAGAATGTTGAGCTATGTGCGTCATTTATAAGCTCCTTCTATATCTATGGATTGGATGGTACACATAATCATGACCCAAATATTAAAACTCATTCCTCGTTAATCATTTACTCTAAGGATTTTCCATTTTTGATAGCTTTTACCCTTTTTAGAATTTCCACATATTTTATTTGAGCATCCTTTATTTTCTCCATGAGGGATGGTTGAGTAATAATTTGAGAAAGGATTGATGATGTTCCTCCTTTAATGATTCCCATGTCCATACTCTACAAATCAATGAAGATCGGATCCTTTTTAAGTCTCATCATTGATAAAGATGCAAGATTCTTTCTACTTAGATCATTTTCTACCCTGTTTTCCTTACCGAGATGGTAGTGGATTGAGCAGTCATAATCCTTGATTAGTTCTATCCATCTTCATTGGTGAATATTAATATCTTTCTGTGTGAATATATATTAGAGACTATTTTGATCAGTATATATCTCACACTTCTCCCAATATTGATAATGCCACCAGATTTTCAACACAAAGATCACAGCCACCAATTCCAGATCATGCATGGGATAGTTTTTCTCTTATATTTTTAGATTCCTTGAGGTGTAGGATATCACTTTATCATTTTTCATCAGCACATAACATAAAACCTTATTTTAAGCATCATAATACACCACAAAGAGTTATTCACTTGTTGGGAGTGTGAGTACTGGTGCAGTGATAAACCTCTGTTTTCAACTCCTTAGAACAGTCTTCACATTCCTGAGTCCAGACAAACTTTACTCATTTCCTTTTCAGCTTGGTCATTGGGTTTGACAATCATGAAAATTTCTTTATAAATCGTTGATAAAACCCATCTAGAACAAAAAATTAGTGGATCTCCATTACAGATGTTGTCCTGGGCCACTCTTCAATCGCCTTTGTCTTGGAAGGGTCCACAGATATCCCTTTACTGGTGATAACATTCCCCAATAACAATACTTCCTCTATCCAAAACATTAAAGATCCAGATTTTTCCATGTAATTTTTTTAATTATATGGGAATATTCAGAGTCTGCGAAAATTGATGGTGCGTGATTCCAAGGCCCGGTGTGCCCAGAATGAATTTCTGGACTTTTTTTTCAGGTACGTTTAGTAAACATGCAAGCGGGTTTTTGTAACTTTTGAACCGATGCTTGAAATGGAAATCTAAGGACACCGTTGAACTCACAGTGTTAGTATTCTCTTAAGGAAACCTTTACCTCAACCACAATAGGTCGAGGGTGAAAGTTAGTCTTTTTTCTTTTTGTGGAAGAAGAAAAAAATTAAAATAATTAACATTTTATTATCATTTTTGAAACCCCCTTTTGATTTTTGGAGGTGGGTACCATGAGAACTTGAAACCTCCATTTTTAATTTAATGTTGGGGACCACTCGAACCCCTCTTAATGTGGGAAAACCATTCAACTCTCCATGTTTAATCGTGCCAACTTCAATTAATTAATTGTGTCAACTTCAATTAATTAATTGATTTAGCTTTAATTAATTAATAGACTTAAACTTATTAAGTTGGCATTTCACCTGTTAGTTGGGGATTGGTTGGCAAAAGAGAGCTTGGTAGAATTGTGGAGAAACAATCTCTCCAACAAAGAACGCTCTCTCCAATGAAGAACTATGTTGAAGGATCCCCAACGAGGAGCGTCTTTAACGACGACGAACCAACATCCACATTTTCCTCTCCTTACAGACGAAAATGATAAATCGAGGTAGGTAATGTTGTTTTGAAAAACCTTACCCCATTCTTTTCATCCTTCTTGAATTAAGAACGTCTATGCCACTTGCTACCATTGTAATGCGCAGGGTGCGGGCTAAATGAACATGGACTAACCTCTATGAAACCGTTGTGGTTTATGATGGTCTTGGATCGATGGTGATGTCCCGAGTCGAGTGAGGAAGTATTCGGAATGAATAACGGGCCACCGGGGTGCACCTGGTGACCCGAGGAATGTCATCGGCAACCCATATCAGCGACTGACACTGGTGGGGCTCGAGAGCGGTGATCGACACTCCGATCGGCTGCAATGATGTCAGTGGCGCAACCTCACCGCCAGAGAAGGGTTGTGGCCCGTCAGCTGCGGCGGAGCAAGGGCGGTGGCCCGTCGGCCGTGGCGGAGAAAGGGCGGCGGCCGGTGCATGGATGACCGAGCAAAGGGGGCAGCGGCGCGTGACCGCGCCGCTGGGCATGCTAGAGCCGTGGCCTAAGGCCACAACAACGATGGAGGGCGGCCGACTCGCTGCCAACCGTCAGTGGTGGCACGATGTGTGACCGCAACGCAGAGGAGGGCGGGATGTCTGGACAGCCGGGGAGCCGAGTGGGTCGGGCCGCATCGGTGGGCTGGGTCATGCCGGTGGGCTAGGCCGGACCCAGCGGGCCGGGTTGGATTGGACCCGGACTGGCTTCGGCCCCTTTTTACTATTTTGACTATAACTTGAGCTACAAGCATCCGTTTGACGAACCGCTTATGGTTCTAGAAACCTTGGAATGAGATGGTACTTTTAGTATACTCCACATGTGTTTTGGATAAGGTTAGAGTACAACCGGGTTAGATCGACCCAAAATCCAACCGGGCCCTCGGAGCAGGAACGCTAATAACTTACAGACCAAGCATCCGATTGACACACCGTCTATTGCGTTGAGACCCCTATTACACAACGGTACTTTTGGATACTTCTCCGTGGGACTTCATGGCAGTTGGAGTATCGACCTGTGGCTTGAGGATCAGACCCTCCTGGAATCAAGCGAGCTTAGTGCGGGAACCCTGTGGCTGGCTTTAACATGAGAAAGGGATCCTTTGTGGGTCGGTGCTTTGGGATCCTATGTGGGTCTGTGTTCGAGGATCCCACTTGGATCCGCTCTAGAAATCCATGTGGGACTACTCTTGGATCCTACATGGGTCTACTGTACTAGGATCCCATGTGGGTTTGATGATTTCAGATCCTATGTGGGTCTGATGATTTAGGATCCTATGAGGTCCTACCACTCAAAAAAGTAAGATGATTTAGTAGATACATCTAATCATCTTTACTACCGTACCAAAGTTATACCTAGTGTGATCTGAGTCTTTACCTTTGAGGTAATCATTTGTGTGGCGTACCTTTGTAGTTCATACCTTCGTTGTGATACCTTTGTTGTATTCTTCTATGTGACATTACCTTTGTGGTACTTACCTTCATGGTGTTACCTTTGTGGGACAGTTGAGCTTTGGGATTTTGAGTTGGGCCTTGTGTTTCCTCATGATTGAGATGGGTTTACTCGGAAACTTAGGTATATGTATGGGAATATACCTAATTAGGGTTTTCAGTTGTTTTCATGCTTTTTAGTTTATCCTTTTTGGATTTTGTGAGACCTTTGAGGGTCTTGGGGTCCCTAATGGGTATCGTTATACTCACCCCTACACGGGCTACGCCTGCACCTTGTTGTGTTTGGTGTAGACGACAGACAACACTAACTGAGTATGAGTGTACCAGGACTGGGGGTAGCTCATAGGTGGACATTAGACAAGGTGCATCACAGAGATGACTATTTGAGAGTTGTACCTACCCTTTAGGTGGGGTCCTTGGTGGGTGTTCACTTGAGCAGTTTTAGTTTACTTGTACTTCATAGTTTTACTTGTACTTTCTAGTTGGGCTTGTATTTTGTCCCCTTTTGCTTACTGTACACATTCTTTTTACGATATAGTTTTCTTGTGTTCATATCTTGTTGTGTGCTGGGTTTGTGTGAGTTTACAGGTTATAAAGGCAATGCCTTCCCATTTTAGAGAATACTTCTTTCGGTGCTAGTCACCAGCCCCTGTCTAACGGAAGACGAGCTTGGGGTAGTCAAGACATGGGCCCTAAGAGACGGGTTGTGACAAATTGGTATCAGAGGAGTTGGTCCAACCATAGAACATCAGAATCTGATATTTAAATGTAAATAGTGTTAAGTGTTATGAGTATGGTTATTAGTTTAGGGAATCCAGTATTGGTGCGGCGGCCGACATATCCATTCACCACGACCCTGACTTCTAATTTTTGACTCAGTGCATGAAAACACTGATTGCGTGTGTGTTTTGAAAATTTTTATTTGTGATCTCTTTGAGTCATCTCATCAGGTATAACTTATTGACCATGGCACACCTATTTCTTTTTAGGATGCCTCCACATAGATAGCCAGGTAGGGATCTAGGTATAGTATGCGGTGATAACCCACTGAGCGACGAGGCCTCGGTGCAAGGCCCTTTATCAGTAGTGTCACCAGCGGAGGCACCAGCGAAGGCACCAGTGGTACCATTACCCATTGGGCCATTGATGCCACCAGCCCCATCAATAGAGGGTGCACATATCTTGATTGCGTTTCATGAGTTCTAGTGCCAGAGGCCACCCAGGTTCAGGGGTGAGACAGACCCACATGTGACTGAGGATTGGATGGAGGCCGTGGTGAGAGTCTTTCAACTGGTAGGGACACTAGCTGATCTCATGGTGATACTTACTGCTAGTATTTTACAGGAATCAGTATGCATATGGTGGGGCATGATTTTCCAGGTTCACGATGAGGTGACACTTCTCTGGGCAGACTTTGAGAACCTGTTTCAGGCAGAGTTTTTCCCAGTGACCCTTCACACAGTGCACATACATGATCTTCTTCATCTGCATCAGGGAAACATGACTATGGATCAGTACTCAACGAGGTTCACCGACCTCCTGTTCTACTCCTCGGATATGGTGTGGGACCCATTCTTCAGGGCCCAGACCTTCGAGCATGGACCCAAGCAGGACATCAGAGATTCGATGATTTCACTCAGTATCCCGACGCAGGCGGGGGTGTTAGAGCGAGCCCTCTTAGTGGAGAGTTTGCTTGCTGAGAAATCACCAGCAGCGAGACCCACCACCGAGAATCACATAGTGGAGTCTTCTATAGCTGGAAGCAGGCAGATGTCACATAGGTCCAAGAGGACCAGACCTATAGGTGGACGATCGTAAGATTCAGGAGTGGTTGTGCAGGGCACCAGAGACAGAGCCAGTCATGCGAGGAGCAGGTAGTGTTACACATGTGGTGGGCAGGGTCACATGACTCGTGACTGCCTGAACCACCATACTAATGATCAAAAGGTAGTCAAAGGAGTGCACAGGTAGTGACAGAGGTTCGACTGAGGAGGTTTGTAAGGAGCAGGCAGACATGGAAGAGGAGATGGCCATGCAACTGGTAGTGGGAGACGATTTGAGGTGTTACCGCCACCACCACCTGGTGGTCCACCCCGACGATAGGGAGCAGGTGGATAGGGGTGAGCTCAGCTCTAGGTAGCTGAGGCCTACGACTGTGGCACTCAAGAGATGATATGAGGTACGATCTGTGTCTAATCCACCTTAGCTGTAGTACTTATAGACATAGGTGCATGTCATTCTTTTATTACCACTGCCCTCGTTTGGAGCTCGGAGATTTTAGTGGAGCCGTTGGCTCGATCCTTACGATTAGAGACTCCTATGGGAGAGGATTCGACTATTACACACTGGTGCCAGTAGTGTGAGCTTACTCTAGGGGGATAGAGCTTCAGCTGTGATCTCATTTTAGCGGCATCGAGACATTATGACGTCATCTTGGGTATGGACTGGTTATCTACAGTCCATGCTCAGATTAACTGTATTAGGAACAAAGTGCGGTGTGTCCGCACAGATGGGACTAGATTTACCTTCACCGGTGAGAAGGGAGCCTTTGCATCATAGTATGGACTTACCTGGAGGAGAGTGAAACCAATCACTCATCAATTGGCTAGCCTTAGCCTTGGGGTAGTTGATGTAGAGATTCTGAGCTATCTTGTAGTGGTGGACCAGTATGCGGATGTCTTCCTTGATGATTTTTCAGGTCTACCTCCTCATAGAGAGGTGGAATTTTACATTGATTTGTATCCTAGGATGGAAACAATATCTACACCAGCATATCATATGGCTCCCGCAGAGCTTCGTGAGCTTTGAGTACAGCTGGATGACTTACAGGGGAAGAGGTTCATCCGGCCCAGTGTTTCTCCTTAGGAAGCCCTGATTTTGTTGGCCGAGAAGGCGGATGGGATCTTGAGACTTTTTGTTGACTATCAGTGCCTGAAACAAGTGACTGTGAATAACATGTACCCACTCTTGAGGATTTAAAACCTCTTTGATCAGCTGAAGGGGGCATGGTGGTTCTCGAAGATAGACATCAGGTCAGGCTATCACCATCTCAGAGTATGAGATGAGGATGTGAAGAAGGAAACTTTCAGATATTGGTATGACCATTATGAGTTTTTGGTCATGCTGTTCGGCATGACCAACACTCCAACAGTGTTCATGGGGCTCATGAATAGGATCTTTCAGCCATATCTTGATCTCTTTGTGGTGGCCTTCATCGATGAAATTCTGATCTACTCAGCTACAGAGGAGGAGCATGCCTATCATTTTCAGGTAGTTCTAGACACACTCCGAGAGCACCAACTTTATGGGAATCTCCCTAAGATCTAGTTCTGGATCTGAGAGGTTCAATTTCTGGGATATTCCTTCTCAGAGGCTGTAGTTGTGGTGGATCCAACAAAGATCGAGGTAGTACTTTCTTGGGAGACACCCAAGAGTGTGATAGAGGTATGGAGTTTCTGAGTTTTGGCTGGATACTACCAGAGGTTTGTTCCAAATTTCTCTAGAGTTGCAGCACCTTTATCAGTGTTGACGATGAAGGGGAAACCTTTCGTGTGATTGGATAGATGCTAGCGGATTTTTCAAGAGCTGAGGTAGAGGCTGAATAGTGCCCCCATATTGAGGCTTCCAGAAGAGGGTGTTGGGTACGTAGTTTACTGAGACGCATCAGGGATCAGGCTTGGATGTGTCCTGATGTAGGAGTGAGTGGTTATCACATATGGTTCTCGACAATTGATATGTAATAAGAATAACTACTCTACCCATGACTTGGAGTTAGTAGTAGTGGTCTTCACCTTGAAGATGTGGCGACATTACTTGATGGGCGAATGTTTTACAGTCTACTATGATCGCAAGAGTCTTAGGTATATCTTCTCTCAGAAGGACCCAAACCTAAGACATTGACATTGGATTGAGTTCCTCTAGGACTATGACCTTGAGATAGTCTATACTCCTAGGAAGGAGAACGTTGTAGTGGATTCACTCAGCACGAGATTTGGTATACAGCTTCTAGGTGAGGTGACGGAGTAGCTGGCTACCTTACAAATATCCTTTGTGAAACGAGATGGAGTAGCTTTTATTCAATCTCTTACAGTCACTCCCTCACTTCTTTAAGGAGTCAGAGAGGCGTAGTGTGGGGACACTGACTGCGAGGGTCGATGTGTTCAGATATCTGTAGGGCAGGCACCTGATGGATTTTCTAAAGGTAGGGAGCACATCATTCTCTTCAGAGGGCGTACTATGGTACCCATGGCTTTATGGGTGGAAGTGTTGAGGTAGTTCCATAAGTCCCCTCTAGAGGTACATCCAGGAGTGGTGAAGATGTAATAGGACCTCCGACGATAGTACTGGTGGCTGTGAATGAAGAAAGCAGTAGTTGAGTTTGTCTCTCGGTGCCTCACTTGTCAGCAAGTGAAGGCGGAGCATCAGGTACCAGCAGACTTAGTTCAGCCTTTAAAGGTCCCAGAGTAGAAGTAGGATGATATATCCATGAACTTCATGAAAGGATGTCCACGTACATCTAGGAGTCATGATTCTATCTGGGTGATTTTCGACCTACTCACCAAGTCGGCCCACTCCCTAATGATCAGAGAGTATGGCTCAGTAGAGAGCTTGGGAAGCCTCTATGTGTAAGAGATTGTGTGGCTACATGGAGTACCCTTGACGATTGTTTCCGATCGTGATACACATTTAACTTCCTGGTTATGTAAGGGGTTGTAGGAGGATTTGGGAATGCAACTTCGTTTGAGCACCGCCTTCCATACTCAGACGAATGACTAGACTGATTAGACCATTCAAACCCTCGAGGACATGTTGCATGCTTGCATCCTCGACTTCGGTTGCAACTTGGAGGATCACTTTCCCTTGGTGGAGTTTGCATACAACAAAAACTATCACACCACAATTGGTATAGAACCTTTTGAGTCTCTGTTTGGCCGACCTTGAAGATCATTTTTGTGCTGGACAAACCGAGGGGAGTCATCACTCATGGGACTAAATGTGGTACGAGTTACCACAGAGAAGGTGCAGATTGTCGAGGAGTGGATGAAGACCGCACAGATCAGGTAGAAATCATATGCCGATAGGAGACAGAGACCTCTGGAGTTCGAGGATGGCGACCATGTCTTTCTACGGGTCTCACATCGATGAGGTTTGTGGAGATTTGGCCAGGGTGGAAAGTTATCTCTGAGGTTCATCATACACTTTCAGGTCCTCAACAGAGTTGGCGAGGTGGCTTACTGCCTAGAACTTCCCCCTTAGTTTCACCAGGTGCAAGACATATTCCACATATCCCAGTTGAGGAGATACGTGCACAACCCTTCACACATCATTGATTGGGGAGAGCTGGACATCAACGATAGGGTGACATTTATGGAGGTTCTAGTAGAGATTAAGGATCAATAGGATCAGGTCCTTTGTGGGAGGTTGATACCTCTGGTCCACATTCTCTAGTAGCATGAGAACCTCTATAAGAGAACATAAGAGTGGTAGGCTCAGATATGTACTCAGTACCCCCACTTGTTCCCTTAGTTTGAGTTGTGGCTTACGGGGACACAAATCCCTAAGGTGAGGAGAATGTAAAGACCTAGATTTTTTCATGTAATTTTTTTTAATTATATGGGAATATTATGAGTATGCGAAAATTGATGGCGCATGATTCAGAGGCCTGGTGTGCTCGGAATAAATTTTTGAACTTTTTTTCAGGTACATTCAGTAAAAGTGAAAGAGGGATTTTGTAACTTTTGAACCAATACTCAGAATTGAAATCCGAGGAGACCGTTAAACTCACAACGCTGATATTTGCTTAAAGAGACCTTCACATCGACTGTAGTAGTTTGAGGATGAAAGTTAGTATTTGTGATTTTTGTGGAAGAAGAAAAAAATAAAATAATTAACATTTTATTTTTCTTTTTGAAACCTCTTTTTGAGATATGGATTTGGGGACCACAAGAGCTTGAAACCTCCTTTTTGAATTCAATGGTGTGGACCACCCAAACCCCTCTTAATGTGGAAAAACCTTTCAACTCTTCATGATTAATTGTTCTAACTTCAATTAATTAATTGTCTCAACTTCAATTAATTAATTGAGCTAACATTAATTAATTGATATACTTAAACTTATTAAGTTGGCATTTCACCTCCTGGTTGGGGATTGGTTGGAAAAGGGGAGCTTGGGAGAATTATGGACAAAAAATCTCTCCAATGGAGAATTCTTTCTCCAATGAAGAACTCTGTTGAAGGATCCCCAACGAGGAATGTCTTAAAAAACGATGAACCGACGTCCATATTTTCCTCTCCTCACTGACGTCAATGAGAAATCGTGGTAGGGAATGTAGTTTTGAATACCCTTACTCCGTTATTGTCATCCTTATTGAATTAAGAATGTCTATACCACTTGATACAATTCTAACACGGAGGGTGTGGGACAAACGAACCCGACCTGACCTCTCTGTAGCCTTGGTGGTTTATGATGGTCTTGAATCGATGACGACATCCCGAGTCGAGTGCATAGGTCTTCGGAATGAAGAACAGGCCACTGGGGCACGCCCAGTGACCCGAGGAATGTCGACGACAACCCGTACCGAAGATCAGAACTGGTGGGGCTCAGGAGCAGTGGCTGGAACTCCGACCGGCTGTGACGACATTGGTGGCACGACCGCGCTGCCAGAGAAGGTCCACAGACCATCGACCGCGGTGGAGCAAGGGCGGCAGTCGGCACACGACCGGCCGTCTGAAGGGGGTGACATCACGCAACCGTGCCGTCGGGCGTGCAGGAGCCGTAGCCTGAGGTCGGGACGATGATGGAGGGTGGTCGGCTTGCTACCGACCGTCGGTGGTAGTGAGGCGTGCGACCGCGCCACAGAGGAGGGTTGGCCATCTGGCCAGCCAGGGGGCCGAGTGGGCCAGGCCGGCGGGCCGGGTCGGACCCAGGTCGGACCCGGGTCGACCCGAATCGAGCTAGGTCAACCCGAATCAGGTCGGGTCGGCTCGAATCGGGTCGGGTCGGCCAAGGCCGGGTCATGCTGGGTCAGACTGAACCCAGACCAGCTTCGACCCATTTTCACTCTTTCGACTATAACTTGAGCTACGAGCGTCTGTTTGACGAACCGTTTGTGGTGCCAAAAACCTTGGATCAAGATAGTCTTTTTGGTATAATCCACTTGAGTTTTGTTTAAGTTTGGAGTATGGCTGGGTTGGATCGACCCCAAATCCAACCAGGCCCTCGGAGCGAGAATGCTAATAACTAATAAACCGGACGTCTGATTGATGCACCGTCTATTGCGTTGAGACCCCTATTACGCGGTGGTAATTTTGGATACTTCTTTATGGGACTTCGTTGAATTTAGAGTATTGACCTATGTCTTTAAGAGAGGACCCTCTCATAATCAAGCGAGCTTAGTGCGGGAACCCTATGACTGGCTATAACATGAGAAAGGGATCCTACGTGGGTCTGTGCTTTGGGATCCTACGTGGGTTTGTGTTCAAGGATTCCACATTGACCCACTCTAGGAATCCATGTAGGACTACTCTAGGATCCTACGTGGGTCTGCTATACTTGGATCCTATGTGGGTCTGATGATTTAGGATCCTACGTGGGTCTGCCTCTCAATAGAGTAAGATGATTTAGTAGATACATCTAATCATATTTACTACCATACCAAAGTCATACCTAGTGTGAGGTGAGTCTTTACCTTTGTGGTAATCATCTCTGTGGAATACCTTTGTGGTGCATACCTTCGTGGTGATACCTTTGTGTTATTCTTCTGTGTGGCATTACCTTTGTGGTACTTACCTTTGTGGTGTTACCTTCACGATATTCATTCCTATGTGGGACAATTGTGCTTTTGGGTTTTGAGTTGGGCCTTGCATTTCTTCATGATTGAGATGGGTTTACTTGACAGCTTAGGTATATGTATGGGAATATACCTATAGGGTTGTCAAATTTTTTTTCATACTTTGTGGTTTTTCCTTTGTGGATTCTGTGAGACCTTTGAGGGTCTCGGTTCCCTACTAAGTATCGTTATACTCACCCCTACACAGGCTATGCCTACACCTTTTTGTGTTTGGTGAAGAAGAGGGACAACGCTAACTGAGGATGAGGGTACCAAGACTAGAGGTAGCTCAGAGGTGGAAATTAGACAAGGCGCACCAGAAAGACAAATATTCGAGAGTTGTACCTACCCCTCAAGTGGGGTCCTTGGCAGGTGTTCACTTGAGCAGTTTCAGTTTACTTTTACTTCCCAATTTTACTTGTAATTTCCAGTTGGGCTTGTATTCTGGCCCCTTTTTCTTACTGTACACACTATTTTTACTATATAGTTTTCTCATGTTCATATTTTACTATGTGCTTGGTTTGTGTGATTTTAAAGGTTATAAAGTCAATGACTTCCTATTTTATGGAATATGCCTTTCGGTGCTAGTTTCTAGCCCCTGGCCTACGGAAGGCAGACTTGGGGTATTCACGGCACGAGCCCCGGGGGATGGGTCATGACAAAAAATCACATTTACTATACTTTTCATACATATTCTCCCTTTTCAAAGTCTTTAACACAATATGAAAATACTCCTCATGTTTCTCCTTTATCTTGGAGTATATCAGAATATCGTCAATAAAGACTAACACAAATTTGTTGAGGTAATCTCTAAATACACAATTCATTAAATATATGAAAATTGTTAGAGAATTAGTGAGTTTTAAGGGAATCACTATCTACTCATAGTGTACACACCTCATTTTAAAGGTATTCTTGGTAATATCTTCCTTCCTCACCATTAATTGGTGATATCCCGACTAAAGGTCCACCTTAGACAAATAACTGGCCCCACAAAGCTGATCAAACAAATCATTTATCCATGGCAGGGGATACTTGTTCTTTATCATGATTTTTTTGGGCTCATGATGATAAATACAGAGGCACAATGATCCATCCTTCTTCCATGAGAAGAGGACAGTCACACCCCATGGTGAAGCACTCAGGCATATAAAACCCTTCTCTAGATTCTCCTATAACTGCTTCTTCAGCTCTTCTATCTCTACGGTGGCCATTCTATAAGGTGTCTTTGATATAGGCAGATATCTAGGAATAAGTTCAATTGAAAACTCAACCTCTCGATCAGTAAGAATACTAGGAAACTATTCGGGATATATATTAGTATAATCCCTCACAATGGGCATGTCTTCAAGCTTGATTCTCTCCATTACCTCAACCATTTGAGCTAGAAATTCTTGCTCATAATGAATTAATATCCACAACTGAGACACTGATTCTAAAGAAGATTCATCTTCTTACTTACACTTGTAAATAATTGGAGGATGCTTCAGGATGTGAAGAGTGTTCTCCCTTTCCCAACATTTGATGTTGTATTTGTATAAAGATAGCCAATCCATGACCAAGATAGTGTCGAACTCCACCAAAGGAAGTATGGAGAGATTTTCTAGGAGGTTCAGTCCACAAATGTTAACCAATGAGGAGTTATAAACCATGGATGAAATAATTTTCCCATTTTTTGTTCTCATAGATAACTTAACCTCCAAATTTTTAGGTGGTGTTTGAATAGTTCTACTATACTTGAAATATATAAAAGAATTCATAGAAGTAGAATCAAATAGTATGTTCACCATTCTTGAATGAATAAATAGCGTACCTATCACCACATCTTTGTCTGAATCCACCTCAGTAGTAGTGATAGCATAAAACCTTACTTGTTTCCTTAGAGGTTGTTGTTTATTTCCTCCGACAACCCTTATCTTTGGAATTTTTTTTGTATAATTCCCACACTCCTTTCAGTTTTAACACTACACTACATGTTGAGTGTTTATCTGATCCTTCTTTTCTTTTTCCACATTAGCGGGATTCTTCACATCCCTTTGGCAGTTCAGGGAGAGATTTACCATTCTTATGCATTTGAAGAAATTATTGGTTCCATTTTGATAGTTCCCAAGATGTTTCTTCCGACAACTTTTACAAGTGGGATATTCAGGCTTCTTTCCATAATGATATTTGTGTGTCGAACCACCCATATTGTTGTCCATTTTCTGCTTCTTATCATCGGGCCCATGAGACCACTAAGAGTCTCCAATCTCCATTTCAACCTTGATGGCACACCGGAAAATCTCCTCATAACTTTCAAAGTCTAGAATCTCCAACAACTTCTATAAACTCAACTTTATCTTGAAAAAGAATAAATCCATACTACTTTCAGCATTCATTACAATCCTAGAGGCATACACTTCAAGCCTTGTAATGTATACTTCATACAACCCAATGGAATCATCTTCCTTCTTCTTGAGAATGAGTAATTCTCTTTCCATATTGAGATAGAGGGTTTGAGGAAAATATTTATTGAAAAAAATACTCTTGAATTACTCCAAATCCATGTAATATATTTCCTCATAGGTCTTCATATTCTTGATCAGTTTCAACCACTGATTAGCTTCCACATAAAACAGATAGACTGCCAGTATAATTTTCTCTTCTTTTGAGCACTGGAGTACATAGAATATCTATTCAATGGAGTTAATCCACTATTCCGCGAGGAGGGGATCCGAAGATCCTCTAAACACGGGAGGCCTTTTCCATATGAAGGATTCCCTGAAAAAAATCTCTTTCCTTGGAGGAGGAGGGAGTTCCACATGATTCAAGTTATTATTCATAACTTGAGCCAACTAATGAAGTACTTTCATGTAGTTTTGAGCACCCATTCCCATCATATCAGGCATAACATTAGGGAAATATTTACATTGTCTATCTAATTGGTTGTTAGAATGTGTTCTTATATTTCCCTTCATTAACTAAGAAAAAGAATTTAAATTTAGTGGGCTTGAATACTTATTTATTGAACACAAAAAATTAAACTTTGAACATAAGAGGATAAACTTGAAAAGGAGAAGTATATCTTAACTTTTGATTATTTAGGTTTAAATCTAGGTTATACTCGATCTATTTATTAATTTATATTCTTATAGTATTTTTTTATTCCCTTAATAATGGTTTTCACTAAGCTCATGAATTTACCAAATCATATCCCCTGGGAGTGTCAAACCAAGAGTGCAACTAGGCCCATTGTTGTGCACCAGTTCTCATTCAAGTCTAGCTCAAAACGATATTTTTAGGTTTTACCCCTAGATACCTCTGTGCCAGAGCCACCTCAACCTATTTGTATCTATACATGGATTTATTTTCTTGATAAACCACTTACTATATACTTACTAAAATTTAGGGATGTTTTCTTTTACTTAGTCTCATCCTTAAGGTTCTCACTAAAGTACTCTATTCCTAATCTTCAAAAAATAATTAGACCATCCTCAGATACCAATTGTAGTGACCCTATCCTTTTAAATATAACATTACATGATTTTAAGTATAATTATACATCAGTGTACAAGCCAAGGATCGTTATGTCTAGTGTCTTGTAAGACTAGGTACATAAAAAAAACATGAAAAAATTTCTTTATTTAATCATCATATTAGGATCATAACTTCCATTGAACTCATACATATTAATAGGATAAACTATGGATAACATGGAAAAGGGGTGAGCTAATAATCCCAGTAAGAGAATAAGAATAAGAATAAATCCTTAGCACATGTGTTAGAAGACATGACATAAAAATATAAAAAGGCATGTAATATAAGGAATCAGAACATATAAACATGGGATCATTTAAACATGGAATCATAGAAATTTAGAAGAAACATAAAACATAAATTTAGTACAGGTCAAGGCTAACCACCAAGACCATTTCCCATAGTATCACAAGCCAAGGCTAACCTCCAAGACCATTGCACATAGTAGCACAAGCCAAGGCCAACCGTCAAGACCATCACACATAACGTCTCATGATACCCAACTTTACCCAATGCATTAAAGTTCTATCGGGGAGAACCCATCTTATCTTTACATGAGTATGTTTTCCACATAATGAATCATACATAATCAATCATATATAAACATAATGGTTACCCATTGAAAGGATTGGGTACCATAATCATGACATAAAGGATAACAAATGGGCGTTTCATAAAAGTGTGAATGAAAGAAAGGAACTAAAATATACATGGACATTCATAAGGATAAAATATCCATGTATCAAGGTAAGTGATATCAAGTATACAGGAAAACATGTAATAAAAGTATTTATGAAATTTTAGCATTAAAACATTTTTGAGAGGTTTTAAGGAAAATACTATAGAGCCTTTAAAATAGAAAAGGGAACAATACTTTACAAAAAACCATAAGTGAACCACAAAGGTTTTCATAATAAAATACTGATTTTATAAATACAATGGTGTATTAAAATAGAAGATATATTGAACTTGAAATCGGGTAAGAATTTAGGAAGCTCCCTTAAAAACTGGTTTGCTTATCGGGAAGTATTGGGGATGGAATCACTTAAAAGCATGTATATCCCTGAAAGATAATGATGGAAGGGTATTGATAAATTAATTTTTTATGTTTACACATCATTTATAATATAATCATAAATATATAAGATAAATTAATTTTGATAGAATGAAATATAAGGAAACCTTAAGGAATAAAGGAGATTTAGTTAGAATTCCATACGGATTATCAGCATGGTATTAGGTGTACTTAAGAGGGACTAATTAGAGAGAAAATTGGTTTATAATCACTTATAAATAATGAGTTAAGTATGGGGGAGGTGAAATATCATACCCCATCATTAGGTATTACACATAAAATGTCCTAACATAGAGGACATTCTTGAATAAAAGTGAAATGGAGAGGATCCCTTACCTTAAATCCAATGGTGATATTTTATGGAACTTAATGACCTGAATAATCCAATTTGGTTCATTAATTAATAATTAAATAACCTATTATATATGTAAAATATTCATTATAATATTTTTAAGTTCATTTATAAACATTTAGATTGGTTATGCGGTTCAATTTTATTGTTCGAGTCTGTTTTCTTTCTTGATTTTAATGATCTGTTCATGATTTGATAAACATGTATGATGAATGTGGTTGTAAAAAATTAAAGTTATATTTTATTATTGACTATACATAAGGTTAAATTCTTGAAAATTTAATTTGGTTACTTGGAGTGAAGTTGAATCATTATATAAAACTGTAGTGACAACCTTTTGGGTTAATTGGCAGTTTTGACCACAAAGAACATGTTTTGTTTTATAAACAAAAACCATGTGTAAAAAAGGATTACAGAACCATAAATGAGGAATAATACATATATTATGGTCTAGTTCAACAATTAAAATGAATTCATGACCATAATTTAAGACAGTAATGGAAATTGAAAACCCATCATCCTTGAATGTGGTAAATTAACACATCTCGGATGGTATCTTTCCTACTAAAATAAAACAATAGTAAAGGAGAGATGATAATAAATTATTCCATTATCATTAAAAAATTACATTACATGTTAGTTAATAGATTTTTCATAACATTTGGATGAGGAGAGGAAAGGATAGAAAAGAAAACAAATGAAATTGAAAAGAAAAAGAAAGAAAAGAAAAGAGGAATTTACCTATTGATTCAATCTTCCTTAAGAGTCTATTTAGGGGAGTGGATTTGGTATTTTGAGAATACCAAGTTCTGTTGGACATGGGGGAGGATCTTGGGAGTGATTTGTGAAGAATATAGGCAGGTCACAAGGCTTGATAGGATTGAAGAGAAGAGTTAATGAGGGGTGGTATTTATAGTGGAGGAGAGGAGGGTTTTCATAATATTATAATCATTAGTTTATTATTTTTCAATAAGACAAGGAATAGTGATGATTCCATGACCAAGAATATTAATAAGTTCATTTGAGTTCTATATTTGGGTTCTTAAATCACTTATGATGTTAGGAATAGTGGATTTAAATTATAATGTATTCATATAGTATATTAATGTATTTTACAATTCACCAAAATTTCAAGTATTTCAGAAAAATCCCAAAAATTCACCCAAACCATTTTTCAACGTGTAGAATCCAAAAATGAACTCCATTTTTCAAAAATAATTTTCCAAATATGATTAATTTAATTTTTAATTAAATTCACAATTTTCTCTAAAAACAACAATTTTAAAACATTTATTTTCTTTTCCCCAAATATAGGTATATTGTACTTCCACTTGAATCTTATTTATATACTATAATAGGTAAGGTTAATATTCATTAGGGTATTTCAATATTCATAAGGGTAACATTACTATTCATAAGTGTATGTTACTATTGACCAAAAATTAAGTTGGTCACATTAGACTCCAAATAACTTACTGATCACAACTGTGTATGTCAGATTTTTGAGATTCAAATCACAGTGGTGAAAATATTAGGTTTAAAGGTAACATATCACTTAGCAGTTAATTGTGTTGTAATTTTAAGTGATTATATGAAATATTTATAAGAAGGAAATTTACATTGAAAACTTTGGGTCATTACATTATCCCCCCTTATGAAATATCACGCTTGAAATTTCATTTTACATTATATGCAATAAACAGGTGTGGGTACTTTTCTTTAATTGCATCCTCTAATTTCCATGTTGCCTCTTCATACTTGTGGTTATTCCAAAGTACATTGACCAGCTGAGTAGTCTTGTTATGTTGAAATTTATTTCTATGATCCACGATCTTTACTGGCTGCTCCTCGTAATAAGGTCATCTCTAACTTTACCAGCTCTGAAGAGAGTACATGTGAAGGATCTGATATGTACTTCCTTAAGGGGAATACATGAAATACATTGTGTACTTGGGACATGGTAGGTGGAAGTTCCAGTCGATAGGCCACAACTCTGACTCGATCAAGGATGTCGAAGGGGCTAATGTACCTAGGGATTACCTTTCATTTCTTCGCAAATATCATAACCTTCTTCCATGGAGATATGTGGAGAAATACCATAGATCTAACTTTGAACTCAAGATCTCATTGATAGTTATATGCATATCTATTTTGTCGACTTTGGGTTGCCTTGATGTGCTGCTAAATGGTTTTCACCTTCTCCACCATTTCTTCGACCATTTCAGGTCCTTGTAGCTTACGCTCACTGATTTCATCCCAACACATCAGTGTTCTGAACCTTTTCCTATAAAGGGATTTGTATGGTTCCATTTAGATGATCGAGTAGAGACTATTGTTGTAGGAGAATTCAACCAGTGGAATATGTTAGCCCCATCCTCCTTTTAATTCCATAGAACATGCTCTGAACACGTCTTCCAGTGTCTAAATAATCTGCTCATATTGGCCATTAGTTTGAGGAATATAGGTAGTACTAAAGTTTAGTTCAGTTCTTAGAGCATGTTAGAGACTTTTCCATAACTTTGATGTGAATCTTGGATCTCTATAAGATATAATAGATAATGGTACTCCATGAAGCCTTACCACTTCTTTGATGTATATCCGTGAAAGTTGATCTAATGAGAAGTCCAGTGACAAAGTCCATAGTGATGTTCACCTACTTCCATGTTGGTATGGGTACTGGTTGCATCATCTCCTTAGAATTTTTCCTCTTAATCTTCACTTGTTGAAATACTAGGCACCTTGATGTATATTCAGCACTCTCCCTTTTCATATTTTCCCACCAAAAGTTTTCTCAGAGATCTCAATACATCTTTTTTCTCCCTGGGTGAATAGAGAAGGTTGAGCTATGTGCGTCATTCAGAAGCTCCTTCTTTATCTCTGGATCAGATGGTACACATAATCATGACCCAAATCATAAAAATTATTCCTCATAAATCATGAACTCTAAGGATTTTCTATTTTTGATAGCTTCCACCCTTTTCAGAAATTTCACAAATTTTTTTGAGAATATTTTATTTTCTCCATGAGGTATGGTTGAGAAATCATTTGAGAAAGGATTAATTATGTTCCTCACGTAATGATTCCCATGTCCATCCTCTGAAAATATAATAATATTAGATACTTTTCAATTCTCATCATAGATAAAGATGAATGATTTTTTGTACTTAGAGAATCCTCCACCTTGTTTTCCTTATCAGGATGGTAGTAGATTGAGTAGTCATAATCCATTATGAGTACTATCCATATTTGTTGGGGAATATTAAGCTATTTCTGTGTGAATATATATTTGAGACTCTTGAGATCAATTTATATCTAATACTTCTCCCAATACAGATAATGCCTCTAGATTTTCAACGCAAAGATCACAAATGCCAACTCCGGATCATGTGTGGGATAGAATTGCACATGGATTTTCAGATACCTTGAGACGTATGATATCACTTTATCATTTTTCATCAAAAAACAACCTAAGCCATTATTTTAAGCATCATTGTACATCATAAAGAGTTCTCTACTTGTTGGGAGTGTGAGTACTGGCGTAGTGATAAGACTCTTTTTCAACTCCTTAAAACAATCTTCACATTCCAAAATATAGAAAAACATTACTACTTTCCATGTCATCTTGGTCATTAGGGTTGAAAACAATGAAATGTTCTTCAAAAATCATTGATTATACCCAACTGGACCCAAAAAGTTGCGGATCTCTATTACAGATGTTATCTTGGGCCACTCTTCAATTTCCTTTGTCTTGTAAGGGTCCATAGATATCCCTTTACTGATGATAACATGGCCCAAGAATGATACTTCTTCTACCCATAACTCACATTTACTATAACACCCCAAATATTTTGGGGTATTCTTCTCTTAAATACATTATATTCATAGCCTATATTTCATAAAGCACTGTGTTTCTTTGAAACAACATTTGGTTATTTAGGATATAGTAATAACCTAGCTACTAAACATAAATTTTCCACTTTTATGTTTTGAATTTCGAAAAACGGTCAACTAGAGTTGTGACCAGTAAGTCATTTGGAGTCTGATAGAACCAACTTGATTTTGGATGAATAGTAATATGAATAGTAATATGACCCTAATGAATAGTAAATAATGATAATATTTTATTTTCTTAAGGTAACAAGATAATAAGATTTCAATTAATTTTTCAATGTGATACAAAACTAATTATACCTTTTAAATTATTATTTTTCAAATTAACTATGATTTTAATTAAAAATAAAATTAATAATATTTAGAAAATTGTTTTTGAAAAATTTTGTTCAATTTTTAATTCTAACCTTCAAAAAATGGTTAGGTTTAATTTTTGGGATTTTTCTGAAATTCAAGAATTTTCAATGAATAGTGAAATACGGTAAAATAATGTATATTCAAATTATCAGTAAAATACACTATTTATGACATCATAAGTGATGTAAGACCACTTTTTTAGAAATCACATGCCATTATTACTATTTTGGGTCATGAATTTACATTATTCATAGTCTTGAGCAAAAATATTATAATAATAATTAAAATAATGAAAAATACCTCATCTCCTCCATTATAAATACCACCCTCATTGCCCTCTTCCTCCCAAACCTATAAACCCTTGGGAAATACCTAATTTCTACCCAATAATCCTCCCAAGACTCTTCCCCACGTCCAAGAGCTTCTAGTCTCACCAAAAGGCCAAAACCAAAGGTCTTAAGAAGGATCTCAAGGAGAAGAGATCAAGAGGTAAACATCCTCTTTTGTTTTCTTTCTTTTCTTTCATTTTATGTTATTTGTTTTAAATATTATTTGGATTATGTTGGGATATGTCATTCCATATACCCCTTACTTACAATAATATGTAAGTTTGATGAGATACCCCTTTGTCTCATCATACTATTTTTTAAAATTTGATGTGACGCTGCTAGGCTACCGAATTTTCGTGAGAGATTTCTCAATTTTTATTCTATTTTTAGTTCCTTTATTTTATACTTATTTCCTCATCTACCCTCATACAAATGATATTATAATTAAAGTACCTTACATTAACTGAAATTATATGATGCTAATATAATATTTAATCACCATCTCTCTTTCCCCCTCCCCTTATACCAAAAATGAAAACACCGTCCGAGATGTGTTAATTTATCGCATTCATGGACGATGGGTTATCAAGTTTCATTACCATGTTCAATTATGGTCATAAAACAATTTTTATGGTTGAACAAGATCATAATATATGTATTTAATATCATTAAGGTTATGTAATCTTTATACACTCATAATATGGAATAATAATACAAAACAAGTTTATTGTGTACAAAACCGCCAAGCTAAATCCAAGCGTTTATCATTAATTATCGAATGAGTCATCCTCATGTTATATAAAAAAATCATTATAATACCATTTATTTATATTTAAATTCAATAATAATATAAATTAAAAATTCTGGATCTTTAACCACATTTCAAATGAATTTTCATTCATGAAGTCAAGTAAACAGATCATGAATACCAAGGAAGAAAATGCATCCAAAACAATAAAATTGAATATATTAAACCCATAAAAAGGGCATGAATAAACCTAATAAGGTTATACCATATCAATTACATGTATTTTAAAGACCTGTAAAATTCAAGAGAAATTTTTTCTTAATTTTCTTTGGGATTTTATAAGAAAGAAGTTTTTGAGGGCACCTGATTCTGAGGCCCGGTGTGCCCAAAATCATTTTCCGAAGTTTGGCTCGGGTACGTTCAGTGAACGAACGAGCGGGTTTTTCTATCTTTTGAACCAGTGCTCGGAATTGAATTCTGAGGTCATCGAAGGAATCACAGCTTCAATTTTTTCTTAGAAACACCTTTTTCGGAGTTGCGTTTGCTCAGGTGTGGTTTTTAATTTTTCGGGTTAAGTAAATGAATAAAATAAAATGGTGTGACCAATTTATTTTATTTTAAGTTGTTTAACCAAAGCTAAGGGGTTAAAGTGGGACCCACAATATCCTACACCACTAAGTAGGATATTTGTGGGGTGGGGCCCACACGATCCCCACCTTTTTCAACCCCCTCCTTTAATTAAGTAATGCACCCGCACCCCCCTTTTTAATGAATTAAACCCTTGTGTTTAATCTGGTTAATATACGCCTCATTAATTGGGCGGTTTAAACTCCTCAATGAATTCTTTAATTGATTGTTTCGTTTTTGAATTTCAAAACACCTGGATTGAGAAATAAAATAAGACAAACTCTTATTTTTATTAGGGGTTGGTTGTGCAAGAGGGTTTGGGAAAATTCACTCAAGCCGTGAAGCACTACTTCCTCGACGAAGAACGTGAAGAACGTGAAGAACGCGAAGAACGCGAAGAACGCGAAGAACGCGAAGAACATGAAGAACGCGAAAAATGCGAAGAACACGAAGAACGCCGGATCCTCGGAGATTGACGAAGCGACACTGACGAATACTTTCTCTGTGACGTGACGATCCTCCTTTAGCGACGCCCTCTTCCGTGATAGTTAATTCCGCGACGAATCCTCGCTCAATAAATTCAACAAGGTAGGGGATTTTATTGTTGTTGTTTTGTTCAAAACTTTCGAACTTTCTTTGTTAATATTAGCCCCTTGCTATTGATTAACGGGAGGGAGCCTGACCACACAAACACGTCCGACCCTACTCCCTTAATTCTGTTGCATGACCTTGTTGTGGTTTGGAATAGAGATGGCGTGGTGTTGTCGCACAGTGCGGGATCGAGCGGCAAGGATGCGCGGCGCCGTCGCACCGCTCCGATAAAGACGAACAAGGTCGTGACGCCGTCATGCCGCGCCCGAGAGTCACGAAAACACCGCAGCTAGAGTGGGGCCGCAGCGGAGGGGCGCGACACCATCGCGCGGTGCCGGACGGATCAAGGTCGCGGCTTAGGCTGCGGCGGAGCAGGGACCGGCGGCCGGTTCCGGGCCATTGGCGTCGGAGTAGAGGGACCGGCGGCCGGTTCGGGCCGCCGGTGTCGGAGCAGGGGGACCGGCCAGCGCCGGTCCCGTGGCTGCAGCAGCCGTCCGGCTGGTGCGGGCCAGCCGGTCAGGGGAAGCGCCAGGGGTCGTAACCCCCGGCTGGCCAGCAGGAGCGGCCCCCCACATGGGGGCCGCGGTTTTAAAACGCGGGGGGCAGCGCCCCCCCCCCCTCTTCACTCGTCCGTTACGGCCGAGCCGCCTGGATGAGCCGCTAGGCCGGGCCTCGCCCAGGCCGGGCTGGGTCGGGCCACGCCCAAGCGGGCCGGACCCGGACCCGAGTCGGGTCGACCCGGTTCGGGCCGACCCTGGGGGTCTCGGGCCGGATCGGTCCGGGCTCGAAACCCCACTTCCGGACCTTTTACGGTCTTTTGACCATAACTGGGAAACATACCTCCGATCGACACACAGTCAGCTGCAATGCGATCCTTGGATCGAGATGGTCATTTCGGTATATTACACTCAAGGTTTCAGAGAACTTTGGGTTCGGCTGGGTTGGTTCGTACACGAAACTAACCGGGCCCTCGGAGCGGAAACGCTTATAACTTGAGCTCCGGATGTCCGATTGACGTGCCGTCAACTTTGATGGTTTCCTCTTAGTGAGAAGGACCTTTTGGCTTACTCCGCCCAAGGTTTGGACGCAGTTGGAGTACGGTCGGGTTGGTTTTGACTTAAAAACCAATCGGGCCCCTGGAACGAAAAAGCCAATAACTCTTAGACCGGGCGTTCGATTGACGCGCTGTCTGTGACGTTGAGTTCCTGTTGACGATACAGAAATTTTGGATACATCAAATTCAGACTACGTGTCAGTTGATGTATCAGACCCTCGGCTCGTGGAGCGAACCCTCCCGAACGAGCTTCCTGTGTGTGGGAACCCCAGAGCTGGCTGTGACTATGACGACGATGATGACTGTACAGAAATCCTCCATTGATTCGACAACGACGACTACAGCACTCAGCGATCCTACGTGGGTTAGTGCTACCGATCCTGTGTGGGTCAGATCCTGTGTGGGTCAGCGCTCAGCGGTCCTGTGTGGGCCAGTGTCTACAGATCCTATGTGGGTCCGATCCTGTGTGGGTCATTGCGGGGGTTAGTACCTATCGATCCTTTGTGAGTCATTATGGGGGTTAGTACCTATCGATCCTTTGTGGTTCATTGTGGGGGTTAGTACCTATCGATCCTATATGGGTCCGACGGCTAAGATGAATCAGTGGCTACATCTGATCATCTCTATCGTCATACGAAGAAGTATACCCGTGTGAGCTGAATCTTGATTTGATTTCCTATGTGGATTGTGTTGTGATATCCTGTGTGGATGTGATCGAACTTGGGCTCGGATGTTGGAGCCAAACTGGAATTGATAACTTAGGTATATGTATGGGCATATACCTAAGTAGTGTCGTATGTTAATTCGTGATTGTATCTTTCCTTTGTGGATTACCCTTTGTGGATTTGGGAAGACCTTCGGGGGTCTCGGGGTCCCTACTGAGTAGCTTATACTCACCCCTTTACTAGATATGCCCACACTACATTGTGTTGGTTGCAGACGACGGACAGCGCTGATCGTGGTTGTGGCTTGTGGAGCAGGTCGGTACCTGGAGGTGGACCACTGGGCGGGGCGTACATGGAGCGGATGGCTGGACCCAAGGAGCTAAGGTGGTTATTTGTACCCACCCTTTAGGTGGGAGTACCAGAGGATGGCTCGACATTGCTACTTTACTTTTAGTTGTTGTACTTTCTTTCCAGTTGTACTTTACTTTCAGTTTGGGTTTGTATTCTGGCCCATTTACTTTCCCCACTTACTTGTACTCTGTTTACTTAGAGTTTACTTCTGCTGGCTTACTCTGTGGTGTTTTGTTTACTTTTAAAGGCAATGACTTCCATTTTTGTTAGTATTTAAGCCTTGGTGCTAGTCGCCAACCCCTGACCTATGGAAGGCGGGATTGGGGTAGTCACGGCACGGGCCCCGAGGACGGGTCGTGACAAATTGGTATCAAAGGAGTTCGGTTCTACCGCGGAACTCAGGACTCCGATATTTTTCTTTGTGAAGCAGTAGTGTTAAGAGTATTGAGTGTGGTTATCAGTCTAGGGAGTCCAGTGTTGGTGCAGCGGCCGACGTATCCGTACACCAGGACCCTGACTTCCGATTTCCGACTTAATTAACGAAAACATTGATTGCATGTGTGTTTCAAGTTTTCTTTGTGATTACTTTGTGTCAGCTCACTTGGTATACTGCTTGACCGTGGCGCACCTGCCTCTTTTTAGGATGTCCCCACGACGGCAGCCATCTAGGGTTCCGAGTGCTGTGAGGGATGACAGCCCACCGAGCGACGAAGCCTCGGTACAAGGCCCTTTGACAGCAGAGGCACCTGTGGTACCTCTACCCGCCGAGCCACCGATGCTTCCAGCCCCAGGTGCTGACGATGCACATCGCCTTAGTGCACTGCACGAGTTTCAGCGTCAGCGACCGCCCAGGTTCCGCGAGGAGACGGACCCTCAAGCAGTCGAGAATTGGCTCGAGGTAGTTGTACGAGTTTTTAGGTTAGCGAGGACACCAGCTGACCTCATGGTGATCCTCGCAGCGAGCCTCCTGCACGCGGCAGTAGGAAGATGGTAGATCTTGATGCTCCAGGTGCACGACGAGGCATCTCTTCTCTAGATGGAATTTGAGAGCCTCTTCCGCTCGGAGTTCATCCCAGCCACCCTCCATGCGGTGCGCATCCAGGAGCTTCTACAGCTGCGGCAGGACAGCTTGTCGGTCACCCAGTACTCGGTGAGATTTACCGATCTCTCGCGCTATTCAACGGACATGGTACGGGACCCATTCATCCAGGCCCGGAACTTTGACCAGGGATTGAGGCATGAGATTAGGGCATCTCTGATCTCCCTCAGCATTCCGACATAGGCAGGGGTACTAGAGAGAGCCCTTATCATCGAGAGATTCCTTGTTGAGCCTACATCACCAGCGAGACCTACCGCAGGGTGGCACGTAGCAGAGTCTTCTGCAGCTAGCAGTCGACAGATGACGCATGGGTCCAGGCAGACCAGACCCCCAGGTTGATGACCTCAGGACACTGGCTCAGAGGTGCGGGGCACTCAGCGCAGAGCCAATCTTTCGAGAGGCAGAGAGTGCTACGCATGCGGCAGGCAGGGCCACATGGCTCGTGACTGCCCGACCCGCCGTACCGAGGAGTAGCAGACGGTTGAGGGGCCACCCAGGCAGAGGCAGAGGGTCGACTGTGGTGGTCGGCCGGGAGCAGGTGGACATGGTAGAGGAGCTGGCCGAGCGGTAGGTGGTGGGCGATGCTTTGATGCTCTACCACCCCCACCACCAGGAGGTCCACCCCGACCACAGAGAGCTCACGGGTAGAGACAGGAACAGCTCCAGGCAGCAGAGGCCTATGACCACAGCGCGCCCGAGATGATTTGACTTACTATCTTTGTCTATTCCACCCTTTCTACAGTTCTTATAGATACAAAAGAGAGTCATTCTTTCATAGCCGCTGCCCTTGTTCGGAGCTCGGAGATTCCGACAGATCTGTTGGCTCGATCCTTACGGCTAGAGACTCCTACGGGAGCAGACTCAATGATTACGCACTGGTGCTGGCAGTGTGAGATTACTCTAGGAGGTGAGAGCTTCGGCTGGGATCTTATTGTAGCTATGTTGAGGCCTTAAGACATCATCTTGGGCATGGATTGGTTATCTACAGTCCATGCTCAGATTGACTATATTAGGAACAAGGTGCGATGTGTACGCACCAACGGGAGCAGGTTCCCCTTCACCGGTGAGAAGGGAGCCTTCGCAGCACAGGATGGACTCTCACAGAGGAGAGGACAACCCATCACTCATCAGTTGGCTAGCCTCATCCTAGGAGCAGTTGACGTGTGGAGTCCTGGTTTTCCTGCAGTGGTGGATCAGTATGCGGACGTTTTCCCCGATGAAATTCCAGGACTACCTCCTCGCAGAGAGGTAGACTTTTATATTGACCTGTACACTGAGACAGCCCCGATATCCACCCCATCATATCAGATGGACCCCACTGAGCTTTGAGATCTATGGGTACAGTTGGAGGACTTGCAGGGCAAGGGATTCATCCGACCTAGTGTTTCACCCTGGGCTTCCCCGATATTGTTCGCTAAGAAGGCGGACAGGATCTTGCGACTTTGTGTCGACTATCGTCACCTGAATAGGGTGAAATTGAGGAACAATTATACGCTACCGAGGATTTATGACCTCTTCGATCAAATCAAGGGAGTACGGTGGTTCTCAAAGATAGAACTCAGGTCAGGCTATCATCAGCTCAGAGTTTGGGATGAGGACGTGCAGAAGACGGCCTTCAGATGTCGGTATGGCCACTATGAGTTCTTGGTTATGCCCTTCGGCGTGACCAATGCTCTAGCAGTGTTCATGGGCCTCATGAACATGATATTTCATCCATACCTCGATCGATTTGTCATGGTCCTCATCAACGACATCTTGATATACTCGACCACTGAGGAGGAGAACGCCTACCACTTGCGGGTTGTACTAGACACACTCCGAGAGAACCAGCTTTATGGAAAGCTCTCGAAGTGTCAGTTCTGGTTACGTGAGGTCCACTTCTTGGGACACGTCATCTCTGAGGTGGGAGTTTCGGTGGATCCTATGAATATCGAGGCAGTGCTAGCTTGGGAGCCACCCAGGAGCGAGACAGAGGTGCGGTGTTTCTTGGGGCTAGCTAGATACTACCAGAGATTTGTGCCAGACTTCTCCAGTGTTGCAAAACCACTCTCATCTTTGACGAAGAAGGGGAAACCCTTTTTGTGGTCAGACATATGTCAGCAGAGCTTCCAGGAGCTGAGACAGAGATTGACCAGCGCGCCTATCTTGAGGCTACCAGAGGAGGGAGTTGGGTACGTAGTTTACTGTGATGCATCAGGGACCGGACTTGAATGTGTCCTGATGCAGGAGCGGTCCGTGATTGCCTATAGATCACATCAGTTGAGGCAGCATGAGCAGAACGATGCTACCCATGACCTGGAGTTAGCAGCAGTGGTCTTTGCACTGAAGATGTGGCGACGCTATCTGATGGGTGAGCGCTTTACAGTCTATTCTGACCATCAGAGTCTCAGGTACATCTTCTCGCAGAAGGAATTGAACCTGAGATAGCGACGATGGATCGAGTTCCTCCAAGACTATGACTTTGAGAAAGTCTATACTCCTGGAAAGGGGAACGTAGTAGCCAATTCCCTCAGCATGAGGACGGGCATTCAGCTACTTGGGGTGGCGATAGAGTAGCTAGCCTCTTTGCAGATATACTTCATGGATAAAGATGGACCAGCCTTCCTTCAGTCACTCATAGTCACTCCTCCACTACTGTAGTGGGTCAGAGAGGCACAACGTGGGGATGCTGACTGTGAGACGCGGCGTGCACAGATATCCTCAGGACAGGCACCTGATGGATTCTCCGTGGGAGGAGAGCACAATGTCCTTTTTAGAGGACATACCATGGTACCAACTGCTTTATAGGAGGAGGTACTAAGAGAGTTTCACACTTCCCATTTGGATGTACATCCTGGAGTGGAAAAGATGTACCAGGATCTCAGATGACAGCACTGGTGGCCGGGTATGAAGAAGGTTGTGGCAGAGTTCGTTTCTTGATGCCTCACTAGCCAGTAGGTGAAGGCAGAGCACCAGGTACCAGAAGGCTTGGTACATCCCTTGGAGGTCCCAGAGTGTAAGTGGGATGGAATATCTATGGACTTCGTGGCTGGACATCCATGCACTTCCAGATGTCACGACTCAATTTGGGTGATTGTCGACTGACTCACCAAGTCGGCTCACTTCTTACCCATCAGAGAGCAGGGCTTAGTGGAGAGCTTGGGACGTCTCTACATTCAGAAGATTATACGACTTCATGTTGTGCCTTCATATATCGTCTCCGATCAAGATGATCGCTTTACTTTCCGGCTTTGGAAGGGGTTGCAGGAGGCATTCGGGACGCATCTACATCTGAGTACCGCCTTTCACCCTCAGAAAAATGGTCAGACAGAGAGGACCATTCAGACTCTCGAGGACATGCTCTGCGCATGTGTCCTCGACTTTGGTCGCATCTGGGAGGACCACTTACCCTTGGTGGAGTTCGCGTACAACAACAGCTACCACTCCACCATCGGGATGGCACCATACGAGGCGTTGTACGACCGACCTTGCAGATCACCGATGTGCTGGACAGACCCTGGGGAGTCAGCACTTGTGGGACCGGAGATGGTCCAGGCCACGACGGAGAAGGTCCAGGTCATCCAGGAGCAGATGAGGACAGCTCAGATCCGGTAGAAGTCTTATGCTGATAGGAGGTGGAGGCCACTAGAGTTCTAGGATGGCGACCACGTCTTCTTGTGGGTCTCACCTCGACGTGGATTACGGAGATTTGGACGAGGCGGCAAGTTGTCTCCACGCATCATCGGACCATTCCAGGTCCTCAGCAGGATTGGCGAGGTGGCTTATCGCCTGGATCTACCACCTCAGTTGCACCGGGTGCACGACGTTCTCCACGTATCCCAGATGAAGAGATACGTGCACGACCCGACACATATCATTGACCATGGGGAGCTGGACATTGATGATGGGGTGACTTTTGCGGAGGTCCCAATGTAGATCGAGGATCGACAGGAGTGGGTCCTACGTGGACGATCGATTCCTCTAGTGCGCATCAGATGGAAACACGGGATCCTCCAGAAGAGCACCTGGGAGCGGGAGGCTCGGATGCATGCTCAGTACCCACATCTGTTTTCCCTAGTTTATGATGTATCTTTACAGGGACGTAAATCCCTAAGGTGGGAGTGATGTAAAGACCAGTAAAATTCAAGGGAAATTTTTTCGTAATTTTCTTTGGGATTTTACAAGAATGTAGTTTCTGACGACACCTGATTCTGAGGCCCAGTGTGGCCGGAATCATTTTCCGAAGTTTGGCTCAGGTACATTCAGTGAACAAACGAGTGGGTTTTTCTAACTTTTTAACCGATGCTCGGAATCGATTTCTGAGGGTACCAAAGGAATCGCAGCGCCGATTTTTTCTTAGAAACACCTTTTCCGGAGTTGCGTTTGCTCGGGTGTGGTTTTTAATTTTTTGGGTTAAGTAAATGAATAAAATAAAATAGTGCGACCAATTTATTTTATTTTAAGTTGTTTAACCTAAGCTAAGGGGTTAAAGTGAGACCCACAATATCCTACACCACTAGGTAGGATATTTTTGGGGTAGGGCCCACATGATCCCCACCTTTTTCAACCCCCCTCCATTAATTAAGTAACGCACCCTCACCCCCCTTTTTAATGAAGTCAACCCTTGCATTTAATCTGGCTAATAAACGCCTCATTAATTGGGCAGTTTAAACTCCTCAATTAATTCTTTAATTGATTGTTTTGTTTTTGAATTTCAAAACCCTTGGATTGAGAAATAAAATAATACAAACTCTTATTTTATTTGGGGTTGGTTGTGCAAGAGGGTTTGGGAGAATTCAATCAACCCGTGAATCACTCCTTCCTCGACGAAGACCGCGAAGAACGCGAAAAACGCGAAGAACGTGAAGAACGCGAAGAAAGCGAAGAACGTGAAGAACGCCCGAACCTCGGAGATCGATGAAGGGACGCCGAAGAATCCTTTCTCCGTGACACGACGATCCTCCTTCCGCGACGCCTTCTTCCGTGTCAGTTAATTCCTCGACGAATCCTCACTCAACGAATTCGACGAGGTAGGGGATTTTATTGTTGTTGTTTTGTTCATGAATTTTCGAACTTTCATTGTTAATCTTAGCTGCTGGCTATCGATAAACGGGAGGGGGCCGGATCAGACAAACATGGCCGACCCTCCTCCCATAATTCTGTTGCATGACCTTGTTTTGGTTTGGAATGGAGATGGCGCGGTGTCGTCGCACCACGCGGGATCGAGCGGCAAGGATGCGCGGCGCCGTCGTGCCACGCCGATGAAGACGAACAAGGTCGCGGCACCATCGCGCCACGCCGGAGAATCAAGAAAACACCACGGATGGAGCGGGGCCGCCACGGAGTGGCGCAACTCGGTCACGCCGCGCCGGACAGATCCAGGCTGCGGCTGAGGCCGCAGCGGAGCAGGGACCAGTGGCCAGTTCCAGGCCGCCGGCGTCGGAGCAGAGGGACCAACGGCCGGTTCCGGGCCACCGGCGTCGGAGTAGGGGGGCGGCCAGTGCCGGTCCCATGGTGGCAGCAGCCGGGCGGTCGGTGCGGGCCGACCGGTCAGGGGGAAGCGCAAGGGGTCGTAAGCCCCGGCTGGCCAGCAGGAGCGGCCGCCCACCTGGGGGCTGCGGTTTCACAACGCGGGAGGCAGCGCCCCCCCCCCCTCTTCGCTCGGCCGTTACGGCTGAGCCGCCAGGATGGGCCACGCCCAGGCCGGACCGGGCCGCACCCAAGCGGGCCAGACCTAGACCCGGGTTGGGTCAACCCGGTTCGGGCCGACCCAGGGGGTCTCGGGCCGGATCGGTCCGGGCCCGAAACCCCACTTCCAGACCTCTTACGTTATTTTGCCCACAAATTGGGCTACAGACCTCCGATCGACGCACCGTCAGCTGCAATGTGATCCTTATATTGAGAAGGTTATTTCGGTATATTACACTCAAGGTTTCAGAGAACTTTGGGTTTGGCCGGGTTGGTTCGTACACGAAACCAACCGGGCCGTCAGAGCGGAAACACTTATAACTTGATCTTCGGACGTCTGATTGACGTGCTGTCGACTTTGATGGTTTCCTCTTAGTGAGACGGACCTTTTGGATTACTCCGCTCGAGGTTTGGATGTAGTTGGAGTACGGTCAGGTTGGTTTTGACTTAAAAACCAACCGGGCCCCTGGGACGAAAGAGCCAACAACTCTCAGACCGGGCATCCGATTGACGCGCCGTCTGTGACGTTGAGTTCATGTTGACGATACAGAACTTTTGGATACATCAATTTCAGACTACATGTCAGTTGATGTTTCAGCCCCTCTGTTCGTGGAGCGAAGCATCCTGAATGAGCTTTCTGTGTGCAGGAACCCTAGAGCTGGCTGCGACTGCGATGACGATGATGACTATACAGAAATCCTTCGTGGATTTGACGGTGATGACTACAGCACTCAGCGATCCTACGTGGATCAGTGCTACCGATCCTGTATGGGTCAGCACTCAGCGGTCCTGTGTGGGCCAATGCCTACAGATCCTGTGTGGGTCATTACAGGGGTTAGTACCTATCGATCCTTTGTGGGTCATTGCGGGGGTTAGTACCTATCGATCCTTTGTGGGTCATTGTGGGGGTTAGTACCTATCGATCCTTTGTGGGTCATTGCGGGGGTTAGTACCTATCGATCATGTGTGGGTCTGACGGCTTAGATGAATCAGTCGCTACATCTGATCATCTCTATCGTCATACGAAGAAGTATACTTGTGTGAGCTGAATCTTGATTTGCTTTCCTATGTGGATTGTGTTGTGCTATCCTGTGTGGATGTGATCGAACTTGGGCTCGGATGTTGGAGCCGAAATGGGATTGATAACTTAGGTATATGTATGGGCATATACCTATGTAGTGTCGGATGTTACTTCTTGATTGTATCATTCCTTTGTGGGTTACCCTTTGTGGATTCTGGGAGACCTTCGGGGGTCTCGGGGTCCCTATTGAGTAGCTTATACTCACCCCTACACGGGCTATGCCCGCACTACGTTGGGTTGGTTGCAGACGATGGACAACGCTGATCGTGGTTGAGGCTTGCGGAGTAGGTTGGTACCTAGAGGTGGACCATTGGGCGGGGCGTACACGGAGCAGACGGCTGGACCCAAGTAACTGAGGTGGTTATCTATACCCACCCTTCAGGTGGGAGTACCAGAGGACGGCTCGACATTGCTGCTTTACTTTTAGTTGCTGTACTTTATTTCCAGTAGTACTTTACTTTCAGTTTTGGGTTTGTATTCTGGCCCATTTACTTTCCGCACTTACTTGTACTCAGTTTACTTAGAGTTTACTTCTGCTGTCTTACTCTGTGGTGTTTGTTTACTTTTAAAGGCAATGACTTCCCTTTTTGTTGGGATTTACGCCTTGGTGCTAGTCACCAACCCCTGGCCTATGGAAGGCGGGCTTGGGGTAGTCACAGAACGGGCCCCGAGGACAGGTCGTTACATGTATATATGGTTCTAGAATTATTAATTAATTAAGGTAAATTTTATTATTTAGGTCATTAAAATATGAATAACACACTCAGGCATAAGGTAAAGGGTTTCTCATCTCACTTTCATTTTTGTGAGATTTCAATTGTTCTCCACTTATTTACTGTATGTGGAATATGTGTACTACCATTTGAAATATAATAACATGATTCTATTTATATTCAAGTTATTATGTGATTAATTTGGTGATTATTGACTTTTGGTCATATGATTCAATTGATTACAATATGGTAAGGGAATTTGTCTCAATTTCCATTTCATTGAGACCTTCTTGGTATTGTGTACAGAATATTTCTTATGTGGTGTATCTACTGACCATTTGAGATCATTTTTTCTTTTGAAATTTTTAATATATTATATATTCATATTCTGGTTTTATGGATATGAGTATTGACTTAAGCTGTATACCATTTTACATATGGTGTTTATTTGGAAAGTTATTTTAACTATGGAAATATTGATGAATCTATATTTTCTACTCTATATGGATATTGAGAATTAATATTTTAATTGTATTAAATCTATGTATAAAGAATTATTTTGACTTGAAGTAGCTGGTGGGGCCTGCTATAGCACCTCGATGCATCAATATGTCTCATGAGACAAATCAGTTGACGACAAACCCTTTGAGTTTGTTCCAAAAAATAAGATGGGTTTCTACCCATAGAACTAAACCGTTTTAACGGTATTATGGTATCATGTTTCAGATACATTATGTACAATTAATAATCATTCTATTTATTCATTTTTAGTTATTACTATCTCTGAGGTTTTCACTATGAAAAAATCTATGGATGTAGGCTCTTTCTTAGTTTATTAATGGTGTGTGTTTTTCATATATTGACTATGCCAAGTTGTTTATAATTTAGTTATTATTGATTCATGATTCTTCTATTTGTAACACTTACTGATCATTTGAGCTCACCCCTTTCATTTGTTTACCTTCAACAAGTTATTAATAGGATATCATTTATTGAGTTTCTGTGGATGCAATTTTTAGTTTTTGTTATGTATTGTATTTTGTAAAATTTTACAATATAATTCGAGTTACATTTATGTTTATAGTTTCTTCAAGACTAATAAAATTATTGTTCCTTTGGGATTTCATTCCTTTTAACCATGCCAATGTAACAAGTAATGCATCGGCTTCGGTCTATAGGGGTCGGAGTGTTATAGTTGGTATCCAAGAAAGTTTAGTAGAAAACATGGAAACTAGAGTAGAAAATATAGAGTAGGGAACAAGACCTAAGGTATTATTAGAGGATAAACATACAAGAACATCCTATTATTTTGGTAAGGAATATATTATGTTAATATTTCTAGAAATTACATCAATTTCTGGATACAGACTGGTAGAGGTAGCTCTGGCACAAATGTACCTAGGAGTGAAAGCTCTGACAAGGAGTTTTAGGCTTGACCCGGGGTATCCTGGTACATGAAAATGGGCCATTCTACACTCCTGTTATTAACACTCTCAGGGGATATGATTAGGATAATTCACATTTTCTTTACAAGCCATTATGAATGATTTTAATGTAAATTTTTCCTCAGAGAAACCATTTTTATGAGTTTAGCTATGCATTGAATTTCAGTCTATGTTATGTGATTTTATATTTGAGATTCATAACCTAATATAGTGTATGACATTATTTAGAAATGGATCCTAATGGATGAATGGGAATCAATACTCGTGGGAAATGTAGGTATTTACCCACTGAGAAATTCAACACAATTAATGTTGGAGTAGATCAGATCATGACCATATTAGGACAACTTACTTAGGTTGTAACGAATAACCATTCCAAACCCGTGTTAGATCATTTCATGTGGTAGAATCCCCCATCTTTTAGTGGGACTACTAATCTAGTGGTTGCTGAGCAGTGGATCAAGTCCCTTGAAAAGATATTCATGGAATTAAGACGCAATTAAAATGAAAAGGTAGTACTGGAAATATATTGTCTCAAGGATGATTCTAATCAATAGTGGTCCTTGATTCAGAATACCATGGAGGAAGAAGAAATAGAAGATATGGAATGGAGGAATTTTAAGGGAATATTCTTTGACAAATATTTCCCTTGTGAGAAATGAACCAAAATGAAGAGGAAATTCCTTAGATTAAAGCAAAGGGAAGAAGACAGTGTTGCAAAGTATGATGCTACCTTCACAAGGCTAGCCAGGTATGCCATAGATTACATATGTGACTCGGAATACAAGATTGATCATTTCTTTGAAGGTCTTAAGCCAAATCTTCGAAGGGCACTGGCATCTAAAACATTTTCACCACATGATGAAATTGTATCAAGTGCCATCAAAATAGATAAGGAATTTTATAGATAAAATTTCTTCAAGGGAAACCAAGATAAGAAGCAGTACTTTGAAAACCATAGAAAAGGTGAAGTGCCAAAGAAGAACAAGGGAAGGAAGAAATTCCCATTATGCGGGAACTTTGGAATGAATCGTCATGATAAATTATTTAAAGGCATGGGAGTCTACTACAAGTGTGGATAAAAGGGTCATCAATCTAATGAATTTGAGGGGAAGAAATAATTCAATGATGTTCAATGATACACTTGTAGAGAGATGGGGGACTATTCAAATGAGTGTCCTAAGTACCAAGGAAACTTACCTCAAAATAGGCCATAAGAGAAAGGGAAAGCTTATACAATTACAACCGTAGAAGATGAAGTTCCTAATGATGTGGTGGAAGGTACTTTAATTGTTTCCTCAAACTTAGGCAACACTTTATTTGATTCTGGATCATCACATTCGTTTATATCTTCCCAGTTTTCCAAAAAAATTAGACATGTCCAATTTGATTTAATAGAGGAGTTGTCAGTCAAAACTCCTAGGTGATGTATCATTGCAACAAAGGCATGTTGATTAGTCCCCCTCATGACACATAAACGTGCTTTAGTTTCTAACCTTATCATCATACCAATGACTGACTTTGATATAATTCTCAGTATGAATTGGTTGTCAAATTATGATGTTAAGATTTTTTGTAGTAATAAGGAAGTTACAATATTTGAAAATGGTGTATAATTCTTTATTTTTAGAGAAGAAACCATGCCATATGATTCTTATTTAGATCCACCCACAATAGCTCTATTGAATGCAATTATTAGAGAGGAAGAGAACCCAATGTCTATGGGTGAGTAGAAAAATCTTAAAATTGAATATTTACATATAGTACAAGAATATATTGATGTATTTCCAGAAGATTTACCTAGACATCCTCTAGAGCGAGAAGTTTATTTCTATATTGATTTAATTCATGGTGAAAGACCTATATCAAAGAATCCCTATAGAATGACCACTATGAAGTTAGTGGTGCTAAAGAAACAACTAGAGGAATTTAGTGACAAAGTATTTATTCGACCTAGTGTTTCTCCATGGGGAGCCACTATCCTCTTTGTCAAGAGGAAAGATGGATCCACGAGGCTATGCATTGATTACAGGGAAATCAATTATATTACAATAAAGAATAAGTTTCCTCTACCGTGAATTGATTATTTATTTGATAAAATTCATGGACCACAATACTTTTCAAAGATTGACCTTTGATCTGGATATTTCTAGATACATGTGATGAAGGAAGATATTCCAAAGACAACGTTTCGAACCAGATATAGGCACTATGAGTTTAAAATGATGCCTTTTGGACTAACCAATGCCCCATATTTTTTCATGGATTTAATGAATAGAGTTTTCAAGGAATATATTGATAATTTTGTTGTGGTATTCATCGATGATATCCTAGTATAATCCAAAAGCTATGAAGACCATGAGAATCACTTGTGGATTATTCTGAAAACTCTTAGAAGAAATGAATTATATGGGAAGTTTAGCAAGTGAGAATTTTGGCTTCAATCAGTTTCTTTTCTAGGATATATTGTCTCTAAGGATGGAATCCTAGTTGATCATATGAAGAAAAAGGAAATCCAAGAATGGCCCACACCAACACACATAACTGAGGCATGCGGTTTTTTTAGCTTAGCAGGTTACTATCGGAGTTTCGTTCAAAATTTCGCCCGACTGGCTAACCCTCTAACCAAGATCACACGTAAAGAAGTTATGTTTGTGTGGATGAAGGAATGTACATAAATCTTTGAAGAATTGAAAATAATATTGTTTAGTGATCTAATTTTGACTCTTCCATCTGGAAGTGATGGATTTGTAATATACAGTGATGCATCAACGAATGGGCTGGGTTTCATCCTTATGAAAAATGATAAAGTTATTTCTTATGAATCAAGGAAGTTGAAGACTCATTAGAAAAATTATCTAACTAATGATCTTTAGTTAGAAGGTGAAATCTTTGATCTAAAAATATGGAGACATTATCTTTACGATAAAAAATGTGCGATATACACAGATCACAAGAGTTTGAAATACATTTTCACAAAAAATGAACTCAACATGAGGGAAAGGAGATGAATCAAGTTAATCAAAGATTAAGATTGTTCAATACACTACCACCCAGGAAAGTAAAATATGGTGGCAGATTCATTAAGGAGGAAACATCATGTACTTCTGACTCAAATGAGGATTGAGAGTGATCCTATATTCATGGATCTACTAAAGATAGATATAGTAATTGTTAAGGAAGGGGAAACATCTTTCCTCTTTCAAATGATTTCTAAACCATATTTACTAGAGAAGATAAAAATCGCTCAATCTAATGATGAAAATCTAGACAAGAAAATTAATACAGTTAAGGATGGGATATTGGAAGACATTATGTATGATGGAGGAGTTCTAAAATTTGGTAAGAGATTACGTGTTCCATCGGTACCTGAGCTAAAAAGGGAACAATTAGATGATGCTCAGACATCGAATTTCTCTATACACCCTGGTATCACAAAGATGTATAAAGATCTGAAGGAACATTTTTGGTGGGATAATATGAAGCAGGAATTTTCTGACTAAGTGTCAAGGTGCCTAGATTGTAAACAAGTGAAGGCATAGAGAAAACATCCTAGAGGGGTGATGAAACCTCTACCTATTCTTATGTAGAAGTGGGATGACATTACAATGGATTTTTTCACCGGACTACCAAGGACACCTAGAAGGAATGATGAAATATGGGTAATTGTTGATAGTCTCACAAAATCAGCACCTTTACTTTCTATAAGAGAGGATTTACCACTTGAGTGCCTGGAAAGACTTTATATTAATGAAGTTTTAAGACTTTATGGTGCACCTCTATTGATCGTGTTTGATCAGGATCCCCAGTTTACATCAAAATTCTAGAAAAGTCTCCAGAAGGCTTTGAATACTAAGCTTTGTTTGAGTACTACTTATCACCCCCAAACCGACGAACAGTCCGAAAAGACTATTCAAACACTAGAAGACATGTTGAGATAATTCTCTCTTGACTTTCAAGGTATGTGGGATCACTACTTTCCTTTGGTAGAATTTTCCTACAACAATAGTTTCCATTCTAGTATTCAAATGGCTCCATATGAAGCATTATATGGAAAGAGATGTCGAACTCCAACTTGCTGGGACGAAGTTGGTGAGAGGAAATTTATAGGCCCAAAACTTATTGAAGATACAACAACAAAGGTAAAGATAATTAAATCCCATATTAAAGCAGCCCAAAGAAGGCATAAGAGTTATGCTGACAACCGAAGAAATTATTTGTAATTCCAAGTGGGTGATCATGTTTTTCTGAAAGTATCTCCATGAAAGGGTGTCTTAAGGTTCAGTAAGAATGGAAAACTAAGCCCTAGGTACATTGGACCATTTGAAATTCTAGAAAGAATCAGAGTTGTAGCTTACCATTTATCAATATCACCAAGTATCTCCAAAGTTCACAATGTGTTCCATGTGTCATTGTTAAAGAAATACATTCCAGACCCAATGCACGTACTCACCTTTGAATAGATAGATCTGGAACCTAATTTTTTGTACTGTGAAGAGCCTATCGAGATTTTTGACACAAGGGAGCAGGTATTGAGGAAGCAGATGACTTGTCTGGTAAAGGTTCATTAGAGAAACCATAACATGGTGGAAGCAATGTGGGAACCTGAGGATGTTATGAAGAAGAACCACCCACATCTTTTTAGAGGGATTTATTAATTAAAAATTTTGAGGATAAAATTTCCAAAGGAGGGAATAATATAACACCGCAAACATTTTATGGTATTCTTCTCTTAAACACATTATATTCATAGACTATATTTTATAAAAAATATGTTTCATTGAAACAACACTTGGTTATTTAGGATATAGTCATAACTTAACTATTAAACATAAATTTTCCACTTCTATGTTTTGAATTTCTAAAAAAGGTCATATAGAGTTGTGGCCAGTAAGTTATTTGGAGTCTGATAGAACAAACTTGATTTTTGATGAATAGTAACATACCCTTATGAATAGTAATATGAATATTAATATGACCCTTATGAATAGAAAATAATGATAATATTTTATTTTCTTAAGGTAATATGATAATAGGATTTTAATTAATTTTTCAATGTGATATAAAACTAATTATACCTTTTAAATTGTTATTTTTTGAATTAACAATGATTTTATTTAAAAATTAAATTAATAATATTTAGAAAATTATTTTTGAAAAATGTAGTTCAATTTTTAAATCTACACGTTGAAAAATGTTTAGGGTTAATTTTTGGGATTTTTCTAAAATTCTAGAATTTTCGATGAATAGTGAAATACAGCAAAATACTATATATTCAAATTATCAGTAAAATACAGTATTTATGATATCATAAGTGATTTAAGACCACTTGGTTCAAACTCACATGCCATTATTACTATTTTGGGTCACATTAATTAAGATTATTCATAGTCTTGAGAAAAAATATTATAATAATGATTAAATCACTACTGTAAATAAGGATATTAGCGACCGCCAGGCGGTCGCTGAAGGCCCTCTGCCGGGCACCCTATAGCGACCGCCTATGGCGGTCGCTATTCTAAAAAAAAAAATTAAATTTTTTTTTATTGAATTGAATATAAATATAAATATATATATATATAAATATTCATATATATACTATTAAATACAATATTTTAAATATATATATATATATATAATATTTTAAATGTTCTAATATATATTTAATATATATATAATATCAAATCATTGTGCTATAATAATTTAAAAACTTCGATTCAAGAAATAATCTCATTTCAGGTCGTTCGGAGCACGTTTGCTCCGAATGGGACCGTCGCACGCCGTTTTGGTGTTTTATGGCGCCGGAAACGCGTTTCCGGCCGCCGCGGTCACACGGCACCTCCGAATGAGGTGCCGTCTGGCCGACCATTTCACAATTCACGCCCCGGATGTTGTCGTACGGTTTCGTGGCATTCAGAGGTCGTTCGGGTGGTTTTGACCCCCCAACGCGCCATTTCAACGCGCGCCGCGCTGCTAAAAACGACACAATCGGACGTGCCGCGCGCACCGTACGTCTGATGGACGTGCGGCCTCCTCCTGCATCTCAGGAATAATATTTCTATCGTTCCCGTGCGGTTTCAGGTCGTTCGGAGCACGTTTGCTCTGAATTGGACCGCCGCACGCCGTTTTGGTGTTTAGGGGCGCCGGAAACGCGTTTCCGGCCGCCGCGGTCACACGGCACATCCAAATGAGGTGCCGTCTAGCCGACCATTTCACAATTCACGCCCCGGATGTTGTCGTACAGTTTCGTGGCATTCGGAGGTCGTTCGGGTGGTTTTGACCCCCCAACGCGCAATTTCAGCGCGCGCCGCGCTGCTGAAAACGACACAATCGGACGTGCCGCGCGCACCGCACGTCCGATGGACGTGCGGCCTCCTTCTGCATCTCAGGAATAATATTTCTATCGTTCCCGTGCGGTTTCAGGTCGTTCGGAACACGTTTGCTCCGAATTGGACCGCCGTACGCCGTTTTGGTGTTTAATGGCGCCGGAAACGTGTTTCCGGCCGCCGCAGTCACACGGCACCTCCGAATGAGGTTCCGTCTGGCCGACCATTTCACAATTCACGCCCCGGATGTTGTTGTACGGTTTCGTGGCATTTGGAGGTCGTTCGGGTGGTTTTGACCCCCCAACGCGCCATTTCAGCGCGCGCCGCGCTGCTGAAAACGACACAATCGGACGTGTCGCGCGCACCGCACGTCCGATGGACGTGCGGCCTCCTCTTGCATCTCAGGAATAATATTTCTATCGTTCCCGTGCGGTTTCAGGTCGTTCGGAGCACGTTTGCTCCGAATTGGACCGCCGCACGCCGTTTTGGTGTTTAATGGCGCCGGAAACGCGTTTCCGGCCGCCGCGGTCACACGGCACCTCCGAATGAGGTTCCATCTGGCCGAACATTTCAAAATTCATGCCCCGGATTTTGTCGTACGGTTTCGTGGCATTCGGACGTCGTTCGGGTAGTTTTGACCCCCCAACGCGCCATTTCAGCGCGCGCCGCGCTGCTGAAAACGACACAATCGGACGTGCCGCGCCCACCGCACGTCCGATGGACGTGCGGCCTCCTCCTGCATATCAGGAATAATATTTCTATCGTTCCCGTGCGGTTTCAGGTCGTTCAGAGAACGTTTGCTCCGAATTGGACCGCCGCACGCCGTTTTGGTGTTTAATGGCGCCGGAAACGCGTTTCCGGCCGCCGCTGTCACACGACACCTCCAAATGATGTGCCGTATGGCTGAACATTTTACAATTCACGCCACGGATGTTGTCGTACGATTTCGTGGCATTCCGACGTCGTTCGGGTGGTTTTGACCCCCCAACGCGCCATTTCAGCGCGCGCCGCGCTGCTGAAAACGACACAATCGGACGTGCCGCGCGCACCGCACGTCCGATGGACGTGCGGCCTCCTCCTGCATCTCAGGAATAATATTTCTATCATTCCCGTGCGGTTTCAGGTCGTTTGGAGCACGTTTGCTCCGAATTGGACCGCCGCACGCCGTTTTGGTGTTTAATGGCGCCGGAAACGCGTTTCTGGCCGCCGCGGTCACACGGCACCTCCGAATGAGGTGCCGTCTCGCCGACCATTTCACAATTCACGCCCCGGATGTTGTCATACGGTTTCGTGGCATTCGGAGGTCGTTCGGGTGGTTTTGACCCCCCAACGCGCCATTTCAGCGCGCGCCGCGCTGCTGAAAACGACACAATCGGATGTGCCGCGCGCACCGCACGTCCGATGGACGTGCGGCCTCCTCCTGCATCTCAGGAATAATATTTCTATCGTTCCCGTGCGGTTTCAGGTCGTTCGGAGCACGTTTGCTCCGAATTGGACCGCCGCACGCCGTTTTGGTGTTTAATGGCGCCGGAAACGCGTTTCCGGCCGCCGCGGTCACACAGCACCTCCGAATGATGTGCCGTCTGGCCGACCATTTCACAATTCACGCCCCGGATGTTGTCGTACGGTTTCGTGGCATTCGGACGTCGTTCGGGTGGTTTTGACCCCCCAACGCGCCATTTCAGCGCGCGCCGCGCTGTTGAAAACGACACAATCGGACGTGCCGCACGCACCGCAAGTCCGATAGACGTGCGGCCTCCTCCTGCATCTCAGGAATAATATTTCTATAGTTCCCGTGCGGTTTCAGGTCGTTCGGAGCACGTTTGCTCCGAATTAGACCGTCGCACGCCGTTTTGGTGTTTAATGGCGCCGGAAACGCGTTTCCGGCCGCCGCGGTCACACGGCACCTCCGAATGAGGTGCCGTCTGGCCGAACATTTCACAATTCACGTCCCGGATGTTGTCGTACGGTTTCGTGGCATTCGGAGGTCGTTCGAGTGGTTTTGACCCCCCAACGCGCCATTTCAGCGCGCGCCGCGCTGCTGAAAACGACACAATCGGACGTGCCGCACGCACCGTACGTCCGATGGACGTGCGGCCTCCTCCTGCATCGCAGGAATAATATTTCTATCGTTCCTGTGCGGTTTCAGGTCGTTCGGAGCACGTTTGCTCCGAATTGGACCGCCGCACGCCGTTTTGGTGTTTAATGGCGCCAGAAACGCGTTTCCGGACTCCGCAGTCACACGGCACCTCCGAATGAGGTGCCGTCTGGCCGACCATTTCACAATTCACGCCCCGGATGTTGTCGTACGGTTTCGTGGCATTCGGAGGTCGTTCGGGTGGTTTTGACCCCCCAATGCGTCATTTCAGCGCGCGCCGTGCTGCTGAAAACGACACAATCGGACGTGCCGCGCGCACCGCAGGTCCGATGGACGTGCGGCCTCCTCCTGCATCTCAGGAATAATATTTCTATCGTTCCCGTGCGGTTTCAGGTTGTTCGGAGCACGTTTGCTCCGAATTGGACCGCCGCACGCCGTTTTGGTGTTTAATGGCGCCAGAAACGCGTTTCCGGCCGCCGCGGTCACACGGCACCTCCGAATGAGGTGCCGTCTGGCCGACCATTTCACAATCCACGCCCCGGATATTTTCGTACGGTTTTGTGGCATTCGGACGTCGTTCGGGTGGTTTTGACCCCCCAACGCGCCATTTCAGCGCGCGCCGCGCTGCTAAAAACGACACAATCAGACGTGCCGCGCGCACCGCACGTCCGATGGACGTGCGGCCTCCTCCTGCATCTCAGGAATAATATTTCTATCGTTCCCGTGCGGTTTCAGGTCGTTCGGAGCACGTTTTCTCCGAATTGGACCGCCGCACGCCGTTTTGGTGTTTAATGGCGCCGGAAACGCGTTTCCGGCCCCCGCGGTCACACGGCACCTCCGAATGATGTGCCGTCTGGCCGACCATTTCACAATTCACGCCCTGGATGTTTTCGTACGGTTTCGTGGCATTCGGACGTCGTTCGGGTGGTTTTGACCCCCCAACGCGCCATTTCAGCGCGCGCCGCGCTGCTGAAAACGACACAATCGGACGTGCCGCGCGCACCGCACGTCCGATGGACGTGCGGCCTCCTCCTGCATCTCAGGAATAATATTTCTATCGTTCCCGTGCGGTTTCAGGTCGTTCGGAGCACGTTTGCTCCGAATTGGACCGCCGCACGCCGTTTTGGTGTTTAATGGCGCCGAAAACGCGTTTCCGGCCACCGCGGTCACACGACACCTCCGAACGAGGTTCCGTCTGGCCGACCATTTCACAATTCATGCGCCGGATGTTGTCGTACGATTTCGTGACATTCGGAGGTCGTTCGGGTGGTTTTGACCCCCCAACGCGCCATTTCAGCGCGCGCCGCGCTGCTGAAAACGACACAATCAGACGTGCCGCGCGCACCGCACATCCGATGGACGTGCGGCCTCCTCCTGCATCTCAGGAATAATATTTCTATCGTTCCCATGCGGTTTCAGGTCGTTCGGAGCACGTTTGCTCCGAATTGGACCGCCACACGCCGTTTTGGTGTTTAATGGCGCCGGAAACGCGTTTCCGGCCGCCGCGGTCACAAGGCACCTCTTAATGATGTGCCGTCTGGCCGACCATTTCACAATTCACGCCCCGGATGTTGTCGTACGGTTTCGTGGAATTCGGAGGTCGTTCGGGTGGTTTTGACCCCCCAACGCGCCATTTCAGCGCGCGCCGCGCTGCTGAAAACGACACAATCGGACGTGCCGTGCGCACCGCACTTCCGATGGACGTGCGGCCTCCTCCTGCATCTCAGGAATAATATTTCTATCGTTCCCGTGCGGTTTCAGGTCGTTCAGAGCACGTTTGCTCCGAATTGGACCGCCGCACGCCGTTTTGGTGTTTAATGGCGCCGGAAACGCGTTTCTGGCCGCCGCGGTCACACGGCACCTCCGAATGAGGTGCCGTCTGGCCGACCATTTCATAATTCACGCCCCGGATGTTGTCGTACGGTTTTGTGGCATTCGGACGTCGTTCGGGTGGTTTTGACCCCCCAACGCGCCATTTCAGCGCGCGCCGCACTGCTGAAAACAACACAATCGGACGTGCGGCCTCCTCCTGCATCTCAGGAATAATATTTCTATCGTTCCCGTGCGGTTTCAGGTCGTTCGGAGCACGTTTTCTCCGAATTGGACCACCGCACGCCGTTTTGGTGTTTAATGGCGCCGGAAACGCGTTTCCAGCCGCCGCGGTCACACGACACCTCCGAATGAGGTGCCGTCTGGCCGACCATTTCACAATTCACGCCCCGGATGTTGTCGTACGGTTTCGTGGCATTCGTACGTCGTTCGGGTGGTTTTGAACCCCCAACGCGCCATTTCAACGCGCGCCGCGCTGCTGAAACGGACACAATCGGGGGGCTGTACGGGGGTGCGGGGGGCTGTACGGAGGTGGCAGGGGGATGTACGGGGGTGTCGGGGGGCTGTACGGGGGTGTCGGGGGGCTGTACAGGGGTGGCGGGGGGCTGTACGGGGGTGGCGGGGGGCTGTACGGGGGTGGCGGGGGGCTGTACGGGGGTGGAGGGGGGCAGTACGGGGGTGTGGGGGGTTGTACGGGGGTGCGGGGGGGGGGGGGGGGGGCTGTACGGGGGTGCGGGGGGCTGTACAGGGGTGCGGGGGGGGGGGGGGGGGGGCTGTACGGGGGTGTGGGGGGCTTTACGGGGGTGGCGGGGGCCTGTACGAGGGTGGCAGGGGGCAGTACGGGGGTGCGGGGGGTTGTACGGGGGTGCGGGGGGTTGTACGGGGGTGCGGGGGGGCTGTACGGGGGTGCGGGGTGCTGTACGGGGGTGCGGGGGGCTGAACGGGGGTGCGGGGGGGGGGGGGGGGGGGGGGGCTGTACGGGGGTGGCGGGGGGCTGTACGGGGGTGCGGGGGGCTGTACGGGGGTGCGGGGGGGGGGTGCGGGGGGCTGTACGGGGGTGCGGGGGGGGGGGGGGGGGGGGTTGTACGGGGGTGGCGGGGGGCAGTACGGGGGTGCGGGGGGGCTGTACGGGGGTGCGGGGGGCTGTACGGGGGTGCGGGGGGGCTGTACGGGGGTGCGGGGGGCTGTACGGGGGTGCGGGGGGGGGGGGGGGGGCTGTACGGGGGTGGCGGGGGGCAGTACGGGGGTGCGGGGGTTGTACGGGGGTGCGGGGGGGCTGTACGGGGGTGCGAGGGGGGGGGGGGGGTGTACGGGGGTGCGGGGGGGCTGTACGGGGGTGTGGGGGGCTGTACGGGGGTGCGGGGGGCTGTACGGGGGTGCGGGGGGCTCTCCGGGGGTGCAAAGGCCATCCCATTGATTAAAAAATTGAAAAATAAAAGTGATAACATCTAATTAATACATATTTCTTTTATCGATACCATACAGAAATTTATAAAAAATATATTGGATAATACATAATCTATAATATCAGATTTATTGATCTGTTGGAATTAGTTCGACTTTTTCAAATGTAGAATCATTCAAGATTATCTGATCAAAAACTCAATATGTGTATAAAATATTTAAAAGACCACCATGGATGGTAATAATGCATTACTTAAATGAATAAATACAGTACATCAATGTCAACCCTACCAGTAAAAACAAAAAACATATCTCGTGAATATATGGTGCGTCACGCGTTGCCATCACTGCTACCTCCTTCTGGTGGGCTAGGTGCCTACAACAAATAAACATTATAAATATTTTAATAAAAAAAATAATTTAAATTAAATAAATAAATACAGTATATACCTGCGTCGTATGATCCCATGTACCATCAGCTCGACGCACATATTCCCGCAGTGCTCTAACCTCAGCTGTCAATTGCGCATTTGTCTCCTCGGAAGCGCGCAGCCGTGCCTCAAAATCTGACATCTGCTGTGTCATATGAGCAACAGCAGGACCGACAACCGCAGCGCGTGACACTACAGAATGAGGAATCCCTGCTCCATAGGTCAAACTATAGCCATGCCCGTCCCGACCAATAATGCGATGAAAGATCTCATCCCGTCGCATGGGAAGCTGTCGCTGGTCCTCTGGCAGATGTTCTAACTCAGCTTCAAATTGATCCTGTGAAATATTTAAATATATATAAATATATATATGTTAATATAAAGATTTATGTAATTATTGGTAAGTACAGACACTTACTATCAATGCTGCAACCTCTGGATCATTGTGATCACGAGTCCTTATCCACACCGACATTTTATCAGTTGCTGCACCTTGCCCTCGCAACTGTATATTAAAAGAATATAAACACAAAACCATATTAATTAATAAATTAAAAAATGAATAATATATACCTCATGTCGGATCTGAGACACGTGACGAGTCCCGAGCCTGTGAGCTGGTCCCTGCAACGCTCGATTCTCCGAATGGCGTGTTGACACCTCCTACATTCAATTCATTCAAATTTCAAACAAATCACATATTATTGAAAATATATATACAGCAAAATAATTAATATACAAACCGCAACACCCTCAGTAGACCAATATGCAACCAAGTCACGCCACTGAGCCGGGAGGACACCTCTCGGGACTTTTTCCAAAATGTCAGGGGCACCCACATTTGGTACCCAGTGGTCCCTCTTCACTTTGCCTTTATAATCTTTCCACAGCTTACGGCATTTGCTCATACACACGGGCCGAAACTCTTCAGGGCATACTTTCAAATTTTGCTATAATGAAAATAATCAAACATATTAGTATTATTTATAAATAGAAAATAAAGTAAAATTATTTTCTTACCTGAACCTCCCTCCATAGACGATCTAATGTGTCCTGAGGGATAGAAGCCCAATCACGCGTGGTCAATGGAAATTGATGTGGGTCACGTATGATATGACCCAGCTGACGAATAAATGTTGGGGCATTCGGTCCCACGGGATGAAATACCTCATCAAATGAAACATCTATCGTCGTGTCGGAATTCCATGCTAATATGCCACGACCAGGGCCTCTCCTGCGAGAGGAAGAAGCAGCCGAGTCTGATCCTGTTGAAAACAATTTTATATATAAATTGACAAATGTTATATATATATATATATGTTAATTACATAAATAATATAGATAATGACTGTCAAACATACCTCGGCCCTGAGACGTAGATGTCTCAGATGGATGATGTGGATTTTCTGCCTCTTCCCCTAACATGTCTGCAATCATACAAAATATCAGTAATGAGTCCAAAGTGTTTAAAAGATAAATTGGATTGTTCTTAATAAATCAAACTTGTACAACTGTTAATCAAACAAAAAATGGATTGAATAATTAGTAGTGAATGAATTTTAAAAAATCAGAAAGTTAATCAACCTAAATATTTATGACTGAATTAACTTACAAAAGTGAGGATTAAAACTTATAAGGATTTATAAAATGATTAGATAATTTATGATATCCTAGGACATTCTACTGAATAGCGGGAAAACAATTATACCTTTCATTAAGCATGCAAATCGACCGTTTCTCCTTCAACAGCCGCTCTGACCCAATAAATATCTTCTTCACGTTGAACTACGGTATGTTGATCAAGTTGTTGGTAAACAAACGGAACAGTCTCGGGTTCATCTTCTTCAAATAAAAACACTCCTCGCCGAGACATTTTGACAACAACTTGCCAACTTGGATCCGAAGGCAAAGTAACGAAGAATACTTGTTCCGCTTGTGATGTCAAGATGAAAGGTTCATTCTCAACTCGTTCATTATTTCTGTATAACATATAGTTAAAATTCACCAATGAAAACTGATATTGATCGACTTTACATCCACGCACTGGATCAACCCAATTACACTTTAACAATATGTACTTCAAACCGTGTGTGTATACAACTTCAATGATGTCTATCAATTGACCATAGTAATAACCAGAATCGACAAAGGGACAACTGATTCCACTGTTTTGTGTTGCTCGTTTGTCGTCAACATCTTTAATGCGAAATCGAAAACCATTAGCATCAATAGCTTTATAACGACGAGCCGTTATAGATGGACCCTCAGCCAGTTGGATAAATACTTCAGGTAGCGTGGGGTCCCCTAACTCCCTCAGCTTACGAACCTACATAATTTATAAAAATCAATACTGATATATGTAGAAATAATTAGTTTAATACTTCACTCATAATGAAAATCAATTTATACATACATAATCCTTGAACCAATCATGAAATGCCGCATAATGAGATTGTTGAATTTGCAACTCAGTCGCACGATGCATCTCTTCTTTTATCTCATTAATGTGTTTCCTGCAAATGATTATGCGATGTTTAAAATATCAACTTATGCAAAGAAAACATGTAAAAGTTATACAAGCACATTGATAAGATACTTACTGCATTAATGGTGCAACTGATGGAGTATTGAACAAGATATATCGATGTGCTTGTATCCACTCGATGTTGTCCATATCAAATGTGGTTCCTTCTCCAACTGGACCATCATGAATCCGAGAGGGCTTATCTAATTTTGTTTCAACATCCGTAAGATATTCTTCACAAAAGGTAGTACACTCGTCCATCAAATAACCATTGGCTATTGATGCCTCTGGACGAGCTCTGTTGCGTACAAATCTTTTCAATGTACTCAAATACCGTTCAATAGGATACATCCACCTAAATTGCACTGGACCAGCAGCCATTACTTCATCAGTTAGGTGCACTGTTAATTGGACCATAACATCGAAAAATGAGGGGGGGAAAAGTTTCTCAAAGTGACAAAGCGTAAGTACAATTCGGTCTTGCAAACTTTTTAAATCACTCATTCGTTGATTTCTTAAACAAAGCTGTCTAAAAAAATTACTCATCTCAATCAAGGGATGAACAACATTGGGGGATAAACAATCACAAATTGCGATTGGAATCAACTGCTGAAGTAATATGTGATTATCATGACTTTTCAACCCTTGCAATGTCTTGCTCGTCAGATTCACACACTTTGAAATATTAGAAGAGTAACCATCAGGCACCTTGACCATCTTCAAAATGGAAAGAAATGTCTCTTTCTCCTCTGTAGTCATCGAATACTGTGCAGCAGGCATATATGCCTTGTTTCCCTCAGCTAACTGTAAATGCAACTGTTTCCTTAAACCCATTTCTTCCAAATCACGGCGTGCATTAACATGGTCCTTTGACTTTCCACTGACACCTAAAATGGTCCACAATATGTTATCACAAACATTTTTTTCAATGTGCATGACATCCAAATTATGCCTCAACATGTTAGTTTTCCAATATGGAAGACTATAAAAAATACTTTTCTTTTTCCAATTGTGACTGCGCTGCCTACCCGCAGCACGAATATTACGTACTGGAGGATCCACCAAATCCTGAATTTCATATACCGTGCAGATGTTTTCTTCCTCAATCTGCGATAACATTTCGACTCCTGTCATGATCTTTGGTGCTGGGCTGAACTCTCTAGAACCATCAAATGCCACTCTGTCCTTTCTGAACCTGTGCTGGGGAGGGAGAAAACGCATGTGACCCATGTATGCCCATTTTTTGGAATGTTTAAGCCATACAGATTTTTTACTTTTATTGCAACAAGGGCAAGCAAATTCCCCTTTCGTACTCCAGCCTGATAAATTTGCATAAGCTGGGAAGTCATTGATTGTCCACAATAAAGCAGCATGCAGTTTGAACATTTCATTCGTTTCGCAGTCATAAGTCATCACACCATCGCCCCAAAATTCATTCAACTCATCAATCAATGGCTGAAGGTAAACATCAATCTTATCCCCCGGACTTTTAGGTCCATCAATAAGAGTGGAAAGTAATATAAATTGTTGCTTCATACAAAGCCACGAAGGAAGATTATATGGAACCAACACCACGGTCCATGTGCTATGAGTTGCACCAACCATAGACTTGAATGGATTGAAACCATCTGCTGCCAATCCCAATCGGACATTACGAACATCTTTAGCAAAGTCGGGATGTCTCTTATCAAATTCCTTCCATGCATGAGAGTCTGCCGGGTGGGTTAACATGTCACTTTCATGAACTCTTTCTGCATGCCATCTCATTAAATTAGAAACATTAGATGACATAAAAAATCTTTTCAACCTCGGTTTAAGGGGAAAGTAACGCATTTGCTTTACGGCAATCGGTTTCCCCTGTACCGCAATCTGACTTTGATGAGTCTTATTTCCCCTGTTCTCTTTCCACCTGGAAGCGCCACAAACCGTACAGATATCCAAATGAGCAGTTTCATTTCTAAACAACATACAGTTGTTTGCACATGCATCTATAGTCTCATATGTAAAACCTAAGTTCTCTGTCAACTTACGAGCATAGTAATACGACTTAGGAATCTTAGCGTCGACAGGAAGAACTTTTTTCAATAAAACCAAAAGCATGTCGAATGATGTGTCTGACCAATTATTCAAAGTCTTCAAATGAAACAAATCCACGATAAACGATAGTTTATTTTAAGAAGTACATCCAGTATATAATTCTGTTTTCGCATCATCAAGTACTTCATAAAACTTCCTCGAATCACGATCTGCACCAGAGCGAAGATTTATCTCACCGGTCTCAAGATTCTGGATGTCAATGCCTTCAGGATCAAACCCACGTACCATTTCAGTAAGCATTTCATGCATTGGATCAGTCATCCTTGCATCAACATCCATCTGAGCTGCATCTGTATTTTGACAACGAACATATTCTTCTCCATGACGAGTCCAACTCTTATAATTTTTCAGAAATCCATTAAAGAAAAGGTGCTCCCTCACAGTATCTCATGTGAATTGATATCTGTTAGCACATTTTCTACATGGACAACTAATATAGTCACTTTCAAATCCTCTCGTGAAGTCAATAAACTGCATAATTCCATTGAAATATTCTCTAGACATTCGATTTGGAAGATCAATCCAACTCTTATCCATAATAATATCTGTATAACAAACATTTACACAATACTTATTACATTTACATTTTTCAAATCAACTATATTCAAAATAAATATTAACCATTTGTTTATGAACCATTGATAAAATAATAATGTAACTGAAAGCTCATGTTACCTGATTGAGCTACAAACCTGAAAGGGAGGGGAGCCGAAGGTGGTGCTGCGAGGGAGAGGAGGCAGCGAAGGGGAGCCGGAGCCAAAGGCGGTGCGGCAAGGGAGGGGACGGGCGGCGGCAGCGGCGGGGAGCTGGAGGAGAGGAGGCGGTGAGGGGACGGGGGACGGGCAGCGAGGGGGGGGGGGGGGTGTCCGGAGTCGGGGGGGGGGGGGGGGGGGGGGGCTGTCCGAGGTGCGGGGAGGGGTATCCGGGGTGTCGGGGGCCTGTTACGGGTGCGGGCAGGGGTGTTCGGGGTGCGGGGGTGTCCGGGGTGTGGGGGAGGGGGGCTGTCTGGGGTGCAGGGGGGCTGTCGGGGGTGCGGGGTGGGGTGTCCGGGGTGCGGGGGGCCTGTCCGGGGTGCGGGGGGGCTGTCCGGGTTCGGAGGGGGGGTGTCCGAGTGCGGGGGGGGGGGGGGGGGGGCTGTCCGGGGTGCGGGGGGGGGGGGGGGGGGGCTGTCCGGGTTCGGAGGGGGGTGTCCGAGTGCAGGGGGGGCTGTCCGGGGTGCGGGGAGGCGTCCGGGGTGTGGGGGGTGGTCCGGAGTGCGCGGGGGGGGGGGGGGGGGGGGGCTGTCCGGGGTGCGGGGAGGCGTTCGGGGTGCGGGGGGTGGTCCGGAGTGCGCGGGGGGGTGCTGTCCGGGGTGCGGGGAGGCGTCCGGGTGCGAGGGGCGGTCCGGAGTGCGCGCCGGGGGCTGTCCGGGGTGCGGGTGCCGTCCGGGGTGGGGGGGGGGGAGGGCCGAGAGGCCGGAGGGCGGCGGCCGGAGGCCCGAGGGCGGAGGGCGGCGGCCGGAGGCCGGATGACAGGCGGCGGGGGAGGGCAGGTGGCGGGGGGAGGGCGGGCGGCGGGGGAGGGCGGGCGGCGGGGGAGGGCGGGCGGCGGGGGAGGGCGGGCGGCGGGGGAGGCTGGGCGGCGGGGGAGGTCGGGCGGCGGGGGAGGGGGAGGGCGGCGAGGGAGAGCGGCGAGGGAGGGAGGGGGTTAGGGCGGAGCGAGATCGAGGGCACGAGGGGGGGGGGGGGGGGGGCGCAGAAACCCCCCGAATTTTTTTATGCAGGTTAGCGACCGCCATTTGCGGTCGCTAATGGTAATCTATAGCGACCGCCAATGGCGGTCGCCCGAGTCTGGGGGGCTCCACTGCCCCCTTTTCTAGTAGTGAATTAATGCCAAATACCTCCTCTCCTCCACTACAAATACCACCCTCATTCCCCTCTTCCTCCCACACCTCTCAAGAATTGAGACTTACCTTAGTTATTCCCAATAATCCTCCCAAGACTATTTCCCACTTCCTAGATCTTCTCGTCTCACCAAAAGGCCAAAACCAAAGGCCTTAAGAAGGATCTCAAGGAGAAGAGATCATTGGGTAAACATCCTCTTTTGTTTTCTTTAATTTCTTTCATTTTATGTTATTCTTTTTAACTTCATTTGTTATATGTTGGGATATGTCATTACATATCCCCCTTACTTCCCATAATATGTAATAGTGATGAGATACCCCTTTCTCTCATCAAACTATTTTATGAAATTTTAAGTGACGCCGTTAGGCTGCCGAATTTTCGTAAGAGATTTCTCAATTTTTCATCTATTTTAAGTTCCTTTATTTTATACTTATTTACTCATCTCCCCTCATCCAAAGTCTATGGTAATTACAGTACCTTAAATGAAATGTAATTATGTTATTCTAGTGGAATATTTCATCATCATCTCTCTTGCCCCCCCTCTTATACTAAAAATGAAAACACCGTCCGAGATGTGTTAATTTATAACATTCACGGATGATGGGTTCCCAAGTTTCATTATCATGTTCAATTATTCTCATGAAACCATTTTTTTGGTTGAAATAGATCATAATATATGTATTTAATCTCATTAATGTTCTGAAATCTCTATACACTCATAATATGGAATAATAATACAAAACAAGTTCATTGTGCACAAAACCACCAAGCTAAATCCAAGCATTTATCATTAACTTATCAAATGAGTCATCCTCATGGAATATAACCAAAATCATTATAATATAATATATTTCTCTTTAATTTCAATAATAATATATGTTAACAATTATGGATCTTTAACCACATTTTAAAACAAATTTTCATTCACGAATACAAGTAAACAGATCATGAACACAAAGGAAGAAAATGCATCCAAAACAATAAAATTGAATCTCTTAAACCCATAAAAAAGGGCATGAATGAACCAAATAAGGTTATACCATATCAATTAAATGTATATTAGTTTATGGAATTATTAATTAATGAATGAAAATTTGATTATTTAGGTCATTAAAAAAACAAAGAACACACTCGAGCAAAAGGTAATGGTTTTCTCATCTCACTTTCATTTCTATGAGATTTCCATTGTTTTCCAATTATTTATTGTGTGTGGTATATGTGTAATTAAATTTTATATATAATTACATGAGTCGATTTATATTCATGGTATTCTATGATTAATTTGGTGATTATTTAATTTTGGTCATACGATTCAATTGATTACAATATGGTAAGGGACTTTGTCTCAATTTAAATTTCATTGAGACCTTCTTAGTATTGTGAAACTAATATTTCTTATGTTGTGTATCTACTGACCATTTGAGATCATTTTTTCATTTGAAACTGAAAATATATTATATATCCATATTCTGGTTTCATGGATATGAGTATTATCTTAATCCGTATACCCTTTTACATACAGTGTTTATTTAGAAAGTTATTTTAACTATGGAAATATTGATGAATCCGTATTATCTACTCTATATGAATATTGAGAAGTCATATTTTACTTGTATTAAATCTATGTATAAATAATTATTTGGAATTTCAGTGGTAGGTGGGGCCCTCTATATCCATTCGATGCATCAACATGTCTCATGAGATAAATCAGTTGGCGACAAACCCTTCGAGTTTGTTTCCAAAAATCAGAGGGTCTTTTACCCACATAACTAAACCATTTTAATGGTATTATGGTATCATGTACTGGATACTTGACGTAAAATTAATAAGAATTCCATTTATTCATTTTTATTTATTACTATCCACGAGGTTTTCACTATGACAAAACCAATGGTATCATCTTCTAGATACATGATGTCCAATTAATAAGCATTCTCTTTATTCATTTTTAGTTATTACTATCCCTAATGTTTTCACTGTGACAAAATCTATGGATGCATGATATTTCTATGTTTATTAATGGCATGTATTTTTCATATATTGACTATGCCAAGTTATTTATGATTCAATTATTATTGATTCATGATTCCACTATTTGTAACCCTTACTGAGCATTTGAGCTCACCCCTTTCATCTGTTTACCTTCAACATGTTATGAATAGGAGATCATTTATTGAGTTTATGTGGATGTAGTTTTTAGTTTTTGTTTTTTATTGTATTTTTTAACCATTTCCAATATAATTTGAGTTACATATATGTATCTAGTTTCTTCAAGACTACTAAACTGATCATTCTTTTGGGATTTCATTATTTATAACCATGCCAATGCAACAAGTAATGCAACAGATCCAGTATAGAGGGGTTAGGGTGTTACATTAACTATAATTTGGATAAAACTTATCACTTCACAATGTCTTTAACATAGTATTCAAATTATCCTCATGTTCCTCCTTGTTCTTAGAGTATATCAGAATATAATCGATAAATACTACCAAAGTTTTTTCTAGGTAATCTCTAAAGACTCTATTAATTAAATCCATGAAAATTATTGGAGCATTAGAAAGTCCTAAGGGAATAACTATGAAATCATTTAGTCCATACCTCATTTGAAAGGTAGTCTTGGGAATATCTTCCTTACTCTCCTTTAATTGGTGATATCTTGACCGGAGGTCCACCTTAGAGTAATAACTGGCCGCATAAAGCAGATTGAACAATTCATCTATCTATGGAAGGGGCTAATTGTTCTTTATCGACATTTTATTGAGCTCGTGATAGTAAATGAAGAGGTTTATTGTTCAATTCTTCTTCTTGATGAAGAGGATGGGCGCACCCCATAGTGAAGCACTTGGGTGTATAAAACGTTTCTCCAGATTCTTCTGTAACTGCTTATTCAGCTCTTATATATCTATGGTAACCATTATATATGGTTTAAATGATATAGGGAGATATCCAGGAATCATTCAATTAATAACTCAAGCTCTCAATCAGGAGAAAGACTAGACAACTCTTTAGGATATATATAAGTGTAATCCCTCATGATGGGAATTTCTTCAATCACGATTCTCTCCTTTGTCTCAATAATTTGAGCTATAAGTGCTTTCTTGTAAGGAATTAATATCCACACCGTGAGCCAATTATTCTAAAAGAGATTCATCTTCCTCTTTACACTTGTAAATAATTGGAGGATGCTTCGGGATGTGAATAGTGATCTCTCTTTCCTGAAATTTGATGTTGGCTTTATATAACGATAGCCAATCTATGCAAAATATAGTATCAAATTCTACTAAAGGAAGTGTGATGAGATTTTCTAAGAGGTTTACTCCACAAACATTATCTGAGGAGGAGTTACAAACCATGTATGCAATAATTTCCCCATTAACTGTTCTCACAGATATCTTATCCACAAAATTTTGATGTGGGATTTGAATAGTTTTACTAAAATTGTAAGATATGAAAGAATGCATAGAACGAGAATCAAATAGTAAGTTCCCCATTATTGAATGAATAACTAGCATACTTGTCACCAAATTGTTTTCCAGCTCCACATTAGCAGTAGTGATAGTATAAACCTTTCCTTGTTACCTTAGAGGTTTTTGTTGACTTCCTCCAACAACCCTTGGATTAGGGAAATTTTTCTCCAAATTCCATTGCTCCTTGAAGTTGTAAAATGACACTACAAACTGAGTGTTGATCTGGACCTTCCTTTCTTCTTCCAAATTAGTGGGATTCTTCATATCCCTTTGGCAGTTCTTGGCCAGATGTCCCATTATTTCACATTGGAAGCAATTCTTGGTTCCCTTTAGACAGCTCCCTAGATAATTCTTTCCACAACTTTTACAATGTGGGATATTAAGACTTCTTTACATCATGGGATTTGTTTATTGAACCACCCATGTTGTTCTCCATTTTCCACTTCTTGTCATCGATCCCACAAGACCACTAGGAGTCTCTAATCTTCATTTCAACCTTAATGGCACAACAAACAATATACTCATAACTGTCGATGTCTCGAATCACCAACACCTTCATTAGACTTAGATTTAGCCCACTAAATAAGAAATACACTTTGTTTTCTATGTTCATGACAATGATGTAGGCGTATCGTGCAAGCCTTGTAAAGTATTCTTCATACAACCTAATGGACTCATCTTCTTTCATCTTGAGACTGAGGAACTCTCTTTCCATCATGAGGGATTACACTGATGTATTTCCTGAAGAGTTTCTTGGTCTTCCTCCTGATTGAGAGGTTGAGTTCTCAATTGAAATTATTCCTAGATCTCTCCCTATATCAAAGACACCTTATAGAATGGGCCATGGTAGAGCTAGAAGAGATGAATAAGTAGTTACAAGAGAATCTAGAGAAGGGTTTTATATGCCAGAGTGCTTCACCATGGGAATCTCCCATCCTCTTCATCAAGAAGAAGGATGGATCAATGCGCCTCTAAATTTATTATCGTGAGCTCAATAAAATCATGATAAAGAATACGTATCCACTACCACAGATATATGACATGTTCGATTAGCTTCATGGGTCCAGTTATTCCTCTAAGGTGTACCTTTGGTCGGGATATCACCAATTAAAGGTGAGGAAGGAATATATTACCAAGACTTCCTTTCGAATGAGGTAATGAACACTATGAGTTCATAGTGATTTCCTTTATAATCACTAATGATCCAGAAATTTTCATTGATTTAATTAATAGAGTCTTTAGAGATTACCTCAACAAATTTGTGGTAGTCCTTATCGATGATATTTTGATATAATCCATGAGTAAGGAGGAACATGAAGAGAATATGAATACTATGTTACAGACATTGTGAAGGGATAAGATTTATGAAAAGTACAATAAATGTGAGTTCTGGATGGAGGGAGTATCATTATTAGGGCATGTTATCACCAGTAAAGGGATATCTGTGGACCCTTCCAAGACAATGGTGATTGAAGAGTGTCCCATGACAACATCTATAACAGAGTTCCATAGAATTTTGAATCTATCTAGGTATTACCGATGATTTGTGAAGAAGTTTTTATGATTTTCAAACCCAATGACCATGCTGGCATGGAAATGGAGTAAAAGTTTGTCTGGAATAAATAATGTGAAGACTATTTTAAGGAGTTGAAAAAGAGGCTTATCACTTCACCAGTATTCACAGTTCCAATAAGTGTAGAGCTCTTTGTGGTGTAAAATGATGCCTCAAAAAAGGGATTAGGTTGTGTGCTAATTCAAAATGATAAATTGATAGCCTAAACCTCAAGGAAGCTGAAAATCCATGGAAAAAAACTATCCCACGCATGATATGGAGTTGGCGGCTGTGATCTTTGCGTTGAAAATCTGGCGGAATTATCTCTATGGGGAGAAGTGTGAGATATATAATGATCAAAAGAGTCTCAAATATATATTCACACAAAAAGAGCTTAATATGTTCCAATTAAGATGGATAAATCTCATCAAGGATTATGAATTCTCAATCCACTATGATCATGGTACGGAAAACAAGGTGGCAGGTTCTCTATGTTGAAAGTATCCTATATCTTTACCAATGATGAGAATTTAAAAGAATCTGATCTTCTTAGATTTTCAGAGGATGGAAATGGGAATCATTAAGGGATGAACACCATCAATACTTTCTCAAATGATCGCTCAACCATCCCTCATGGAGAAAATAAAGGATGCTCAAAGAAAAGATGTGGAAATTCTTAAAAGGGTGGAAGCTATTAGAAATGGAAAATCCCAAAAGTTCATGATTGATGAGGAATGAGTTGTAAGATTTGGGTCATAATTATGTGTACCATGTCGATACAATCTAGATATAAAGAAGGAGCTTATGAATTAAACACATAGCTCAACCTTATCTATTCACCCGGGGAGCACAAAGATGTATCGAGATCTGTGAGAAAACTTTTGCTGGGGACAATATGAAAAGGGAGATTCTTGAATATACATCATAGTACTTGGTATGTCAATAAGTGAAGGCTGAGAGGAAAAAGTACAAGGTGATGATGCAACCACAACCCATACCAACATGGAAGTGGGAGAACATAACCATATAATTTTTCACTGGACATCCAAGTACATCTTGAGGAAACAATGCTATATGGGTCATTAGGGATTGTCTTACAAAGACATCTCACTTTATTGTGATTCGACTAGACATCTCATTGGATCAAATTTCATGGATATAAATCAAAGGAAGTGGTAAGTCTACATGGAGTAATACTATCTATTGTATCCTTTAGAGATCCAAGATTCAATCAATGTTCTGGAAAAGTCTCCAACATGCTTTAAGCATTGAAGTGAACTTCAGTACGACCTATCATCCTCTAACTGATGGCCAATACGAGAAAACTATTCAGACACTGGAAGACATGTTGAGAGCGTATTCTATGGAATTCAAAGGAGGATGGGACCAACATCTCCCACTTGTTGAATTCTCCTACAACAATAGTTTTCAACTTGAGAATCCGAATGGAACCATATGAAGCCCTTTATGGGAAAAGGTGAAAAACATCGGTGTGTTGGGATGATGTTGGTGAGCGTAAGCTGCTAGGAACTGAAATGGTTAATGAAATGGTGGAGAATGTGAAAACCATTAAGTAGCACATCAAGGCATCCCAAATTCGACAATAGATCTATGCATATAACCATCGACGAGACCTTGAGTTGAAATTTGTAGACATGTTATTTCACCGCATATCTACAAGGAATAAGTTCATGAGATTTGGAAAGAAAGAAAAGATATATCCTAGGTAAATTGGCCTCTTGAGATCCTTGATCGAGTTAGAGATGTGGCCTATCAACTGGAACATCCACCTACTATGTCTAAAGTACACGATGTATTTCATGTGTCTCTATTAAGAAAGTACATACCATAACCTTCACATGTACTATCTTTAGAGGTGGTACAATTGAAGAATGATCTCTCTTACGAGGAGAAGTCAGTGAAGATCTTGGATCATAGAGATAAAGTTATACGTAAAAATACTACTCACTTTGTCAAAGTACTCTGGTGGAACCAGAAGTATGAAGAGGCAACATAGGAACTGGAGGAGGGAAATGAAGGAAAATCACTCACACCTATTTATGGATTAGAATGTAAAACAAAATTTTGAGGGAGACATTTCATAGGGGGGGGGGGATAATGTAAGGACCCAAAGTTTTCAATGGAAATTTAATTCCTATAAATAGTTATATAATCACTTTAAATCACAACACAATGATCTAATAAGTGCTGTGTGACCTTTAAACGTAATATTTTCACCTCTGTGATTTGAATTTCGAAAATCTGACATACATGGTTGTGATTAGTAAGTTATTTTGAGTCTAATATGACCAAATTAATTTTTGGTGAAGAGTAACATACACTTATGAATAGTAATGTTAACCATATGAATAGTGACATACCCTAATGAATAGTAACCATACCTATGATAGTATATATATAATATTCAAGTGAAAGTAAGATATACATATATCTATGAATAAGAAAATAAATGTTTTAAAATTGATGTTTTTCGAGTAAAATGTGAATTTGATTAAAGAATAAATTAATCATATTTAGAAAATTATTTTTGAAAAATAGAGTTCATTTTTGGATTCTACATGTAAAACAATGGTTAGGGTGAATTTTTGAGATTTTTCTAAAATACTTGATTTTTTTTGTGAATAGTAAAATACATTAATTTACCATATGAATACATTATAATTTAAATCCACTATTCCTAACATAAGTGATGTAAGAAACAAAATCTTGAACTCACATGCACTTATTACTATTAATGTTCATGGAATCATCACAATTTCTTATATTATAGGGAATAGTAAACTAATGATTATAATATTATGAAAACCCTTCTCTCATCCACAATAAATACAACCCATACTTACCTATTATCTTCACTCCTCTCAAGCCTAATGCCTTGCATATATTCTACCAAAATAAATCCCCAAGATTCTCCCCCATGTCCAACAACCCTTAGTCTCCTTAAAATACCAAATCTTATCCCCTTAATAGGCTCTCAAGGAAGATTGAATCAAGAGGTAAATTCCTATTTTCTTTTCTTTCTTTTTATTTTCAAGTTCATTTGTTTTCTTTTCTATCCTTACCTCTCCTCATAAAAATTTTATAAAAACTCCAGTACCTTACATGTAATAGAATGTATTTATGGTAATGGAATAATTTATTATCATATCTCCTTTACTCTTCATTTATTTTAGTAGTAAAGAAACCATCCGAGATGTGTTAATTTACCACATTCAAGGACGATGAGTTTTCAATTTCTGTTACCATATTTAATTCGGGTCATGAAACCATTTTAATGGTTTAACTAGACCATAATTTATGTATTATTACTCATCTATGGTTCTGTAATCCTTTTTTACACATTGTTTTGGTTTATAAAACAAAATGTGTTCTTTGTGGTCAAAAACCGCCAATTAACCCAAATGGTTGTCACTAAGGTCTTATATAATGATTCAAATTCACTACAAGTAACCAAATTAAATTTACTTCCATGTAAAATTCTGGATGTTCAGTAATAAAATATAACTTTAATTCTGGAAAACTGCCTTCATCATACATGTTTATCCAAACATGAACCGATCATTAAAACCAAGCAAGCAAACGGACCTGGACAATGAAATTGAAACTCATAACCAATCAAAATGGTTGTAAATGAACTTTAAAAAGTTATAATAAACATTTTAAATATATAATAGGTTATGGAATTATTAATTAATGAACCTAATTTTATTATTAATGTCATTAATTTCAAGAAAAGATCACCATCAGATTTAAGGTAAGGGATCCTCTCCATTGCACTTTTATTCAAGAAAGTACTTTATGCTATGCCATTTTATGTGTAATACCTAATGATAGGGTATTATTTTTAACCACAAAATACTTACCTCATGATTTATAAGTGATTATAAATCCCTTTCTATCTCATGAATCCCTCTTAAGTACACACGATACCATGATGATAATCTGTAAGGAATTCTACCTGAATCTCCATTATTTCTTTAGGGCGACTTATCTTTCATTCTACCAGAATGAAGTTATCTTATCTATTTATGTGAATATTATAAATTTTGTGTACATGTAAAAAATTAATTTATTAAGACCCTTCCATCATTCTCTTTTAGAGATATACATGGTTTTAAGTGATTCCCTCCTCAATACTTCCTAATAAGTAAAACTGTTTTTAGGGAACTTCCCGAATTCTTACCCGATTTCAAGTACACTATATCTTTTGTTTTAATCCTACATTTTCTTTACAAAATCAGCCTTATCTATTATGAAAAACATCTTGTTTCACTTCTAGTTTTGTTTAAATTATTTTTCCATTTTCTATTTTAAAGGCTCTATAGTATTTTCCTTAAAACCTCTCAAAAATGTTTTAATGCTAAAATTTATTAAATAAGTTTCTTAAATGTAGTAAATTCTAATTGAAATAAATTCCCATGATACATGTCTATTTTTCCCTTATAAATATCTATGTATATTTTAGTTCCTTTCTTTCTGGGACACTTTTATGATACACCCATTTTTTATTCTTTATGTCATGATTATGGTACCCGATTCTTTCCATGGGTACCCCTTATGTTTATATATGATTGATTAATTATGGTTCATTATGTCAAAAAAATTCTAATGGAAAGTTAATATGGTTATTCTTAGATATTACTCCAATGCATTGGGTAAAGATTAGTCTCATGAGATGTTATGTGCGACAGTCCTGACTATTAGCCTTGGATTGTGCTACTATGTGCAACGGTCTTGGATGTTAGCCTTGACTTGTGCTAATATGGGAGACAATCTTTGTGGTTAGCCTTGACTCATACTAAATTCATTTTTTATGTTTCTCTAAAATTTCCATGATTCCATGTTTAAATGATCCCATGTTTACATGTTCTTATTCCTTATGTTACATGCCTTTTTATATCTTTATGTCATGTCTTATTACCCATGTTCTATGAATTAATTATTATTATTATTCCCTTACAGGGATTTTTAGCTCACCCTTTTTATTTTTATCGACAAGTTATCCTATGCAGATGTATGAGCACAATAGAAGTTAGGAGCACAATATGACGATAAATAAAGAATCTTTTCCCCATGTTTTTAGTTTTATGTGCCTAGTCTTCCAAGACACTAGAATTAATGATCCATGGCTCGTACTCTGATGTATAATTTTGCTTAAAATCAGTTAATGTTATGTGTAAAAGGATAGGGTCACTACTTTTGGTATCATATTATGGTCTAGTTATTTTTGGATATTAGGAATATAGAAACTTAGTGAGAACCATAAGGATGAAACTAATTATAAGAAAACATCCCTAAATTTTGGTAAGTATAGAGTAAGTGGTTTATAAAAAAAATACATCCCTGTATGGATACAAATAGATAGAGGTGGCTTTGCCATAGATATATCTAGGGGTAAAACCTAAAAACACCTCTTTGAGCTAGACTCAAACAGGAACTGGTGCATGATAACGGGCTTTGCTGCACTCTTGGTTTGACACTCCTAGAGGATATGATTTGGTAAATTAATGACCTTAGTACAAACCATTATTAAGGGAATAAAAAAATCCCATAAGAATATAAGTTAAGAAATAGATCGAGAATAACCTAGATTTAAACCTAAGGAATCACATGTTAGGATATACTTCTCCTTTACAAGTTTATCCTCTTATGTTTAAAGTTTCCTTTTTATGTTCAATAACAAAGTATTAAATCCCTCTAAATATATGTTATTTTTATTAGTTAATAGAAGGAAATAGAAGAACACGTTCCAAAAACCAATGTAATAGGAAATGTGATTATTTCCCTAATGATATACCTAATATGATGGGAAAAAGTTCTCAAAACTTCATTAAATTACTTGATCAATTGGCTCAAATTATGAATAATAACTTGAATCATGTGGAATTCCCTCCTCCTCCAAGGAAAGAGAAAGTTGTCATAGAATCCATCATGTGGAAAATGCCTCCCATGTTTAGTGGATCTTCTAATCCCTTCCTCGTAGAGTAGTGGATTAACTGCATTGAAAAGATATTCCCCATTATCCAGTGCTCAGAAGAAGAGAAAGTTGTACCCGTGGTATATCGTTTTGATGGGATGATCAGTGGTGGACAATGATCAAGAATACAAATCCCTAGGAGGAAATTTATTCCATGGATTGGGAGGAATTCAAGAGGATGTTTTTATGTAAATATTTTTCTCAAACCCTCTGTCTCAAGATGGAAAGAGAGTTCCTCAGTATCAAGCAGAAGTAATATGAGTCCATCAGGGCGTATGAAGAAAACTTAACAAGGATTTCACGGTACGCCTCTGGCTTTGTCATGAACACTGAAAGAAACGTGGATCAATTGTTTAATGGGATAAAGTTGAGTCTATATAATGTCTTGGATATTCGAGACTTCAACAGTTATGAGGATATTTTACATTGTTCCCTCAAGGTTAAAATGTAGATTGAATAATCTCAGTGGTCTCATGGGCCCGGTGATAAGAAGAAAAAAATGGAGAACAACAAGGGTGGTTCAACAAAAAAAATACCATGATGGAATGAAGCCTGAATGTAGCACTTTCAAAATATTTGGGAAGAATCATATTGGGAATTGTCTAAAGGGGACCAAGAATTGCTTAAAATGTGGAAGAATGGGACATCTGTCCAAGAACTATTGAAGGGATATAAAGAATACCACTAATGTTAAAGAATAAAGGAAGGTTCAGATCAACACTCATCCTGTAGTTTAGTGTTATATATGAAAAAAATCAAGCGAATTATGATAAAAATTTCCCTAAGCCAAGGTTTTCCGAAGGAAATCAACAACAACCTCTAAGGAAACAAGTAAGGGATTATGCTATCACTCCGGTTGAGGTGAATCTAGGAAACGATGTGGTGAAAGGTACACTATTTATTTATTCAATAATGGTGAAAGTACTATTTGATTATGGTTCTACAAGTTCATTCATATCAGGAAATATTGGTAGAACTATTCAAACACCACCTCAAAATTTGGAGGATAAGTTATTTGTGAGAACACTGAATGTAGAAATTATTGCATCCATGGTTTATAACTCCTCCCCGCTTAATGTTTGTGGACTAAAACTCCTAGAAAATATATTCATACTTCTTTTAGTGGAGTTCAATGCTATCTTGAGAATGGATTAAATATCTTTATAAAAATCCAACATCAACTATCAGAAAAGGGAGATCACTCTTCACATCCTGAAGAATCCTCAAATTCTATACAACTATAAGGAGGAAGATGAATCTCTTTTAGAATCAGTGTCTCAAGTGTAGATATTAATTACTTATGAGCAAGAATTTCTAGCTCAAATTATTGATACAAAGGAGAGAAACATTCTTGAAGACGTGCCCATCATGAGATATTACACTGATGTATTTCCCAAAGATTTTCCTAGTCTTCCTCTTGATCGAGAGGTCAAGTACTCAATTGAACTTATTCTTGAATCTCATTCTATATCAAAGACACCTTATATAATGACCAACATAGATCTCTAAGAGCTGAAGAAGCAGTTATAGGAGAATATGGTGGAGGGTTTTATACGCCTGAGTGCTTGAATGTGGGGTGCGCCCATCCTCTTACTCAAGAATAAGGATGGATCAATGAACCTATACATTGATTATTGTGAGATAAATAAAATCATGAAAAAGAACAAGTATCCACTTCCACATATATATGACTTGTTCGATTAGCTTTTTGGGGCCAGTTATTTCTCTAAGATGGACCTTTGGTCGAGATATCACCAATTAAAGGTGAGAAAGGAACTTATTCCTAATACTACCATTCAAACAAAGTATGGACACTATGAGTTCATAGTGATTCCCTTCATACTAAATAATGATTCAAAAATTTTCATGGATTTAATGAATACTGTCCTTAGAGATTACCTCAAAAAAGTTGTGGTAGTCTTTATTGACGATATTCTGATATACTCCAAGAGCATGGAGGAACATGAGGAGAATTTGAACACTATGATAATGAATTTGTGAAGGGAGAAGATATATGAAAAGTACTATAAATGCAAGTTCTGGATGAAGGAAGTATCGTTCTTGGAGAATTTTATCACTAGTAAAGGGATATATGTGGACCCTTCAAAGCCAAAGGTGATTGATGAGTGGCCCATGCCAACATCTGTAATGGGGATCTGTAGATTTATTGGTCTAGCTGGGTATTACCAATGATTTGTGAAGAAATTTTCGCGAATTTCAAACCCAATGACCAAGATCACAAAAAAGGAGTAAAGTTTTTTTTGGACTCAAGAATTTGAAGACTGTTTTAAGGAGTTGAAAAAAGAGGCTTGTCACTGCGCCAGTACTCACACTTCCAATAAGTGGAGAACTCTTTGTGGTGTACAGTGATGCTTCAATGAAGGCATTACGATTTTTTTTCTAATAAAAAATTATAATGTGATAGCCTAAACCTCAAGGAAATTGAAAATCCATGATAAAAGCTATCTCATTCATGATCTGGAGATGGCAGTTATGATCTTTGCGTTGGAAATCTGACGGCATTATCTCTATGGGGAGAAGTGTGAGATATATACTAATCACAAGAGTCTAAAATATATATTCACATAGAATGAGCTTAATATCCACCAACAAATATGGATAGAGCTCATCAAGGATTATGACTTCTCAATCCACTATAGTCCCGGTAAGGGAAACAAGGTGGCAGATTCTCTAAGTAGAAAAAATCCTGCATCTTTATCAATGATGAGAATTGAAAAGGATATGATATTCTTAGATTTAAAGAGGATGTACATGGGAATCATTAAGGGTGGAACATCATCATTTCTTTCTAAATGATTTCTCAACCATCCCTTATGGAGAAAATAAAGGATTCTTAATGAAAAGATCTGAAAATTATGAAAACGGTGGAAGATATTAGAAATGGAAAATCTTCAGAGTTCATGATTGATGAGAAAGGAGTTGTAAGATTTGATTCGTGATTTTATGTATCATTTGATCCAAAGATAAAGAAGGATCTTCTAAATGACTCACATAGCTCAACCTTCTCTATTCACCCAGGGAGCACAAATATGTATCAAGATATCCGAGAGAACTTTTAGTGGGCCAATATGAAAAGGGATATTGATGAATATACATCAATGTGCCTGGTATGTCAGCAAGTGACGACTGAGAGGAAAAATTCTAAGGGGATGATGCAACCACTACCCATACAAACATGGAAGTGGGAGAACATCACCATAAACATTGTCGCTGGACTTCCAAGGACATCCAGAAGAAACAATGCTATATGGGTCATTTTGGATTGTCTTAAAAAGACAACTCACTTTATCATGATTAGAGAGGACTTCCCATTGGACCAAATTTCATGGATATACATCAAATAAGTGGTAAGGCTATATTAAGTACCACTATATATTTTATCCGATATAGATCCAAGATTCACCTCAAAGTTCTGGAAAATTCTCCAACATGATCTAATAACTGAATTAAACATCATTACATCCTATCATCCTCAAACTGATGGGCAACCTGAGCAAACTATTCATACACTAGAAGAAATACTTAGAGTGTTTCATATGGAATTCAAAGGAGGATGAGACCAACATCTTCCAGTAGTAGAATACTCATACAAAAATATTTTACACTGTATCATAAGAATGTCACCATACAACGACCTTTATGAAAAAAGCTGTTGAACACCAGTGTGTTGTGATGATGTTGGTGAGCGTAAGCTGTTAGGACCAGAAATAGTCGAATAAATGGTGGAGAAGGTGAAAACCATTTCACAGTGCATCAAGTAAGTACAATGTCAACAAAAGTGTTATGCATAGAACCATCGATGAGACCTTAAGTTCAAAGTTGGAGATGTGGTATTTCTCCACATATATCTATGGAAGAAGGTCATTAGATTTGGGAATAAAGGGAAGCTAAGTCCCAGGTACATCATCCCATTTAAGATTATTGATCGTATCGGGGATGTGGCCTATCAACTGGCACTTCCACCTACCATATCCAAAGTACATGATGTCTTCTATGTATCCATCATAAGAAAGTACATAGAATATCCTTCACATGTAATCTCTTCATAGGTGGTACCATTAGAGAATGATGTTTATTATAAGGATCAGCCCGTAAAGATCTTTGATCATAGAGCAGAAGTTCTATATAAAAAAACTACTCATTTGGTCAAAGTACTGTGGCGGAACCACAGGTATGAAGAGGCAACATGGGAACTGGAAGAGGCAATGAAGTAAAAGTAACCCACACCTATTTATGGATTAGAATGTGAAAAGAAATTTTTAGGGTGAAATTTCATAAGGGGGGATAATGTAATGAAACAAATTTTTCAATGGAAATTTCCTTCTTATAAATATGTCATACAATCAAATCAAATCACAACAAAATGAACTAATAAGTGATATGTGACCATTAAACATAATATTGTCACCTATGTGATTTTAATTTAAAAATCTGACATACACAGTTGTGATCAGTAAGTTATTTGGAGTCTAATATGGAAAACATAATTTTTGGTGAATAGTAACATACCTTTATGAATAGAAATGTTACCCTTTTGAATAATGAAATACCCTAATCAATATTAACATCACCTATGATAGTATATAAATAATATTCAATTTGAAGTATGATATACCTATATCACGGTATAAGAAAAGAAATGTTTTAAAATTATTGTTTTTTAATAAATTGTGAATTTAATAAAAAATTAAATTAATAAAATTTATAAAATAATTTTTGAAAAATGGATTTCATATTTGGACTCTACAGGTCGAAAAATGGTTAGGGTGATTTTTTGAGATTTTTCTGAAATATTTGAATTTTTTATGAATAATAAAATAAATTAATTTATCGTATAAATACATTATAATTTAAATCCACAATTCATAACATCATAAGTGATTTAAGCACCCAAATATAAAACTCACATGTACTTATTAATTTTCTTGGTCATGGAATCATCACTATTTCTTATCTTATGGAAAAATAATAAACTAATGATTATAATATTATGAAAACCCTCCTCTCCTCTACTATAAATACTACCCCTCCTTACCTCTTCTCTTCACTCCTCTCAAGCCTTGTGACTTGCCTATATTCTTCCCAAATCACTCAGCACCTCCTCCCCCATTTCCAAAATCCCTTGGTCTCCTCAAAAGACCCAATCCTCTCCCCTTAGGAGGCTCTCAAGGAAGATTCAAGCAAGAGGTAAATTCCTCTTTTTCTTTTCTTTCTTTTTCTTTTCAAGTTCACTTGTTTTCTTTACTATACATACATATCCTCATCCAAATGTTATGAAAACTTGAATAACTTACATGTACTATAATTTTTTTATGATAATTCACTATGTTATTATCATCTCTCATTTACTCGTCTTTTATTTTAGTAGTAAAGACACCATCGGAGATGTGTTAATTTACCACATTCAAGGACGATGGGTTCTCAATTTCTGCTAACATCTTAAATTTTTTTCATGAAACCATTTTCATGGTTGAAATAGACCATAATATATGTATTATTCCCCATATATGGTTCTTGAATACTTTTGTACACATGGTTTTGGTTTATAAAACAAAATGTGTTTTTGTGGTAAAAAACCACCAATTAACCCAAAAGGTTGTCACTAATGTTTTATATAATGATTCAACTTAACTCCAAGTAACAAAATTAAAATTTCAACCATGTAACCTAATTTATGTTAAATAATAAAAAATAATTTCAATTCTGGACAACCACCTTCATCATACATGTTTATCCAAAAATGAACTGATCATTAAAACCAAGCAAGAAAGCAGATCCGAACAATGAAATTAAACATCATAACCAATAAAAATTGTTATAAATTAACTTAAAAAGGTTATAATAAATATATTACAAATATAATAGGTTCCAAAATTATTAATTAATGAACCTAAATTGATTATTCAGGTCATTATGTGCAAGAAAACATCACCATCAGAATTAAGGTAAGGGATCCTCTCCATTTCACATTTATTCAAGAATGTCCTCTATGATATGTCATTTTATGTGTAATCCCTAATAATTTGGTATGATTTTACACCACATTGATACTTACCTCATGATTTATAATTGATGATAAACCATTTTCTCTCTCATGAATCCCTCTTAAGTACACCTGATACCATGCTCATAATTAGTAAATAATTATACCCAAATCTCCTTTATTCCTTCAGGTTGCCTTATATTTATTTCTACCAAAATGAAGTTATCTTATACATTTATGACATATTATAAATGATTTATACATGTAAAAAATTAATTTATCAAGACCCTTCGATAATTCCATTTTGGGGATATACATGCTTTTAAGTGATTCTCTCCTCAATAGTTCCCGATAAGAAAACCTGTCTTTGAGGGAACTTCCCAAATATTTACCCTATTTCAAGTTCACTATATCTTTTGTTTTAAGACACTATTGTCTTTATAAACTCATTCTTTTTATTATGAAAACCATCTTGGTTCACTTCTTGTTTTTTATAAATTATTGTTCCCTTTTCTATTTTAAAGGCTTTATAGTATTTTCTTTAAAACATCTCAAAAATGTTTTAATGCTAAAATTTATTAAAGAAATTTCTTAAATTTTTTCACATATACTTGAAATCACTTCCCATTACATATGCCTATTTTTACCTTATGAATTTTCATGTATATTGTAGTTCCTTTCTTTCATGGACACTTTTATGACACGCCCTTTTGTTATGCTTTCTGTCATGATTATGGTACCCAATCCTTTCTATGGGTAACCCTTATGTTTATATATGATTAAATATGTATTCTTAATTATGTGGAAAACATACTCATGGAAATTTAATATCGGTGTGGCCAGATAGAACTCCAATACACTGGGTAAATTTGAGTCTCATGAGATGTTATGTGCGACGGTCTTGGCGGTTAGCCTTGGCTTGTGCTACTATGTACAACTGTCTTGGCGGTTAGCCTTGGTTTTTGCTACTATGGGAAATGGTATTGTTGGTTAGCCTTGAATCGTACTAAATTCATGTTTTATGTTTCCACCACATTTCCATGATTTCATGTTTAGGGGATCCCATGTTTATATGTTCTGATTCCTTTTGTTACAGAACTTTTTATATCTTTATGTCATGTCCTCTAACCCATGTGCTAAGGATTTAATATTATTCTTATGAATAGTGACATACCCTAAAAAATAGTAACCTTACCTATTATATTATATAAATAATATTCAAGTGGAAGTATGATATACCTATATCTGGGAATAAGAAAATAAATGTTTTAAAATTGTTGTTTTTCTAGTAAATTGGGAATTTGATAAAAAATTAAATTAATCATATTTATAAATTTAGTTTTTGAAAAATGGAGTTCATTTTTGGATTCTACATGTCAAAAAATGGTTAGGGTGGATTTTTGGGATTTTTTCTGAAATACTTGAATTTTTGTGAATAGTAAAATATATTAATATACTGTACAAATACATTATAATTTAAATATACTATTCATAACATCATAAGTGATGTAAGAACCAAAATCTCAAACTCACATTAACTTATTACTATTTGTGGCCATGGAATTATCACTATTTCTTGTCTTATGAAAAAATAATAAACTAATGATTATAATATTATGAAAACCCCCATCCCCTCCACTATAAATACCACCCCTATTTACCTCTTCTATTCACTCCTCTCAAGCATTTTTAATTTCCTATATTATGCCGAAATCACTCCCCAAACTCCTCCCCCACGTCCTAAAGCCATTGGTCTCCTCAAAATACAAGATCCTCTCCCCTTAAGAGGCTCTCAAGGAAGATTGAATAAAGAGGTAAATTCCTATCTTTTTTTCAAGTTCATTTGATTTATTTTATATCCTTATCTATAATATTCCAAATGTTATGACAAAACCAATAAATTACATGTAATATAATTCTTTAATGATAATTGAATAAGTTATTATCATATCTCCTTTACCCTTCTTTTATTTTAGTAGTAAACACGCTATATGAGATGTGTTAATTTACAACATTCAAGGATGATGAGGTTTCAATTTCCATTACCGTCATCAATTCTAGACATGAAACCATTTTCATGGTTGTAACATACCATAATATATTTATTATTCCTCATCTATGGTTCTGTAATTATTTTTTACACATGGTTTTGGTTTAATAAAACGCGTTCTTTGTGGTCAAAAACTGCCAATTAACCCAAAAGGTTGTCACTAAAGTTTTATATAATGATTCAACTTCACTCCAAGTAACCAAATTAAATTTTCAAACATTTAAAATTATATTTGTTCATTTATAACATATAACTTCAATTATATAGAAACACTTTCTTCATACATGTGTATGCAAACATGAACCGATCATTAAAACTAAGAAATCAAACAGATCCGAACAATGAAATTGAACCTCATAACCAATCAAAATGGTTATAAATGAACTTAAAAATGATATAATAAATTTTTTAAATATATAATAAGTTCTTTAATTATTAACTAATGAACCTAATTTTATTATTCAGATCATTAAGTTCAAGCAATGATCACCATCATATTTAAGGTAAGGGGTCGTCTCCATTTCACTTTTATTCAAGAATGTCCTCAAGGATATTACATTTTATGTGTAATGACTAATTATGGGGAATGATTTCAAACCTCCCCATACTTCCATAATGACTTATAATTGATTATAAACCCCTTTATCTCTCATGAATCCCTATTAAGTACACCCAATACCATGATGATAATCTGTATAGAATTCTACCTGAATCTCCTTTATTCCTTCGGGTTGCCTTATCTTTCTTTATACCAAAATGAAGTTATCTTATATATTTAAGTGAATATTATAAATTATGTTTACATGTAATAAATTCATTTATCAATACCCTTCCATCATTCTCTATTGAGGATATACATGCTTTTAAGTGATTCTATCCTCAATACTTCCCGATAAGCAAACCTATTTTTGAGGGGAATTCCTGAATTCTTACCCAATTTCAAGTGAACTCTATATTATGTTTTAAGCCACCATTGTATTTATAAAATCAATATTTTATTATCAAAACCATCTTGGTTCACTTCTTTTTTTTTGTATAATGTATTGTTCCCTTTTCTATTTAAAAGGCTCTATAGTATTTTCCTTAAAACCTCTAAAAAATACTTTAATGAAAAATTTATTAAATACCTTTATTCAATGTTATAAATTATACTTTAAATAACATACCATGATAAATAAATATTTTTACCTTATGAATTTCCATATAAATGTTAGTTCCTTTCCTTCATGGACACTTTTATGATACTCCCATTTGTTATGCTTTATGTCCTGATTATAGTACCCAATCCTTTACATGGGTAACCCTTATGTTTATATATTATTTATTATGTATAATTAATTATGTGGAAAACATAATCCTGAAAAGTTAATATGGTTTGAACTAGATATCCCTCCAATGCATTGGGTAAACTTGAGTCTCATGAGACGTTATGTGGGACGGTCTAGGCAGTTAGCCTTGGCTTTTGCTACTATGTGCAACGGTCTTGGAGGTTAGCCTTGGCTTGTTATACTATGGGAAATAGTCTTTGTAGTTAGAATTAACTCATACTAAATTCATGTTTTATGTTTCTTAAACATTTCCATGATTACATGTTTAAATGATCCCATGTTTATATATTTTTATTCCTTATGTTACATGCCTTTTTATATCATTATGTCATGTATTCTAACCCATGTGCTAAGGATTTATTTTTTATTATTATTCCCTTACTAGGATTTTTAGATAACTGCTTTCTCATGTTATCCCACAGTTATACTATGTATATTTATGAATTTTTTACATGTACATAGAATTTAGAAGATTAAAAAGCCAAGGATAATCGCCAAGACCATTGCACATAGTAGCACAAGCCAAGGCTAACTGCCAAGACAGTCGCACATAACGTATCATGAGACTCAAATTTACCCAATGCATTGGAGTGCTATCTAGGAACACCCATAATAAATTTCCATGAGTATTTTTTCCAAATAATTAATCATACATAATTAATCATATATAAACATAAGGGTTACCAATGGAAAGGATTGGGTACCATAATCATGACATAAAGCATAACAAATGGGCGTATCATAAAAGTGTCCATGAAAGAAAGGAAATAAAATATAAATATAAATTAATAAGATAAAAATAGGAATGTATCAGGGTAAGTGATTTCAATTAGAATTGAAAACATGTAAGAAAAGTATTTAACAAATTTTAGCATTAAAACATTTTTGATAGATTTTAAGGAAAATACTATAATGCCTTTAAAATATAAAATGGAAAAATAATTTATAAAAAAACAAAAGTGAACCAATATGGTTTTCATAATAAAAATATTGATTTTATAAAGACATTGGTGGATTAAAACAGAAGATAAATTGCACTTGAAATTGAGTAATAATTTGGGAAGTTCCCTTAAATACATGTTTTCTTATCTAGAAGCATTGAGGTCAGAATCACTTAAAATCATGTATATACCAAAAATAGAATGATGTAAAGGTCTTGATAAATGAATTATTTACATGTAGAAATCCCTTAGAAGATGCCAACATATTTATATGATAACTTCATCTTGGTATAAATAAATATAATGTAACCCGAAGGAATAATGGAGATTCATGTAGAATTCTTTACGGATTATCGGCATTGTATCAGGTGTACTTAAGATGGATTCGTGTGAGAGAAATGGGTTTATAATCACTTATAAATCATGAGTTAATTATTGTGTAGGTGAAAAATCATACCCCATCATTAGGTATTACATATAAAATGGCATAGCATAGAGGACATTCTTGAATAAAAGTGAAATGGAGAGGATCCGTTACCTTAAATCCAATGGTGATGTTTTATTTAACTTAATGACCTGAATAATAAAATTAGGTTAATTAATTAATAATTAAATAACCTATTATATATGTTAAATATTTATTAAAACTTTTTTAAGTTTATTTAGAACCATTTTGATTGGTTATGATGTTTAATTTCATTGTTCGGGTCCATTTTCTTGCTTGGTTTTAATGATCGGTTCATGTTTGGATAAACATGTATGATGAAGGTGGTTGTCAAGAATTGAAATTATATTTTATTATTGAACATAAATAAGGTTAAAAGGTTGAAAATTTAATTTGGTTACTTGTATTGATTGAATCATTATATAAAACTTTAGTGACAACCTTTTGGGTTAATTGGCAGTTTTTCACCACAAATAACATGTTTTGTTTTATAAAACAAACCCATGTGTAAAAAAGGATTAAAAAACCATATAAGAGTTATAATACATATATTATGGTATGGTTAAACCATTAAAATGGTTTCCTGACCATAATTGAAGATAGTAATGGAAATTGAAAACCCATCGTCCTTGAATGTGGTAAATTAACACATCTCAGATGGTGTCTTTAATACTAAAATAAAAGAAGAGTAAATGAGAGATGATAATAAGTTAGTACATTATCATAAAAACATTCCAGTAAATTTAAGGTACTGGAGTAGTAATAACATTTGGATGAGGATAGTTATGGATAGAAAAGAAAACAAATGAACATGAAAAGAAATAGAAGGAAAAGAAAAGAGGAATTTACCTATTACTTGAATCTTCCTTGAGAGCCTCTTAAGGGGAGATAATTTGGTATTTTAAGAAGACCAAGGGCTTTTGGAAATGGGGGAGGAGGTGGGGTATGATTTGGGAAGAATATAGGCAAGGAAAAAGGCTTTAGATGAGTGAAGAGAAGAGGTAAGGAGGGGTGGTATTTATAGTAGAGGAGAGGGGGATTTTCATAATATTATAATCATTAGTTTATTATTTTTCCACAAGACAAGAAATAGTGATGATTCCATGACCAATAATAGTAATAAGTTCATTTGAGTTTGATATTTGGGTGCTTACATCACTTATAATGTTAGTAATAGTGGATTTAAATTATAATGTATTTATAAGGTAAATTAATGTATTTCGCTATTCACAAAAAAATCAAGTATTTCAGAAAAATACCAAAAATTATCCCTAACCATTTTTCAAAATGTAGAATCAAAAAAATGAACTCCATTTTTCAAAAATAGTTTTCTCTATTTTATTAGTTTAATTTTAATCAAATTCACAATTTATTCAAAAAACAACAATTTTAAAACATTTATTTTCTTATTCCCAGATATAGGTATGTCGTACTTCCACTTGAATATTATTTATATACTATTATAGGTAAGGTTAATATTCATTAGGGTATGTCACTATTCATAAGGGTGACATTACTACTCATAAGGGTAAGTTACTATTCACCAAAAATTAAGTTGGTCATATTAGACTCCAAATAACTCACTGATTGCAACTGTGTGTGTCAGATTTTTGAAATTCAAATCACAGAGGTGACAATATTATGTTTAAAGGTCCCATAGAACTTAGTAGTTCATTTTGTTGTGATTTCATGTGATTATGTGAAATATTTATAAGAATAAAATTTCTATTGGAAACTTTGGGTTGTTACATTATCACCCCCAATGAAATTTTACCGTTGAAATTTCATTTTACATTCTAAGACATAAATAGATGCATGAACTTTTCCTTTATTTCTTCCTCTAGTCCCCATGTTACCTCTTTATACTTGTGGTTCCACCATAATACTTTTACTAGGTGAGTAGTCTTGTAACGTAGAACTTTATCTCTACAATCCAATATCTTCACAGAATGCTCCTTGTAAGAAAGTTCATTCTCTAACTATACCACCTATGAAGAGAGAACATGTGAAGGATATTCTATGTACTTCCTTAAGAGGGATACATGGAAGACATTATGTACTTTGGACATGGTAGTCGTAAGTGCCAGTTGATAGGCTACATCCTTGATACGGTCAAGAATATTGAAGGGGCCGATGTAGTTGGGACTTATCTTCCCTTTATTCCAAAATCTCATGACCTTTTTCCATGGAGATATGTGGAGAAGTACCATGTCTCCATCTTTGAACTCATGGTCTCATTGATTGTTGTCTGCATAACTCTTTTTTCAAATTTGGGCTACCTTCATGTACTAATGAATGGGTTTTTACCTTCTCCACCATTTCTTCGACCATTTCAGGTCCTAGCAGCTTACAGTCACCGACTTCTTCCCAACATGCTGGTGTTTTGCACCTTTTCCAATAAATAGATTCATATGGTGCCATTCGAATGCTCGAGTGTAGATTGTTGTTGTAGGAGAATTCAACCAGTTTAATATGTTTGCCCCATCTTCCTTTGAATTTTATATAACACACTATCAACATGACTTTCAGTGTATGAATAGTCCACTCATATTGGACATCAGTTTGAGGGTGATAGGTTGTACTAAAGTTTAGTTCAATGCTTAGTGAATTTTGGATATTTCTCCATAACTTTGAGGTGAATCATGGATATCTATTAGATACAATAGATATTGGTACTCCATATAGACTTACCACTTATTTAATGTATATCCTTTAAATTTTATCCAATGAGAATTCCTCTCGAATGGTAATAAAATGATCTGTCTTTGTAAGACGATCCACAATGACCCATATAGAATTGTTTCCTCGGGATGTCCTTGGAAGTCCAGTGAAAAAGTCCATGGTTATGTTCTCCCACTTCAATTTTGGTATGGGTAGTGGTTGCATCACCTCCTTTGAATTTTTCCTCTTAGCCTTCACTTGTTGACATACCAATCACTTTGATGTATATTCAGAAATCTCCCTTTTCATATTGTCCCACCAAAAGTTTTCTCAGAGATCTCGATACATCTTTTTTCTTCCTAGGTGAATAGAGAAGGTTGAGCTATGTCTGTTATTAAGAAGATCCTTCTATATCTATAGATCAGATGGTACAAAAAATCTTGACCCAAATATTACAACTCTTTCCTCATCAATCATGAACTCTGAGGATTTTCCACTTCTGATATATTCCACCCTTTTCATAATTTCCACATCTTTTCTTTGAGCATCCTTTTTTTCTCTATGTGGGACGGTTGAGAAATCATTTGATAAATTATTGATTATTTTCCTCCCTTAATGATTCCCATTTCCATCCTCTCCAAATATAAGAATATCAGATCCTTTTCAATTCTCATCATTGATAAAGATGTAGGATCCTTTATACTTTGAGCATTCGCCACCTTGTTTTCCTTACCGAGATGGAAATGGATTGAGCAGTCATAATCCTTGATGAGATCTATCCATCTTCATTGGTTCATATTAATCTATTTATAGATGAAAATATTTTAGACTCTTGTGATCTATATATATCTTATACTTCTCCCCATAGAGATAATGCTGCCAGATTTTCAACCCAAAGATCACAACCACCAACTCCAGATCATGAGTGGGATAGTTTTGCTCCTAGATTTTCAGCTTCCTTGAGGCACAGGCTACCACTTTATCATTTTACAACAACACACAACCTAATACATTCTTTGAAGAATCATTGTACACCAAAAAGAGTTCTCCATTTGTTGGGAGTGTGAGTACTGGCATAGTGATAAGCCACTTTTTCAACTCCTTAAAACAGTCATCACATTCTTGATTCCAAACAAACTTTACTTCTTTCTATGTCATCCTGGCCATTAGGTTTGACAATCATGAAAAGTCCTTCAAAAATATTCAATAATACCCGTCTAGACATAAAAAGATATGGATCTCCATTACATATATTGACCAGGTCCACTTTTCAATTTCCTTTGTCTTGGAAGGGTCTACAGATATCCCTTAACTAGTGATAACATGCCCCAAGAATGATACATCCTCTATCCAGAACTCATATTTACTATACATTGTATACAAATTCTCCCTTTGAAAAGTGTTTAACATTATATTCAAATGATCTTCATGTTCATCCTTTCCCTTGGAGTATATCAAAATACCATCGATAAAGACTACCATAAATTTTTCGAGGTAATCTCTAAAGACACTATTCATTAAATCCATGAAAATTTCTGGATCATTAGTGAGTCTGAAGGGAATCACTATGAACTAATAGTGTCCATACCTCATTCAAAAGGCAGTCTTGGGAATATCTTCCTTCCCCACATTAAATTGGTGATATCCTGGTCGATGGTCTACCTTAGAGAAATAACTAACCCCCTGAAGCTGATCGACCAAGTCATCTATCTATGGTAGTGGATACTTTCTCTTTATCGTGATTTTATTGAGCTCACAATAATCAATGTAGAGGCACATTGATCAACCCTTCTTCTTGAAGAAAAGTTCAAGAACACCCCACAGTGAAGCACTGGGGCATATAAAACCATTCTCCAGATTCTCCTGTAACTATTTCTTCATCTCTTTCAGCTCTAAAGTGTCCATTCTATAAGGTTTCTTTGATATCGTTAGAGATCCAAGAATAAGTTCAATTGATAACTCTACCTCTCAATTAAGAGGAAGACCAAGAAACTCTTTGGTAAATACATTAGTGTAATCCCTCATGATGGGAATGTCTTCAAGCATGATTCTCTCCTTTGTCTCAATCATTTGAGACAAAAATGCTTTCTCATAAGGAATTAATATCCACACTTGAGACACTAATTCTAAATGAGATTCATCTTCGTCATTACACTTGTAAAGAATTAGAGGATGCTTCGGTATGTGAAGATTGATCTCCATTTCCCAAAATTTGTTGTTGGATTTCTATAAAGATATCCAATCCATTCGCAAGATAGCATATAACTTCACTAAATAAAGTATGATGAGATTCGCTAGGGGTTCAGTCCAAAAACGTTAACCGGGGAGGAGTTATAAACCATGGATGCAATAATTACCCCATTTGTTGTTCTTCAAGATAAATCATCCTCCAAATTTTGAGGTGGTGTTTTAATGGTTCTATTATACTTGAAAGATATTAAAGAATGCGTAGAACCAGAATCAAATAGTACATTTTCCATTCTTGAATGAACAACTAGAGTTCCTGTCACCACATGGTTGTCCGGATCCACCTTAGTAGTAGTGAATGCATAATACCTTCCTTTTTTCCTTGGAGGATGTTGTTGATTTCCTATGATAACCCTTGGCTTAGGGAAATTTTGTCACAATTATCACACTCCTTGCAGTTGTAACACCACACTACAAGCTCAGAGTTGATCCGAACCTTCTTTTCTTCTTTCAAATTAGTAGGATTCTTCATATCCCTGTGGTAATTCTTGGCCAGATGTCCCATTCTTCTTCATTTGAATCAATTATTGGTTCCATTTATACTGTTCACAAGATTATTCCTGCAAAAACTTTTACAAGTGGGATATTGGGGCTTCTTTCCATCATGGGATTTGTTTGTTGAACCACTAATGTTGTTCTCCATTTTCCACTTCTTGCCATCGGGCCCACGAGACCACATGAGAGTCTCCAATCTCTATTTCAACATTAATGGAACAATGAACAATATCCTCATAACTATCAAAGTCTTGAATGACCAACACCTTATGTAGATTCAGCTTTATCCTACTGAAGAAGCGATCCACCTTACTTTTGGTGTTCCTGACAAAGAAAGAGGTGTACCTTGAAATCCATGTAAAGTTTGCTTCATACGCCCCGATGGACTCATATAACTTATGATTGAGACTAAGGAACTCTCTTTACTTCTTGAGACAGTGGGTTTGAGGAAAATATTTTTTGAAAAACATCCTCTTTTATTCATCCCAATACATGGAATCAATTTCCTCATAGGGCATCATATTCTTGATTAGTTTCCACCGCTAATTAGCTTCCCCATCAAAATGATAGAATGAAAGTAAAAATTTATCTTATTTGGAGAAATAGAGGATAGATAATATATTTTCAATGGATTTAATCCACTATTACATGAGGAGGAGAAGAATTCAGGAAGATCCCCCAAAATAAGTTTGCTTATCAGGAATTATTGAGGAGGTAATCACTTAGAAACATGTATATCCCCAAAAGTGAATGACGAATGGAATTTTTTACATGAGTTTAGAACATTATCATAACATTTGTAAGGGGAAAATAAGAAGAATATATAACCTCATTTAGGTAAAAAAATGATAAATAAACCTAAAGGAATAAAGGAGGTTCAGGTTGAATCCCTCATTGAATATCATCATGGTATCGTGTGTACATAAGAGAGATTAATGAGAGATAAATGAGTTTCTCTTCATTTAAACATCATGATGACAATATGGGGGAGGTGAATAATCATACCCCATCACTAGGAATTACACATAAAAGGGAATAACATAGAGTACAATCTTGAATAAAAGTGAAATAGAGAGGATTCCTCACCTTAAATACAATGGAGATATTTTCTTGAAATTAATGACCTGAATAATCAAATTAAGTTCATTAATTTATAATTATAAATCCTCTTATATATGAAAAATATTTATTATAACCTTTTTAAGTTCATTTATAACCATTTTTATTGGTTATGAGGTTCAATTTCATTGTTCGGGTCTGTTTGCTTTCTTGGTTCTAATGACCGGTTCATGTTTGGATAAACATGTATGATGAAGGTGGTTGTCAAGAATTGAATTTATATTTTATTATTGAAAATCCAGAAGGTTAAATGGTTAAATATTTAATTTTATTACTTGGAGTTATGTTGAATAATTATATATAACTTTATTGATAATCTTTTGGGTTAATTGGCAGTTTTTGACCATAATGAACACGTTTTGTTTTATAAATCAAAACCACGTGTAAAAAATATTACAGAATTGTAGATGAGAAATAATAAATATTTTATGGTCTGGTTCAACCATAAAAATGATTTCATGACTAGAATTGATGACCATAACGAAAATTGAAAACCCATCATCCTTGAATGTGGTAAATTAACAAATCTCAGATGGCGTCTTTACTACTAAAATAAAATAAGGGTGAAGGAGATATAACAATAATTTATTCCATTATCATAACAAAATTCTAGTACATGTAAGGTACTGGATATATCATAAAATTTTTATGATTAGAGGTAATGATAGACAAGAAAACAAATGAACATGAAAAGAAAATGAATGAAAATAAAAGAGGAATTTACCTCTTGATTCAATCTTCCTTGAGAGCCTCTTAAGGGGATATGATTTGGTAAATTCAAGAGCTTAGTACAAACTATTATTAATGGAATAAAAGACACATAAGAATATAAGTTAATAAATAGATCAAGGATAACCTAGATTTAAACCAAAGGAATCACAATTTAGGATATACTTATCCTTTAAAATTTTATCCTCTTATGTTCAAAGTTTCCTTTTCTTGGTTCAATAAATAAGTATTCATGCCCTCTAATTGTACTTTGTTTTTATTATTTAATAGTAGGAAATAGAATAACACGTTCCAACAAAAAATGTGATAGGTAATGTGAATATTTCCCTAATGATATGCTGGATATGATAGGAATGGGTGCTAAAAACTTCATGACAGTACATGATCAGCTGGATTAAGTTATGAATAATAACTTGAATCATGTGGAACACCCTATTCATACAAGGAAAGAGAAAGTTACTATAGAATACTTCATGTGGAAAATGACTCCTATTCTTAGCATATCTTCTGATCCCCACCTCATGGAACAGTGGATTCACTCCATTAAAAAGATATTCTTCATCCTGTAGTGCCCAGAAGAAGAGAAAGTTGTACTGGCAATCTATCGTTTTGATGGGGAATCTGATCATTGGTGGAAACTAATCAAGAATTCGAATCCCAGGAGAAAATTGACTCCATAGATTATGAGGAATTCAAGAGATTGTTTTTCAATAAATATTTTCCCCAAACCCTCCATCTCTAGTTGTAAAGAGAGTTCCTCAAACTCAAGAAGAAGGAAGATGAGTCCATCGAGGCATATAAAGCAAACTTCACAAGGATTCCAAAGTATGCCTATGGCATTATATTGAACACGGAAATCAAGGTGGATCACTTATTTAGCAGGATAAAGCCTATTATATGAAAGGTGTTGGTGATTCAAGAATTCAAAAGTTATGAGAAGATTGTCTATTGTGACCTCAAGGTTGAAATGAAGATTGGAGACTCTCAGTGGTCTTGTGAGCCCAATGAAAAGATGAAAAAAATGGAGAAAACATGGGTGGTTTAGCAAAAAAATACTATGATGGAAAGAACCTGAATATCTTGCCTATAAAAGTTGTGGTAATAAGAATATTGGAAACTATATAAAGGGATCCAATAATTACTTCAAATACGGAAGAATGAGACATCTAGAAAATAACTACCGAAGAGATATGAAGAATACTACTAATGTGGAAGAAGAAAAAAAGGTTTAAATCAAGACTCAGTCTATAGTGCAGTGTATAAATACAAGGAGCTTGGGAATTATGAGAACAATTTTTCTAAACAAAGGGTTTTTAGAGAAAATTGACAACAACCTCAAAGGAAACAAGGAAGGGCTTATGATATCACTACTGCTGAGGTGGAACCAGAAAATGATGTGGTTACAGGTATTCTAGTTATTCATTCATGAATTCCGAATGTACTATTTGATTATAGTTCTACTCATTCTTTCATATCTTGTAAGTTTCATATATCTATTCAAACACCACCTCAAAATTTGGAAGTTAAGTTATCTGTGAGAACAGCGAATGGGGAAATTCTTCACTACATGGTTTATAACTCCTCCTCAGTTAAAATTTGTGGATTGAACCTCCCAAAAAATCTCATTATACTTCCTTTAGTGGAGTTCAATGCTATCTTGGGCATGGATTGGTTATCTTTATACAAATACAACATCAACTTTTAGGAAAGGGAGATCACTCTTCACATCCCGAAGCATCCTCCAATTCTTTAGAAGTGTAAGGAGGATGATGAATCTTCTTTATAATCAGTGTCTCAAGTGTATATATTATTTCCTTATGAGAAATAATTTATAGCTCAAATGGTTGAGACAAAGGAGAGAATCATGCTTGAAGACATGCCCATCGTGAGGGATTATACTGATGTATTTCCCAAAGAGTTGCCTAGTTTTTCTCTTGATCAAGAGGTTGAGTTCTCAATTGATCATATTCCTGGATCTCTTCTTATATAAAAGATACCTTATATAATGGACACCGTAGAGATGGAAGAGCTGAAGAAGCAGTTACAGGATAATTTGGAGAAGGGTTTTATACACCCGAGTTCTTCACCTTAGGGTGCGCCGATCCTCTTAGTCAAGAAGAAGGATGGATCAATGCACCACTACATTGATTATTGTGATCTCAATAAAATCATGATAAATAACAAGGTTGTGTATTGATGAAAAATGATAAAGTTATTACCACGACTTAAGGTAGCTGAAAATCCATGAGCAAAACTAGCCCACGCATGATCTGGAGTTGGCAGTTGTGATATTTGCAATGAAAATATAGAGACATTATCTCTATGGGGAGAAGTGTGAGATATATACTAATCACAAGAGTCTAAAACATATATTCATATAAAAAGACCTTAATATACACCAACAAAGATGGATTGAGCTCATCAATGATTATGACTGCTCAATCCACTACCATCCCGGTAAGGAAAACAAGGTGGAAGATGCTCTAAGTAGAAAGGATCCTACAACTTTATCAATGATCAGAATTGAAAAGGATATGATCTTCTTATATTTGAGGAGGATGGAAATGGGAATCATTGAGGGAGGAACATCATCAATACTTTCTTAAATTATTTCTCAACCATCCCTCATGGAGAAAATAAAGGATTCTCCAAGAAAATATGTGGAAATTCTAAAAAGGGTGGAAGCTATTAGAAATGTAATATTCTCAGATTTCATGATTGATGAGGAAGGAGATGTAATATTTGGGTCACGATTATGTGTACTATCCAATATAGAGATAAATAAGGACCTTATGAATGAGTCACATAGCTCATCCTTCTCTATTAACCCAGGGAGCACAAAGATATATCAAGATCTCTGAGAAATTTTTTGGTGGGACAATATAAAAAAGGAGATTGCTGAATATACATTAAAGTACCTAGTATGTCAGCAATTGTAGGCTGAGAGGCAAATGTCTAAGGTGATGATAAAACCACTACCCATAACAACATGGAAGTGGGAGAACATCACTATGGACATTGTCACTATACTTCCAAGGACATCCAGAGGAAACAATGTTATATGGGTTAGTATTGATCATCTTATAAATACATCTCACTTTATCGTGATTTGAGAGGACTTCTCATTGGAAAAAAATTCACGAATATACATCAAATAAGTGGTAAGGCTTCTTGGAGTACCACTATCTATTATATCTGATAAATATACAATATTCACCTCAAAGTTCTTGAAAAGTCTTTTTCAATCTCTAAGAACTGAACTAAAATTCAGTATAGCCTATCATCCTCAAACTGATGACCAATCTGAGAAAACTATTCAGAAATTGGATGACATGTTGAGAGTGTGTTCTATTGAATTCAACGAATGATGAGACCAACATCTTACACTGGTTGAATTCTTCTACAACAACATTTTCCACTCAAGAATCCGAAGGGCACCACATGAAGCCCTTTATGGGAAAAGGTGCAGAACACCAGTGTGTTGGGATGAAGTCGGTGAGCATAAGCTACTTGGACCAGAAATGGTCGAAGAAATGGTGGATAAGGTGAAAACCATTCAGCAGCACATCAAGGCATCCCAAAGTTGACAGAAGAGTTATGCAATAAATTGTCGACAAGACCTTGAATTCAAAGTGGGAGACATGATATTTCTATGCATATCTCTATGGAACAAGGTCATGTGATTTGGGAATAAAGGAAATCTATGTCCCAGGTACATCGGCCCCTTTGAGATCCTCGATCGAGTTGGAGTTGTAGACTATTGACTGGAACATTGACCTACCATGTCCAAAGTACACGATTTCTTTCTTGTATCCCTCTTAAATAAGTACACACTAGACCCATCACATGTACTCCCTTTAGAGGTGGTACAATTGGAGAATGATCTTTCTTACAAGGGGAAGACAATGAAGTTCTTGGATCATAGAGATAAAGTTATACGTTACAAGACTACTCACTTGGTCAAAGTATTATGGTGGAACTATAAGTACAAAGAGACAGCATGGGAACTAGATGAGGCAATGAAGGAAAAGTACCCATACATGTTTATGGCTTAGAATGTAAAACAAAAATTTAAGGGTGGAATTTCATAAGGGGGGATAATGTAATGATCCAAAGTTTTTAATGGAGATTTCCTTCTTGTAAATATGTCATATAATCACATGAAATCACAACACAATGAACTACTAAGTTCTATGTGACATTTAAACATAATATTGTCACTTCTATGATTTGAATTTTGAAAATCTGACATACACGGTTGTAATCAGTAAGATGTTTTGATTCGAATAGAACAATCTTAATTTTTTGGTGAATATTAACCTACCATTATGAATAGTAATATCACCCTTATGAATAGTAAATAATTCAAAATAATAGAAAGCTCATCCATGAATTTAAAAATAAAATTTAGGAATCTTATAAGTGGTAATATGACCATAGTAAAAGTATTGGTATTTTTAAAGTCATAAATAATTAATTAAAATTAATTAATTGATTTAAAATAAAATATACTTCCCTAATTTTTTTTCATAAATTATCAATTTTATGTCTTCTATTTTTAAAATAATTTTATAAGACCTTATGTAATTTTTGAAAGCATTATAGAATCAATTATAGTTTTAAAATTTGTGTTTCACAAGTAAATTTTGATTTTAAATAAAAATTAAATTAATCATATTTATAAAATTATTTCTGAAAAATGGAGTTCATTTTTGGATTATACACATCTAAAAATATTTAGGGTGATTTGTTTTGTATTTTTCTAAAATACTTGAATTCTTGATGAATAGTAAAATACGATAATTCACAATAAATGCTAAAAACTGAATTCATGCATCATGCTTGAGTCATGGATAAAGTAAATGGCCATTGGTTCGAACTCACATGAATATATTAATATTTTTCATCACAATAATCATTAATATTTCTTGTATTATGGAAAAATAATAAACTAATGATTATAATATTAAAAAAACCCTCCTCCCCTCCACTATAAAAACAACCCACACTCCCCTCTTCTCTTCACTCATCTCAAGGCTTGTGACTTCCCTAAATTCTATCCAAATATCTTCCCAAGATCCTACCCAAAGTCCAAAATCCCTTGGTCTCCTCTAAAGACCACAAATCATATCCCCTTAAGAGGCTCTCAAGGAAGATTGAACGAAGAGGTAAATTCCACTTTTGTTTTCTTTCATTTTCTTTTCAAGTTCATTTGTTTTCTTTTCTATCATTACCCCTATTCATCCAAATGACATGAAAACTTCAGTACCTTACTTGTACTGGAATTTTGTTGTGATAATTGAATAAATTATTTTGATATCTCTTTTACCATTCTTTTATTTTAGTAGTAAAGACACCATTCGAGATGTGTTAATTTACAACATTCAAGGATGATGGGTTTTCAATTTCTATTAATATCTTCAATTCTAGTCATGAAACCATTTTAATGGTTGCAAAAAACCATAAAATATGTATCATGTCTCATATATGGTTCTTGAATCTTTTTTTAGACATGGTTTTGATTTATAAAACAAAACGTGTTCATTATGGTAAAAAACCGCCAATTAACTAAAAAGGTTGTCATCAAATTTTTATATAATGATTCAAATTAACTACAAGTAAAAAAATTAAATTTTAAACCATGTAATACTATGTATTTTTAATAATAAAATATAACTTCAATTATAGACAACCACCTTCATCATACATGTTTATCCAAATATGAACTTATCATTAAAACCAAGCAAGCAAACAGCCCCGAATAATGAAATTGAAACTCATAACCAATCAAAATGGTTTTAAATGAACTTAAAAAGGTTATAACAAATATTTTACATATATAATAGGTTCTAGAATTATTAATTAACGAATATAATTTGATTATTCAGGTTATTAAGTTCAAGAAAAGATCACCATCAGATTAAAGGTAATGAATCCTCTCTATTTCACTTTTATTCAAGATTATCCTCTATGATATGAACTTTTATGTGTAATTATTAGTGATGGGGTATGATTATGAACCTCTACCATACTGTCCTAATTATTTTTAAATGATAAGAAACCCATTTATCTCTCTTTAATCCATCTTAAGTACACATGATGCCATGCCGATATTCTGTGAGGGATTCAACCCGAACTTCTTTTATTAATTATTGTTTCTTTATCTTTATTTTTACCTAAATGAGTTTATCTATTATTATTATTTTCACCTTATAAATTTTATGTGAGTGTTATAAAATCATGTAAGACGTTTAATTCATCATTCTCTTTTAGGGATATACATGTTTTTAAGTGATTCCATCCTCAATAAATCCCGATAAACAAACCTGTTCTGAGGGAGATTCCGGAATTCTTACCTGATTTCAAGTGCACTCTATATTCTAGTTTTTTATAAAGTATTTTTACCTTTTAAATTTTAAAGGATATATAGTAATTTCCTTAAAAACTCTCAAAAATGTTTTAATTCTAAAATTTCTTAAATACTTTTCTTATATGTTGTCACTTCAAATTAACATCACTTGCTATAATACAAGCCTATTTTCCCCTTATGAATGTCCATGCATATTTTAGTTCCTTTATTTAATGTAAAATTTTATGATACACCCATTTTTTATGATTTATGTGATGATTATGGTACCCAATCCTTTCATGGGTAACCCTTATGTTTATATATGATTGATTATGTATGATTCATTATTTGGAAAACATACTCATAGAAAGTTGAGATGGGTGCTCCTAGATAGAGATAAAATGAATTAGGTAAAGTTTAGTCTCATGATAATTTATGTGTGATGGTATTGGTGGTTATCCTTGGCTTGTGATACTATGTGAAGTGGTCTAGGCAGTTAGCTTTGGCTTGTGCTACTATGAGAAACAGTCTTGGCGGTTAGCCTTGACTCACATGAAATGGTGACCATAAGCTGCTAGGACCTGAAATGGTTATGGTGAATTTTTTAAAAAATGGAGTTCATTTTTGGATTCTACACATCAAAAAATGGTTAGGGTTAATTTTTGTGATTTTTCTGAAATACTTGTATTTTTGGTGAATAATAAAATATATTAATTTACCGTATAAATACATTATAATTTAAATCCACAATTCCTAACATCATAAGTGATATAATAACCCAAATAGTTAACTACCATTCAAATATTAATATTCTTGGTCATTTAATCATCACTATTTCTTTTCTTATGGGAAAATAATAAACTAATCATTATAATATTATGAAAACCCTCCTCTCCTCCACTATAAATACCACCCCTCCCTACATCCTCTCTTCACTCCACTAAAACCTTGTGACACGAATATATTCTTCCCAAATCACTCCCCAAGATCATCCCCCACGTCCAACATCCCTTTGTCTCCTCAAAAGACCAAATCCTCTCTCCTTAAGAGGCTCTCAAGGAAGATTGAATCAAGAGGTAAATTCCTCTGTTATTTTCTTTCTTTTTTCCATTCAAGTTAATTTGTTTTCTTTTCTATACTTACCTATACTCATCCAAATGTTATGAAAACACTATTACCATACATGTAATAGAATTTTGTTATGTTAATGTAATTAGTTATTATTATCCATCCTTTACTCTTATTTTATTGTAGTTGTAAAGACACCATACGCGATGTGTTAATTTACCACATTCAAGGATGATGGGTTTTAAATTTCCATTAACATCATCAATTATGCTCATGAAACCATTTTCATGGTGGAACTAGACTATAATATATGTATTATTCCTCAACTATGTTTCTGGAATCCTTTTTTACACATGGTTTTGGTTTATAAAACAAAACATGTTCTTTGTGATAAAGGCCATCACTAAAGTTTTATATAATGATTCAACTTCACTCCAAGTAACCAAATTAAATATTAAACCATTTAAGCTTATATATTTTCTATTATAAAATATAACTTCATTTATGGCCAACCACATTCATCATACATGTTTATACAAACAGGAACCGATCATTAAAACCAAGCAGGCAAACGAACCCGAACAATGAAATTGAACCTCATAACCAATAATAATGGTCATAAATTAACTTAAAATGGTTATAATAAATATTTAACATATATAATATGTTATATAATTATTAATTAATGAAACTAATTTAATTATTTAGGTCATTATGTTCATGAAAAGATCACCATCAGATTTAAGGTAAGGGATCCTCTCCATTTCGCTTTTATTCAAGAATGTCGTCTATGCTATGCCATTTTATGTGTAATAACTAATGATGGGGTATGATTTCACATCTCCCCCATACTTAAATAATTATTAATAAGTTATGAGAAACCTATTTATCTCTAATTAATCCCTCTTAAGTACACCCGATACTATGCCGATAATTCATAAGGAATTCTACCAGAATCTCCTTTATTTTGTCGGGTTGCCTTATTTTTATTTCTACCAAAATGATGTTATATTTTATATTTATGTAAATATTATAAATTATGTGTTCATATTAAAAATTAATTTATCAAGACCATTCCATCATTCTATTTCGGTGATATACATGCATTTATGTTATTCCCTCCTCAATACTTCCCGATAAGCTAACCTATTTTTGAGGGAACTTCCCGAATTCTTACCCGATTTCAAGTGCACTATATCTTATTTTTTAAGAAACCATTGTCTTTCCAAAATCATTCTTTTTATTATGAAAACCATATTGGTTCACTTCTGGTTTTGTATAAACTATTGTTCCCTTTTCTATTTTAAAGGCTCTATAGTGTTTTCATTAAAACCTCTCAAAAATGATTTAATGAAAAAATTTCTTAAATAATTTTCTTACATTTTGTCACTTCTATTTGAAAAAACTTCCCATGATACATGCATATTTTACCCTTATAAAAACCCATTTATATTTTAGTTCCTTTCTTTCGTACACCCATTTGTTATGCTTTATATCATGATTATGGTACCCAATCCTTTTCTTGTGTAACCCATATGTTTATATATGATTCATTATGTATGATTAATTATGTGGAAAACATACTCATGGAAAGTTAATATGGGTTCACTTAGATAGCACTCCAATTCATTGGGTAAAGTTGAGTCTCATGAGATGTTATGTGCGACGGCCTTGGCGGTTAGCCTTGGCTTGTGATACTATGTGCAATGGTCTTGGTGGTTAGACTTGGATTGTGCTAATATAGGAAGAGGTCTTGGTGGTTAGAATTTAATCATACTAAATTCATGTTTTATGTTTCTTCCACATTTCCATGATTCCATGTTTAAATGATCCCATGTTAATATGTTCTGATTACTTATGTTACAAGCCTTTTTAAATGATCCCACGTGTACCGTATACATACATTATAATCAGAATCCGCTGTTCTTGACATCATAAGGGATGTAAGAACCCAAATATCAAACTCACATGCACCTATTACTATTTGTATTCATTGAATCATGACTATTCCTTGTCTTGTGGAAAAATAATAAACTAATGATTATAATATTAGGAAAATCCTCCTCTCCTCCACTATAAATACCACCCCTCCTTACCTATTCTATTAACTCATATCATGCCATGTGACTTCCCTATATTATTCCCAAATTACTCCCTAATCTTTTCACCCACGTCCAACAACCAATTAACCCAAATCGTGTTCTTTGTGGTCAAAAACTTCTAATTAACCCAAAAGGTTGTCACTAAAGTTTTAAATAATGATTCAAATTCACTCCAAGTAACCAAGTTAAATTTTCAACCTTTTATCCTTTTGGATGTTCAATAATAAACTATAACTTCAATTCTTGACAAACCCCTTCATCATATGCATTTATCCAAACATGAACCGATCATTAAAACCAAGCAAGCAAACGGACCAGAACAATGAAATTGAACCTCATAACCAATAAAAATGGTTATAAACGAACTTAAAAAGGTTATAATAAATATTTTACATGTATAATAGGTTCTATAATTATTAATTAATGAATCTAATTTTATTATTTATGTCATTAAGTTCAAGAAAAAATCACCATCATATTTAAGGTAAGGGATCCTCTCTATTTCACTTTTATTCAAGAATGTCCTCTATGCTATGCCATTTTATGTGTAATACTAAATGATAAGGTATTATTTTGAACCTCCACCATACTACCCTCATGATTTATAATTGATGATAAACCCCTTTATCTCTCATGAATCCATATTATGTACACCCGATACCATGCTGATAATCCCTAAGGAATTATACCAGAATCTCCTTTATTCCTTCAGGATGCCTTATCTTTCTTTCTAAAATAAATTAAGTTATATTATCTATTTATGTGAGTATTATAAATTCTCTTTATATGTAAAAAATTAATTTATCAAGACCCTTCCATTATTCTATTTCTAGGATATACATGCTTTTAAGTGATTCCCTCCTCAATACTTCCCGACAAGCAATCCTGTTTTTGAGGGAACTTGTTGAATTCTTACTGGATTTAAATTGTACTATATCTTCTGTTTTAAGCCACTATTGTCTTTATAAAATAATTATTTTTATTATGAAAACTATTTTTTTACTTCTGGTTTTGTATAAAGTATTGTTCCCTTTCCTATTTTAAAGGCTCTATAGTATTTTCCTTAAAACCTCTCAAAAATGTATTAATGCCAAAATTTATTAAATAACTTTCTTAAATGTTGTCACTTATACTTGACATCAATTACCATGATACATGATTATTTTACCTTATAAATTTCCATGTATATTTTAGTTCCTTTTTTTCATGGACACTTTTATGATATACCCATTTGTTATGATTTATGTCAGAATTATGGTACCCAATCCTTTCCATGGGTAAACCTTATGTTTATATATGACTGATTATGTATGATTCATTATTTGGAAAACATTATCATGGAAAGTGAATATGGGTACGTCCAGATATAATTCCATTGTATTGGGTAAAGTTGAATCTCATGAGCTGTTATGTGCGACGGTCTTGGAGGTTGGCCTTGGCTTGTGATACTATGTACAATAGTCTTGGCGGTTAGACTTGGCTTGTGATACTTTGGGAAATAATATTGGTAGTTAGCCTTGAATCACTCTAAATTCATGTTTTATGTTTTTTCCAAATTTCTATGATTCCATGTTTAAATGATCCCATGTTTATATGTTCTGATTCCTTATGTTATATCCCTTTTATATCTTTATGTAATGTCTTCTAACGCACATGCTAAGTATTTATTCTTATTCTTATTCCCTTACTAGACTTTTTAGCTCGCCCCTTTTTCATGTTATCCCCAGGTTATCCTATATAGATGTTTGAGGGAAATGGAAGTTAGGATCCCAATATAAATATTATGTAAATAAACGTTTTCCCCATGTTTTTAGTTTTATGTAACTAGTCTTCCAAAACACTAGACTTAACGATCCAAGACACTAGACTTAACGATCCTTGACGTAATAAAATCTATGTTTTAATTTTTGTTGGAAAATTATATTTTTATTTATCAAGGACAATAATTTTTTTCGCGATTTTGTGTAATGTGAATTCCTTATCATTTTTATATATACCTATACATATATTCATATTCATATATATATATGTATACAATATTATGGAAAAATTTAGGTTTTTTAACTTATGGTTTATAAATATTTGAGTGATTTTTGAGTCTGTGTATGATGATTATGTTTTATGGCCATAAATCATTAATTGTCAATGTCATCTCTTACTTTGTTTAGTTATATAAATGAACATGTCTGTAATGAGTGAATTTATCATTTATCGAAGTTTAGTGCAAGAAGAATTTTATGCTAAAATGGGTATTTAAAGATCCATGTGTATATACTATATTTTTCTAAATTTATGTTATTTATGTATATAAATATTATATTTTTTAATTGTGGGATACATGCATGAATATGGGATAAGATTATGAGTTATGGTATAAAATTATATATATATATATATATATATATATCGTCATAAAAACAATTGTTACATGTTTTACTTGGAATTATTCTTTAATAATTTAATATGAGTCACATAACTATTTATTCTTTTCATTTATTTGAAGAAGGAAAAATCTTATATGTGTTTACCAAATCAAATGTGAATTATTTCATTCATCATCTTATTTATGATTCAACAATAATGATGTTAATTTTATGCATGGAATTCTCCAAAAATTGGTTTCATAAACTCTTGAGGAATTTTGATGACATGTGATAAGAATGATTAATTTATTTTAAAGAAAATAATAATTTATATGTTTTAAATGTTTTGGGTTTTGATTGTGAAATGCATTTCCATGGAAAACATTTCTAAAAAATTGGAACTTGTGAAATATGTAGTATTATGGGGAGTGAACCTATAAGCAATAGTGATGACCAATGAAATATTTTATGGATTTTAATATTGGCTGTCAAGTATCATGAATGAGCCACCAGAAAATTATTATTTTTGAAGGAGAATTCCCAACAGTTTTTAATTATAATTATTTATTAAATACTACCTTTCTGAATATATAGAGGTGTTATGGGAATCTATCTTTGTTTATGTATATTTATTTTTATGAAATATTTTAAAATTATTTAACAAATATTTATAGAAAAAAACCCTTATTAGGAAATTTAATGCCCATCCCTTGTTTTAATTTTTTTTTTCACAGGAGTTTTGGAAGTCTAAAGTCAGACACTATCATTTTTTACACGTGAAGAAGTGAAGTTTCCACTTGAGCCTTGTGAATTGCCTATATTCTACCCAAATAACTCCCCAAGATCCACCCCTATGTCCAATAGCCCATGGTATCATCGAAAGACCAAATACTCTCCCTTTAAGAGGCTCTAAAGGAAGATTGATTGAAGAGGTAAATTCCTCTTTTCTTGTCTTTCTTTTTCTTTTCAAGTTCATTTTTTTCTTTTATATCCTTACCTATCCTCATAAAAATTTTATGAAAAATCCAGTACCTTAAATATAATAGAATTTTTTTATGATAACAAAATAATTTATTATCATCTCTCCTTTACTCTTCTTTTATTATAGTAGTAAAGACACCATCTGAGATGTGTTAATTTACCACATTCAAGGAATATGGGTTTTCAATTTCCGTTACCGTCTTCAATTCTAGTCATGAAACCATTATCATGGTTGAAATGGACCATAATATATGTATTATTTCCCATATATTTTTCTATAATCCTTTTGTACACATTGTTTTTTTTATAAAACAAAACGTGTTCTTTGTGGTCAAAAACTACCAATAAACCCAAAAGGTTATCAATAAAGTTTTATATAATGATTCAACTTAACTCCAAGTAACCAAATTAAAATTTTAACCATGTAACCTTATGGATGTTAAATAATAAAATATAAATTCAATTCTAGAAAACCAACTTCATCATACATGTTTATCCAAACATGAACCGATCATTAAAACCAAGAAAGCAAACAGACTCGAACAATGGAATTGAGCCTCACAACCAATAAAAATGGTTATAATTGAACTTAAAAAGGTTATAATAAAATTTTTGCATATATAATTGGTTCTAGTATTATTAATTAATGAACCTAATTTTATTATTCAGGTCATTAAGTTCAAGGAAATATCACCATCATATTTAAGGTAAGGGATCCTCCCCATTTCACTTTTATTCAAGATTGTACTCTATGCTATGAAATTTTATGTGCAATATATAATGATGGGGTATTATTTTTCACATCCCAATACATACCTAAAGATTTATAGGTGATGAAAAACCCCTTTCTCTCTCATTAATCCCTCTTAATCACACCTGATACCATGCTGATAATTCGTAAGGAATTCTACCTGAGTCTCCATTATTCCTTTGGGTTTCCTTATCATTTTTCACCAAAATAAAGTTATATTATCTATTTATGTGCATCTTATAAATTCTATTTATATGTAAAAAATTAATTTATCAATACCCTTCCATCATTCTCTTTTGGGGATATGCATCCGTTAACGTGATTCCCTACTCAATACTTCCTGATAAGCAAAAAGGTTTTTGAGGAAACGTCCAGAATTATTACCCAATTTCAAGTGCACTCTATATTATATTTTAAGCCACCATTGTATTTATAAAATAAATATTTTTATTATGAAAACCATATTGGTTCACTTCTGGTTTTGTATAAAGTATTGTTCTCTTTTCTATTTCAAAGGCTCTATAGTATTTTCCTTAAAACCTCTAAAAAATTATTAAATGCTAAAATTTATTAAATAATTTTATTACATGTTGTCACTTCTAATTGAAATAAATTCCCAGGATACATGCCTATTTTCCCTTATGAATTTCCATGTATATTTTAGTTCTTTTATTTCATGTACACTTTTATGATACGCCCATTTGTTATTCTTTATGTCAGGATTATGGTACCCAATCCGTTCCATGGGTAGCCCTTATGTTATGATTTATTATATATGATTAATTTTTTAAAAAACATACTCATGGAAATTTAAGATGGGTGTGATCAGATAGAAATCCAATTCATTGGGTAAATTTGAGTCCCATGAGATGTTATGTGCGATGGTCTTGGCAGTTAGCCTTGGATTGTGCTACTACGGGAAATGATCTTGGAAGTTAGGATTTACTCATAATAAATTCATGTTTTATGTTTCTACCACATTTCCACGATTCCATCTTTAAATGATCCCATGTTTATATATTCTGATTACTTTGTTTAAATTCCTTTTTATGTATTTATTTTAGGCCTTCTAACCTAGAATCCCAAAGTCAGTGCCTAAAACATGCCGTGTAATTCTTTTTTTATAAAAAAATGCTGAAAAAATTACACATCACATTCCATCACATAGGATCTTCCTATTCTAGGTTCTAGAAAACTAGATACAGCTGATACATTCCTTCAAAACTGAAGGAGATAAGCTTCATAAAGCAGCCACCACTAAAATATGACAAAACTACTAATCCTATAAAAAATAAAATAAAAATGTAGGGTGATAATTTAAAACACTCAGTAAGGGGTTTTAAAACCAATTAATGAAATTACTTTTTAAAAAATCCTTTTAAAATAATTACAAAACATTTTCTTAAAAGGAAAACAAAATTTCTTGAAGAAAATCATCAACATTTTCCAAAGGTTACTTGAAGAAATTTTTATGGAAATATCTTACACAATAACTATATAATTTTTTAAGAGATAAAAGAAAAACAATTTTCATAATAAGAATTCCAATACAAAAAAATCATGGAATAATGCATAATATTCAGAAGTTCATCAATTAAATTAAAGTTGACATGAAAGGGTGCAAGTACAATTGTAAAAATACTTTCTTGGAATTGGACAAGTAAAAATATCATGATTCACTAAACACTTAAAATGAAATTCATGAAATGATAGGTGTATTTATTACATATGCATCAAAGTTCTAAAAATAGATGCTACACTTTCTTTATAAAATACTTTCCAGTTGATTACTTAATTTTTCCAGGTGAATTTATTACCATTATCATAAGTAAAATATTCTTAAAAAAGGATATTCTACTAGTAAAATCGTCAAATGGTTGTTTAAATATTAATCACATATTGAAAAAATTTATAATACCAGAAAATCATAACATTCTATCATCGAAGTGAAGGTAGGGGGATCGTGGTATATAAGGTAGTCCCAAATCTCTCCACATATAGATGTGGGATGCAGTTTTTTATAGGAGATCTAATCTGGGATGTTCAATATCATCATGTGAGATATCATCCTTTTAATCCGGTCTGGTCTTCGAACTCCACCGACTACTTCTTTTCTCCGTGTTTTTTTTCAACTGTATGATTGAGATGTAGCTGATCTCATCCGCTCATCTTTTTTAAAAACTCAAGATTTCTAAAACCGTCCGATCAAACCACGACTATTCTCAACCATTCATCTTTTTTTAAACCTCAGAACTCTACTCAACCTTCTTATTAGTCTCGGTCGATCATGTCCGTCCATTCTTTTCCACATATTCTTCCTTTCTTGTTTTTCTTCCTCATACTGCACCAGTAGCCATCACTCTCATCCACTATTCTCTCCTCCTCCTGTGAGTCTTTCCCTCACTCTCCTTGGAAACATTTGGTTTGTTTATTTTCCACAAGGGCACTTTGGGTGAATTATTTTAATGTGAACCCTTTAGTGTATCATGAAAATTTTCCATAATATATATATATATATTATTAGACAATCGATCCATTTGAGATTTGGGTTAATCATAGTTTTTGTTTTTTTCTAAATTGTTAGATTTGGTTTTCATTAAGTTTCATTATTTATAATTTCATGTTGAACCGTTTTATATAAAAATTATATATATAGTTATATAACTCGTTTTTATAAACCTTATTTTGCACCTTAACCCTACGGGTTTCTCTCTTCTCAAACTCCCTCCAACCACCACTCAACTCAATCTCACTTAAAGATAGGTAAGGGATTATTTTGTTTAATGTTTGATTGAACCAAATATATATATATATATATATATATATATAATTTTATATGTATATACATTTATTTATAAAACAAACCTATTCTGGTTTTTATGAGTTTTGAATGATGGACTTTTGTTTTTAAATGAGGTTCTTAATGTATGTAAATCATTTAAGGGTTGTTTAACTAGTCTTGTGTTGATTCGGTTAACCCATATATACATATAAGTGTGTATATATATATAATAAAAACCAAAATTGTTCCATTTTAAGATTTTTTATGTAAATGATGTTATTAATTTATATAATTCAAGTAAGAGTTATTTTAACTTCTATTTTGATAAAAAAAACCATTTATACACCTTGGGTATACACAGTTATATGTATATATATATTTTTTAATTATAAACTGATTTAAGTTTTCATAAAAACGATATTAGTGATTAAATAATGTTTTTGATGGGTATGGACCTTATTTATCAAACCCGGTTTCAGTTATGTAAATCCCATGTATACACTATGTATATATACGGTTCTATATAATTTTCAAACCCACATGTATATATATAAGAACCACAATTACATATATGCATGTCTAGTTTTATTTTAAGAAGTTTTGATTGTATTAACCTTGTGATGATTTTATAAAATACACATGATACAATTTTATATTAGAAAACAATAACAAAACCTTATTTTGTTATTGTGTGCCTAAAAATTTTAAGAAGTCATCACATTGATATTAAATGCATGCACCCCCAATTTATAAATTTTAGGATTGAAAGTTGGAATAATATTTTGTTCACTATATATAAATAAATATTCATGCATAAGAATATGTATTGAAATGTGTTTTATTATTTTCTTATGTAGGAATACCTCACATGAAATAATTTTTTTACATTTATACTTATTATATTTAAATTCATTATTAATCTTCCATAATGAATTCTAACAGTTATTAAAGTTCATGATTTAATGTGTTTGGATCTACTATTTATTAGTGTATGGAAAATATGAATGATATCTATCTTGAATTCAAAAACATGTATTTCAGAACATTAGGTGATTAATTTTATAGAACAAGGGTTTTAAGAATTATTATTTTATGTGACAAACTCAAACAATCTATTATTTATGTATCACTTATGATAATTTACTGATTAAGAATTTAATTATTCAAAGTAGTATGAAACACTTTGAATAAGAGAAAAAATTTAGTTATTCAAAGTGGTATGGGACACTTTGAATAAGAGACATAATTTAATAAATCAAAGTGGTATGGGAAACTTTGATTTAAATACATTTAGACATACGAGGAATGCATTAGACAGATTATGTAATGGTTGAGGCCCACTATTGCCTCTTGATGCATCAGTAGGTATCATGAGACAAACTAGTTCATGGCATGAGGCCTTGACAGAATAATTATTTATGGTCTTGGCACGAGGCCTTGACAGAATGTTATGATTTTCTATCATTATGCATTTTCTCAATATGTTATTAATATTTAACCAACCATGTGATTATTTGAAAAGTAGAATATCCTTGGTTAAAAATATTTTACTTATGATAATGGTAATAAATGCATATGGAATAATGAAGTATTTATTTGGAATGTGTTTTATAAAGAAAGTGTGGCATTTATTTTCAGAACTTTGACACAAAAGTTAGAAATACACCTGTCATTTCATGAATTTCATTTTAAGTGTTATGTGAATCATGATATTGTTACTTATGTAATTCCAAGAAAGTATTTTTATAATTGTACTTGAACCCTTTAATGTCACCTTTAATTTAGTTTATGAAATTCTGAATATTAAGCAGCATTCCATGCATTTTTTGTACTATAAATACTTATTCTGAAAAGTGTTGTACTCTTAGATCTTAAATAATTATATAAGTTCTTGTGTGTGATATTTACCAAAACATTTCCTATATGTTATGCCATTTTATGTGTAATCCATAATGATGGGCTATGATTTCACACCTCCCCCATACTTCCCTCATAATTTATAAGTGATGAGAAACCCCTTTCTCTCTCATGAAGCCCCCTTAAGTACACCTGATACCATGCCGATAATCCGTATGGAATTCTACCCAAATCTCCTTTATTACTTCAGGTTTTTTATCTTTTATTCTAACAAAATGAAGTTATATTATATATTTATGTGCATAATATAAATGATATTTACATGTACAAAATTAATTTATCAAGACCCTTCCATCATTCTCTTTTAGGGATATACATGCTTTTATGTGATTCCCTCCTCAATACATCCCGATAAGAAAACCTATTTTTGAGGAAACTTCCTGAATTCCTACCCGATTTCAAGTAAACTCTCTATTCTATTTTAAGACACCATTTTATTTATAAAATCAGTTCTTTTATTATGAAAACCATCTTGGATAAATTCTGGTTTTATATAAAGTATTGTTCCTCTTTATATTTTAAAGGCTCTAGAGTATTTTCCTTAAAACCTCTCAAAAAAATTTTAATGATAAAATTTCTTAAATAATTTTCTTATATGTTGTCACTTATAATAGAAATCACATCCCATGATACATGCATATTTTCCCTTTATTAATGTCCATGTATATTTTAGTTCCTTTCTTTCATGGACACTTTTATGATACACCCATTTATTATTCTTTATGACAGGATTATAGTACTCAATCCTTTCCATGGGTAACCCTTATGTTTATATATGATTCATTATATATGATTCATTATGTGGAAAACATACTCATGGAATGTTTATATGGGTGTGCCCAGATATCACTCCAATGCATTAGGTAATGTTGAGTCTCATGAGATATTATGTGCGGAGGTCATTGCGGTTTGACTTGGCTTGTGCTGCTATGTGAAACAATCTTGGCGGTTAGCCTTGGCTTGTGATACTACGAGAAAAAATCTTGGTGGTTAACCTTTACTCGTACTTGATTCATGTTTTATGTTTCTTCAACATTTCCATGATTCAATGTTTAAATGATCCCATGTACATATGTTCTGATTCCTTTTGTTACAAGACTTTTTAAATAATCCCATGTTTACCGTATAAATACATTATAATTTAAATCCACTATTCCTAACAACATAAGTGATGTAAGCACCCAAATCTCGAACTCAAGTTCTCTTATTACAATTCTTATTCATGGAATCTTTAATATTTCCTATCTTATGGAAAAATAATAAACTAATGATTATAATGTTATGAAAACCCACCTCTCCTCCACTATAATACCACCCCTCCTTACCTCTTCTCTTCACTCATCTCAATCCTTGTGCATGGACTATATTCTGCCCAAATCCATCCTAAATATCCTCACCCACGTCCAAAATCCAATTAACCAAAAACATGTTCTTTGTTGTAAATAACCACCAATTAAGCCAAAAGTTTTCCATTAAAGTTTTATATAATGATTTAGCTTCAATCCAAGTAACCAAATTAAATTTTAAACCATGTAAACTTATGAATGTTCAATAATAAAATATAAATTCAATTATGGCAACCACCATCATCATACATGTTTATCTAAACATGAACAAATCATTTAAAACAAGGAAGAAAACAGACCCGAACAATGAAATTGAACCTCATAACCAATCAAAATGGTTATAAATGAATATAAAAAGGTTATAATAATTATTTTACATATATAATAGGTTCCATAATTATTTATTAATAAACCTAATTTTATTATTCATGTCATTAAGTTCAATCAAAAATCACCATCATATTTAAGGTAAGGGATCCTCTTCATTTCAATTTTATTCAAGAATTTCCTCTCTGCTATGCCATTTTATGTGTAATCCCTATTAAGGGGGTATGATCTCACACCTCCCCCATACTGACCTCATGATTTATAAGTGATGATAAACCCATTTCTCTCTCATTAATCCCTCTCAAGTACACCCTATACCATGTCGATAATCCGTAAGGAATTCTACTCGAATCTCCTTTATTCCTTCAGGTTGCCTTATATTTCTTTATAATGAAATGAAGTTATCCTATATATTTATGTGAATATTATAAAAAATTTATACATGTACAAAATTCAATTATCAATACCCCTCCATCATTCTCTTTCGGGGATATACATGCCTTTAAGTGATTCCCACCTCAATACTTCCCGATAAGAAAACATGTTTTTGAGGGAACTTCCTGAATTATTACCAGATTTAAATTTTCCTATATCTTCTATTTTAAGACATTACTTTCTTTATAAAATATTTATTTTTATTATTAAAACCATCTTGGTTAAATTCTAGTTTTTTATAAAGTTTTTTTTCCATTTTTTATTTTAAAGGCTCTATAGTATTTTCGTTAAAAGCTCTCTAAAATGTTTTAATGCTAAAATTTCTTAAATATTTTTCATAAAAGTTGTCACTTATAAATGAATAGTGACATAACCTAATGAATATCAAACTTAAATATAATTGTATAAAAATAAGATTCATGTGAAAGTAAGATATACCTATATTTGGGAATATGAAAATAAAGGTTTTAAAATTGTTGTCTTTTTGAGTAAATTTAGAATTTGATTAAAAATTAAATTAATCATATTTAAAAAATTATTTTTTAAAAATGGAGTTCATTTTTGGATTATACACATTTAAAAATGGTTAGGGTGAATTTTTGTAATTTTCTGAAATACTTGAATTTTTGGTGAATAGTAAAATACATTAATTTACTGTATAAATAAATTATAATTTAAATCCACCATTCCTGACATCATAAGTGATGTAAGAACTGAAATATGTAACTACCATAAAATTATTAATATTATTCATCATTTAATAATCACTATTTCTTATATTATGAAAAATAATAAACTAATGATTATAATATTGTGAAAACCCTCCTCTCCTCCACCATAAATACAACCCCTCCTTACCTCTTCTATCCACTCCTCTCAATCTTGGTGCGCTACCTATATTCTATCAAAATCACCCACCTAGCTCCTCCCACACGTCCAACAGACCTTGGTCTCCTCAAAGAACCAAATCATCTCCCCTTAAGAGGCTCTCAAGGAAGATTTAATCAAGAGGTAAATTATTCTTTTCTTTTCTTTCTTTTTCTTTTCAAGTTCATATATTTTATTTTCCATCCTTACATCTCGTCATCCAAATGTTATGAAAACTATAGTACCTTACATATAATTTAATTTTTTTATGATAATGGAATAATTTATTATCATCACTCTTTTAATCTTATTTTATTTTAATAGTAAAGACACCATCCAAGACGTGTTAGTTTACCACATTCAAAGACACTGAGTTTTCAGTTTAAGTTACCATATTCAATTCTGGTCATGAAAACATTTTCATGGTTGAAAAGACCATAATATATATATTATGAGTCATCTATGGTTTTTTAATCGTTTTTTACACATGGTTTTGGTTTATAAAACAAAACATGTTCTTTGTGGTCAAAACCCACCAATTATCCCAAAAGGTTGTCACTAAAGTTTTATATAAGGATTCAACTTCACATCAAGTAACCAAATTAAATTTTCAGACATGTAATATTATATATGTTCAATAATAAAATATAACTTCAATTCTGGACAACCACCTTCATCATATATGTGTATCCAAACATGAACTGATCATTAAAACCAAGCAAGAAAACAGACCCGAACAATGAAATTAAACCTCATAACCAATCAAAATGGTTATAACTGAACTTAAAATGGTTATAATAATTATTTTACATATATAATAGTTTCTATAATTATTAATTAATAAACCTAAATTGATTATTCATGTCATTAAGTTCAATAAAAATCACCATCAGATTTAAGGTAAGGAATCATTTCCATTTCACTTTTATTCAAGAATGTCCTCTATGCTATGCCATTTTATGTGTAATCACTAATGATGGGGTATGATTTAAAACATACCCCATAATTCCATAATTATTTATAAGTGAAAATGAACCCATTTATATCTCATGAATCCCTCTTAAGTACACCTGATACCATGTCGATAATCTGTAAGGAATTCTATCTGAATCTCCTTTATTCCATCAGGTTGCCTTATCTTTCAATCTACTAAAATGATGTTATCTTATATGTTTATGTGAATATTCTGAATTCTATTTACATGTAAAAAATTAAATTATCACGAGCCTTCCATCATTATTATTTAGGTATATATATGATTTTAAGTGATTCCATCATCAATACTTTTTGATAAGCAAACATGTTTTTGAGGGAACTTCCCGAATTCTTACCTGATTTCAAGTGCAGTGTATCTTCTGTTTTAAGCCTCTATTGTCTTTATAGAATCAGTCTTTTTCTTATGAAAACCATATTGGTTGACTTATGGTTTTGTATAAAGTATTTTTCCTTTTTCTATTTTAAAATATCTATAGTATTTTCCCTAAAACCCCTAAAAAAAGTTTAATGCTAAAATTTGTTAAATACTTTTCATACAAGTTGTCACTTCTACTTGACATCACTTCGCATGATACATGCATATTTTACACTTATGAATGTCTATGTATATTTTATTTCCTTTCTTTCATGGACAATCATATGTTATTCCCATTTTTTATGCTTTATTTCATGATTATGGTACCCAATCATTTCCATTGGTAACCCTTATGTTTATAGATGATTGATTTTGTATGATTCATTATGTGGAAAAAATACTCATGGAAAGTTAAGATGGGTACTCCCAGATAGCGCTCCAATGCATTTGGTAAAGATGAGTCTCATGAGAGAGAAATGAGATTCTCATCACTTATAAATCATGAGGGTAGTATGGGGAAGGTGAAAAATAATGCACCATCATTAGGGATTACACATGAAATAGAATAGAATAAAGGACATTCTTGAATAAAAGTGAAATGGAGAGGATCCCATTCCTTAAATATTATGGTGTTCTTTTATTGAACTTAATGACCTGAATAATCAAATTATTTTCATTAATTAATAATTCCAAAACCTATTCTATATGTAAAATATTTATTAGAACCTTTTTATGTTCATTTATAACCATTTTGATTGGTTATGAGGTTCAATTTTGTTGTTTGGGTCAGTTTTCTTACTTGGTTTTAATGATCGGTTTATGTTTGGATAAAGATGTATGATGAAGATGGTTTTCAAAAATTAAAGTTACATTTAATTATTGAACATCCAGAAGGTTACATGTTTGAAAATTTAATTTTCTTACTTGGAGTGAAGTTTAATCATTATATAAAACTTTAGTGACAACCTTTTGGGTTAATTGGCGGTTTTTGACCACAAAGATTAAATTTTGTTTTATAAACCAAATCCATTTGTTAAAAAGGATTACATAACCATATATGAGGAATAATAGATATATTATGGTCTGGTTCAACCATAAAAATGGTTTCATGACCATAATTTAATACGGTAATGGAAATTGAAAACCCATAATCCCTGAATGTGGTAAATTAACAGATCTCAGTTGGTGTCTTTACTACTAAAATAAAAGAAGAGTAAAGGGGATATGATAATAACATACTCCAATATCAAAACAAAATTATAGTACATGTAAGGTACTATAGTTTTCATAACTTTTTGATTAGGATAGTTATGGATAGAAAAGAAAACAAATAAACTTGAAAAGAAAAAGAAAGAAAATAAAAGAGGAATTTACCTCTTGATTAAATCTTCCTTGAGAGCCTCTTAAGGATAGATTATTTTGTCATTTGAGGAGAATGAGGTATGTTTGAAGTGGGGGAGGATATTGGGGAGTGATTTGGTCAGAATATTTGCACGGCGCAAGGCTTGAGAGGAGTGAAGAGAAGAGGTAAAAAGGGGTGATATTTATAGTGGAGGAGAGGGGGGTTTTCATAATATTATAATAAATAGTTTATTATTTTTCTATAAGACAAGAAATAGTGATTATTACATGACCAAGAATAGTAATAAGTGTATGTGAGTTCATGATTTGGTTTCTTACAACATTTATGATTTTAGGAATAGTGGATTTAAATTATAATGTATTTATATGGCAAACTAATGTATTTTACTATTCAAAAAATTCAAGTATTTCAGAAAACCCCCCAAAATTCACCATAACCATTTTTATATGTGTAGAATCCAAAAATGAACTCCATTTTTCAAAAATAATTTTCTAAATATGATTAATTAAATTTTAAATCATATTCACAATTTACTCAAAAAATAACAATTTTAAAACATTAATTTCTTATTCCCAGATATAGGTATATCGTACATCCACTGGAATATTATTTATATACTATCATAGGTAAGGGTACTATTCATTATGGCATGACACTATTCATAAGGTCAACATTACTATTCATAAGGGTATGTTACTATTCAGAAAAAATTAAGTTGGTCATATTAGAATCCAAATAACTTATTGATAGTGACAATGTATGTCAGATTTTCGAAATTCAAATCATAGAGGTGACAATATTATGTTTAAAGGTCACATAGAACTTTTTAGTTGATTGTGTTGTGATTTAATGTGATTATATGGAATATTTATAAGAAGGAAATTTCCATTGAAAACTTTGGGTCATTACATTATCCCCCTTATGAAAGTTTTCCATCAAATTTTCATTTTACATTCTAAGCCATAAATTGGTGCGGGTACTTTTCCTTCATTGCCTCCTCTAGTTCCCATGTTACTTATTCATACTCGTAGTTTCTCCATAGTACATTGACCATGTGAGTAGCCTTGTTATATATAACTTTATCTCTACAATCCAAGGTCTTCACGGGCTACTCATCATAAGAGCGGTCATTCTCTAACCGTACCACCTATGAAGAGAGTACATGTGAAGGATATGCTATGTACATACTTAATAGGGATACATGGAATACATCATGTACTTTAGACATGGTAGGAAGAAGTGCCAGTCGATAGTCCAAAACCCTGATACGATCAAGAATCTTGAAGGGGCTGATGTACCTAGGACTTATCTTTTCTTTCTTCCCAAATCTCATGACCATCTTTCATGGAGATATGTAGAGAAATATCATGTCTCGAAATTTGAACTCAAGGTCTCATTGACGGTTGTCTATATAACTCTTTTGTTGAATTTGGGATTCCTTGATGTGATTTTGAATTGTTTTCACCTTCTACACTATTTTTTCTACCATTTCATTTCCTATCAGCATACATTAACTAAATTCATCCCAACACACTGGTGTTCTACACCTTTTCGCATAAAGTGCTTCGTATGGTGCCATTCATATGATCAAGTGGAAACTATTATTGTAGTAGAATTCAACCAGTGGAAGATGTTGGTCCCATACTCCTTTGAATTCCATAGAAAACACTCTCAGTATGTCTTCCAGTGTTTGAATAGTCTGCTCAGATTGGCCATCAGTTTGAGGATGATAGGCTGTACTGAAGTTTAGTTCAGTTCTTAGAGCATGCTGGAGACTTTTCCTGAACTTTGAGGTGAATCTTTGATCTCAATCAAATATAATAGATATTGGTACTCCATGCAGCCTTACCACTTATTTGATGTATATCTGTGAAATTTGATCCAATGAGAAGTCTTCTTGAATCACGATAAAGTGAGATTTCTTTGTAAGATGATCCAAAATGACCCATATATCATTATTTCATCTGGATGTCCTTAGAAGTATAGTGAAAAAGTCTATGGTGATGTTATACCACTTCCATGTTTGTATGGTTAGTGGTTGCATTATCCCCTTATACTTTTTGACACTCAGTCTTCACTTGCTGACATACCAGGAACTTTGATGTATATTAAGAAAATCTACTTTTTCATATTTTCCCACCAAAAGTTTTCTTGGAGATCTCGATACATCTTTGTGCTCCCTAGGTGAATAGAGAAGGTTGATCTATGTGCATCGTTCAGAAGCTCCGTATTTATCTCTAGATCAGATGGTACATATAATTGTTACCCATATCTTACAACTCCTTCCTCATCAATCACGAACACTGAGGATTTTCTATTTCTGAAATCTTCCACCATTTTCATAATTTCTACCTATTTTCATTAAGAATGATTTATTTTCTCAATGAGGGATGGTTAAAAAATTATTTGAGGAAGGATTGATGATGTTCCTCCCTTAATTATTCCCATGTACATCCTATTCAAATCTAATAATATCAGATACTTTTCAATTCTCATCATTGATAAAGATTCATGGTCCATTCTATTTAGAGCATCTTCCACCTTGTTTTCCTTATCGGGATGGTAGGGGATTGAGATGTTATAATCCTTGATGAGCTCTATCTATCATCATTGGTGAATATTTTGCTCTTTATGTTTTAATATATATTTTAGACTCCTGTTATCAGTATATATCTCACACTTCTTCCCATAGAGATAATGATGCCATATTTTCAATGCAAAGATCACAACTGCCAACTCCAAATCATGCGTGAGATAGTGTTTCTCATATATTTTCAACTTCCTTAAGGCGTAGGCTATCAATTTATCATTTTTCATTAGCACAGAACCTAATCCCTTCTTTTAAGCATCACTGTATACCAAAAAGAGTTATCCACTTGTTGGGAGTGTGAGTATTGGCGTAGTGATAAGACTCTTTTTCAACTCCTTAAAACAATCTTCCCATTCCTGAGTCTAGACAAACATTACTCCTTTCTGTATAAACTTGGTCATTGGGTTTTAAAATCATGAAAAGTTCTTCACAAATCATTGGTAATACCCATCTAGACCCATAAAATAGTGGATCTATCTTATAGATGTTGTCCAGGGACACTCTTCAATCGCCTTTATTTTAAAAGGGTCCATAGATATCTCTTTACTGGTGATAACATGCCCTAAAAATGATACTTCCTCTATCAGAACACACATTTTCTGTACTTTTCATAGAGCTTCTCCCTTCAAAAATTCTTTAATATAGTATTCTAATGCTCCTCATATTCCTCCTTTCTCTTGGATTATATTAGAATATAATCGATTAAGACTACCACAAATTTGTTGAGGAAATCTATAAAGACTCTATTCATTAAATCAATAATTTTTTTGGAGAATTAGTGAGTCCGAAGGGCATCACTATGACCTCATAGTGTCCATACTTTGTTTGAAAGGTATTATTGGGAATATCTAACTTTCTATCCTTTAATTTGTGATATCCTGACCGAAGGTCCACCATGGAGAAATATTTGGCCCCACAAAGATGATCAAACAAGCCATCTATCCATGGAAGGGGATAATTTTCCTAATTGTGATTTTATTGAGCTCACGATAATCAATAAAGAGGAGAATTGATCCATCCATATTCAAGATGAAGAGGATGATTTCACCCCATGGTGAAGCACTCGAGCGTATTAAACCCTTCTCCAGATTCTCCTGTAAATTATTCTTCAGCTCTTCCAGCTCTACGATGGACATTCTATAAGGTGTATTTGATATAGGCAGATATCTAGGAATAAGTTCAATTTAGAACTCAACCTCTCGATCAGAAGGAATACTAGAAAACTATTCGGGAAATACATAACTGTAATCCCTCACGATGGGAATGTCATCAAGTATGATTTTCTCATTTGTATCAATCATTTGAGCTAGAAATGATTTCTCAAAAGTAATTAGTATCAACACTCATGACACTTATTCTAAAGGATATTCATATTACTCCTTGCACTTGTAAATAATTTGAGGATTACTTAGGATGTTAAGAGTGATCTACCTTTCCCAACAGTTGATGTTGTCTTTGTATCAAGATAGCCAATCCATGCCCAAGATAACATTGAACTCCACTAAAGGAAGTATGATGAGATATCTTGGGAGGTTCAGTCAAAACATTTTACTTGATGAGGAGTTATAAACCATTGATGGAATAATTTCCTCATTTTCTTTTCTCACAGATAACTTCTCCTACAAATTTTGTTGTGTTTTTTGAATAGTTCAACTAAACTTGAAAGATATGAAAGAATATGTAGAACCAAAATCAAATATTACATTCATCATTATTGAATAAATAACTATCATACATTTCACCACATCGTTGTCTAGATCCACCTCAATAGTAGTGATAACATAAGCCCTTCCTTGTTGCCTTGAAGATTGTTGTTGATTTCCTCCGACAACCCTTGGATTAGGGAATTTTTTTTACATAATTCCCATGCTCCTTATAGTTGTAACACTACATCATAGGATGAGTGTTGATATGAAAATTCCTTTATTCTTCCACATTAACAGGATTCTTCATATCCCTTTAACAGTTCTTGGCCAAATATCTCATTCCTTCTCATTTGAAGTAATTCTTTGTTACCTTTAGATATTTCCCAATATGTTTCCTCCCACAACTTTTATAAGTGGGATATTCGGGATTCTTTCCATAATGGGATTTTTTTATTGAAGAACACATGTTGTTCTCCATTTTCTGCTTCTTATCACCAGGCCCACGAGATAATTGAGAGTCTCCAATATCTATTTCAACCTTGAGGGAACAATAGACAATCACCGCATAACTATTGAAGTCAAAAATATCCAACACATTTTGTAGAATCAGCTTTATCCCACTAAAGAAGTGATATAACTTTATTTCAGTGTTCATGAAAAATTCAAAAGTGTACCTTGAAATCCTTGTAATGTTTTCTTCATACGACCTGATGGACTCATATTCCTTCTTCTTGAGACTGAGGAACTATCTTTCCATCTTGATATGGAGGGTTCAAGGAAAATATTTATTGAAAAACATCCTCTTAAATTCCTCCCAATCCATGCAATCAATTTCCTCATGGGGCTTCATATTATTGATCAGTGTTCACCACTGATCAGCTTCTCCATCAAAATGATAGACCTATAGTACAACTTTCTCTTTTTTGAAGCACTGTAGGACAAAGAATATCTTTTCAATGGATTTAATCCAATGTTCCATGAGGAGGGGATCAAAAGATCTACTAAACAAGGAGGCCTTTTCTATATGAAGGATTCTATGGAAAATTGTTCTTTCATTAGAGGAGGATGGAGTTCCACATGATTCAAGTTATTATTCCTAACTTGAGCCAGCTGGTCAAGTACTGTCATGAAGTTTTGAGCACCCATTCCCATGATATCAGGCATATCATTAAGGAAATATTTATATTTCCAATCACATTGGTTGTTGGAATGTGTTCTTCTATTTCCCACCATTAAATAAGAAAAATAACGTACAATTATATGGTGCGAATACTTACTTATTGAACATAAAAAAAGAAACTTTGAACATAAGAGGATAAAATTTTAAATGAGAAGTATATCCTAACTTATGATTCCTTAGGTTTAAATATAGGTTATCCTAGATCTATTTCATAACTTATATTCTTATGGGATTTTTTTATTCCCTTAATAATTTTTTGTACTATGATCATGAATTTACCAAATTATATCCCCCGACAGAGTGAAACCCAGAGTACAACAAAGCCCATTGTCGTGCACTAGTTCTCATTCGAGTCTAGATCAAAGCGGTGTTTTCTGGGTTTACACCTCATTACATCTATGCTAGATCCACCTTGACTTGTTTGTATCCAGATAAGGATTCATTTGATTGATAAACCACTTACTTTATACTTACCAAAATTAGGGATGTTTTCTTATACTTAGTCTCACCCTTAAGATTCTCACCAATGTTCTTTTTTAATAATCTCTAAAAATAACTAGACTATCCTCTGATAGTAAATGTAGAGACCCTATCCTTTTACATATATCATTACTTGATTTTAATCATAATTATATATTATATTACAAGAAGTATCATTAAGTCTAGTGTCACAGATGACTAGGTACATAAAACTAGAAACATGAGGAAAAAAAAGTTTCATTATTTAATATTCATATTGGGATCATAAATTCCATTGCACTCATACATATGCATAGGAAAACCTGGGGATAACATGAAAAATGGGTGATCTAAAAATCCTAGTAAGGTAATAATAATAATAATAAATCCTTAGCACATGGGTCAGAAGACATGCCATAAATATATAAAAAGGCATGTAACATAAGGAATCAGAACATATAAACATGGGATAATTTAAACATGGAATCATGGACATGTGTATGAAACATACAATATGAATTTAGTATGAGTCAAGTCTAACTGTAAATACCGTTTCCCATAGTAGCACAACCCAAGGATAACCACCAAGACCGTTTCACATAGTAGCACAAGCCAAGGCTAACCGCCAAGACCATCACACATAACGTCTCATGAGACTCAACTTTACCCAATATATTGGATCTCTATCTGGGTGCAACCACCTTAAATTTCCATGAGTATGTTTTCCAAATAATTAATCATAAATAATCAATCATATATAAACATAAGGGTTACCCATGTAAATAATTGGGTATCATAATCATGACATAAATAATAACAAATGGGTGTATCATAAAAGTGTAAATGAAAGAAAGGAACAAAAATATACATGGAAATTCATAAGGGAAAAATAGGCATGTATCATGGGAAGTTATTTCAAGTATAAGTGACAACATGTAAGAAAATTATTTAAGAATTTTTAGCATTAAAACATTTTTGAGTGGTTTTAAGGAAAATACTATAGATCCTTTAAAATAGGAAAGGGAAAAATAATTTATAAAAATCATATGTGAACCAAGATGGTTTTAAAAATAAAAATACTGATTTTATAAATAAAATTGTGGCTTAAAACATAAGATAGAGTGCACTTGGAATCATGTAAGAATTCATGAAGTTCCCTCAAAAACAGGTTTGCTTATCCAGAATTATTAAGGAGGGAATCACATAAAAGCATGAATATACCTAAAAGAGAATGATGTAAGGGTCTTGATAAATTAATTTTGTACATTTAAATATCATTTATAATATGAAAATAAATAGATAAGATAAATTTATTTTGGTATAATGAAAGATAAGGCAACCCGAAGGAATAAAGGAGATTCAGGTAAAATTCCTTACGGATTATCGGCATGGTATCAGGTGTACTTAAGAGGGATTCATGAGATAGAAAAGGGTATATAATCAAATATAAATCATGAGTGAAGTATGGTGGAGGTGAAAAATCATACCCCATCATTAGGGATTACACATAAATTGGCATAGCACAAAGGACATTCTTGAATAAAAGTGAAATAGAGGGGATCCCTTACCTTAAATCTGATGGTGATATTTTAGTGAACTTAATGACATGAATAATCAATTTATTCTCATTAATTAATAATTAAAGAACCATTTATATATTTCAAATATTGATTATAACCTTTTTAAGTTCATTTATAACCATTTAGATTGGTTATGAGGTTCAATTTCATTGTTCGGGTCCGTTTTCTTTCTTGGTTTTAATGATCGGTTAATGTTTGGGTAGACATGTATGATGAAGGTGGTTGTACATAATTGAAGTTATATTTTATTATTTAACATTCAGAAAGTTACATGGTTGAAAATTTAATTTGGTTACTTGGAGTGAAGTTGAATCATTATATAAAACTTTAGTGACAACCTTTTAGGTTAATTGGTGGTCTTTGACCACAATGAACAAGTTTTGTTTTGTAAACCAAAACCATGTGTAAAAAAGCATTATAGAACCATATATGATTAATAATACATATATTATGGTCTCGTGCAACCATGAAAATAGTTTCATGACCCTAATTTAAGACGATAATGGAAATTGAAAACCCATCGTCCTTGAATGTGGTATATTAACAGATCTCGGATGGTGTCTTTATTACTAAAATAAAAGAAGAGTAAAGGAGAGATGATAATAACTTATTTCATCATCATAAAAACATTAAATTAAATTTATGTTACTGTAGTTTTCATAACATTTTTGATGAGGAGAGTTAAGGGTAGAAAAGAAAACAAACGAACTTGAAAAGAAAAAGAAAGAAAAGAATATAGGAATTTACCTCTTAATTCAATCTTCCTTGAGAGCCTCTTTAGGAGAGAGGATTTAGTATTTTGAGGTGAAAAAAGTATGTTGGACGTGGGTTAGGAGTTTTGGGGGTTATTTTTGAAGAATATAGGAAAAGAACAAGGCTTTATAGAAGTGAAGAGAAGTGGTAAGGAGGGGTGGTATTTATAGTGGAGGAGAGGAGGGTTTTCATAATATTATAAACATTAGCGTATTATTTTTCCATAAGACAAGAAATAGTGATGATTTAAAAAACAATAATATTAATAAGTGAATGTGAGTTTTAAATTTTGGTTCTTACATCACCTATGATTTTAGGAATAGTGGATTTAAATTTTAATGTATTTATACGGTAAATTAATGTATTTTACTATTCACCAAAAATTCTAGTATTTCAGAAAAATCCCTAAAATTCACCATAAGAATATTTTGATCTGTATAATCCAAAAAAGAACTCTATTTTTCGAAAATAATTTTCTAAATATGATTAATTTAATTTTTAATCAAATTCACAATTTACTTGAAAAACAACAATTTTAAAACATTTATTTTCTTATTCCCAAATAGAGGTATATCATACTTCCACTTGAATCTTATTTATATAATATCATAGGTAATGTTACTATTAATTAAGTAATTCCAATATTCATAAGGGTAACACTACTATTAATAAGGGTATATTACTATTAACTAAAAGTTATGTTGGTCATATTAGACTACAAATATCTTATTGATCGCAACTGTTTATGTCATATTTTCAAAATTAAAATCACATAGGTGACAATATTATGTTTAAAGGTCAAATAGAACTTAGTAGTTAATTGTGTTGTTATTTCATGTGATTGTATGACATATTTATAAGAAGGAGATTTCCATTGAAAAATTTGGGTCGTTACATTATCCCCCCCTATGAAATTTCACCCTCGAAATTTCATTTTAAATTCTTAGCCATAAATAGGTGTAGGTACTTTCCTTCATTTCCTGCTACAGTTCCCTTGTTTCCTCTTCGTACTTGTGGTTCCACCATAGTAATTTGACCAGGTGACTAGTATTGTTACTTTGAACTTTATCGCTACGATCCAATATCTTCACGGGATGCTCCTCATAAGAAAGTTCGTTCTCTAACTACACCACCTCTGAAGAGAGTACATGTGAAGGATCTGCAATGTACTTCATTAATAGGGATACATGGAAGACATCATGTAATTTGTACATGGTAGGCGAGAGTTCTAATCGATAGGCTACAAACTTGATACGATCAAGAATTTCAAAGGGGCTTATGTACCTGAGACTTAGCTTTACTTTCTTCCCAAATCTCATGACCTTCTTCCATAAAGATATGTGGAGAAATGCCATGTCTCCGACTTTGAACACATGTTCTCATCAACGGTTGTCTGTATAACTCTTTTTTTTAACATTGGGGTGCCTTGGTGTGATATTTAATGGTTTTCACCTTGTCCATGATTTATTAGACCATTTTAGGTCCTAGCAGCATATGCTCACCAACTTCATCCCAACAGATTGGTGTTCTGCATCTTTTCCCATAAAGGGTTTCATATGGTTCCATTCAGATGATGGAGTGGAAACTATTGTTGTACGTGAATACAACTAGCGGAAGATGTTGGTCCCACACTCCTTTGAATTCCATAGAACAAACTCTCGATATGTCTTCCAGTGTCTTAATAGTCTGCTCAGATTGGCTATCCGTTTGAGGATAATAGGCCGTACTGAAGTTCAGTTCAGTGTTTAGATCATGTTAGAGACTTTTCAATGGAAATTTACTTCTTATAAATATTCCATATAATCACATGAAATCACAACACAATGAACTACGATGTTCTATGTGACCTTTAAACATAATATTTTCACCTATGTGATATGAATTTTGAAAAACTGACATACACGTTTGCGATTAGTAAGTTATCTAGAGTCTAATACGACCAACTTAATTTTTGGTGAATAGTAACATAACATTATGAATAGTAATGTTACCCTTATGAATATTTACATACCCTAATAAATAGTAACCTTACCTATGATATAATATAAATAAGATTCAAGTGGAAGTACGGTATATCTATATCTGGGATTAAGAAAATAAATGTTTTAAAATTGTTGTTTTTTGAGTAAATTGTGAATTTGATTAAAAATTAAATTAATCATATTTATAAAATTATTTTTCAAAAATGGAGTTCATTTTTGGATTCTAAACGTCAAAAAATGGTTATGGTGATTTTTTTGGATTTTTCATAAATACTTGAATTTTTGGTGAATAGTAAAATACCGTAATTTACCGTATAAATACATTATAATTTAAATCCACTATTAATGACATCATAAGTGATGTAAGAAACAAAATATAGATCTCACATAAACTTATTACTATTTATGGTCATGTAATCATCCTTATTTCTTGTCTTATGGAAAAATAATAAACTAATGATTATAATATTATGAAAACCCTCCTCTCCTCCACTATAAATACCACCCCTCTTAACCTATTCTGTTCACTCCTATAAAGCCTTGTGAGTTTCCTTTATTCTACCCAAGTAACTCCAAAAGATCCCCCCATGTCCAACGTCCCTTGGTATCCTCAAAATATGAAATCCTCTCCCCTTAAGAGGCTCTCAAGGAAGATTGAATCAAGAGGTAAATTCCTCTTTTCTTTTCTTTCTTTTTATTTTCGATTTCATTTGTTTTATTTTCCATACTTACCTATCCTCATCCAAATGTTATAAGAACTCCATAACCTTACATTTACAAGAATTTTGTTATGATAATGTAATAATTTATTATCATATCTCCTTTACTCTTCTTTTATTTTAGTAGTAAAGACACCATCCGAGATGTGTTAATTTACCACATTCAAGGATGATGGGTTTTCAATTTCCATTACCGCATCCAATTATAGTCATTAAACCATTTTCATGGTTGAACCAGAAAATAATATATGTATTATGACTCATCTATGGTTCTTTAATTCTTTTGTACACATGGTTTTTGTTTATAAAACAAAAAAGTGTTCTTTGTGGTAAAAAACCACAAATTAACCCAAAAGGTTGTCACTAAAGTTTTATATAATGATTCAACATCACTACAATTAACCAAATTAAATTTTCAACCATGTAACCTTATGTATCTTCAATAATAAAATATAAGTTCAATTCTGGACAACCACCTTCATCATACATGTTTTTTTGAACATGAGCTAATCATTAAAACCAAGCAAGCAAACATACCCGAAAAATGAAATTGAACCTCATAAACAATAAAAAATAGATATAAATGAACATAAAAAGGTTATAAAAAATATTTTACATATATAAAAGGTTCTTTAATTATTAATTAATGAACATAATTTGATTATTAATGTCACTAAGTTGATATAAAGATCACCACCAGATTCAAGGTAAGGGATCCCCTCCATTTAAGTTTTATTCAAGAATGTCCTCTATGGTATGCCATATTATGTGTAATCCCTAATGATGGGGTATTATTTTTCACCTCTCCCATACTTCCCTCATAATTTATAGGTGATTATAAACCCCTTTATCTCTCATTAATTCCTCTTAAGTACACTCGATACAATGCCGATAATCCGTATGGAATTCCACCCTAATCTCCTTTATTCCTTCAGGTTGCCTTATCTTTCTTTATACAAAAATGAAATTATATTATATATTTATGTGAATATTCTAAATTATTTTTAAATGTACAAAATTAATCTATCAAGACCCTTCTATCATTTTATTTCAGGGATATACATGATTTTAAGTGATTCCCTCCTCAATACTTCCCGATAAGCAAACCTGTTTTTGTGGGAAATTCCTGAATTCTTACCCGATTTCAAGTGAACTCTATAGTATATTTTAATAAAACATTGAATTTATAAAATCATTATATTTATTATGAAAAAAATTGGTTCACTTCTCGTTTTTTATAAATTATTGTTCACTTTTCTAATTTAAAGGCTCTATAGTATTATCCATCAATCCTCTCAAAAAAATTTTATTGCTAAAATTTCTTAAATAATTTTCTTATATTTTGTCAATTATACTAGACATAACTTACAATTATACATGATTGTTTTTCTCATATTAATGTACATTTATATTTTACTTCTTTTATTTTATGGAATACACCCATTTTTTATTCTTTATTTCATGATTATAGTACCCATTCCTTTCCATGGGTAACACTTATGTTTATAAATGATTGATTTTGTATGATTAATTATGTGGAAAACATACTCATGGAAAGTTAATATGGGTGTTCCTAGAAATTGGTACAATGAATTGGTTAATGTTGAGTCTCATGAGAAGTTATGTGCCATGGTCTTGGCAATTATCATTGGCTTGTTCTACTATGTGCAACGGTCTTGACTTGTAATACTATCATTATTGGGGCATATTATAACCAGTAAAAGGATATATGTGGAACCTTCTAAGATAAAAGAGATTGAAGAGTGGCCCAAGACAACATCTATAATTAAGATCTCATCTCTCTAGGTCTAGCTGGGTATTATCGACGATTTGTGAAGAACTTTTCACGATTGTCAAACCTAATGACCAAGCTGACATGGAAAAGAGTAAAGTGTGTCTGGATTTAATAATGCAAATACTATTTTAAGGAGTTGAAAAAGAGGCTTATCACTATGAAAGTACTCACAATCCCAATAAGTGTAGAACTCTTTGTGGTGTAAAATGATTTTTCAAAGAAGGTCTTAGGTTTTGTGCTGATGCAAAATGACAAAGTGATAGCCTACACCTCAAGGCACCTATAAACCAATGAGAAAAACTATCCCACACATGATATTTGGTTAGAGGATGTGATCTTTGCATTGAAAAGCTGGAGGCATTATCTCTATGGGGAGAAGTGTGAGATATATACTAATCACAAGAGTCTCTAATACATATTCACATAGAAAGATCTTAATATGTTCTAACAAAGATAGATAGAGTTCATAAAGGATTATGACTTCCCAATCCACTACCATACTTGTAAGGTAAACAAGGTGGAAGATGCTATAAGTAGAAAAGATCCTGGATCTTTATCAATGATGATAATTGAAAAGGATTCATTATTTTTAGATTTGTAGAGGGTGGACATCAGAATCATTAAGGGAGGAATATCATAAATCCTTTCTCAATTGATTTCTTAACCATCCCTCATAGAGAAAATAAAGGATTCTCAAAGAAAAGATGTCGAAGTTATGGAAAGGGTTGAAGCTATCATAAATGGAATATCCTCATAGTTGACGATTGACGAGGAAGAGTTTGTAAGATTTGGGTCACAATTACATGTACCATCTAATCCATAGATAAAGAATGAGATTCTGAATAACACACATAGCTCAACCTTCTCTATTCACCTAAGGTGCACAAAGATTTATCAAGACCTCCAAGAAAACTTTTGATGGGACAATATGAAAAAAGATATTTTTGAATATACGTCAAAGTTCCTGGTATGTCATTAAGTGGAGGCTAAGAAGAAAATGTCTAAGGGGATGATGCAACTACTACCCATACATACATGTAAGTGGGAGAATATCACCATGGACTTTGTCACTGGACATCCAAGGACATGTAAAGGAAAAAATGATATATGGGTCATTGTGGATCATCTTACAAATACAACTCACATTATTGTGATTCTAGAGGACTTCTAATTGGATCAAATTTCATGGATATACATCAAAGAAGTGGTAAGGATTCCTGGAGTACCACTATCAATTGTATCTGATAGGTATCCAAGATTCACCTCGATGTTCTGTAAAAGTATCCAACATGCTCTAAAAACATAACTGAACTTCAGTACAACCTATCATCCTCAAATTGATGGTGAATATGAGTAGAATATTCAGAAACTGGAAGACATGTTGTGAGCGTGTTCTATGGAATTCAAAGGAGGACGAGACCAACGTATTCTTCTAGTTCAATTCTCATACAACAATAGCTTACAATCAAGAATCCGAATGGCACAATATGAAGCCCTTTATGGGAAAAGGTGCAGAACACTGACAAGTTGGGATGAAATCTGTGAGTGAAAGATTGTAGGACCTAAAATGGTAGAATAAATTGTGGAGAAGTTGAAAACAATTCAACAACACATAAAGTATGCCTAAAGTCGATAATAGAGTAATGCAGAAAACCATCAACGATACCTTGAGTTCAAAGTTGGAGACATGGTATTTCTCTACATATCTTCATGGAAGAAGGTCATGAGATTTGTGATGTAAGGGAAGATAAGTCCTAGGTATATCTACCCCTTTGAGATTCTTGATCGTTCCAAGGCTGTGGCCTATCGACTAGAACTTCCGCCTACCATATACAAAGTACATGATATCTTCCATGTGTCCCTATTAAGGATGTACATAGATGATCCTTCACATATACTCTCTTTATAGGTGGTACATTTAGAGAATTACCTTTCTTATAAGGAGAAGCTCGTGAAGATCTTGGATCGTAGAGATAAAGTTATACGTAACAAGACTACTCACATGGTCAAAGTACTATGGCCGAACCCCAAGTATGAAGAGGAAACATGGGAACTAGAGAAGGAAATGAAGGAAAAGTACCTGCACCTGTTCTTATAAGGTAAAATGAAATTTCAAGGGAGAAATTTCATAAGGGGGGGATAATGTAACAACCCTAATTTTTAATGAAAATTTCCTTCTTATAAATATGTCGTATAATCACATGAAATCACAAAAAAATGCACTACTAAGTGCTATGTGACCTTTAAACAAAATATTATCAACTATGTGATTTGAATTTTGAAAATCTGACATACATGGTTACAATAAGTATGTTATTTGGAGTCTAATATGATAAATTTAATTTTTGGTGAATAGTAACATACCCTTATGAAAAGTAATGTTACCCTTATGAATAGTTACATACCCTAATGAATAGTAACCTTACCTATGATAGTATATAAATATTATTCAAGTGGAAGTAAAAAATACCTATATATGGGAATAATTAAATAAATGTTTTAAAATTGTTTTTTTAGTAAATTGTGAATTTCATTAAAAATTAAAGTAATATTACTTAGAAATTTATTTTTGAAAAATAGAGTTCATTTTTGTATTTGACACGTCGAAAAATATTAGGGTGAATTTTTGGGATTCTATAAAATACTTGAATTCTTTGGTGAATTGTAAAATACATTAATTTACCGTATAAATACATTATAATTTAAATCCACTATTCCTAACATCATATGTGATTTAAGAACCCAAATCTCAGACTCACATGAACTTATTACTATTCTTGGTCATGGAATCATCACGATTTATTGTATTATGGAATAATAATAAACCTATGATTATAATATTATGAAAACCCTCCTCTCCTCCACTATAAATACCACCCCTCCTTACGTCTTCTCTTCACTGCTCTCAAGCCTTGTTCCATACCTATATCTACCCAAATCACTCCCTAACTCCTCCCCCACGCCCAATAGCCCTTAGTCTCCTCAAAAGACCAAATCCACTCCCCTTAAGAGGCTCTCATGGAATATTGAATCGAGAGGTAAATTCCTTTTTTCTTTTATTTCTTTTTCTTTTCAAGTTCATATGTTTTCCTTTCTATACATACCTCTCATCATCCAAATGTTATGAAAGATCTATTACCTTACATGTACTTTAATGTGTTTATGATAATGAAATAAGTTACTATAATCTCTCCTATACTCTTCTCTTATTTTAGTAGTAAAGACACCATCAAAGATGTGTTAATTTACCACATTCAAGGATGATGAGTTTTCAATTTCCATTACTGTCTTCAATTATGGTCATGAAACCATTTTAATGGTTCAACCAGACCATAATATATTTATTATTACTCATATATGGTTCTGGAATCCTTTTTTATACATGGTTTTGGTTTATAAAACCAAATGTGTTTTTGTGGTAAAAACCCCAAATTAACCCAAAAGGTTGTCACTACAGTTTTATATAATGATTCAACTTCACTAAAAGTAACCAAATTAAATTTTCAACCATGTAACCTTATAAGATGTTCAATAATAAAAGATAACCTCAATTCTGGATGACCACCTTCATCATACACATTTATCCAAACATGAACCGATCATTAAAACAAAGAAAATGAACCCGGACAATGAAATTGAACCTCATAACCAATCAAAATGGTTATAAATGAAATTAAAAAGGTTATAATAAATATTTAAAATATATAATAGGTTATGGAATTATTAATTATTGATCCTAATTTTATTATTCATGTCATGAAGTTTATGCAAAGATCACCATCGAATTTAAGGTAAGGGATCCTCTCTATTTCACTTTTATTCAAGAATGTCCTCTATGATATACCATATTATGTGGCATCCCTAATGATGGAGTGTGATTTTGAACCACCCCATACTTCTATTATGATTTATATGTGATGATAAACCCCTTTCTCTTTCATTAATCCCTCTTATGTCACCCGATACCATGCCAATAATCTCTAAGGAATTCTACCAAAATCTCCATTATTCTTTCAGGTTGCCTTATCTTTATTTCTACCAAAATAAAGTTATCTTATCTATTTATTTTAATCTTCTAAATTATTTTTAAATGTAAAAAATTCATCTATCAATACCATTCCATCAATTTCTTTCAGGGATATATATGATTTTAAGTGATTCCCTCCTCAATACTTCCAGATAAGAAAACCTATTTTAAGGGAACATCCCAAATTATTACCCGATTTCAAGTGCTCCCTATCTTCTATTTTAAGGCACAATTGAATTTATAAAATAAGTCTTTTTATTATGAAAAAAATATTGGTTCACTTCAGGTTTTGTATAAATTACTTTTCCCTTTTCTATTTTAATAGATCTATAGTATTTTCATTAAAACCTCTCAAAAATGATTTAATGCTTAAAATTATTCATTACTTTTCTTACATGTTGTCACTTTTACATGACATCACTTCCCATGATACATGCCTTTTTTTCACTTATGAATTTACATGTATATTTTAGTTCCTTTCTTTCATGGACACTTTTATGATATGCCCATTTATTATTCCATATGTCATGATTATGGTACCCAATCCTTTCCATGGGTAACCCTTATGTTTATATATGATTGATTATGTTTGATTCATTATGTGGAAAACATAATCCTGGAAATTTAAAATGGGGGATTATAGATATAACTCCAATTCACTAGGTAAAGTTGAGTCTCATGAGATGTTATGTGCGATGGTCTTGGCGGTTAGCCTTGGCTGGTGCTACTATGTGCAACGGTCTTGCCGATTAGCATTGGGTTGTGCTACTATGGGAAAGGGTATTGGTGGTTATCCTTGAATCATATTGAGTTCATGTTTTATGTTTCTTCTACATTTCCATGATTCCATGTTTAAATGATCCCAAGACTACCTTTCAAACGAGGTATGGACTCTATGAGTTCATAGTGATGCCCTTTAGACTCACTAATGCTCCAGCAATATTAATGGATTTAATGAATAGTGTTTTTAGAGATTACCTCAAAAAATTTGTGGCAGTCTTTATCGAAGATATTATGATATACTCTAAGAGCAAGGAAAAACATGAGGAGTGTTTGAATACTGTGTTAAAGACTTTTCAAATGGAGAATCTGTATACAAAGTACAGTAAATGTGTGTTCTAGATGGAGGAAGTATATTTCTTGGAGAATGTTATCATGAGTAAAGGGATATTTGTGGACCCTTCCATGACAAAGGAAATTAAAAAGTGTCATAGGAAAACATATGTAATGGATATATGCATATTTTTTGGTCTAGTTGGGTATTACCGATGATTTGTGAAGAACTTTTCACGATTGTCAAACCCAATGACTAGGATGACATGGAAAAGAGTAAAGTTTGTACAGACTCAGGAATGTGAAGACTGTTTTAAGGAGTTGAAAGAGAGACTTATCACTATGCCAGTACACACACTCCCAACAATTAGAGAACTCTTTGTGGTGTAAAGTGATGATTCAAAGAAGGGATTAGGTTGGGTGCTGATGAAAAATGATAAAGTGATAGCCTATGCTTCAAGGTAGCTGAAAATAAACGAGTAAAACTATTCCACACATGATCTGGAGTTGAATAATGTGATCTTTGCATTGAAAATATGGATTCATTATCTATATGGGGAGAATTCTGAGATATATACTAATAAAATGAGTCTCTAATATATATTCACACAGAATGAGCTTAAAATTCGCTAACAATGATGGATAGAACTCATCAAGGATTATGACTGTTCAATCCACTACCATCCTGATAAGGCAAAAAAGGCGGAAAATTATCTAAGTAGAAAGGATCCTGCATCTATATCAATGATGAGAATTGAAAAGGATCCGATCTTCTTAGATTTGTAGAGGATGGACATGAAAATCATTAAGGGAGGAACATCATCAATCATTTCTCAAATGACTGGCCGACCATCCCTCATGGGGAAAATAACGAATGATCAAAGAAAAAATGTAGAAATTATGAAAAGGGTGGAATCTATACGAAGTGGAAAATCCTTAGAGTTAATGATTGATGAGGAAAGAGTTGTATGATTTGGTTAATGATTATGTGTACCGTCTGATCCAGAGATAAAGAAGAATCTTCTGAATGACCCACATAGCTCAACTTTCTCTACTCACCTAGGGATCACAATTATGTATCGAGATGTCTAAGAAAACTTTTGGTTGGACAATATGAAAAGTGAGATTGCTAAATATACATCAGAGTTCCTGGTATGTTAGCAAGTGAAGGATGAGATGAAAAAGTTTAAAGGGATGATGAAACCACTACCCATACCAACATGGAAGTGGGATAACATCACCATGGACTTTTTCACTGGACTTCCAAGGTCATCTAGATGAAACAATGCTATATGTGTCAGTGTTGATCATCTTATAAATACATCTCACTTTATCACGATTAGAGAGGACATCTCATTGGATCAACATTCATGGATATACATAAAATAAGTGGTAAGGATTCTTGGAGTACCACTATCTATTATATCTGATAGAGATCTAATATTCAACTCAAAGTTTTAGAAAAGTATCCAACATGATCTAATCACTGAAATCAACTTCAGTACAACCTATCATCCTCAAACTGATGGCCAATATGACCGGGATATTCAAAAATTGGAAGACATGTTGAGAGTGTATTCTATGGAATTCAAAGGAGGATGAGACCAACATCTTCCCCTGGTTGAATTCTCCCACAATAATATTTTCCACTAGAGCATCTGAATATCACCATATGAAACCCTTTATGGAAAATGGTGCAGAACACTAGTGTGTTGGGATGAAGTCGGTGAGCGTAAGATGCTAGGACCTGTAATGGTCAATGAAATGGTGGAGAAGGTGAATACCATTCAACAACACATCAAGGGAGCCCAAAGTCGACAAAAGATTTATGCAAAAAACCATCAAAGAGACCTTGAGTTCAAAGTTGAATACATGGTATTTCTCTTCATATATCTATGAAATATGGTCATGGGATTTGAGATGAAAGGAAAGCTAGGTCCTAGGTACACCAGACCCTTTGAGATTCTTGATCATATTAGGGTTGTGGCTTATCGACTGACACATTATCCTACCATTTCCAAAGTACATGATGTCTTCCATGTATCTCTCTTGAGGAAGTACATACCAGATCCTTCAAATTCACTCTCTTCAGAGGTGTTATAGTTAGAGAATGAAATTTCTTATGAGGAGAATCCTGTGAAGACACTACTGAAAATATGGCCTTTATAAGCACTAGAAAAGGGAATTAACAACACTAGAAAAGTGCTTTTAATCGGGGTGAAGATAGGGATGGGGGTCCCTTTTATCAGCACTCAGAAAATAACTAATAAAGGGGTCTTTTATTAGTGCTAAAAAGTGCTGATAAAAGCATCCTTTATCATTTTTTAGCGCGGATAAATGACACCTTTTATCAATGATTTTTTTAAGAGATGATAAAATTTAGAAAAGAGTTTTAAAAATAGTTAAAAAGTATTTATAATTCGGAGAGCTTTTAATAGTGCTTGACCCCCTTTTATTAGCGCTAGGTGAAGCCACATCCCTCTCACTGCATGATGCACTTGCCCACGTGACCCCCTCCCACTTGCCCATGCGCCCCTCCCCTGATTCCACCAGAACTCAATCCCGAGACCTCCCCCTTGCACGCCTCCACCTTTACCACTAATCCAATTAGTTTTTTTCTCTATTTAAGGATATATCTATTTATTAATATATATATAGTTATATTTATTCATATATTAATATAGATTCAAATTAATATAAATATATTTTGTTATAATAATATGAATATATTTATTCATATATTAATATATATATATATGTTTATTCTTATATTAATATATATTAATATATATATTTTTAGTTATAAATTTTTATCAATATATTTATTTGTATATTAATATATATTTATAATATTAGTTTTAAATACATTTATAAAATATTTTTTATGGGTGTTTATAAACAAATAGATACATACATATATATTAACACACACACACACACACACATATATATATTTACAAATAAATACCTATATATGTGTATCTGAAAAGCCATATAATGTTTAAAAGGCCATAACTTCTAATCCAGAAGTCCATTTTAACTCCACAACAAGTCAAATCAAATAAAATGAAAAAATATTTGATATGATATGTGGTACATGCTAAGAAGACATTCAGATCATATGTTATAGTTGTTTGAATGTAAAAAAAGCGGGGTATCTCAACTTAAAATTCAGTTTTGGAGGACTTCTGAGCCTTATTTGGCCTCGAAAAATGTGATAGAAGGTTCCCCTGGGTGACTAACGCGTAGATATTGTTGTAGGATTTGACTGGTATGTTGTAGAGCTCAAACAGACACTCAGATCAAAACTTATGGCCGTTTGAAGTTTGAAATACATTTTCAACTTATTTTAGATCTTTTATAAATTTTGTTTATTTTTTTTGTCTTCATATTGTTATTAAATTATTATTAGTCGATGATAATTAAAAAATTATTAATTAAAAATATTTTTTAAAATATTTTAAAGACATTTTAACTAAATTTCCTATATATTAAATGTAATAGTCTATTTATACTTATCTAAAACATATTTAAAGAATATATATTATAATTATATCAATATAAATATACTTATATCAATATATTATTTTTCAGGAAAAATTATTCTTTTTGAAATATACACTTTATGAGTACTATGAAAAAGCACTGATAAAGCCCACCCTTTATCAACTGTACTAACAAAGTGTTGATAAAGGGGTCCCTTTATCATCACTAAAAAAAGAGGTTATAAAGGGGGTGCCTTTATCAGTGCTAAAAAAGCATTGATAAAGGCACCCCACTTTATCAGCATTTTTTTAGAACTGATAAAGGGTGGCACTACAGAAACCCAGTTTTGTGGTAGTGAGATCTTGGATCAAGAGATAAATTTATACACACCAAGATTAATAAACAGGTCAAAGTACTGTGCTTGAACCACAAGTATGAAGAGGAATCATGGGAACTAGAGGAGGCAATGAAGGAAATGTACCCGCACCTGTTTATGGCTTAGAATGTAAAATGAAATTTCTTGGGAAAAATTTCATAAAGGGGGGATAATGTATCGACCCAAAGTTTTAAATGGAAATTTCCTTTTTATAAATATGTCATATAATCAAATAAAATCACAACACAATGAACTACTAAGTTCTATGTTACCATTAAACATAATATTGTCACCTTTGTGATATGAATTTCAAAAATTGGACATACACAGTTGCGATCAATAAGTTATTTGGAGTCTAATATGACCAACATAATTTTTGGCGAACAATAACATACCCTTATGAATATTAATGTTACCCTTATGAATAGTGACATAACCTAAGGAATATTAATGTTATCTATTATATTATATAAATAATATTCAAGTGGAAGTACGATATACCTATATCTAAGAATAAGAAAATAAATGTTTTAAAATTGTTGTTTTTTCGGGTAAATTGTGAATTTGATTAAAAATTAAATTAATCATATCTAGAAAATTATTTTTGAAAAATGGAGTTCTTTTTTGGGTTCTACACATCAAGAAATGGTTAGGGTAATTTTTTTGGATTTTTCTAAAATACATGAAATTTTGGTGAATAGTAAAATACATTAATTTACCTTATAAATACATTATAATTTAAATCCACTATTACTGACATATTAAGTGATGTAAGCACCCAAATCTCGAACTAAAATGCACTTATTAATATTCTTGGTCATTGAATCCTCACTATTTCTTGTCTAATGAAAAAATAATAAACTAATGATTATAATATTATGAAAACCCTCCTCTCCTCCACTATAAATACCACCCCTCCTTACCTCTTCTAATCACTCCTCTCAAGCCTTGTTCCTTGACTATATTCTCCCCAAATCACTCCCCAAGATCCTCCCCCACATCTAAAATACCTTTGTCTCCTCAAAATACCAAATCCTCTCCCCTTAAGAGGCTCTCAAGGAAGATTGAATCAAGAAGTAAATTCCTCTTTTTTTCTTTTTTTCTTTTAATGTTCATTTGTTCTTTTTTCTATCCTTAACTCTCCTCATCCAAATTTTATGAAAACTAAAATACCTTAAATGTACTGGATTTTTTTTTGATAATGGAATAATTTATTATCATCTTTCATTTACTCTTCTTTTATTTTAGTGGTAAAGACACCATCCGAGATGTGTTAATTTACCACATTCAAGGACGATGGGTTTTCAATTTCCATTACCTTTTTTAATTATGGTTATTAAACCATTTTAATGGTTTAATAGACCATAATATATGTATTATGTCTCATTTATGGTTCTGGAATCCTTTTGTACACATGGTTTTGTTTTATAAAAAAAACGTGCTCTTTGTGGTAAAAAACCGCCAATTAACCCAAAAGGTTGTTACTAAAGCATTATATAATGATTCAACATCACTACAAGTAAAAAACTTAAATTATCAACCATTTAAACTTATGGATGTTCAATAATAAAATATAACTTCATTTATGGACAACCAACTTCATCATACATGTTTATCCAAACATGAACCGATCATTAAAACAATGCAGGCAAACATACCCGAACAATGAAGTTGAACCTCATAACTAATCAAAATGGTTATAAATGAACTTAAAAAGGATATATTAAAAATTTTACATATAAAATAGGTTCTTTAATTATTAATTAATGAAACTTATTTTATTATTAATTTCATTAATTTCAAGTAAATATCACTATCATATTTAAGGTAAGGGATCCTCTCCATTTCACTTTTATTCAAGAATGTATTCTATACTAAGACATTTTATGTGTAATATATAATGATGGGGTATGATTTAAAACCTCCCCCTTACTTCAATAATTATTTATATGTGATTATAAACCCATTTCTCTCTTATTAATCCCTCTTAATTAGACTTGATACCATGTTGATAATCAGTAAGGATTTCTACTCAAATCTCCATTATACCTTTGGGTTGCCTTATATTTTTTCTACCAAAATTAAGTTATCTTATCTATTTATGTTAATATTATAAATTATGTTTAAATGTTCAAAATTCATTTATCTTGACCCTTTCATCATTCTATTTTTGGGATATACATTCTTTTAAGTGATTCCCTCCTCAATACTTCCCGATAAGTAAACCAGTTTTTAAGGGAACTTCCTGAATTCTTACCCGTTTTCAAGTGAAATATATATTCTGTTTTAAGCCACAATTTTCTTGATATAATTAGTATTTTTATTATTAAAACAATATTTTTTTACTTCTAATATTTTATAAGGTATTTTTCCTTTTTCTATTTTAAAGGATCTATAGTATTTTCCTTAAAACATCTCCAAAATGTTTTAATGAAAAAAAAATATTAAATACTTTTCTTACATGTTGTCACTTATACTTGAAATAAATTACAATGATACATAACTATTTTTTCCTTATGAATTTCCATTTATATTTTTTTTCCTTTCTTTCATGGACACTTTTATGATACACCCATTTTTTATGCTTTATGTTATGATTATGGTACCCAATCCTTTTAATGGGTAACCCTTATGTTTATATATGATTGATTATGTATGATAAATTATATGGAAAACATACTCATGGAAAGTAAATATGGGTGAACCCATATAGAGATCCAATTAATTGGGTAAAGTTGACTCTAATGGGATGTTATGTGCGACGGTATTTGCGGTTGGCCTTGGCTTGTGCTACTATGTGAAACGATCTTGGAGGTTAGCCTTGGCTTGTTCTACTATGGGAAAAGGTCTTTGTGGTTAGCCTTGAATCATAATAAATTAATGTTTTATGTTTCTACCACATTTCCATGATTCTATGTTTAAATGATCACAAGATTGCCTTTTGAACGAGGTATGGACACTATGAGTTCATAATGATGCCCTTCAGACTCACTAATCCTCCAGAAATTTTCATGGATTTAATAAATAGATTCTTTAGGGATTACCTTTAAAAATTTATGGTAGTCTTTATCAAAGATATTCTGATATACTCTAAGAGAATTAAGGAACATTAGGAGCATTTTAATATTGTTTTAAAGACTTTACGAAGGGAGAAACTGTATGAAAAGTATAGTAAATATGAGTTCTTGATGTATGAAGTATCTTTCTTGGGGAATGTTATCACTAGTAAAGGAATATCTATAGAGCCTTCCAAGAGAAAGGAGATTGAAGAGTGGCCCAAGCTAATATATGTAAGGTAGATCCACATCTTTCTGGGTATACTTGGGTATTACTGACAATTTGTGATAAAATTTTCACAATTTTCAAACCCAATGACCAAGATGATATAGAAAGGAGTAAAGTTTTTCTTGACTAAGGAATGTAAAGACTCTTTTAAGGAGTTGAAAAAAGTCTTATTATTATGCCAGTACTCACACTCCCAACAAGTGGATAACTCTTTGTGGTGTATAGTGGTGCTTCAAATAAGGGATTAGGTTGTGTGTTGATTCAAAATGGTGAAGTGATAGCCTAAGCGTCAAGGAATCTAAAAATCCATGAGAAAAACTATACCAAGCATGATCTGGAGTTGGAAGTTGTGATCTTTGCATTGAAAATATGGCAGCATTATCTCTATGGGGAGAAGTGCGAGTTATATACTAATCACAAGAGTCTAAAATATATACTCACATAGAAATAGATTAATAGGAACCAACAAAGATGTATAAATCTCATGAAGGATTATTACTACTCAATCCAATACCATCCTAGTAAGGCAAACAAGGTGGAAGATGCTCTAAGTAGAAAAGATCATGCATATTTATGAATGATGAGAATTGAAAAGGATCCAATATTATTAGATTTTTAGAGGATGGAAATGGAAATAATAAAGGGAGGAAAATCAACAATCCTTTCTCAAATGATTTCTCAACCATCCCTCATGGAGAAAATAAAGAATGCTCAAAGAAAATATGTAAAAATTCTTAAAATGGTTGAAGCAATCAGAAATGAAAAATCCTCAAAGTTCATTATTGATGAGGAGGGATTTGTAAGATTTGGGTCATGATTATGTGTACCATATGATCCAGATATAAATAAGGAGCTTCTGGAGGATGCACATAGCTCAACCTTTTCTATTCACACATGGATCACAATGATGTATTGAGATATTTGAGAAAAATTTTGGTGGGAAAATATGAAAAGGGAGATTACTGAATATACATCAAAGTGCCTGGTATGTCAGCAAGTGAAGTATGAGAGGAAAAAACTAAGGGGATGATGCAACCACTACCCATAATAACATGGAAGTGGGAGAACATCATCATGGACTTTGTCACTAGACTTCCAAGTACATTCAGAGGAAACAACTCTATATGGATGATTTTGGATCGTCTTACAAAGGCTGCTCACTTTATTGTGATTCAAGAGGAATTATCATTGGATAAACATTCACGGATATACATCAAATAAGTGGTAAGTATTCATGGAGTACCACTACTTATTGTATTCAAAAGAGATCCAAGATTCACCTCAAAGTTATGGAAAATTCTCCAACATGATCTAATAACTGAATTGAACTTCAGTACGACCAAACATCCTTAAATTGATCGCCAATCTTATCAGACTATTTATACACTAGAAGACATATTGAGAGCATGTTCTATGGAATTCAAAAGAGGATGGTACCAACATCTTCCACTGGTTTAATTATCATACAACAAAAGTTTCCACTCAAGCATCCAAATGAAACCATACGAAGCCCATTATGGGAAATGATTCATAACATGAGCATGCTAGGATGAAGTCGATGTGAGTAAGCTGCTAGGACTTTAAATGGTTGAAGAAATGGTGGAGAAGGTGAAAACCATTTAGCAGCAAATAAAGGAATCCCAAAGTCTACAAAAGAGTTACGAATAAAACCTCCAACGAGACCTTGAGTTCAAATATGGAGACATTGTATTTCTCATCACATCTTCATGGAATATGGTCATGAGATTTGGGAATAAAGGGAAGCTAAGTCCCGGATACATCGGCCCCTTCAGGATTCTTGATCGTATCGGGGCTATGTCCTATCGACTGTCACTTCCACCTACCATGTCCAAAGTACACGATGTCTTCAATGTATCCCTTTTAAGAAAGTACATAGCAGATCCTTCACATGTACTCTTTTCATAGGTGGTATAGTTAGAGAATGACCTTTCTTATGGGGGGAAACCCATGAAGATATTATATTGTAGAGATAAAGTTCTACATAATAAGACTACTCACCTGGTCAGAGTAATGTGGAAAAACCAAAAGTACGAAGAGGAAACATGGGAACTGGATGAGGTAATGAAGGAAAAGTACCCAAACTTGTTTATGTATTAGAATGAAAAACAAAATTTCGAGGGAGATATTTCATAAGGGGGGATAATGTAACGATCCAAAGTTTTCAAGGGAAATTTTCTTCTTATAAATATGTCATATAATCACATGAAATCAAAACCCAATGAAATACTAAGTTCTATGTGACCATTAAACATAATATTGTCAGCTCTGTGATTTGAATTTTAAAAATTTGACATACACGATTCCAATCAATAAGTTATTTGGAGTCTAATATGTCTAACTTAATTTTTGGTGAATAGTAACATACCCTTATGAATAGTAATGTTACCCTTATGAATAGTTACATACCCTAATGAATAGTAATATTTCCAATGATAGTATATAAATAATATTCATGTTGAAGTATGATATACCTATATCTGGGAATAAAAAAATAAATGTTTTAAAATTGTTGTTTTTCGAGTATATTGTGAATTTAATTAAAAATTAAAATAATCATATTTAGAAAATTATTCTTGAAAAATGGTGTTCATTTATGGATTCTACATGTCGAAAAATGGTTTGGGTGAATTTATGAGATTTTTCTGAAATACATGAATTTTTTGTGAAGAGTAAAATACAATAATTTACCATGTAAATACATTATAATTTAAATCCACTATCCTTGACATCATAAGTGATGTAAAAACCCAAATCTCTAACTCGCATGCACTTATTACTATTATTGGTTGTGGAATCATCACTAATTCTTGTCTTATGAAAAAATAATATACTAATGATTATAATATTATGAAAACCCTACTCTCCTCCACTATAAATACCACCCCTGCTTATCTTTTCTCTTCACTCCTATCAAACCTTGTGCCTTTCCTATATTTTGCCCAAATCACTCCCCAAGATCCTCCCCTATGTCCAACATCACTTGGTCTCCTCAAAATACCAAATCATCTCCCTTTAAGAGGCTTTCAATGAAGATTTAATCAAGAGGTAAATTCCAATTTTATTTTCATTCTTTTTCTTTTCAAGTTCATTTGTTTTCTATTGTATCCTTAACTCTGCTCTTCCAAATGTTATGAAAAATACTGTACCTTAAATTTAATTTAATTTTGTTATGATAATAGAATATGTTATTATCATCACTCCTTTACTCTTCTTTTATTTTAGTTGTAAAGTCACCATCTGAGATGTGTTAATTTACCACATTTAAGGACGATAGGTTTTCAATTTCCATTACCATATTCAATTATAGTCATGAAATAATTTTCATGGTTTAAACAGACCATAATATATATATATTATGACTCATCTATGGTTCTGTAATCCTTTTGTATACATGGTTTTGGTTTATAAAACAAAACGTGTTCATTATGATAAAAAAATGCCAATTAGCCCAAAAAGTTGTCACTAATGTTTTATATAATGATTCATCTTCACTTCAAGTAACAAAATTAAATTTTCAACCATGTAACATTTTGAATATTCAATAATAAAATATAACTTAAATTTTAGACAACCACCTTCATCATACAAGTTTATCCAATCATGAACTGATCATTAAAACCAAGAAAGAAAATCGACCCAAACAATGAAATTGAACATCATAACCAATAAAAATTCTTATAAATGAACTTAAAAAGGTTATAATAAACATTTTACATATAGAATAGGTTCTGTATTTTTTAATTAATGAACCAATTCATGTAAGATTTATTTTAGCCTCCTTTTTTAATAAATAAAACCCATCTATACACCTTGGGTATATACTGTTATATGTATATACACATTTAAATTTTAATTATAATCTGAAATATGTTTTCATAAAACTGATTTTAGTGATTAAATTATGTTCTTTAATTGTATGAAACTTATAAGGATTTATCAAAACTTGTTTTCATTATGAAAATTACATGTATACACTTTGTGTATATACAAATTTATGCAATTTTTAGACCCACACACATATATATATAAGAACTGAAATTTCACATATGAATGTATTGATTTGTTTTTATAAGTTTTGATGTAATTAACCTAGTGATGATTTTATGTTTGAAATTTATATTTTGATTTGTTCAAAAAGTTTTATACAATACTCTTGACCCAATTTTATATTTGAAAACAATAACACAACTTTATTTTGTTATTGTGTTTATAAATTTTTTAAGAATTCATCACCTTTATTATTACATGAATGCTTCCCCAATTTATAAATTTTAGGATAGAAGGTTGTAAAAATCTTTTTTCGTTACACATAAATATATATACATGCATAATCACATGCAGTGAAATGTGTTTAATTATTTTCTTATTAATTAATACCTCACATGAAATAATTGTTTTACATTTATACTTATTATATTTCAATTCATGTCAAATATTAAACAATGAATGCTATTAGTTATTAACAGTTATGATTTAATCTGTTTAGATCTACTATTTATCAGTGTATGGAAAATATGAATGATATCTATCTTAAATTAAAAAACATTTATTTTGGTATATAAAATGTTTAATTTCATGAAACAAGGTTTTTTAATTTAAGAGTTATTATGTTATGTGACAAACCCAAAAAAATATTATTTTATGTGTACCAGTTATCATCATTTGTAAAAATGTATATCCATGTTTCCATACAGTCTTTAGTTTAATGTTTATAGTTAATGCATGTTTCATTCATGAATATGGACATAATTTTAATATGGAATTTATCTCTTATAATATCTTATGGATTAAGAATTTAATTATTTGAAGTGGTATGTGATACTTTTAATAAAATACATAAATTAATTATTTGAAGTGGTATGAGACACTTCGAATAAAAATAATAATATAATAAACTAAAGTGGTGTGGGAGACTTTGATTTAAATATATTTAGAAGTATGAGGAATGAATTGGACTTATTATGTGACATGTGAGGCCTGCTATATCCTCTCGATGCATTACTAGGTCTAATGAGACAAACTAGGTCATGACATGAGGCCATGATAGAATGATTAAGTATGGTCTTGGCACAAGGTCTTGATAGAATGTTATGATTGTCCTATATTATGCATTTCCTCAATATGTGATTAATATTTAACCAACCATGTGATTATTCTACTAGTAGAATATCCTTGGTTAATAATCTTTTACTTGTGATAATGGTAATAAATACACATGGCTTAATAAAGTAAGCACTTGGAAAGTATTTTATAAAGAAAGTGTAGCATCTATTTTCAGAACTTTGATATAGAAGTTAGAAATACACTCATCATTTTGTGAATTTAATTTTAAGTGTTAAGTGAATCATGATATTTATTACTTATGAAATTCCAAGAAAGTATTTTTACAATCGTTCATGCACCCTTTCATGTCACCTTTAATTTATTTGATGAACTTATATATATTATATTGCATTACGTGCATTTTTTTGTACTAGAATGATTATTATGAAAAATATTTTATTTGTAGCTCTTAAATAAATATTTAATTTATTTTGTAAGATATTTCCCTAAATTTTTTTTCAAGTAACCTTGGTAAAATTTTGATGACATGCTTCAAGAAATGTTGTTTTCCTTTTAAGAAAAGGTTTTTTAATTATTTTAAAAGGATGTTTTAAAAAGGAATTACATTAATTGGTTTTAAAACCCATTATAGAGTGTTTTAAATTCTCACCCTGCATTTTTAATTTGTTTTTTATAGGATTAGTAGTTTTTTCATCTTTGAGTGATGGATTATTTATAAATCTTATCACGTTCAGTTTTGAATAAATGTATCAGCTGTATCTGGTTTTCCAGAACCTAGAATGGGAAGATGCTCAGTGATGGAATGTGATGTGTAATTTTATCATCAGGTTGTTATAAAAATAATAATTACACACCATGTTTTAGGCACCGACTCCGGGCTTCTGGGGTCGGGTCCTCACAGTTGGTCACCTCTGTGATTTTAATTTCAAAAATATGACATACATGGTTGCGATCAGTAAGTTATTTGGTGTCTAATATGACCAAATTATTTTTTAGTGAATAGTAACATACCCTTATGAATAGTAATGTTAACCTTATGAATAGTGACATACCATAATGAATAGTAACCTTACCTAAGATAGTATATAAATAAGATTCAAGTGGAAGTACGATATACCTATATCGAGGAAGAAGAAAATTAATGTTTTAAAATTGTTGTTTTTCGAGTAAATTGTGAATTTGATTAAAAATTAAATTAATCATAGTTAGAAATTATTTTAGAAAAATGGAGTTCATTTTTGGATTCTACACATTGAAAAATGGTTTGGGTAAATGTTTGGTATTTTTCTGAAATACTTGAATTTTTGGTGAATAGTGAAATACGTTAAATTACCATATAAATACATTATAATTTAAATCCACTATTCCTAACATCATAAGTGATTTAATAACCAAAATATATAAATCACATGCACTTATTACTATTCTGGATCATGTAATCATAACAATTTCTTATCTAATGGAAAAATAATAAACTAATGATTATAATATTATGAAAACTCTCCTCTCCTCCACTATAAATACCACCCCTCCTTACCTCTTCACTTCACTCCTCTAAAGCCTTGTTCATTACCTATATTCTTCCCAAATTACTCTCTAAGATCCTACCCCCATGTCCAAAAGTTATTGTTCTCCTCAAAAGACCAAATCCTCTCCCCTTAAGAGGCTCTCAAGGAAGATTGAGTCAAGAGGTAAATTCCTCTTTTCTTTTCTTTCTTTTTCTTTTCAAGTTCATTTGTTTTCTTTTCTATCCTTACCTATTCTCATCCAAATGTTATGAAAACTATATTACCTTACATGTACTATAATTTTGTTATGATAATGGAATAATTTATTATAATCTCTCATTTACTCTTATCTTATTTTAGAAGTAACGACACCACGTGAGATGTGTTAATTTACCACATTCAAGGATGACGAGTTTTCAATTTCTGTTACTATATTCAATTCTGGTCATGAAACCATTTTCATGGTTGAACCAGATTATAATAAATTTATTATTCCTCATCTATCATTCTGGAATCCTTTTTTACACATGGTTTTGGGAAATAAAAAAATGTGTTCTTTGGGGTCAAAAACTGCCAATTAACCCAAAATGTTGTCACCAAAGTTTAATATAATGATTCAAATTCACTCCACGAAAACAAATTAAATTTTAAAACATGTAACTTTCATTATTTTAAATAATAAAATATAACTTCAATTCTATACAAACTCCTTCATCATACATGTTTATCCAAACATGAACTGATCATTAAAACCAAGTAAGCAAACAGACTCGAACAATGAAATTGAACCTCATAGCCAATCAAAATGGTAATAAATGAACTTAAAAAGGTTATAATAAATATTTTAAATATATAATAAGTTCTCGAATTATAAATTAATGATCCTAATTTGAATAGCCATTTCATTAATTTCAAGAAAAGATCACCATCGGATTTAAGGTAAGGGATCCTCTCCATTTCACATTTATTCAAGAATGTCCTCTGTGCTATGACATTTTATGTGTAGTCCCTAATGATGGGGTATGATTTATAACATCACCCATACTTACCTCATTCTTTATAATTGATGATAAACCCATTTATCTCTCATTAATCCCTCCTAAGTACACCTGATACCATGCCGATAATCTGTAAGGAATTCTACCTGAATCTCATTTATTCATTTATGTTTCCTTGTCTTTATTTCTACCAAAATGAATTTATCTTATATATTTATGTTCATATTCTAAATTCTATATACATATAAAAATTTAATTTATCAATACCCTTACTTCATTCTATTTTGGGGATATACATGCTTTTATGTGATTCCCTCCTCAATACTTCCCGATAAGCAAACTTGTTTTTGAGGGAACTTCCCAATTTATTACCCAATTTAAAGTGCACTATATCTTCTGTTTTAATCCACAATTATATTTATAAAATTAGTCTTTTTTATTATGAAAACTATCTTGGTTTACTTATGGGTTTTTATAAATTATTGTTCCATTTTTCTATTTTAAAGGTTCTATAGTATTTTCCTTAAAACCTCTCAAAAATGTTTTAATGTTAAAATTTCTAAAATAATTTTCTTACATTTTTACAATTATACTTGACATAAATTCTCATGACACATTCCTAATTTTCCCTTATTAATGTCCATATATATTTTATTTCCTTTCTATGATGGAAACTTTTATGATATGCCCATTTTTTATTCTTTATATCATGATTATGGTACACAATCCTTTCCATGGGTAACCCTTATGTTTATATATGATTGATTATGTAGGATTCCTTATGTGGAAAACATACTCATAGAAAGTTAATATGGGTGTTCTCAGATAGAGCTCCAATTCATTGGGTATATATGAGTCTCATGAGACATTATGTGCAACGGTCCTGGCTGTTAGCCTTAGCCTGTGAACTATGTGAAAAAGTCTTGGCGGTTAGCCTTGGCTTGTGATACTATGGGAAACAGTCTTGGTGGTTAGCCTTGAATCATAATAAATTATTTTTTTATGTTTCTATAACATTTCCATATTTCCATGTTTAAATTATCACATGTTTATATGTTCTGATTCCCTATGTTACATGACTTTTTATATATTTATCTCTTGTCTTCTAACCCATGTGATCATGATTTATTCTTATTCTTATTACCTTACTGGGCTTTTTAGCATGCCCCTTTTTCGTGTTATACCCAGGTTATCCTATACAGATGTATGATCACAATGAGAGTTAGGAGCCCAATAAGAAGATTAAAGAAGGAAACATTTTTCCCCATGTTTTTAGTTTTATGTACCTAGTCTTCCAAGACCATACATAATCATTATGTCAAGGACTTGTACCATGACCTAGTTTGTCTCATGATACCTTTCGATGCATCGACAAACTATATCAAGCCTCACTCATAACATAATAATTCCAATTCATTTTTCATATGTCTAAATGTCTTTATATCAAATTTTCCCATACCAATTTAAGTTATTATATTATTTTTTGTTTGAAGTGTCCCATACCACTTCGAATAATTTATTTATTTATTTTATTCAAAGTGTCCTATACCACTTAAAATAATTAAATTATTAATCCATAAGTTATCTTAAGAGATAAAATTAATTTTTCAATTATATACATATTAATAAACCAAATGAATCTTGCATTAATTATAAACATTAATCTAAAGACTACATGGACACATAGGCATACATTTGTACAAATGATGACGACTGGTGCAGATAAAATAATAGTTTGTTTGGGTTTGTCACATAAAATAATATTTATTAAATTCAAAAACATTGCTTCATGAAATTAAACATTTTCTGTACAAAAATACAAGTTTTTGAATTTTTGATATTTATCATTCTTGTTAAAACCATGCACTAATAAATTGAAATGTCAACCAGATTAAATCATAATCTTAAATAACTAATAGAAATTATTTTGGTAGATTCATCATGAACTAAAACATAATATTTTCAAAAGTATAACATTTATTTCATGTGAGGTATTGATGTATAAACAATTAAACACACTTCTCTATGCATGTATGTGAATATGTATTAAACATAAGATACTTCCAAATATTTATCCTAAATTTATAAATTGAGATTAATGCAATATCATTTGAAAAAAAAAGTGACGACTTCTTTTAAAATTTTTTGGCACACAATAACAGAAAAAACATTTCTTATTATTTTGCAATATCAAATTCCATTTGTGATCACTCAGACATGAAAATATGTAATTGTGGTACTTATTCATACATGTGGGTTTCTAAATTAGAATTAAAGGAATATGTATAAGGATAGGAATCACCTTTTAAAATAATTTCCTCATTTTTGAGAATAAATGAATCTTAAACAGATTAGGATTAAAACATTTTACATTTGTATATATACTTATACATATATTTATTATTTTAGAAACCCCAAATCCACACTTATTATCACTATTACAAGTAATAAAATCATTATTTAATTACTGATAAATATCACTTGAAAAATCCCAAAATAGATTAGGTTTGAAGATTATATAAAACCATATATATAAATGCTTTTTTAACACATTTAAAAATTAATTAAAATATCATAAAATTATATTATAATCTTAATAAATCAAAATAATAATTTATGAATTCATTTTATGAAAATAAAATTTCATTTAATTTATTAAACTAATCATAAAATTGTAATTAAATATTCATGCCTTAAAAAATACCAAAAATTTATCAATAAATTTTAAAATAATTATTTACTTATTATATGACATAATTATATCATATTAACACTTATAAGATGGATAAATTTTACTTTTTTCTCTCATTTGTGAGGTTACTGTAGAGAACCAAATCTTGATGTACATGGACATTACATTAATTTTGCAGATACTTAATACATAAAAAAAACAGACACACAAGGACCGTAATAGTTTAGTGTCTTTGGAAACTCAGAACGTAATCTTCTAATCGTTGTGAAAGATCTTCAACATCTCCCATAAAGATCTTACCCTTTTGGTTTTCATACCTAAAACCTTTATTTAAATCTTGGGGAAAAGAAAACATATAAAGGGTGAGCTCAAATGCTCAGTAAGGTTAATCATGTATAAAATAAAACAAATCATATATATTTGAACTTAAAAACATGAACATAATGTTTAAACATCAAAATCTTGGGAAATGACATAAAACATGGAAGTACATAAGGCATAGATCATAAATAAACATTAATCATGATAAAATAGAATGGGAATAAAACATGTGATTGTGGAAACCATTAATCACATGATATGATTTCCATAGTAGCCAAGGCATTTCTGCTAAGACCATCTTAGTGGACAAAGTCCCTTTCTGAATCGAGTTCACTCCTCGTTCCAGTCCTGTATTACTGAACCAGATTAACTTACCGTTCCAGCCATGTCTATATCATGAGATATAAATCTTTACCCAATTCATTAGATGGATATATTGGTCCCACCCATCTCAAAATGATGCCATTCTTATGTGTGTCACAAGACCATAAATCATACATCATAGCATAACCCATGTAATAAAAATGTGATTCTTAAACATCATGCCATTATAACATAAATCATATAAGATTAAAGGACTTCATAAAAATAATTCCATCATAACATAATAAAATAAATGTAAAAATAGGAATAGAAACAGAACCTTGTATTATCATAGATGGAAAATAATTTTGATAAAACACTTGAACTCCATTCTTGAGGAAAATATCCTTTCTACTTCAAAACATTTTACTTTCTTAAAATGTCATATAATTTTATACTAAAAGAAGTTGATTAAAAATAAACATGAAAACTTTTGAAGGAATCTTCATGGAAATAATGTTCTAAAAATCCATTCATGCCATATATGTTAAAAAAACATTCTTCTCGTACATTGGCCAGAAATGTCAAAAAGTACCTCGTACGAAAAATGACAAAAGATTCCTTTCATATATTTTACTAAAAACTCACCGAAGGGTAAAATTGGATTTAAAAAATTGTAGTAGGGTATAAATAATATTACATATTGAGGAAAAATGGATGTGGATGATGAATATTTCCTAGTAAATTCTGAAGTATAAACAATCTCGGATAAAAATTGAGATTGCGAGATTTTCCCTTACCTTACATCAGATATGATTCGTATATATCCGAACCTTGTGTATAATGATTTAAATAATGTCATTGATTTATTAAAAAATGATATTCATTGTTATGATATCATATATGGTTCACTTATGACTTTATATTACCCGTTCTTTTGTAAATTCAATGTTAAAGCATCATTTTGGGTAAAATCGTTTCATTTATCGTACGTGTTTTGACTTGTTGTTCTTGATATTATTACTTATATACTGATTTAAATAATTCCAGAATGTAAAAAATTATTTATATAAAATATATATTCATCATATACATATATATATATGATATATCGATAAATGGAATGAAATACATCGTTCATGGAGATGGTAGGCCGTACGTACGCATGAACGCTGTTTTCGTTTCCTTATTGAATTGAATGAAATTAAGTAGATGAAATACATATATATATATATACATAAATCCAGTATCATTATTATGTCATATATTTCATTATTATTCATTATATATACTTTATAATCATTCATGAATGGTTAACACAGAGAATGAATCTCATCGCGTCGTGGAGACGGTAGTCCGTACGTACGCATGAGCGATGGTATCATTCCCATGATCATAGAATTGTATTGAAGTTTATGTTTAATATTTCAGAATAAATATCAATTTAAAATAATAATATATAGTTATTTATTTACACCATTATAACCCATCCATGTAAGGTGGTGGTCGAAAACAGATTACACCACGTCGTGGAGATGATATTTCGTACGTACGCACACGCGGTGATTTCATTTTCCGTAGGATGGATAGAAGGTGAAATAAGGTTGTTTACTTTTTATAATAACCTATCAGTATATAAGTAATACTTATGTTATTAATTTATAATGAGACAACTAAATAATAAGAAGTATAAGAAGAAAGAAACTTGAACGAATCGGTAGAAGAGATTACCTCTTCTTTGATGAACCTCCTTTAAGCTTCCTCTTAAGGAATTAGAGTTGGTATTTTGAGAAGAAAAAAACCTCCAAAATGTTTCTAGGGAAGTTTATAAGAGAAATGGTCAGGGGTTGGTAGAGCTACAAGGCTCAAAAGGGTGTGAAGAGAAGAGGGAATGGGTGCCCTTTTTATAAGGGAGGAGAGGGGCACCTTTGGAAAAACTTAAAATATTATTTTATAATAAAGTCATACTCAGTTTTTAATAGCTCCAAATTAATTTATTTCGAATATAAGGTGATTATGGGTCTATATCCTCTCAGCCAATAGATTTTAGACAGGTTTGGGTCATTATATTAACCTTATCTTTTAGTTTTAACTCTTAGTTAATTAGACTGACAATTACCATGTCACTTTGTATTTTTATATTATATAGTTAATAAACTTACCATATACATCCAAGAGACCCCAAAGTGGTAAATTAATGATACAAATATCATGATATAAGTATCTTGTCCAAACCTTATATTTTTAGGAATATAATAACAATTAATAATATTATATTTTAAAAAAAAACTATTTTATGTCAATTTTGACACTATTTGGTAATGGATTTTTGTGAAAATCATAACTGCATGATTACTTCGATAAAAGCTACTTAATTAAATAATAACATGTCATATTAACCTATAAAATTATTTTAATTCATATAAAGTCCCAAATTACATTTATTTGGGTATTTATAAAATCATTTATTTTAATATTTCATTATTTAGGTAATTACTACATCATCATTGTGTCATAAATAACATAAATTAATTAATTTATAAAAATTATAAATAAATTAACATTAGGTATGAAATATTTATGTATTTCTAATTTATATTTATAGTCGAATTTATCTTATGTATAACCCTATATTAAAAATGATTTAGTTCTTAAACTTTGATTTTAACTATTTTAACCCTTCTTTAAATAAATTAATAATAAATGTCCTAATCTAATCCTAGTGGACCTAAATGGTCATATTTTACTCTTAAGGTTGTCTTTCGTCGAATTAAACTTATCCAATATAATTAGGACATGTGTTAGGGTAATAATAAAATCATTTTTAACCTTAATTTCCCTATTTACTTTTAACCGTGGTAAATAAAAGTAAAAAGTTACTATTCAACAAAAATTATTTTCGTCTCATTGAACCAAATTTTAGTCCTTGATATTAATATTGTCTCTCGGATTTTCAAAATTCCACTCACAGAAGCGGTAAAATTAAGTTTTATGTGAATTTCCAAATTCTCCCAGGAGGTGGGTAAAAACGGTGAAAAGTTCAATAAAATTTTTATATATCTAAAATTATTATAAAATGACTCCAATTAATTAAATTGAACTTATATAGGTATTATGTATCAATTTTTAACTAAAATAAATTTAAATAAAATAAATAATTATTTAAATAAAAAGTCGGTTTTTAAATAATAACCCAGTGTTTTCACTATTCATCAAAAATTAAAAGTTTTCAAAAAAATACCAAAAATTCAACCTAGGATATTTTCGATATTCTGAATCCAAAAATGAAGTCCATTTTGAAAAATAAAATTTCAAAAAGTGGGTATTACCATTCATAAAAACTATTTTATATAATATTTTAATAATATCTTGTTTAGTGAAACTTGGTATTGCGTATAACACACGCTATCGTGGAAGGTCGTGGTTGTGTGTAAAGCAAGCCAAGTCAGGGATGCGTGTAGTGCAAGCTCTTTTTGGTGTAGCATACAACACAAGACATCAATGAAATTAAAAAAAACAATTCTCATAAAATCTCGGTTTGCTATATTCTACCCCCCTTAAAATGAATTTCTCCCTTGAAATTCGTTGGAGTTATAAATGGTTTTCTACTCGAAGGTTTCTTTAATTGAAACACACATCATAAAATGGAATAAAAAAACTTTAAAAAATAAATTATGAAACGTAATGGTTACCCAAATTAACAAATCACTTGGTTTCCACATAGGAGAACATAGGTGAAAATATGGATATGGAAGAGAAATATAACCGTCATGTTCTGATGGAGAGTGGTAGAGAACAGGGCTATGAAAAATCCAACAATTACAAAACCATAAATTTGTGGTGATCTAAGGTACCATCTGATTCATCGTATATGAGGACACTCAGACAACATTTTTTTTCAAGATCATTTCCCTAAAGATTAAGAATTAGAAGAAATACTTACTTTATTTCGGTACAATCTCACCGTTGTTCGTGCCTTGTAAAATTTCCACTTAATCTCTTAAAGAAATGAAGTAGAGTTTGTCATTCTTGAAGTGTTAGCAGATCATGTGATAGAATGATGGGTCATTCCATCTGTCTCAAAAAAAATATTAAAAAAAGTTATAAGTCCATCTTATGTTGAAATTAATCGTATATGGTTCCAAAAATGGACTTATACTTCATCTATCATAGCGCTTAATAAAATAAAACTAGTTTTTACTAACCAAGGACATTCTGTAGGCCAGTGGTAGGCGATAAAGGCCTGTCACACTTTATTTGTGGGTTCGATTCCCAAAGCCTTGTCCGACGTGACGGGTTGTCGCCCGTCCTACGAGTTGTCCTTTTTCTAAAACTATATTATTATAACATTCTATAAATAATATTGAAAAAAATTTCTAGCCTTAAACAATACTAACATATGTTTAACATAATCCATTCTAATCTTTAGGCTTATCCAAAAATACATATGTCCAATCTCATAGTATAAAGAAAACGATTACTTAAAATGTCACATAACAAGCATGTGAATGCCATCATTTATCCCCCATATATCATAAGATATATCTTGTTGGTCACATTCCGAACATGTGAATACCTTAATCATGTATTATCTTGAAAAATGAATACACATTAAACCTTAGTGAAAACATGAATGTAGTTAAAAGTTAAATCTTCCTACATACCAAAATCCAAAAAATTATATATACTCAAACCATGATATCACTTAGTCCTTATATGAATCATGAGCTCATGAATACTATCAAATAATTTATTTTCTTTTTTATCCCTTCATTATGCGCATATCATCTTCCTTCCTAAAATATCTCAATCACTTTCCATGGTTACCGGTACCATAAAATTATTGAAAACCACAATAGAACAGTACATAAATATTCCAATATTCCACGATACTATATACAACATTATTTTGGAATCCCATTACATAAACACTTAATCATTCCACCACATCGTTTTCATATTCAACATCACCAATAGTGATCACATGTGACTTCCATTTTTCCATTGCCTTAAGTGGTTGATCATGTCGATCATCATTAACCCTTGGATTAGGGAATTGATTATCATAATGCCCCATTTCATTTCACATGAAGCATTGAAGTGTTGGTGGTGCGTTCTCTGCAGTCTTTTCTTTATTCACATCATTAACAACCCTTTTTCCATTACTTCGACACTCAGCTACTCGATGACCTTCTTTTCCACACTTAAAAACATTTTCTAGTCCCTTTAAGACAATCTCCCCCATGATTCTTTCCACACTTTGAGCATAAAGAAACATTTATCTTATTTTCACCATTTTTATGAGATTTCTTCTTGAACTCCATCTTTCGTTTCTTGTCAAAACCATGAGATGGATATGTTACACCAACTTCCAGTTCTACCTTGATGGCACAACACACAATTTCTTCATAGGTACTGAAGTCTCTTATAGCTAATGCCCTTCGAAGACTTGGTTTTAAGCCATTGAAGAATCGATCAACTTTACTTTCAGGTTGGATGATAAAGCCAGATGCATACCTTGTAAGCCTTGTAAAATTTTCTTCGTATATACCAAAAGATTCATCATCCTTTTTCTTATGCTCAAGGAAATCCTTTTCCATCTTTGTTCAAATAATACGAGTGAAGTACTTATTTAAAAATAAGTTCTTGAACTCATCCCATTCCATGGATTCAATTTTATCTCGGGGCCTCGTATTCTTAATTAGAGCCCACCATTTATCTGCCTCACCTTCTAAAAGGTAAATATCCAGAATGAATTTTTCATGTTTCAAACAGCTAATTATGGAAAATATCTTTTCAATGGTACTAACCCATTGTTCAGCAAAAAGTGGATTAGAAGACCCATTTAAAGAAGGTGGACATTGCCTCATGAAGGACTCAATAGAATATTGTTCCCTTCTCTGCTCAGTTGGAAGTCCAGAATGATTAATAGCTTGTGTAAGTATAGTAATAATATTTTACACTCTATCTCCCATAACATTGGTTTGTTCAGGAGGAAAATCATTGCATTTTCCATTACATTGACCAACACTGTTCCTTCGGGTTCCAGCCACCATCTAAAGCCCAAAAAGAATAGTGTGAGAGGAAAAAATCATGCTAGGGAAAACAACATAATAAAGGGGTTGTACCTTCAATATCTACCATATTAGGTTTAATTCTAATATCGTATCCATAATTATAGGACTATAACCTATACGTATACTTATCCTTAGGGACATCCCTAGACATACCTTAGAAATATCTCTAGGGATCCCACTAAAGTTTTCGCATCCTTGTTTCCAAAGGTTAACTAAACCTTTTCTCTGATACCAACTGTAGATACCCTAATCTTGACGTACATGGACATTACATTACTTTTGTGAAATAATTAATACATAACAAAAACAGACACACAAGGACCGTAATAGTTTAGTGTCTCTGGAAACTTGGAATGTAATCTTCTAATCGTGGTGAAAGATCTTCAATATCTCCCATAAAGATCTTCCCCTTTTGGTATTCTTACCTAAAACCATTCTTTAAATCACGGGGAAAAGAAAACATATAAAGGGTGAGATCAAATTATCAGTAAGGGTAATAATGGATAAAATAAAACAAATCATATACATTTGAACTTAAAAACATGAACATAATGTTTAAACATCAAAATCTTGGGAAATGGCATAAAACATGGAACTACATAAGGCATAGATCATAAAGAAAAATTAATCATTATAAAATAGCATGGGAATAAAACATGTGATTGTGGAAACCATTAATCACATGATATGATTTCCATAGTAGGCAAGGCATTGCTGCCAAGACCATCTTAGTGGACAAAGTCCCTTTCTGAATCGAGTTCACTCCTCATTCCAGTCATGTATTACTGAACCAGATTAACTTACCGTTCCAGCCATGTCTATCTCATGAGATATAAATCTTTACCCAATGAATTGGAGGTATATATAGGTATCACCCATCTCATCATGATACAATTATTATGTGTTCCACAAGATCATAAATCATACATCATAGCATAACACAGGTAACAAAAATGGGATTCTTAAATATCATGCCATCATAACATAAATCATATAAGATAAAAGGACTTCATAAAAATAATTCCATCATAACATAATCAAATAAATGTAAAAATAGGAATAGAAATAGAAACCTATATTATATTATATGGAAAATAATTTTGATAAAACACTTTAACTCCATTCTTGAGGAAAATATCCTTTCTACTTCAAAAACATTTTCCTTTCTTAAAATGTCATATAATTTTAAACTAAAAGAAGTTGATTATAAATAAACTTGAAAACTTGTAAATGAAGCTTCATGAATTTTTTTTTGTAAAAATCCATTCATGTCATATAAGTTAAAAAAACATTCTTCTCGTACTTTGGCTGGAAAAGTCAAAAAGTACCTCGTACGAAAAACGACAAAATATTTCTTTGATATCTTTTACTAAAAACTCACCGAAGGGTAAAATTGGATTTAAAAAATTTTAGGAGGATATAAATAATATTACATATTTAGGAAACATGGATGTGGATGATAAATATTCCCCAGTAAATTTTGAAGTATAAACAATCTCGGATAAAAATTGAGATTGCGATATTTTCCCTTACCTTACGTCTGATATTCTTCGTATGTATCCAAACCTCGTTTATAATGATTTAAATAATTTAATTGACTTATTACAGAATCATATTCATTGTTATGATATCATATATGGTTCAATTATGACTTTATATTACCCGTTCATTTTTAAATTCCATGTTAAAGCAGCATTTTGGGTAAAATCGTTTCATTTATCGTACGTGTTTCGACTTGTTGTTCTTGATATTATTACTTATATACTGATATAAATAATTATAGAATTTCAATCATGATTTATATATAATATATATTCAGAATATAAATATATATATGATAGATCAATAAATGGAATGAAATACACCGTTCATGGAGACGGTAGGCCGTACGTATGCATGAACTCTGTTTTTGTTTCCTTATTGAATTGAATGGAATTAATTAGATGACATACATATATATATACATAAATCCAGTATCATTATTATGTCATATATTTCATTATTATTCATTATTTATACTTTATAATCATTCATGAATGGTTAACATGGAAAATGAATCTCATCGCGTCGTGGAGACGGTAGTCTATACGTACGCACGAGCGATGATATCATTCCCATGATCGTGGAATTGTATTGAAGTGTATGTATAATATTTCAGAATCAATATCACTTTAAAATGATCATATATAGTTATTTATTTACACCATTATAACCCATCCAAGTAAGGTGGTGGTCGAAAACAGATTACACCACGGCGTGGAGACGGTATTCCGTACGTACGCACGCGTGGTGATTTTGTTTTCCATAGGATGGATAGTAGGTGAAATAAGGTTGTTTCATTTTTATAATAACATATAATTATATAAGTAAAAATGATGTTATTACTTTATAATCAGACAACTAAAGAAGAATAATTAGAAGAAGAAAGAAACATGAAAGAATCGGTAGAAGATATTACCTATTCTTTGACGCACCTCTTTTAAGTTTCCTCTTAAAGAAGTAGAGGTGGTATTTTGAGAATACAAGAACCTCCAGAATGATTCTAGGTATGTGGAGAAGGGAAATGGTCAGGTGTTGGCCGAGCTTAAAGGCTCAAAAGGGTGTGAAGAGAAAAGGGATGGTGCACTTCTTATAAGGGAGGAGAGGGGCACCTTTGGAAAAACTTAAAATATTATTTTATAATAAAGTCATACTCGGTTTTTAATAGATCCAAATTGATTTATTTAGAATATAATTTTAGTATGGGTCGAAATATTTTCATCCAATAGATTTTAGACAGGTTTGGTTCATTATATTAACCTTATCGTTTAGTTTTAACTCTTAGTTAATTAGATTGACATTTACCATGTCCCTTTTTATTTTTATATTATATAGTTAATAAACTTATCATATACATCCAAGAGACTCCCAAGTGGTCAATTAATGATACACCTATCATGATATATGTATATTTTCCGAAACATATATTTTTAGGAATATAATAACAATTAATAATATATTTTTTTTAAAAACTATTTTATTTTAATTATGACACTATTTGGTAATGGATTTTTTGTGAAAATCATAACAGCATGATTAGTTCGAAAAAATATAATTAATTCAATAATAACATGTCATATTAACCTATAAAATTAGTGTAATTCATAAAAAGTCTCAAATTACATTTATTTGGGTATTTATAACATCAATTATTTTAATATTTCATTATTTAGGTAATTAATGCATCACCATTGTGTCATAAATAACTTAAATTATTTATTGTCTAAAAATTATAAATAAACTACCATTAGGTATTAAATCTTTTTAACTTTCTAATGAATATTTATAGTCTAATTTATCTTATGTATAACCCTATATTAAAATGATTTACTTATTAAACATTGATTTTAACTATTTTAACCATTCTTTAAATAAATTAATAATAAATGTCCTAATCTAATCCAAGTGGACCTAAATGGTCATATTTTATTCTTAAGTTTTTTTTTGGTCTAATTACACTTATCCAATAGAATTAGGACATGTGTTAGGGTAATAATAATATCATTTTTATCTTTAATTACCCTATTTACATTTAACCGTGGTAAATAAAAGTAAAAAGTTACTATTCACCAAAAATTATTTTCATCTCATTGAACCAAATTTTAGTCCTTGATATTAACCATGTCTCTCGGTTTTTTGAAATTCCACTCACAAAAGCCGTAAAATTATGTTTTATGTGAATTTCCAAATTCTCCTAGGAGGTGGGTAAAAGACGGTGAAAAGTTCAATAAAATTTTTATATATATAAAATTATTATAAAATGACTCCACTTAATTACATTGAACTTATATAGGTATTATGTATCAATTTTGACCTAAAATAAATTTAAATAAAATAAATAATTATTTAAATAAAAAGTCGGTTTTTAAATAGTTACCCAGTGTTTTCACTATTCATCAAAAATTGAAAGTTTTCAGAAAAATACCAAAAATTCGACCTAGGATAATTTTGATATTCTGAATCCAAAAATGAAGTCCATTTTGAAAAATAAAATTTCAAAAAGTGGGTATTACTATTCATAACAGCTAGTTTATATAATATTTTAATAATATCTCGTTTAGTGAAACATGGTATTGTGTATAACACATGCTATCGTGGAAGGTCGCGGTTGCGTGTAAAGCAAGCCAAGTCAGGGATGCGTGTAGTGCAAGCTCCTTTTGGTGTAGCGTAAAACACAGGACATCAATGAAATTAAAAAGAATAATTCTCATAAAATCTCGGGTTGTTAAAGTTACTATTACATTGGTCAATTTACTATTCATAAGGGTCACATTACTATTCAAATGGTCAAGTTACTATTTCATCCAGATGTGTTCCTTACCTTATAGAGATACCTTTTATTTCACAAATTTTTCATTTATCAAGTTTTTATTGTGTTTTATAAGTAATATTATGTGTTTATTCTATAATACATAATTATAAGAAGGGAATTCCATTTATAGAACATTAGGTTGTTACAAGGAGTCTCTCCTATCATTAGTGAGATGGATACGGGTCAAGGATATACCCTGTTAAAATGGTTCATTAAGTGAAAACTTAGAGAAAGGATGACTTACCCCTTGTGAGTATAGGGAGGTCCAGGTTTTATGCCTGGTTGGATGTGTGGATAGGTGGATTGTAATGGTTTATGCCAAAATGGAACTTGTGAAATAGTTTTAGAACATTGTTTGGTTTCTCTCCTTGGAACTTGATTTGTTTTGTGAAATCTGTTTGGTTATAGAACTTGTTTATATTTTGATATAAACTATTTTAGAAACAATTTTATATAAACAATTTTATATAATCATTCTAACATGTTCTATCATAGCGACATGAGTAGGGAAGTCATCAGGGAAAAACTAATGTGTTTTAGTACTCACCCATTCTTTGGAACTTTTGTGCCTCTTTAGATATTGTTCATTGAGATACGGGCAAAGGTAAGGTGTCAAAATTCTCTAGTGGCACTTAGTGATACATGGAATGTTTTGTAGAGTCGAAGCATGGAGTAGGTTATAGATTTGGAGTTGTTGTTATATTTGAGTTTTTTTGGTCTTGTAGTCTTCCATCGTGGTACTCTTTTGTATTTTTATTTTGATATAAATGGATTTACTTTGTATTATCTTTAATTTATATCATGCATCTTGTAGTGGTTAATCTATTTATGTTAAGTTTGGTTGGTCGTTTTATTTTTCAAATTGTAAATTTTCCCTCACATGTTCATGAATCAATTTTCATTTATTTCTAGCCTTTGGTGTCTTGGGGATGTCACATAAGGCCAATTATTGTACTCTTTCTCAATCCAATGAAGAGGGGAATGATGTTACAAGTGGTATACTTACTTTTCCTTCAGATTATCTTTAGAGAATAAGTGGTCATTAGTTCTGTGGGTCTTGGATTTGGTATTCATTCTGGTCTATTCCTTCCGTCGGGTTGATAAATAGAAGTAAGATTGTTAGGACTTGAAATGTAGAGCATAAAAAGACTTATCTAACAATTTTATGCGGAACTTCAATTTACCAAGGAGTTGGTTACATAACTATTTTGGTGACACTTATTAGATTTGAAATCTCATTTTCATGGGTTTATCCAATGAGATGAGCATGAAATGAATTAGAAAATGGCTTCCCACTAGGAATGAATATTTCATTTTGAGTAATGATATATGATTTGGTGCCCTATGTTGTTTTTTTTTAAAATGTTGAATCTGTCTTCAAATTAAAGACATTGAAAAGATCATAGTTGTGGTATTTTGAAAATGTGTTGATTTCAAAAACAAGTTGAAAATTTTCAAAAATGGTGGAATATGGTAAATATTAATTTTTTAAAGCATTGTAGTGATAGAATTTTAAATGTTAATACTTCACTTGATAGAGAGTGAGAATTATGAAATTTGTTGTTTTTTTAGAACATTGAACTCGGTAGGCATCATAGAAACCAACAAGAGGAAGATGATGAGAATGTGGTTGCACCTAAGCCACAGGTGAACCAACAACTAGTTTAGAGTATAGTCCAAGCTTTTCAAACTATGGATATACAAAACTAGAGGGATTAACTAAGGAAAGTAGATCACTCCATCCAGTTCTAGAAGTAGAATACACCCATATTATGGGGTGATTCTAAACTAGAAAAGGTAGAGGTGTGGCTGAACAGGATGAATCATATCTTCTATTTCATTGTTACACCACCAGAGCTGAAAGCCAAGTTGGAAATGTATATGGTGGAGGATATTAAATGATAGTGGTGGGATTAAGCTATTCAGGCTAAATTGGACCACGACCTGGCATGACAGTATTTTGAGGAATTTTTCAACAATCAATTCTATCCTCACATGTTTAGATTTCAAAGAATGATAGAATTTTTCATCTTGAAGTAGGAAAACTTTTTCCTCATGGTGTATGTGGCTAAATTCATGAATTTAGTGCGCTTTGCACCTGAAGATGATTCTAGTTGTCCTTGAAGGCACACATCTTTGAATCTGGGCAGAGGCATGATATTCTCTTGAAGATTGATGTGATTTTTATTACAGATTATACAGAGACAGTAAATAGAGAAATATTGGTAAAAAGTGAAATCTCAGGAGCTACGGCTAGAGGAAGCATAGTGATACCTATGAGAAATGGTGGGAACTCTAATGCTGGGAACAAGTAGAATAGGGAAATATATTTCCAAGGTGAGAGTATGAATTTGAATCAAATAACTAGATTAGTGAATCTTCCTCTAAGACCAAAGGGTTGTCCTGGATGTTTTCAATGTTGTTCATTTGACAACATGAAGTGACAATGTACAGAACCACCTAGATCATTCAAAAATTGTAACCAGATGGGGAATCTTTAACGCTATTGTCATAGTGATCTAAGGAAGGGTGTTAGGGACACTCCTCATGCATCATAGGAGGAATATGATTCGATGGGATGAGGGTAGAGGAATAATCTTCATCAGAAGAACAGAGCTAGAAATGGTGATTTTAGGAGTACCATGACTCCTTCAGCAGTTCGATCTCTATAGGGAAATATAGAGAAAAGTACGTCAAGAAAGAAATTATATGGAGTTGAGCAGGTGGTTGTGGATGATCAGTCTAGACCATTTATGGTGTGAGGTATGATTCTTTCAAATTATACTCTTATGAAATATTTTTTTATAAAGGTTCATCCCATTACTTTATTGTTCTCATTTTTTTATTTTCTATGTTTAAAAGTTGAGATGATGCCTCCTATGTTAAAACATCAAAGTCCTCTAGGTCAGAGAGAATGTTGAACATTTGTGTGCAGAGAATTTTCTATAAATTTTTATGAAGATTAGATTAAATGGGACTTCTCTATGCTTGAGATGGAAGTATATGATATAATCTTAGTTATGGATTGCTTGAAAATGTTCAAGGCACATATCGACTGTTATACCAAAATGGTCAGTTTTATGATAGATGATGGTGTCGAGCATCTCTTTTGAAGAGACTAGAATGTAAAGGCATGTACAATGAGTTTTTTGGCACCAAAAATTAGAACGATCTCATACTAGATAGAATATTTGACTTTGTCATCGATGGAAGATATCAAGGATAATAGTTTTCTAGTAGTGGTTGATCAATTTCTAGACGTTTTTCCTGATAATTTGTCAGGGTTCCCACCCATATAAGAAGTGGTGTTTATGATCGATCTCCTTCCAAGGACTAGTTATATCTCACTTGTATCTTATAAAATGAAAACAACTGAATTAATGGAATTGAAAGTGTAGTTGGAAGAGCTGGAAAACAGTTTTATTCGGACGAGCACGTCTATGTGGGAAGCATCGGTCTCGTTTATGAAAATGGTGGATAAAACTCTAACACTATATGTGTATTATCACAAGATTAACCAAGTTACGATAAAGAATAATTATCCACTTACACACATTGATGATCTATTCAATAAATTGAGGGGATCTCAGTGGTTATCTAATATTTACTTGTGGTTAGGATATCACCAATTGTGAGTTCAATGGATGATATTCCAAAGATAGCTGTCAGAAAAAGATATGGCCATTATGAGTATGTGGTAATGCCTTTGGTCTTATGAATGCACAATCTATATTTATGGAATTGATGAATCAAATATTTTAGTGATATCTAGATTCTTTTTTGGTGGTGTTTTTGGATGACATATTAGTGTATTCAAGGATAAGGGCGGATCATGATCAACACTTAGAGATAGTATTGGGGATCTTAAGAGATCAGTAGTTTTATGCCAAATTATCAAAGTGTGTTTTTTTGATACAAGAGGTAAACTTTTTTGGCAATGTATTTTATGAAAGAGGTATTTCTATGGATCTAGATAAGATATAGGCTATTATCTCTTGGAAACCGCCAAATAATGTCTTTGAGATAGACAGTTTCCTTGGTATCGCTAGTTATTATTGATGGGTTTTTCATGAATTCTCACGACTAGCTCCCCATATGGTAGCTTTGACAAGGAAAAATGTTCCATTTCAATAGAATGTGGAATTTAATAATTCTTTTCAAGAGTATAATTTTCTTCTTACATTAACACCTATCTTGATATTTCTATAATCAGAACATGGATACATCATGTATTGTGATGCTTTAGGATCTGGGTTGGGATGTGTTCTCAAGTAGGGAGATCATGTTGTTGCTTATGGCTCAAGACGATTGAGGTTACATTACAAGAACTATCCAACACAGGATTTGAAGTTAGCTACCATAGTCAATCCTTTGAAAACATGGTGTCATTATCTCTTTGGTGAGAAATTTATTGTGTTCACAGATCAGAAGATTTTGAAATATATTTATCACAATGGGATTTGAACCTGAGACAAATAAGACGAATAGGGTACCTCCAAATGTTTGACTTTGACATGATGTATACATCGAGAAAAGGTAATTAGGAAAAATATTCTTTAAGAAGAGAGTTATATGACTAGTTGAAAAAAGAAGCTTCAAATGAGTTTCAATTGATGTCAGTTCTAGCCAACATGCACTTAGAATGTGAAGACCGTGGTGAAGTTGTAGTTTTCTTTCTAGTTTCATTTGTTCCTGATTTGTAGAGATGGTTAAAGAGGCACATACTTTTGTAGTAGAATGTGTGGATATGAGGTCAAAACATAATAGTGGGGAGATAATTGAGGGCTTGAGGATGGATGAGAGTGCAAGGTTTGGGTTTAGAAATCAGATGGTCATACCTAAGGATTTTCAGGAACAACTTCTTCATGCTTATCACAATTCCATATGGGCTATTCATACTAAAATAAAGAATATGTATATGGAATTTAAATCACAGTTTTTTTGGGTCGGTATAAAAAGGAAGGTGGCTAATTTTTTTTCAAGGTGCTTAACATGTCAAAAATTTAAGGCCGAGCCTCAGCGATCAACATGTTTGTTGTAGTATTTACCTATTCCTATTTGGAAAATGCAAGCAGATAAATATGGATTTTTTAACAGGTCTCCCAAAAATGGTTCAGAAAAAATATGCCATATGGGTGATAGTTGATCAGATCATAATGTTGGATCATTTCATCCCAATTCATCAATATCATATTGTGGAGGAATTTTCAAAAATCTATTTCCAAGAAGTGGTAAAGAGACATGGAGTACCAGAGATGATAGTGTCAGTGTAACAACCCAAAGTTTCATTAATAGAAATCCCTCTTGATCTAATTAAATGTATCTTTATGTAAAATGTTTATATAAAATTTAAACTTCTTGGGTTTTATGTTAATAATTGTGACCGTTTTTTTATAGTTGTTGAACAGTGAACACTTGATTAGTATAAATATAGGGCTTTAACAAATCCAATTTACTCAGAAAAAGGAAGTGACGACCTCATCCAGTAGAATTGCTTCATACGAAGCCCATTTGTCGGATCTCGAAAAAGAGGTGGTGTCTTTGGGCTTTGCTCTTGACGAAGCCCAAGATGAGCTTCATAATGTCAAGCTCGAACGAGACCATCTATGGGAAAAGTGTAAGTTGATTGAGATTACAACTAGAGCAATGTTATCTGAGCCACCCCAAGAGTCTATCACCATCGCACACCTTACCCTTAGGTCTTATGTGGCTATTTTAAGGGGTTATGTAACAAATCGCTAGTACTATGTTCATTTATATTATTTTTTTGTATATAATAATGAATATACCTTCTTGTCATTATTTACACTTTGTAAATAGTTTTTTTAAAGCACAAATTGTATTTTTTTTGGTTAATATTCAGATAAGAAATATATTATGATGAATTAATGGATTTTTGAATTAAATAATATTTTAATAAAATATTAATATTATTATTAAATTAATTTTTATTAAATATAAATGATCTTATAATTTTATGAATGCAATTGAAATTTTTATTAAGGTTTGGAAGCCATTTTTGTCAAAACCCGTGAATTTTCGATAAATGTCAGTTTTTTATCTTAAAAGAGAAAATTAACATATTTAGAAAATTATTTAGAGAAAATAAATGTTATTTATGGAATCAGGACATCGAAATTATCCAACGGTGAATTTTTCATAATTTTCTAAGATAGTCAAAGTTTTGGGTAAAAATTAAATACCGTTTAAATATATAATGTGTTTTATGACATCATAATGACCAAATAGTGATGTAATAAAATACTATAAGCTTTATGTTCGGCCAATATATGTTTTTAAATTAAAATAATGTGATTTATGGTTTTTTTTTACTTATTTAACAAAGCATTAATGGACCCCTCAAGACTTATTAAACATCTTGTCTTTTTACATTATTTTCCATGGGAGTGTGACTCACCTCCACATAAGCAACCCCATTATTTTAAGAAGTTTGGAATTTGTCCTTATAAAATATTGTTTTCCTTATTCCATTTTCCAAAAACCATGGGCAAAAACCATGAGCTTATTTTTGGTTTGGATTAGTTTAATATAAGGGGTCCCAAACATAAATAATAAAGAATTCACTCACCTTTCCTATATAAACCCACCCAAGCTAACACTTCCTCCTCACTCAATGACTTTGGGGTTCATGAAACCTCTGAACCACTCTCTCTATAATCCTCCCAAGGTTCCCCAATCTCCCAAGAAGCCTCTCTCAATCCTCTCTCAAGCCTTGGAATCACACTTCCAAGTAAGGGTTTTTCTTCCTTTCACTTTTTTTCCAATTTTCTTAATATTGTTATGCCCTTTTAATTTCAATTATAAATGCTGAGGCATGGTTCTTAACCTCCCCCATACTTCCCTCTTATTGTTTGAATGATGGGATACCCCTTTCTATCTCATTAATTTCCTCCCATGTACACCCGTTACTATGCTGAAATTCTGAAAGGAACTTCTCTCTCTTCATTTACATTCAAGCAATACTTTTGTATCATGAATCTAAATTCCATTACAATTGTTTGGAAATGTATATATATGACCCCCTTACTGTCTATTTCATGTAAATATGATGAGACACCCTTTTCTCTCTCATCAACCATTTTTTTATGAATTCTTATGTCACACCGTTATGTTGCTGAAATTGCACCGATTTTCTAAGCCAATTCCTTTGTGTAGTGAATACCATGCCCATTTCTCCATCAAGGGTATTCACCTTTATGAACATTTCCTTATTGATTATAAAGTTTCATGTATGAATTCCATATTCTTTTATTGTGGAATAAATGATTATGTTTAATGAATCCACATTTTATGATCCATGTGGCACACTTATGCATGAACTGAAATGTTTAAGAAGGGTGTGCCCTCATAGCACTCTAATGCATTGGGGAAAGTATAGTATCATGATACGTCATGTGAAATGTGTGTTGAATCATTCTAATTCAAGTGAAACTAGTGTTTACTCATGCTTCATGTGCAATGAGAATTTACTCATGGTCCATGTGAAATGAGCCTTGGCTCATGCTAATTCCATGTTAAGTGTTGTTGCCACATTTCCATGTTATGATTATCATGCTTTATCATGACTTTATGTTCATGTTTCTTTTGTGATCTATTGATATTCCTATTGTCTAAAATTTATTGTACTCCTCATGTATTCCATGTTTATTCTCTTACTGGGCTTTATAGCTCACCCCTTTTCTTATGCATGTCCTTAGGTTATCCCATGCAATGCTAAGTACGAGGGAATGTAGTGGTCATGTAAAAGAATTTTTCAATAAAGATGTTGTATTTCATGTTTTAAGTTGTTATGTAATGATACTAAGACCCAAAGATACTAGACCTCTGGATCTTCCATATTGTCTTAAGTGAATCGTTTATGTAATAAATCATGTTTATGTTTGTAATAAAATCAGGGTTGTCATAGTTGGTATCAGAGGATAGGTTTAGTTATTTTTGGGATTAGTATTAGAAAACCCTAGTAAAGCCTTAGGTACAAGACTATGTACAAGAAAAACGTCTTTTTGTTTTGGTAAGTATTGAGTAAATGGGTTATCAAGAAAATAAATCTCTGTCTGGATACGAGCAGGTAGAGGCAGCTCTGGCACAGATGTATCCTATGGGTAAATCCCAAAAGCACCGCTTTGAGCTAGACTCGAACGGGAATTGGTGCATGACAACGGGCCTTGTTGCACTCTTGGTTACGATACTCCCGGGGGATATGCTTTGGTAAATTTACAAGCTTTTTATAAACCCTTATTAAGGTAATAAATAACCCCTAAGAATATATGTTAGAAAGTAGATCATGAAAATCCTAGATCGAAGCCTATAGATTCATAAGTTAAGGAAATAAAATTTAATTTATAAGTCATAAAATTTTGTCTTTGGATTAAACTTTATGTGTTACCCCTAAATTTCCTTTTATTCTAGCCAATGGTCGGTAATAGGAGGACTCGGACTTACAACCGACGTGAAGATCAGTGTGATGACTGTACTAATGAGATGCCCATTCCAATGGGAGCGGGAATCGCAAACTTTTTCACACTTCTCTCTCAGCTAACTCAAGCTTTGAATAGAAACATGGGTCAAGGGGAACGTCTAAACCCACCTAAGAAGGAACAAGTGGCTATCAATAGATTCATGAGACAAAGGCATCCTACTTTTAGTGGATCATCCGATCCCACGATCGCTGAACAATGGATCAACTCTATTGAAAAGATCTTCTCCATCCTTCAATGTTCTGAACAAAAGAAGTTTCTCCTGGAGGCTTATCGTATGGAGGGTGAAGTTGATCAATGGTGGACGTTGATCAAAAATACAAATCCTGAGGAGGAGATCGAGGCGTTGGAATGGAAGGATTTCTGGAAGATATTTTTCGATAAATATTTTCCGTGCACCCTCCGTCTTAAAATGGAAAGGGACTTCCTTTCCCTCAAGAAAAAAAATATGAAGAATCTAATGGAGCATACGAAGAAAACATCGCAAGGATTGCACGATACGCTTCCGGCTTTGTCGTTACCCCCGAATGAAAGGTTGACCGCTTCTTTGGTGGGCTGAAGCCTAGCCTACGGAAAGCATTAACGATTCGGGACTTTGACAGCTATGAGGAAATTATCTGACGTGCCCTCAAGGTCTAAATAGAGACCGGGTAATCATAAGGGTATCATGGGGACAAGAAGCGTAAGGTTGACTTCAGTGCTGGAGGTCTGATGGATAAATCCAACGGTGCTAAGAAGATCCATCACCCCACTTGCCAAAAGTACAGAAATAAGCACCCTGGAAATTGCCTCAAGGGGATGAGGAAATGCTTTAGGTGTGGAAGAGAAGGGCACCTAGCTATTAACTATTGGAAAGAAAGACCCACGGCTATGACAGAGGAGAGGAACGCACCGTTCGAACCTCAACGCATTGTTCATTTCTACAACTGCAAAGAACCAGGGCATTTTTCAAATCAGTGCCCTAATCCAAGGGTTTTCAGAGGCAACCAAAAACATCCAATGTAGCAAGGAAGAGATTTTTCCATCACTTCTTCTAATGTGAACCCCGACAAAGAAGTGGTGACAGGTACACTAGTTACTCATTCAAGAATATAAAACATACTTTTTGATTCCGGTTCTATGCATTATTTTATATCTTGAAAGTTTAGTAGAACAATCCCAACACCACCATGAATCATGGAAGTGAAGATGTCGGTGAGTACGGAAAATGGGGAAATCATTGCATCCCATGAATATAAGTCCCCCCCTGTTATAATCTGTGGATTGAATTTCCTAGAGAACCTTTTCATACTCCCTCTGGTGGAATTTGATGCAATTCTTGGCATGGATTGGCTTTCCTTATATAGAGACAACATAAATTGTCGGGAAAGGGGAATCACACTCGATAAGAAGAATCAACCCCTGATTATTTATAAGTGTAAGGAGGAAGATGAATCTACTTTAGCTCCATCATCTCATGAATTGATATTACTACCCTATGAGCATGCATATCTAGCTCAGATGATTGAGTTGAAGGAAGAAACCATCCTTGAATAAATGCCTATTGTGAGGGAATTCGCTGAAGTGTTTTCCGAGGAACTGCATGGTCTTCCTCCTAGAAGAGATGTTGAATTCTCAATTAAACTTATACTAGGGGCTCTACCAATATCCAAGAATCCATATATAATGGATGTCGTGGAGCTTGAAGAGCTGAAGAAACAACTATAGGCGAATCTGGATAAAGGGTTTATACGCCCAAGTGCTTCACTATGGGGTGCACCAGTCCTCTTCGTCAAGAAGAAGGATGGTTAAATGCGCCTTTGCATCGATTATCATGAGCTCAAAAAAATAACGATAAAGAACAAGTATCCTCTCCCACGAATCGATGACTTATTTGATCAGATGCGTGGAGAACAATACTTCTCCAAGGAGGACTTGCGGTCGGGATATTATCAAGTAAGGGTGAAGAAAGAAGATATCCCCAAGATTGCTTTTCTCACAAGATACGGGCACTATGAATTCATAGTAATGCCTTTCGGAATCACTAATGCTCCAGAAATATTCATGGACTTGATGAATAGAGTTTTTAGAGATTACCTCGACAAATTTGTTGTAGTATTTATAGATGATATTCTAATAGACTCCAAAACCAAGGAGGATCATGAGGAGCATTTAAGAACTGTACTAGAGATTTTTCACAAGGAGAAGCTCTATGCAAAGTACAACAAGTGTGATTTCTGGTTGAATGAGGCCTCATTCATGGGTCATATCATCACAAGCAATGGGATATCTATGGATCCCCACAAAACAGATGCAATTGAGGGATGGTCGAGGCCAACATTGGTAACGAATATCCATAGCTTCTTGGGGTTAGCTGGATATTATCGATGATTTGTGAGAAATTTCTCACGATTGTCCAACCCTCTTACCAATCTAACTTGAAAGGGATTAAAGTTTTCTTGGAGTGATGAATGCGAAGAAAGCTTGAAGGAGTTGAAAAGGAGGCTTATCACTGCGCCCGTTCTCACTTTACCCACAAGTGGGGAACCTTTTGTGATATTCAGTGATGCTTCGAAGAAGGGCTTAGGCTGTGTGCTGATGCAGAATGATAAAGTGATATTCTATGCCTCAAGAAAGTTGAAAATCCATGAGTGAAACTATCCAACACATGATCTGGAGTTGGCGTTGGTGATCTTTGCCTTCAAAATCTGGTGGAATTATCTCTATGGGGAGAAATGTGAGATATATACTAACCACAATAGTATTAAATATATATTCACTCAGAAAGAGCTTAATATGCGCCAGAGAAGATGGATATATCTCATTAAAGATTATGACTGTTCAATACATTACCACCCTGGGAAAGCGAACAAGGTGGCAGTTTCCTTAAGTAGAAAGGACCCAGCGATTCTATCAAGGATGAGAATTGAGAAGGATCCAATCTACTTAGACTTGATAAAGATGGATATGGGAATCATAAAGAAGGGAACATCATCAATCCCTTCACAAATGATTTCCTAACCATCTCTTTTGGAAAGTATAAAGGATGCTCCAAAGGATGATGTGTGGATTCAGGAAAAAGTAGAAGCTATCGAAAAAGGGAAATCCTTGGAGTTTAATGTTAATGAAGAAAGAATTGTGTGATTTGGGAAAATACTATGTGTTCCGTTAAGTTCAGAGCTGAAGAAGGAACTTTTGCATGATGCACATAGTTAAAATTTCTCTATTCACTCAGGGAGCACAAAGATATATTGAGATCTCCAAGAAAATTTTTGGTGGGATAATATGAAGAAGGAGATCGCTGTATATACATCAAAGTTCCTGGTGTGCCAGCAATTGAAGGTAGAGAGGAAGAAGTCTAAGGGGATGATGCAACCATTGCCCATACCAGAATGGAAATGGGAGAACATCCCCATGGACTTTGCCACTGGAATTACGACGACATCCAAAGGAAATAATGCAACCTGGGTTGTGGTGGATCTTCTTATAAAGACTGCACACTTAATTTCTATTCATGATGATTTCTCATTAGATCAACTGGCACAAATATATATCAGGGAAGTGGTAAGGCTACATGGAGTGCCACTCTATATTGTGTCTGACCGAGATCCAAGATTCAACTCTATGTTTTGGAAGAGTCTTCAAAATGATCTGGATAATGAACTGAACTTCAGTACGGCCTATCATCCTCAAACTGATGGCCAATCCGAGCGGACTATCCAAACACTCGAGGACATGTTGAGAGCATACTCAATGGACATTAAAGGAGGATGGGATCAACATATTCATCTGGTTGAGTTCTCTTATAATAATAGTTTCCACTCAAGCATCCAAATGGCACCATATGAATCCCTTTATGGGAAAAGGTATAGAACACTGGTGTGTTGGGATGAGGTCGGTGAACGTAAGCTGCTTGGACCAGAAATGGTCGAGGAAATGGTGGAAAAGGTGAAAACCATTCACCAACATATCAAGGTAGTCCAGATTCGATAGAAGAGTTATGCAGATAATCTTCGACGAGACCTTGAGGTTAAAGTTGGAGACATGGTTTTTCTATACATATCTCCATGGAATAAGGTCATGAGGTTTGGAAATAAAGGTAAGTTAAGTCCAAGGTATATCGGCCCCTTCGAGATTCTTGATCATGTCGGGGTTGTGGCCTATCGACTAGCACTTCCACCTACCATGGCCAAAGTACATGATGTCTTTCATGTATCCCTCTTAAGGAAGTAAATACTATACCCTTCACATGTACTCTCTTTTGAGGTGGTACAGTTGGAGGATGATCTTTCTTATGAGGAGCATCCAATGAAGATCTTAGATCATAGAGAAATTTTTTTACGAAATAAGACAATGCCCCTGGTCAAGGTGTTGTAGAGAAACCACAAGTTTGAAGAAGCGACTTGGGAATCGGAGGAAATGATGAAGCTGAGTTACCCACATCTGTTTTAGTGTGGGAAAAGGAAATTTTTAGGGCAAAATTTCTTAGGGGGGGAATATTGTAACGACCCAAAGTTTCATTAATGAAAATCCCTCTTGATCTAATTAAATGTATCTTTATGTAAAATGTTTATATAAAATGTCAAATTCTTGGTTTTTATGTTTAGAATTGTGACAGTTTCTTTTATAGATGTTCAACAGTGATCACATGATTATTATAAATATAGGGCTTTAACAAATCCAATTTACTTAGACAACGGAAGTGGTGGCCTCATACAGTAGAATTGCTCCATACGAAGCCCATTTGTCGGAGCTCGTAAAAGAGGTGGCATATTTGGGATTCGCTCTTGACGAAGCCCAATCTGAGCTTCATCATGTCAATCTCGAATGAGACCGTCTATGGGAAAAGTGGATGTTGATAGAGATTACCACTCGAGCAATGTTATCTGAGCCACCCTAAGAGTCTGTCACCATCACCCACCTTACCATTAGGTCTTATGTGGTTGTTTTAATCGGTCATGTAACAAATCTCTAGTACTATGTTCATGTATATTATTTTTTTGTATATAATAATGAATATACCTTCTTGTCATTATTGACACTTTTTAAATAGTTTTTTTAAGCACAAAATAGTATTTTTTTTGGTTAATATTCAGATAAGAAATATATTTTGATGAATTAATGTATTTTTGAATTAAATAATATTTTAATAAAATATTATTATTATTATTAAATTAATTTTTATTAAATATAAATTATCTTATAATTTTATGAATGAAATTGTAATTTTTATTAAGGTTTGGAAGTCATTTTTTGTGAAAACCCGTGAATTTTCGATAAATGTCGGTTTTTTATTTTAAAAGTGAAAATTAACATATTTAAAAAATTATTTAGATAAAATAAATGTTATTTCTGGAATCAGGATGTCGAAATTATCCAACGGTGAATTTTTCATAATTTTCTGAGACAATCAAATTTTTGGGTAAAAATTAAATACCGTTTAAATATATAATGTGTTTTATGACATCATAATGAACCAATAGTGATGTAATAAAATACTATAATCTTTATGTTCAGACAATATATGTTTTACCATTAAAATAATTTGATTTTGGGTTTGTTTGACTTATTTTACAATGCATTAATGGACCCCTCAAGTCTTGTTAAACATTTTGTCTTTTTAAATTATTTTCCATGGGAGTGTGACTCACCTCCACATAAGCAACGCCAATATTTTAAGAAGATCAAAATTTTTAATTATAAAATATTGATTTCCTCTTCCCTTTACCAAAAACTCTGGTCAAAAACCATGAGATGATTTGGGGTTTGGATTAGTTTAATGTAATGGGTCCCAAACCTAAATAATAAAGAATTCACCCACCTTTCCTATATAATCCCACCCAAGCTCCCACTTCCTCCTCACTCAAAGCCTTTGGAGTTCATCCAACCTATGCCACACTCTCTCTAGAATCATCCCAAGGTGCCCCATGTTTGAACCATGGTCTTCTATGCATGATTTGGAGTGTAGTTTGTGTTTGTTGTCAATCATCAATGGAAGTTCGGATCGTGTACAAGCAAAGATATCATACCGTTCAAGAACACAACAGTATTGAAGGTGGCGTCGTTTTCCAGTGTTTGCCAAATTTTTGGGGTCCAAAATTTGGAAATTGGTGAGCATCGCGAAAATAGGTTTTCCATGAAGATCATGATTTAATATGGAAAAGGCATGAATTTCGCGAAGATGGGATGCATGGACCGGATTTTGCGAAGACCAGAAGAATGGAGGTGGTGAGTCTTTGCGATTACGTCAAGCTTCGCGAACGGCAGTGGGTGGAGAGCTTCGCGGCGATGAAGGGATTTGCGAGGGAGCTTCGCGGCGAAGGCACGAAGAAATGTTGGGCTTCACGAAGGGAGCTTCGCGGCGCTGTCGCGGAGGTATGTTGACAGTGATTCTTCGCGACTATGTCAAGCTCCGCGAATGGAAGATTGCCGTGGAGCTTCACGATTTGGATAGATTTCCGGCAGAAACTTTGGAGCTTCGCGATTTGAGATGACGTGGCGTGGACTTCGCGTGGAAGGGACGAGGGTCGGTGGAATCGCCTATAAATAGAGGTCGACCCCCTCAAGAGAAAGAGAGAGAATTTCAGAGAAAGTCCTTTGCTCTCGATTCGCAAAGGTCTCTCGCGAAGGCAGCGTGCTTCACGAAAGAGGAGCGTCGCGGCGACTATTCTAGCGCCGCGAAAGACGGGCGCCCCGCGTTGGCTCAGTGAGCATCGCGAAGAGGCATGAGATTCGCGATAGCCAAGAATTGCGAATGCTGGAGCATCGCGAGAGTGCTTCGCGATTGAGCTTTGCGATTGAGCTCCGCGAAATGGCAGGGGCTCCGCGAAGGCTTGTTTGAGCTTTGCAATATTGGGAGACTCGTGAAGTAGGGTACTTTGCGAAGGACTTTTCCAAAGGTTGTTTGCCCTGTGGACAAGGGAATAGGGAGTATTCATCAGTGTTTTGAATTAGGATCTTAACAGAGCTTTAAAATTTGGACTCTGATGCCAGCAAAGTCTCATGATGAATAGGAGACAATGAACTTCATGACTATTAATTGAAGAGACCTTTGTGTCTATAAACTGAGTGTGACTTCACCAACGGTAGTGAACCAGGGGGAGTCAACAGGAGTGACCCGAGGGAAGCAGTGAGCTATCTCAGAAACTTTGTAAAGGCAGTGAGCCTGGGACAGAGTGACTATGCCCAAACAATTGTAATCTCCAGCTAGTGAAGCTTAGTGGTTTTTGGTACGACCGACAACTTGTCAGCGTATGATCCTTGGACGTAGCCCTTAGTGGTGAACCAAGTAAAAATGGATTTGTCTTCTCTGTGTATGTGCATGTTTTCTTTTTGATCTTTCTCATCTTACAGGTTCAACAAGTTCCTACCAACGTGGGAACAGGACCCACAACTTTAAGAAGAAAAAGTTGTCACCCTGATTCACCCCTCCCCTCTCAGGGTGTCCCGAGGTCCTTCACCCCATGCTCCCAATAAGCCTCTCTCAAGCCTCTCTCAATCCTTGGAAGCACACTTCCATGTAAGGGTTTTTCTTCCTTTCATTTTTGTCCAATTTTATTAATATTGTTATGCCCTTTTAATTTCAATTATAAATGCTGGGGTATAGTTTCACACCTCCCCCATACTACCCTCTTATTGTTTGAATGATGGGATACCCATTTCTCTCTCATTAAATTCCTCCCATGTACACCCGTTACTATGCAGAAATTCTGAAAGGAACTTCTCTCTCTTCATTTACATTCAAGCAATACTTTTGTATCATGAATCTAAATTCCATTATAGTTGTTTGGACATGTATATATATGACCCCCTTACTGTCCATTTCATGTAAATATGATGAGACACCCCTTTCTCTCTCATCAACCATTTTTTAATGAATTCTTATGTCACGCCATTACGCTGCCGAAATTGCACCGATTTTCTAAGCCAATGCCTTTGTGTAGTGAATACCATTCCCATTTCTCCATCAAGGGTATTCACCTTTATGCACATTTACTTATGGATTATAAAGCTTCATGTATGAATTCAAAATCCCTTTATCATGGAATAAATGATTATGTTTAATGAATCCATGTTTTATGATCCATGTGGCACACTTATGCATGAAATGGAATGTTTAAGAAGGGTGCACCCTTATAGCACTCCAATGCATTGGGTAAAGTATAGTATCATGATACATCATGTGCAATGAGTGTTGACTCATGATAATTAAAGTTCTATTAGGGTTTACTCATGCTTCATGTGCAATAATAATTCACTCATGCTCCATGTGCAATGAGCCTTGGCTCATGCTAATACCATGTTAAGTGTTGTTCCCACATTTCCATGTTATGATTATCATGATTTATCATGCCTTTATGTTCATGTTTCTATTGTGATCTATTGATACGCCTATTGTCTAACATGTATTGTACTCCTCATGTATTCCTTGTTTATTCCCTTACTAGGATTTATAGCTCACCCATTTTCTTATGCATATCCTCAGGTTATCCCAAAAAATTCTAAGTACGAGGGAATGTAGTGGTCATGTAAAGGAAGTTTTCAATAAAGATGTTGTATTTCAAGTTTTAAGTTGTTATGTAATGATCCTAAGCCCCAAAGACACTAGACCCCTTGATCTTCCATGTTGTATCAAGTGAATAGTTTATGTAATAAATCATGTTTAAGTTTGTAATAAAAGCAGGGTTGTCATAGTCAGATAGAGATATGAGGCTTATAAATCGTTTTTCGAAATACCTATATAAATACCTTGGGACTAAGATAGTGATTATTATGTCGTATCATCCTTAGATGGACAAGAAATGTGAATGGACGATACAAACTCTGGAAGACATGTTTTGGGCACTTATAATGGATTTTGGTGGCTCATTGGAAGATCAAGTGCAGTTAGTGGAGTTATAGTATAACAATAGTTATCAGGACTCGATACATATGGATCCTTTTGAAGCATTATATAAGAGTCCTTATTATTCTCCACTCTGTTGGGTGGAAATTGGTGAGACTTCAATAGTTGGGTTGATACTTGTCCAAGCGTCAACAAAGAAGATTTAGTTGATCATGAAGAAGATGGAGATTTCTCAGAGTCATCAAAAATCATATACGAATCATCATCAATGGCTGTTAGAATTCAAGGTGAGTGATCATGTGTTCTTGAGGATCTATCCAAGGCATGAACATTATTGTTTTGGGAAGCAGAGAAATTTATCTCCTCAATACATAAGACCTTTTGGGATACTTGAATGGGTTGTTGAGGTGGAATATCGGTTGGCATTACCACCACAATTTAGTGTGGTACACAAATTATTTCATGTAAATTTGATGAAAAAGTATCTGCATGATCCTGACCAAGTGATTCAATGGGATCACGTTAAACTAGACCCGAATGCTTTGTTGGTTCACATGCCATTTTGGATTATGGATAGGAAGGAGAAAGTCCTTCATGGGAAAAGAATTAGTCTATTGTGGGTTTTCTGGAAACATTGTCAGATTCAGGAAGAGACATAGGAACATGAGAAGGAAATTAAAGTGAAATGTCCAGAAAACATTCAAGGAATCAATGGTTTTCCAATTTTTGGGGACAGAAAGGCCAATGGTTGGGAGAATGCAGCACCCCCCGATTTCACTTAAGTAACCCTTATTTTATGATTTTTAGGTATGTAAAGTATATGGATTAATCTTGGGAAGTTTAGAAGAATTTTGGAATGTTTTTGGGGATTTTACAAGGGTTCACAGTTGGTTTGTGGTTTGGTGAAACCATGCATCACCTACAGGAAAACGTGCACATTGATACATGGGCTAAGGAGAAGTTCCATGGGCAGACACATAGTTTTTACAAACCATGCATCCACCTAGGAGAAACTATGGAACCTGATATAGTGGTCTTGAAAATTGTTGGTGCATGGTTTGGAAATCGTGTGATCCAACTGTATGAGGTTCCTAATTGGGATAGAATCCGGTGAACAGTTAGCACACAATTTATCTAACTATGTGACTAACAGTGCATGGTTTAAAAATTAGATCCACAAAAAGTGGATCTAAGTTTAGATTAAGTTAGAACACCTCATTTTTTCTTCTAAACAATTCTAACTCGATATTTTTACCTCTCAAATGTTGTAGAACCTATCCCCATGAATTTTTAGCTGATCCAGAGGTGTTTTTAGGTGTGTCGAAGCCCGACTATCGCAGTAAGGCACCGCTATAGGTTATTTTTCATGGTTTTCCTTAGATATACTTCTCCCCCTCTATCATTTTCCTATATATACTTCCATATATGGATATATCTAAGTTATTTTATGTCAAATAGGTTTAGATTTGGGTTTGGTGATATTAGGGGAAGATATCTAAGGTGGGTTTTTGGAGTTTCAACCTGTTTCCATGGATGTTTTCATGGAATTTTCAATTTTATCCATGTTTTACAAGGTATGTGGATTAACTCTAGACTCCTATATATATAATATGAATGATTGATTTTAAATTTTGATATTTTTTTTGTGAATTTTCAATGTAATGTTTGTCGAAGACCCTCTTGAGTGACAGTTTTTTGGAAACGGTAATATTGGTTGTTTTTGTGGAAATTGATATGTTTCTTTTATTTTAAAATGTTTATTTTAAAATGTGGATTTTATGGAATTGGGGTAAATGGTTTAATCAAAATGTTTTTCAATACATGTTTGGTTTTATTGAAAATAATTGGAATGGTTTATTTGAAATGGTTTGTTGGATGTTTTTCAATAAAAGAACAGTTTTATTGAAATGGTTTAAATGGTTGTTTGGAATTGGTTTTTGGAATAATTATTATGTGTTCATGTGATATGGAACATATAAGGGTTGGGAGTCTCCCCATAATTAGTGGTATTTACAAGGATTGGGGATCTTCCCCATCAAAATGGTTCATTAAGTGATGGATTAGTGAAAGGATGACTCACCACTCATGAGTATAGGGATGTCAAAGTTACATTCATGGTTGGATGTGTGGATATGTGGAATGGAATGATTTATGATAAAAGGCAACCTGTGAAATGTTTTTATAACATTGTTTGGATAAATTCCTTGAAACAAGATTTGTTTTATGAAAACTTTTTGGTTATGTAACTTGTTTATATTTTGTTATAAACTATTTTAGAAATGGTTTCATATAAAATATTTTATATAATCATGATAACATGTTCTATTCTAGTGGTGTGAGTAGGGAAGTCGACAGGGAAAACCTAATGAGATTTAGTACTCACCTATTCTTTGGAACATTGCTTCTTTTGTAGATATTGTTCATCTAGATAAAAGAAAAGGTAAGGTGTCACACTTCTCTATTCGTGATTAGTGATACATGGACTATTTTGGGGAGTTAAAACATGGATAAGGTTAGAGATTTGGAGCCGTGTTTGTATTTTAGTTGTGTTGGTCTTGTAGTCTTCCACTATGGTACTCTTGTGTAGTTTGATTTTGATATAACTAGTTTTACTTTGAGTTGTCTTTCATTTATATCATGCATAACATTTTGGTTTATCTATTTATGGTATGTTTGGTTGGTTGTTTATTTTTCAAAGGGAAAATAATCCCCACATGTTCGTGAAGCCTTTGTTATGTATTTCCACCCTTTGGTATCTTGGGGATGTCACCTAAGGACAAGTAACATGCACCCGCCTTCTAAAGAAAATGAGGAGTGGTAGGATGTTACAATTTTGGATGATGAAAGAGTTGGTTTATAAGGATTCAAACATCATAAACACTAATATGAGTGTGTGATTGAAGAAATAAAAATCATAGATACTGATCTTTAAGAAATGTTAAGTAAGATCAAAGTAAAGAAAAACCATGGAGTTTCTAGAATTTTAGAATTATGATAAAATTGATTTCTGAATATGCTTGCACTATTTATTTGAGTTCAGAACATTATGAATCATTTAAGATCCATGATCAGAACATTTTTTTAAGAAATATCAAATAAGGATACCATTTTTTGTATTTCTTAATGAAGAAAATTAATTTACTGATTTTTTAAGAATAATGCCTATATATTTTCATCTAATATTGAATTGTTCTTCAATACCTATTTCATTTGTGAAGTGATATTTTTGAGAATTATTTTGAAGGTGAGGTTTCATATGGGCTACACTAAAAGAAACCTTCGTTCCTCATGTTGAGTTCCATGTTTCTAGATGATTTTTTTATTTTTATAAAATAGTAGAAAATGAAGTACGGATTTAGGGGTGATATTTTGAGTTTAATAAGAATATTAATATGATCATACCGAAAATAAAATAAGTAATTAGACTCTATGAGAATCATTAAATAAGGTGATTTTGATAATATCCTCTCAGTTGATAAAACAATGCCTAAAATATCACTAGAACCCAAAATGGGTATTCTATGATGGTGATTTATGGTTGTTAGTGAGAAGGACCTATCAACATTATATTTGTGGATTATTATTACAATGAAGGAAATTTAATGATACTAAATGAACCCACATATAGAAGAAAAGACCGGTTTGATAGAAATATAAAATGAACAAGGATCCTTCATTGAGTGTGTTGTTGGTGTAACCAAGATAATAAAGAGACTCTTGAGGAAGAATAAATAGGAGAACCTAATACATGTTATAGTGAAGTGAAAAAAGAAGTTGAACCTTAGATAAAGGTGTACATAAAAAAGGTTTCAGTGAATAAGAAGAAGAAGTTGAGTGCAACAATGTGTTTATGCTAGTTAGTTATAGTCAAAGAAGGAATAAATGGGAAGAGGCTGACCTGCTATGTATGTATTCATTTATTGGTGTCGATCATTTCAGAATCGAGTGATACATACAAGTTAGAAGAACTATTTAAGATCCATGAATTTGAGTTATTAATAGATACTAAGTTTCATGTATCTTTACTAAAGAGTTATTTTCATTCAATGACTCTATTGCAAGTTAAAGGAGATCTATATTATTGATATCGAAGTATCCTATGTAGGCCTATCGATCAACTTCCAAAGAGGATCTGGATATAAAACACTTTTGTATACATGGTGGGAAGCTATGGAACCTGTGTGACTTAGAGTATACAAGGAAAACATGGTGATAATATATGATTACAATGTGATGCTACCAGAGGAAGTCCTATGACATGTAAGTAGTTGTAGGTCCAGGAAGCACTGAAACCCTTGTAGTCTATGACTGATTATAGTGTAGAATCCATGTAAGGGGTGCATAACATATCATGAAAAGGTGTAGGTATTTATTAATGAACCTTGTAAATATTTTTATTGAGCCTTTATTTATTAAACTATTTGGGTGAATCTTTGAGTAAAAAAAAGTGATTGGATCAAGACTCAACAAGTCTATGAGGTTAAATTGAAATGAAAATAAATTTTAAAAAAGTCCAATGAATTACCCATCCCCTATTAGTGTTCCTTTGGTATTTTGAGAATTTCAGATTTCACATTACTTTCTATATATTTTATGGTTTCATTTACGAAAGGGTATAGCCTCCCAAAGGTTTCACCATACATTCCCACTACTAGGCAATAGCCTGTAGAATATGGGGAGGAATTCTTGAGGTCAAATGGTGTTCCCAGTATGGTCACAATTTGGGTAGGTGAGGCCACAGATTTTATAATTACAATTTTATATAATCCTTTAATTTTTTATGACTCTTATAAAATGATAAACATTTATTATTTTTTCATAATATTCTCTACACTTTATAGGATTTTTCAATTATGGTTTTTCAAATCAACAGTTCTCTTTTAGGAAATGAACATGCATAAGTTATCTTTATTAGATGGTTTAGATATCTTTCACCTCACTCTGTTAGAGACATCCCAACACCTTTTTATTATATCTTAGTTGGTTATAATAATTTTTTTGATTATGTGGTATGGTATTATTTATGTTTTTTAAAATTTAGTATTTTTTTCTTTGGGTTTTACATATTTTTTTTTCAATTAAGGTATGGGTATTTTATTCTAAGCTATCCATATCCCATAGTTTTTGTTCCTATCCTAATATACTAACTGATTTCCCTTAATCATTCATTTAACATTCCCTAATCAATTACAATAGTCACCATATATTACATTACTAATAAATAAATAACCTATAATAGTTGTCGTGATCAATAATTGTATTCATATTATTTATAATAATCTTATATTCTTTCCACTATTAATATTAGTTTGACTATTCCACTTTTTATACTATTTGTAGACTCTGGTTTTATGATGCATAATTCAATACTTAATATTTTCTCCCAATAATATTGAATTTACATGTTTTTTTTGTATTAGTTTTATATATTGAAAACTTATTTCCTCTAATATGAAACATACATATAAAATTATTAATCCTATTTTACTTAAACATATTGAGTTTAGTATTATTCACGTTTTTCCAATGTTATTATCCAATAATATATGGAATTACTTACTCCAAAATTACTCTAGACTTAATTAAAAATTATACATTCCTTATTTTTATTTTTTCTATATTCTTTAACTTAATATTTTTATTCAATTTCAACTTATATCTTTTATATAACTTAAGGTAGATATAAAATATTAAAAGTCACATCTATAGATTAATGGATTTTAACACCCCCGATTTGAGGTATGAGATGTTTTTAATGTATTTGTAATGTATATTGTTCTTGGGATTTATCTGATAAATTGTTTGGGAGTTTTTGGGGAGTTTTGGAATGTTTTTAATTAGACTAGAATTAGAACATAGTTAGGGGAGACCATGAAGCTTTTCCCAAGTAACTCTGTGACAAGATTAGGAGGATAAGAGGGTGTGCATGACTAGTACACAGTTTTTCCAAACCATGTGGGTTACCACGATAAACCATAAAAGTGTACATAGATGGAGAATCAAGTTGTTTCATTATTTTTCAAACAATTTGAGCCAACTATTTTAGGTAGGGTTTGGAGACAGTATCATACATATGGTTAGTGTGTAGTTTCCCAAACCATGTAAACTAACCATGCTGCAAGTATTTAATGCCCTAAACATTAGATCTTAACTTGGTTTTGACCCCTAAAACCATCATTTTAAAATATTATATGAGGATTACAAAATATATCCCTCTATTAATTATTATCGGGAATCCCCTTTGATCCAAATGCCATTTTTGATGAATGTAAGTGAATTATATCTCCAGATTCAGTGACTAGTCTCCATTTTCTCCCTTTTTATTCTGATCTTCAAATATCCTCTCATATATAATGGTATAAATAAATATTTTTGGATTTATCTATGATCCAAGACGTTTTTTGATGAAATATTTATTGGAGATATTTAAGGAAATAGGTTTTGATTCTAGATCTTGAGGTTTTATCATGTCGTTATCCATTTTTATCACCTATTGTGAGGTATGTGGATTCTCTCACTTCTCTACCTATTCTAAAAATAAAAGTATTGGATATTTAAATTCAATTTATTAAATTTAAAAGGAAACATATAATTATTTATTATTAGAGTCCCCTTTTCTTGATAATTTGGTAATCATGGAAATTTAATGGTTTTTAGAAATCCCCTTTGATTTATGGTTTTAAATTTATGGTTTTGGTTTAACCCAAGAAATTAGTTATATTAAATGTTTAAAAGGAAGAATTGATTTATATGAAATGGATTATAATGATAAATTGACATAAATGGTTGGAATGAGTTCATTAACATTTTACATGACCTTGAATAAGTGGCATGATATTAGACTGGAGGAACCTATAGATTGGTCACCTATTGAAGACTTAGTGGATTGGTGAGTAAATACCCATGAGTATAATACTATCACCTAAAATGCATATATGTGTGTGAGAAAGAGGATGTGTTTGGGTTTTTAAAATTGAACTAATGAAATTAATAGAATTAATGTAATTAAATGATAAATTATTTCTACTTTCAATATAAATTGTTTAAATTTATAAAATGCTTTGACGTTTCTCTATTTTTCTTTAAATTATATTTTGAACAGTGTGTAAATGTGTTCCTATAATAGTGGAGTGATTTGGGTAGTCTCTTGGGGAAAACCTATTGGGTATAATTACTCACCCCTTGCATATTCACTTTCGTGTATATGTAGACATTGTTCTTTATGACATAGGTAAAGTAAAGGTATCTTATTTATTTAGTAGAGAATCAAGATGATACTTTCTTGGGATGTTTATTAGATCTTGGTGTTATATTATAGAGTGGTTGGAGTGATTCCACATCAATGTTTCCATGTCAGGGTGCTCTTTAGTTTCCTTGGGTTTCTTTGTTCTACTTTTATGATATTACTATGATATTGGTGTTTTGTTGGCATTTCATTTGGTTTGTATTATTTAAACTCCATGAATCATATAATTTGGTTTTATTGTATTTATTTTATCTTGTTATGTTTTGTTTGTTTCTAATGGTAAAATCACCCACCAATGTTTAAGTAATCCCTTGGCATTTATTTCTAGCATTTGATATAGGGGACATCACCTCAGGTTAGTTAAACCTCATCTCTTTCTAAGAAAATGGTTAGTGTTGGGATACTAAAAATGATATCAGTTTTGATTGATCCATCATAATAGGATGGTATTAAGGAAATATGAAATTTCATAACTTGAAATGTATAGTATAAAAATATATAGGTAACCTATTTATGATGAAATTCAAGTTAACAGGGTGTTATGGGTATAAAAAGTATTCCAAGAAACTCTAGTTGTGTTGTCATCTCATTATCATGGGTTTAACTGATGAGTGTATTATATCATGCATTAGTAATGGGACTTCCCATTAAGACTACATTTTTCATGTTATATTTGATGATTATTTGAAATTGGTTATATTGATTTTTTATTTTCATTATTTGAAATATTATATGTCTTTAGTTTCATGTGATTTATGGATAAGTTGTATTTTTTTCTATCTAAAGAGAAATTGAATCAGTTAGGAAAAATTTAAACCTGTTAGAAGAGGCCACAAAGAAAATGAATTCACAAGAACCCCAGTTGAAACAAAAACTTATTTAGAATATTGTTCAAATTTTTCAAGCAATTGATATGGGAAATTGAAATGATAAACCCTAAAAAGTGAATCATTATATGAAATTTCATATAAATAATCCAGTAATATTTTTGGGGGATTTAGAACCTAAAGGGAAGATGGATGGATTAACATAACAAATTGAATCTTATATTTACTTGGATCCTCAGTTGATCTAAATGTAAAGTTAGCAGTATACGTGTTAGAGGATCTTGAAAAACAATGGTGGTATTTATATTTCAAAGAAAAATTCAACTAAGGACATATGTGGGAGTGATTTGAAGATTTTTTCAACAAACAATTCTACCCCACAACTTCACGATAGATAGAAAAACAAATTTATTTAGTCTTAAGAATGAAAATCTATTAGTGATGGAATATACAACTATGTTTATAAACTTAGTTCATTTTGGTCTAGAAGTAGCTATAAGTGCATCCTTTAAGGAATATATATTCATGTCTGAGCTACAATAATAAATTTGTTCTATGATAACTATGCTATGTTTTATAGATTATATGAACATGGTTAAGAGAGAAACAATGGTGGAAAGGGATATTAGTGGGGATCCTAGTGAAGGAAGTATATTTGTCTATATGGGAACATGTGGGAGCTCTAATTTTGGGAATAAGTGGAAGATGGAAATTTACTACCAAGGTGGTTGAGAATCTTAGAATAAAACCAATAGATAAGTTAAATTTATTCCACACCTTAGTAGAAATTTTGGATAATTACTATGTGTTTTATTAGACAATAGGATTAAATATTGTATAATACCACATAAAACATGTCACAATTGGAATTAAATAGTATATATTCAGTGTTATTTAATTAAATCTGCAAATTACATTATTATAAATACACCTCATGTGTCTCATACATCTTATGATTATACTCGATGATCCTATAATAGTAGTTTTAATTCTTAAAATTGAGTGCATTAGGGTTATTCCAAGAACACCCTAAATTTTCAGACAATGAAACCACATCAAGAAGTAAGGAATAAGGGGGAGTGAGTAAGTAGTTATATATCGGTAAGAAAATTATCAAGGAGGATTAATCAGGACCTTCAATTATATGAGGTTCCACTATTCTTAATTCAATTATCATGCAAGTTATATTTTATACTGGTGCATTCTAATATTTTTTACTTCATGTGTTGTTAATAAAATGGGATTGAATATCTTTTTGATGTCACATGTGGACGCCTCTTGAAATGTGGGAGTGTAGGGGATTCAAATGTGCATCTTGTTCGATCATAATTGACGGAATCAGTTTTTTTATTTTATTATTTTGGACATGGATATCTTTGACTTAATCTTATGAATGGATTGGTAAGTTTATTTCAAGGATCATATCGATTGTTATTCACAATGGGTGAAGTTTATGTCTCCTAATGGAATAATGCATCACTTTAAAGGATATTAGGATGTGAATGCTAGAAAAGAAGGCCTTTTAGTACCAATGGTTGGAAATATTTATTATTAATTAGTAGTAGTCACGTTGGGTTCTATTTAAGTAATGAAGAATAGAAATTTTTATTTTACTATAGATCAATATCCTAACTTATTTCATAAAAATTTCACCAGTTTACCATGTAAAAGGGAAGTTGAATTTTTGATTCATCACTCACTAGTGACAAATACTATTCCACTTTCATCATATTGAATGGAACCAAAACAAATTATGGAATTAATGTTACAATAGAAATATTTGGAAATAAAAGGGTTCATATGACTTTGTACATCACCTTGGGAAACCTTAGTTCTTTTTATCAAGAAGGCACATTATTTGTTACAACTCTATGTTTATTATCATATATTAAATCAGTTTATGTAAAATAATAGGTATCATCTTCCATGAATTTTTGAAATTTTTTATGAATTAAATGAATCCTAATGGTTCTCTCTAATTAATCTATGGTCCAAGTATCCACAAATCTTGGTTAAGAAAGTGGATATTCTGAAAATTTCTTTTAGGATTCATTAAAGTCATTAAAAATATAGGGTCATGCCTTTTGGTCTTACAAATGAACTATCGATTTTTATGAAAGTGATTAATATTGTCTTTTAGTCACAACTAGGAACTTTAATTGTGATATTTTTGGATAATATTATGGTGTATTATCGAACTCAAAAACAAAATAAACAACATTTATAGATTGGTTAAGCATTTTGTGAGAGCACTAGATATATGGAAAATTATATAAATGTGATTTATGGAAAAAAGAATTTTTAATCCATGTACATATAAATTATAGGAAATGTGTATCAATAGATCATAAAAATATAGAAGTTGTCATCTCTTAGAAACCACTAAATAATGTATTTTATATACATAGATTTCTAGGCTTATCAGGTTACTGTTGTCTCTTCGTTTAGGACTTCTCATGTCTTATATCTCCTGTGATAGTCATCATAGGAAAGTGAACTACACTACAATAGTGTGATGATTCTCATAACTCCTTTTTAGGGATTCAGTCTAGGATCACTTTGACACAAATTATTGTCTTTCAAGAACCTAGAAGAATTTATGTTGTTTATTGTGACACATCTGGGTCTAGAATTGGTTGTGTTTTTATGCAAGGAGATCACGTCATAGCTTTTGGATCCTGATAGTTACAAATTCATGAAAACAAATTTCCAACCCATGAATTAGAGTTAGATATGATGGATTTTTTTTATTAAAACATGGTGTTATTATCTATTTAGATAGAAGTTAACTATGTTTACAGAACAAAAAATCTTAAAATACATATTTTCAAAAAGGTATTTAAACACAAGAGAAAGTTGATGGATATAATATCTTCAAATGTTCAAATTTGAAATTATTTATACACCTATAAAATGAAACTCTATAGTATATGTTTTATTATTAAATTCTTATAATCAATTGGACAAATAAGCTCATGATTAGTGGAAATTGATGGTTATGATTTTAAATATGAATTTGGATTAAATTGAGTAAAATAAAGTCATAGTTTTCTTCATGGTAAATCTCATACATAATTTGTTAGAGAAAGTTAAGGATTATCAAATATCATATCCATATTTCCTTACTAGTATATAGAAACTCAATTGTGGGGAGACCATTAATGGATGGAAAAAATGGGGACTCGATGTTTCTTTTTCAAGATCAGACAGTTATTCCACCATATTTTCATGAAAAACATATTTCTGCATACCAAAACATGAAATGGAATTTTCATTATATAATTCATAAGATTTAGAAGGCCTTTTAAACTCATTTTTAGTGGTCTCACATGAAAAGGAAAAGGAAGAGTGTGTTTTGAGAAGCCTCACATGTCATAATGTCAAGACTGAGAACTAATGACCAACTGGTATGTTGTTATCTTTACCTATACTTATCTAGAAATGGTAGTACATAACTATGGGTTTTTCTCAAAAGTATACCAAAAATGGTTCAGAAATATGATTCCAAATGGGTTATTTTGGATCATATCACAATGTTGGATCACTTTACCCATATTCGTGAATCTAATATGGTGAAAGACTCGATAGATCTCTATATTCAAGACGTCATAAAGTTGAATGGAATTCCAATTTTAAGTCCTTATGAGTAACCAAGTTCCTCATTTTACCTCAAATATTTAGTGATCTATATAGTAATATTTAGGTACCTAGTTGAACATGAGAATGTATTTTCATCCTCAAATGTATATAAAATCAAAACAAATGATCCAAGCATTAAAAGAAATGCTCCAAGCATGTGTTATAGATTTTAAAGGATCATGAGAGGATCATATACTGTTAGTGGAAATCTTGTAAAATATTATTTATTAGGTCTCAATAAATATGGATCCTTTTGAATCATTATATGGCTATCCTTATCAGTATATAATTTGTTTGGTAAAGACTGGAGAAACTTTTCTACTAGGAACTAGTCTTGTTCAATAGATGATAGAGAAAATTTAAATGATAGAAAAATGATGGTGATGACCCAGAGTCATCTAAAATATTATGTGGATAATCACCATTAGCCATTATCATTTTATGTGGGAGATAATGTTTTCTTGAATGTATCTACAAGGATAGATCATCAATGTTTGGGTAAGTAAGGTAAATTACTTCCTAAGTACTTATAACCTTTTTAAATACTATAATGGATTCGTGATGTGGATTAATGATTGGATTTACCACTATGATTAATCTCTATACACAATTTATTAAATTTATATCAATTAAAGAAGTGCCAGCATGATACTAACAATGTGATTCAATGAGACCACATTAACATAACACCAGATGCTACTTTTTTACACATACTGATACAAATTTTGGAGAAACAGGAGAAATTATTACATGGAAAGAGTATCTGTTATTTTATTTTTGTAGTATCATGGTTATATCTAGTAAGATAAATTATAATGAGAAGAGTTTATGCTAGAATATTGTCCATATATATTCCAAAGAAATTCCAATCTCTAGATTGACGAGGACGGAAGGCCCAATGGTGTGGAGAATGTAAAACTGTCAGTTTGAGGTATGTGATTATGTTCTATTTATTTTTGGTCTATGTTGTGATTGGGATTTATATAATGAATTTTATGGGATTTTTTCCATAACGACCCATACTTTACATATATTATTAATACTTCAAAATTTAAGTACACTTATTACAACAAATAACAAACCCATGAAAGGACCGTATAGGTATAGTGTCTTTAGAAACTAGGAAACATAAACAACTGGTTCATAAATCATCTACACCGTCTCCCTTTTATTTTATCATATCTAGAGTCCCTTTTGGCATATCTTACTTAACATCCTTCTTCCTGACCTGGGGAAAAGAAAACATACAAAAGGGTGAGCTAAAATGCTCAATAGGGGTAAACAAAAGAAATATCATTCATATCATATTCATAAGAACATAACATTTTGAAAATCATAACCTGTAAAAGAGATCATAATATCATAACATGGGATAAATCATAATAGTGAAATATAATCCCAATAATCATAACATAAAACATGAAACTTTGTGGAATACACACATAATCATAGAGAATCATTTCTTATTAGTCAAGACTCATATCCAAGACTATCTTAGCGGAAAAATTCCATTTCTGAATTGAGTTCACTCCTCATTTCAGTCCTGTTTCACTGAACCGGTTTAACCTGTCGTTCCAGCCATGTCTATCTCACGAGATATAAATCTTTACCCAATTCATTGGAGGGAGATATAGGTCACACTCATCTCATAATGAAACCATTCTTATGAGTGCCACAAAATCATAAATCATAGCCTAACCCATGTAATAAAAATGGGATTATTAAACATCATGCCATCATAACATGATCCATATAAGATAAAAGGACATCATAAAAATAATTCCATCATAACATAATCAAATCATTATAAAAATAGTTATAGAAACAGAACCCTATATTATCTTAGATGGAAAATAATTTTGATAAAACACTTGAACTCCATTCTTGAGGAAAATATCCTTTCTACTTCAAAAACATTTTCCTTTCATAAAATGTCATATAATATTAAACTAAAAAAATTTGATTAAAAATAAACTTTAAAACATGTAAATTAAGCTTCTTGTAATAAATGTTCTACAAATCTGTTCATGCCGTATAAGTTAAAAAAACATTCTTTTTGTACTTTGGCCGGAAAAGTCAAAAAGTAACGCGTACGAAAAACGACAAAAGATTCCGTTCATATCATTTACTAAAAACTCACCAAAGGGTAAAATTGGTTTTAAACAATTTTATTAGGATAGAAATAATATTACATATTGAGGAAACATGGATGTGGATGATAAATATTCCCCAGTAAATCTTGAAGTATAAACAATCTCAGATAAAAAAGAGATTGTGATATTTTCCCTTACCTTAGGTCCGATTTGCTTCGTACGTGTCCGAACCTCCAATATAACTATTTAAATAATGTTATTGACTTATTCCAGAATCGTACTCATTTTTATGATATCATATATGGTCATATTCTTAGCTTCTTATTAGTAATATTTCATTGTTACTTCTGATTCGGGTGGTTATTGCTTTTTGTTCTTATGCGTGTTTTGTCGAACATATTATTATTCTTATTTTAGGTTATAGATGCCTCATTTTCAGAATGGTGTTATATTTCTAGGAATAAAATAACAATTAATAATATAATATTTGTTTTAAAAACTATTTTATGTCAATTTTGACACTATTTGGTAATTGATTTTTGTGAAAATCATAACAGCATGATTAGTTATAAAAAAGTTAATTAAATCAATAATAACATGTCATATTAACCTAGAAAAGTATTGGAATTCATAAAAAGTCTAAAATTAAATTTAGTTGGGTATTTATAACATCAATTATGTTAATATTTCATTAATAAGATAATTACTGCATCATCATTGTGTGATAATTAAATTAAATTATTTAATGTCTAAAAATTATAAATAAAATACCATTATATATGAAATATTGTTAGATTTCTAATGAATATTTATAGTCGAATTTATCTTATGTATAACCCTATATTAAAAATGATTTAGTTTTTAAACTTTGATTTTAACTATTTTGACCCTTCTTTAAATAAATTAATAATAAATGTCCTAATCTAATCCAAGTGGACCTAAATGGTCATATTGTATTCCTATGGTTGTTTTTGGTCGAATTACACTTATCCAATAGAATTAGGACATGTGTTAGGGTAATAATAATATCATTTTTACCCTTAATTACCCAATTTACTTTTAATTGTGGTAAATAAAAGTAAAAAGTTACTATCCACCAAAAATTATTTTCATTTCATTAAACCACATTTTAGTCCTTGATATTAACCATGTCTCTTGGATTTTTGAAATTCCACTCACAGAAGCGGTAAAATTATGTTTTATGTGAATTTCTAAATTCTCCTAGGAGGTGGGTAAAAGACGGTGAAAAGTTAAATAAACTTTTTATATGTCTAAAATTATTATAAAATGACTCTAATGAATTGAATTGAAATTATATAGGTATTATGTATCAATTTTGACCTAAAATAAAATTAAATAAAATAAATAATTATTTAAATAAAAATTCGATTTTTAAATAGTAACCCAGTGTTTTCGCTATTTATCAAAAATTGAAAGTTTTCAGAAAAATAAAAAAATTTAACCCTATGCTAATTTCGATATTCCAAATCAAAAAATGAAGTCTATTTTGAAAAATAAAATTTCATAAAGTGGGTATTACTCTTAATAATGGCTAGTTTTAATAATATTTTAATAGCATATCGTTGTTTAGTGAAACTCAGTATTGCACACAACGCAAGCTATTGAGGAAGGTCGTGATTGCGTGTAAAGAAAGCCAAGCTAGTGTTGTGTATAGTGAAATATTCCTTTGATGATGTATATAACATAAAAAAATGTTTCTCATAAAAATATCGGGTGTTACATTCTACCCCCCTTAAAATGAATTTCGCCCTCGAAATTCCTCACTTTGCAACAAATAGATGAGGATACCTCTCCCTCATCATATCCTCAAGCTCCCATGTAGCTTCTTCTAATTGGTGGATCATCTATAAAACATTCACCAAGCGAGTGGTCTTGTTCCGTAGGACTTTTTCGCTACGATCTAGAATCTCTATCAGCTGTTCTTCATACGAAAGATCTTGCTCTAGCAGTACAACTTCTGAGCTGAGTACATATGAAGGATTAGGTATGTACTTTCTCAAGAGAGATACATGGAACACATCGTGAACTTGAGATAGATTCGGTGGAAGTTCCAATCGGTAAGCTACCTTCCCAACATGATCCATTATTTTGAAAGGATCGATATACCTAGGGCTCAACTTTCCCTTCTTTCCAAATCTCATTAGTCTCTTACAAGGAGATATTCGTAAGAACACTTTATCACCCACTTCAAACTCTAGGTCTTTTTTTAGTTATCGGCATAAATTTTTTGTCGACTCTGAGCTGCTCTTATGTGTTGTTGAATAGATCTGACCTTTTCTGCCATCTCATCACCAAGATTAGGTCCAAATAGCTTTCTTTCACCAACTTCATCCCATCAAGTTAGAGTTTGGAATTTCTTTCCATAGAGAGCTTCATAAGAAGCCATCTGAATACTGGAGTGAAAGCTATTATTATAATAAAATTCCACCAAAGGTAGGTGTTGATCCCAACCACCTTTGAAATCCATAGAGAAAGCTCTTAACATATCTTCTAGAGTTTGAATTGTTCTCTCAGATTGACTGTCTGTATGAGGATGATAACCAGTGCTAAAACTCATCTCTATATCCAGAGTATACTGAAGACTTTGACAAAACTTTTAGGTAAACCTCGGATCCCGATCAGATATAACGGAAAGTGGTACTCCATGAAATCTTACCACTTCCTTCACATATATTCTGGAAAGTTGATCCAAAGAGAAATCCTCTCTAATAGCAATAAAGTGTGCCGACTTTATAAGACGATCAACTATGACCCAGATAACATTATTGCCTTTGGATGTTTTAGGAAGTCCGGTGACAAAGTCAATAGTGATGTTTTCGCATTTCCATTCATGTATGGGTAATTTTTGTAACATCCCCTTAGACTTATGTCTCTCATCTTTAACTTGCTGACAAACCAAGCATCGATAGACATATTCAACAACATCTCTTTACATGACATCCCACCAGAAGTACTCTTTCAGGTCCTTATATATCTTTATGCTTCCAGGATTAATATAGAATAAATAACTATGAGCCTCATCCAGCAGCTCCTTCTTTAATTCGGGGATGGGAGCAACACAAACCCGATTTTTGAACTTTATTATCCCTTCACAATCGAGGTTGAATTCATGAACATTTATCACCTTCTTTTGTAACTCTACATCTTCTTTCAGTGCTTCTTTAATCTTCGCATGTATAGATGGTTGAACATTCATTTGATAAAGATAAGATATTTTCCCTTCCATTATAATTTCAAGATCCATCCTTTGTAATTCCATAAATATTGGATATTTTGTGATCCTCATCATAGATAAACTAGAATGGTCTTGTCGACTTAATGCACCTGCCACCTTGTTTTCTTTCCTAGGGTGGTAATGAATTGAGCAGTCGTAATCCTTAATCAACTCCAACCATCTTCTTTGGCACATATTCAGTTCCTTTTGTGTGAAAATATACTTTAAACTTTTATGGTCAGTATAAATATCACACCTTTCACCATAAAGATAATGCCTCCAAATATTTAATGCAAATATTACCGCAACTAACTCCAAATAATGAGTTGGGTAATTTTGCTCGTGGATTTTCAACTGTCGTGAGGCATAAGATATCACCATATTGTTTTTCATGAGAACACACCCCAATAAATTCTTGGATACATCACTGCAGATCACAAACCTTTCTCCACTACAAGGTAGTGTGAGCACAAGTGCAATGGATAACCTTTTTTTCAACTCCTTGAAATTCTCTTCACATTCCTCCATCCACATGAACATAACTCGTTTTTGAGTCAACCTGGTGAGTGTATTAGATAATCATGAAAAATCTTTCGATAATATCCAACGAAACCAAGAAAACTTAGGATCTCAGTTACTGTTGTTGGCCTCGACCATCTTTCAATAACCTATATTTTTTATGGATCCATGGATATCCCCTCTTTTGAGATTATGTGACCCAAAAATGAAACTTTTTGAAGCCAAAATTCACACTTGGTAAATTTGGTATAAAGCTTCTCCTTTTTCAGGGTCTTTAATACAATTCTCATGTGGTCTTCATATTCTTCATTTATCTTTGAATAGATAGAAATATCATCTATAAAGACTACCACAAACTGATCAAGATAGTCTCTAAAGACTCTATTCATCAGATCCATAAAGATAACAGGGGCATTAGTAAGACCAAATGGCATCACTATAGATTCATAGTGTCCATACCTTGTACGGAAAGCCGTATTTGGTATATCCTCCCTTTTGAACCTTAATTGATGATACCCTGAACGAAGATCAATCTTGGAAAAGTATTGAGCTCCACGTAGTTAGTCAAATAAGTCATCAATGTGTGGGTGAGGATATTTTTTCTTGATAGTGATCATGTTAAGTTCTCGATAATGAATGCAGAGTCTCATTGATCCATCTTTCTTCTTAACAAACAGAACAGGTGCTTCCCAAGGTGACACACTAGGGCATATGAATCTCTTATCAAGATTCTCTTGGAGTTTCTTCTTCAATTCCTACAACTCAATGGGGGACATTCTATAAGGTGTCTTTGAAATAGGCAAAGCACCCGATATGAGTTATATTGAAAACTCAACTTCACGATTTGGTGGAAGACCCGCCAATTCCTCCGAAAAGACATCATCAAACTCCTATACAATAGGAATATTATTAATCGTGAGTTTCTCAAAAACTATTTGAGATAAATAACCTTCATTTAGTGGAATCAAGACCCATAAGATGGAAGAAATTTTCACTATAAGGTTATGTTCATCCTTGCATAGATAGACGATCATAGATTGATCTAGAATATGAAATGTGACTTCCCTTATTTGGAAATTGATATGAGATCCATATAAAGAAAGACAATCCATGCCAATAATCACATAAAATTCCACTATAGGAAGGATCACAAGATCTGCAGGAAGTACTGTCCCACAAACTTCAATCGGAGAAGAATTGTAAACTTTTGATGCGACTGTTGTGCCATTAGGGGTTGTCACAGCTAACTCAACATCTAATTGTTGAGGTAATACGACGATACCCTTAGAAAATTCTTCAGAAATAAAAGAGTGGGTGGATCCAGAATCAAATAAAACATTTGCTACTTTAGAGTGGATGATAATTGTACCTTTCACCACTTCGTTATCGTACTCCACATCGCTGATAGAAATTGCATGTAACTTTCCATTTTATTTAGCCTTAAGAGTTTTTTGACGTCGATAATCATCAACAGCCCATGGATTGGGGCATTGATTATCATAATTCCCCATTTTCTTACACTTGTAACATTGATGTGTAGGAGGTGCACTCTGTGTAGCCTTTTCTTTGTTCGCATCACTAGACATCTTCTTCCCATCATTGCGGCATTAAAATGCCCGATGACCTTCCTTTACACATTTGAAACATTTACTTGTCTCTTTAAGACCACTCCCTCCATGTTTCTTTACAAACTTTGAGAATAAGGGAATACTCATATTCTTTTCAGTGTGCTCTTTAGATTTCCCTTTGAATTCCTTTTTCCTCTTCTTATCAAACGCATATGACCGATGGGTTACTCCAATCTCCATCTCAACTTTGATAACACATCGAACGATTTCCTTGTAGCTATTGAAGTCCCTTATGGATAACTCCCTTAAAAGACTTGGTTTTAAGCCACTAAAGAATCGATCGATCTTACTCTTAGGTTGGATAATAATACCAGAAGCGTACCTTGCAAGTATTGTAAAATTTTCTTCATAGGTACCAACAGATTCATAATCCTTTTTCTTTAGTTCAAGAAACTCCTTATCCATCTTTGTTCGAAGAATAAGAGGGAAGTACTTATTGAAAAAATAAGTTCTTGAACTCGTCCCATTACATGGATTCAATTTCATCCCTTTGCCTCATATTCTTGATAAGATTCCACCATTGATCAGCTTTACCTTCCAAACGATAAACTGCTCAGATGACTTTATCATGTTCAGAACATTGAAGAACTAAAAATACCCTTTCAGTGGTACTGATCCATTGTTCAGCCACTAATGGATCAGTAGACCCGCTGAATGAGGGTGGGTGCTGCCTCATGAAGGATTCAACAGAATGTTTCTCCTTCCTTTTCTCGTTTGGAAGTCCTTCATGATTCATAGCTTGAGAAAGTTGTGTGAGCATGGCTACAAGATTTTTCATTCCAAATCCCACAAAGTTTGGTTGCTCAGGGGGACAATCATTGCATTGCCCGTCACATTCCGCATTAACACGATTCCTTCAGGTTCCATCCATTGACTAAAACCAAGAAGAACAGTGTGAGAAACACTAATTATAATAGGAAAAACACATCATCAAGAATAAAATTTCAAACTTAAGGTCTTATCATAGGTTGTTCATGGCCATTTTTAAAACACTAAGATTGTGTTCTATGCTTAGACTTATCCTTAGGGTTCTTACTAAGGGTTTCACATCCTAGTTTCCAAAGGATGACTATACCTTTCCTTTCATACCAACTATATCGACCCATACTTTACATACCTTGTTAATACTTCAAAATTGAAGTACACTTATTACAACATATAAAAAAACCATGAAAGGACCGTATAGGTATAGTGTCTTTAGAAATTGGGAAACATAAACAACTGGTTCATAAATCATCTACACTGTCTCCCTTTTATTTTATCATATCGAGAGTCCCTTTTGGCATATCTTACTTAATATCCTTCTTCCTAATCTGGGGAAAATAAAACATACAAAAGGGTGAGCTCAAATTCTCAGTAAGGGTAAACAAAAGAAATATCATTCAAATCATATTCATAAGAACATAAAATATTGAAAATCTTAAACTTTAAAAGAGATCAAAATATCATAAAATGGGATAAATCAAAATACTGAAATGTAATCCCAATAATCATAACATAAAACATGAAACTTTGTGTCATACACACATTATCATAGAGAATCATTTCTTAGTAGTCAAGAATCATATCCAAGACTATCTTAGCGGACAAAGTCCATTTCTGAACCGAGTTCACTCCTTATTTCAGTCCTGTTTCACTGAATCGGTTTAACCTATCGTTTCAGCCATGTATATATCATGAGATATAAATCTTTACCCAATTAATTGGAGGGGGATATAGGTCCTACCCATCTCATAATGAAACCATTCTTATGTGTGCCACAAAATCATAAATCATAGCATAACCCATGTAATAAAAATGGGATTCTTAAACATCATGCCATCATAACATAATCCATATAAGATAAAAGGACATCATAAAAATAATTCCATCATAACATAATAAAATCAATGTAAAAATAGGTATATAAATAGAACCATATATTATCTTAGATGGAAAATAATTTTGATAAAACACTTGAACTCCATTCTTGAGGAAAATATCCTTTCTACTTCAATTTTTTCCTTCCTTAAAATGTCATATAATATTAAACTAAAAGAGTTTGATTAAAAATAAACTTGAAAACATGTAAAGGAATCTTCATGGAAATAATGTTCTAAAAATCCATTCATTCCTTATAAGTTAAAAAAACATTCTTCTCGTACTTTGGCCGGAAAAGTCAAAAAGTACCTCGTACGAAAAATGACAAAAGATTCATTTCACATCATTTACTAAAAACTAACCGAAGGATAAAATTGGTTTTAAACAATTTTAGTAGGATAGAAATAATATTACATATTGAGGAAACATGTATTTGGATGATAAATATTCCCTAGTAAATTCTGAAGTATAAACAATCTCGGATAAAAATGAGATTGTGAGATTTTCCCTTACCTTAGGTCCGATTTGCTTCGTACGTGTCTGAAACTCTTGTATAATGATTTAAATAATGTTATTTAATTATTCCAGAATCATACTCATTGTTATGATATCATATATGGTCATATTCTTAGCTTCTTATTAGTAATATTTCATTTTTACTTGTTATTCAGGTGTTTATTGCTTTTTGTTCTTATGCGTGTTTTGTCGAATAAATTCTTATTATTCTTTTAGGTTATAGATAACTCATTTACAGAATGGTTTTAGTGTAATATATATAATATTTATTCATTAAATTAATTTATATAATCATTAATCATTGAAGATCATGTAAAACGAGTCGCATCACATCGTGGAGAGGGTAGGTCGTACGTACGCACGATTGAAGATATCATTCCCATGATCATGGAATTGTATTGAAGTTTATGTATAATATTTCAGAATTAATATCACTTTAAAATAATCATATATAGTTATTCTTTACACCATTTTACCCATCCAAGTATTTTGGTGGTGGAAAACAGATTACACCACGACGTGGAGATGGTATTCCGTACGTACGCACGCGCGGTGATTTCATTTTCTGTAGGATGGATAGAAGGTGAAATATGGTCGTTTCATATTTATAATAACATATCAGTATATTATTGATTCTGATGTTATTACTTCATAATGAAACAACCAAATAAGAAGAAGTACAAGAAGAAATAAAGTTGAAAGAATCGGTAACAGACATTACCTCTTCTTTGAAGTACCTCTTCTTAACATTCTCTTAGGGAACTAAAGATGGTCTTTGAAGATGACCAGGACCAATAGGTTGTTTCTAGGGAAGTGGAGAAGAGAAATTGGCAGGTTTTGGCCGAGCATGAAGGCACAATGTGGTGTGAGGAGGAGAGAGAGGAGGTGCCCTTTTATAAGGGAGGGGAGGGGCACCTTAGAAAAAACTTAAAATATTATTTTATTATAAATTCATATTCCGTTTTTAATAGCTACATATTGATTTATTTAGAATCTAAGGTGGGGATGGGTCGAAATACTCTCATCAAATAGATTTTAGACAAGTTTAGGTTAATATTTTATCCATATCATTTAGATTTATCTCTAAGTTAAATAATTTATCTTTTACCGTGTCTTTTAGTTTTCTTACACTATATGGTTAATAAACATAATATAACAAGCCAAAAGAACCCCAACTTGTTTATTATTAATATATATAACCTTATCTAAGTCATTTGGCCTAACATTAGGTTTTTAGGAATAAAATAACAATTAATAATATAATATTTGTTTTAAAAACTATTTTATGTCAATTTTGACACTATTTGGTAATTGATTTTTGTGAAAATCATAACAGCATGATTAGTTCTAAAAAAGTTAACTAAATCAATAAAAACATGTCATATTAACCTATAAAATTATTGGAATTCAGAAAAAGCCTCAAATTAAATTTATTTGGGTATTTATAACATCAATTATGTTAATATTTCATTAATAAGATAATTACTGCATCATCATTGTGTCTTTTATAAATTAAATTATTTAATGTCTAAAAATTATAAATAAAATACAATTATTTATGAAATCTTTTTATCTTTATAATGAATATTTATTGTTGAATTTATCTTATGTATAACCCTATATTAAAAATTATTTAGTTATTAAACTTTGATTTTAACTATTTTAACCCTTCTTTAAATAAATTAATAATAAATGTCCTAATCTAATCCAAGTGGATCTAAATGGTCATATGTTATTACTAAGGTTGTTTTTTGTCGAATTAAACTTTTCCAATAGAATTAGGACATGTGTTAGGGTAATAATAATATCATTTTACCCTTAATAACCCTATTTACTTTTAACCGTGGTAAATAAAAGTAAAAAGTCACTACTCACCAAAAATTATTTTCATCTCATTGAACCAAATTTTAGTCCTTGATTTTAACCGTGTCTCTTGGATTTTTGAAATTCCACTCATAGAAGTGGTAAAATTACGTTTTATGTGAACTTCCAAATTCTCCTAGGAGGTGGGTAAAAAACGGTGAAAAGTTCAATAAAATTTATATATATATATTTAATTATTATAAAATGACTCCAATGAATTACATTGAACTTATATAGGTATTATCTATCAATTTTGACCTAAAATAAATTTAAATAAAATAAATAATTATTTAAATAAAAAGTCAGTTTTTAAATAGTAACCTAGTGTTTTCACTATTCATCAAAAATTGAAAGTTTTCAGAAAAATACCAAAATTTCACCCTAGGATAATTTCGATATTCCAAATCCAAAAATGTAGTCCATTTTGAAAAATGAAATTTCAAAAAGTGGGTATTACTATTCATAACGACTAGTTTTAATAATATTTTAATAGCATATCGCTATTTAGTGAAACTCGGTATTGCGTACAATGAAAGCTATTGAGGAAGGTCGTGATTGCGTGTAAAGAAAGACAAGCTAGTGTTGTGTATAGTGAAACATTACTTTGATGATTTTATAACATAAAAAAAAATATTTCTCATAAAAATCTCAGGTGTTACATTTGGGGAGTTTTGGAAAGTGTTTGGGAGGATCATGATTGGTGCATAATTAGGGGAAAACTATGTGCCTTTTCCTAGGTAGACATGTGATAGGATTAAGAGGACATAAGGGTGCTATTGACTAGTACATGGTTTTTCCAAAACATGTGGGTGCCCAAGAGAAATGGCGTAAGTAGGAAAATATGGAGAATAAAGTGTTTTAAAACCATGTGAACCCACCATGAAAGGGAGGGCTTTGGATATGGTATCATGCACCTTATTTCCTAAACCTTGAAGACTAATTGTGCTACCTGTATTTAATTCTTTGAAAATTAGATCTTAAATTCAGTTTAACCCCCCAAACCCTCATTTTTAAACACTTATCTTATTCTCTCAAACTTTATCTCTATTATAATTGTTCATGGGAATACCATTGGACACAAAATCCAATTTTTAAGAATCTAAGTGTTTTGGATCTCCAAAATAAGTGGTAAGTCTCTATTTTATCTCATTTTATTTATATATCTTTGTCTCCTCTAACATGGAACATTAGATCTAATCTATTATAGATAGATCTATAACATATAATATATTCTTATGATATCTAGATTAAATTTATTGAATTAAAGAGGTTTTTATCCAAGATCTCGAGGATTCATTATACCATTCTCTATTTTCATCACAAGTTGTGAGTTATGTGGCTTCTCTCTCTTCTCCACTTATTCTAGAACTAAAATGAATGTATATTTAAGTTAAATTTCTTTAATTTTAAAGGAATATTGTGATGTTTTTTTGGAATCCTATTTTGTTGATAATTATGGAATCATGGAAATTGAATGGTTTTTGGAAAACCCCTTTGATTTATGGTTTTAAAATTATGGTTTTGGTTTAATACAACCAATATGTTCAATTAAATGTTTAAAGGGAAGAATTAATTTATGTTAAATTAATTAGAATGGGAATTTGGTATGGGAACTTGGAATAAAATGATAGTGTGAGTTCATTCACATATGACATGACCCTGAATAAGGGGAAGGGTTCCAGGTTGGAGACACCTAGAGATTGGTCACCTATTAATGAATTAGCAGACCAGTGAGTATCTATCCATGAGTTTGGGACTATCACCCGACATGCATATGTATGTTTGATCAAGAGAATGTGTTTGAGTTTTACAAATGGAATTAATGGAATTGATTTTTTTACTATCAATTTATAATTTTAAAAATGATAAACTGATTTGATGTTTCTCTCTTTTTATTTAAATTAAATTTTGGACTTTGAGAAAAAATGTTCTTTTTTTAGGGGTGTGATTTTTGAATTCTCAAGAGGAATAACTACTAGGTATGGTTACTCACCCCTACATATCCACTTAGGTGCGTATACAGACATGTTTCTTTATGACATAGTTAAAGGAAATGCATCATATTTATCTAGTGGATCATCATGATGAAACTTACTGAGGATGGTGATTTAATCTTAGAGTTATCTTATAGAGTGGTTGGAGTGTTTCCACATCGATGTTTCTATATTGGTATGTCCTTTATTTTTATGGGGATTCTTTGTTCTACTTTTATATTTCTACTCTGATATTGGTGTTTTTTGGTATTTTATTTGGGTTTTATTTTGTAAACCTCATGTATCATATAGTTTGTTTTAGTTTTTTTTATTTTTTCTTCTTAGTTTGTATTAATTTCTAAAGAGAAAATCATCCACCAATGTTTCAGTAAGCCCTTATCATTTATTGATATACTTTGGTGTCTTAGGTACATCACCTATTGTTAGTGGAACCTTGGATCTTTCTAATACAATATTAAGGGTCAGGATTCTACATGGATCCTAAACCAATGTATTTATATATATATTTTAATTTTTATTTGATTCTATAACTTCATTTTAATTTTGAAAAATTAATTTTTTTATTTTCATTTTCAAACTATGTATTATGATAAAAATTAATATTTACTACACATAGAGTTATAACCATACTACCTATGAAATTTTACATGATGAAAGCTACATATGAACTTCATGTATTGAATGTACAACAAATGAGAATAAGTCTCTAACCATTTTTTCCAATGGTTGAAATCGATCTTGAATGGTTCCGATTAGAAATATCAATGCTATTTTAAATAGTGTTTATGGTAATAGGTTGAGAAATTGTGAATTATGAGGGTCTAATCCCAAGGTTTTTTTTCAATGAATATTACATAAAAGAGCATTGGAAGGTTGATAGAAATGAGGATTTAGAGAATGTGGAGGAAAACATGGTTAATTTTATGCCATTATTGGTTCATGTGACTGATGTCAAAAATTAGGTTTTGGTGGATATAAAATATATTCTTTCATAGGAAATCAAGGGTTATTTTTCAAAAAACACATATGAGGATATGGAAACTAATGAATTTATATGGTATTCCATTTAACATTGAGTTTAAGTGGAATCTACTATTCTTGTAGACAATATAAGTGAGGTGGATAATGAATTATCTCCTAAGAGGCCTAAAATTTGGTTAAACTGATCTTCTTTGATGCTAATGGTATATTGAAGAATATATCTACACCAAAGAGTCCTATAATTTGGGTCAGCCAATCTTCCTTAAATCACATGGATAAGGCTGATATGAATGCATAACATATCAATTTAGAGGCTCATGTGACTAATTAATCTACAGTGTGGCCTATAAGGAATTGTATATACTCTCCCAAAAATATAATTATAGATATGATAAAGGTTTCATGAAATACAAAGGGGCCTGAAAGGTATCTTAATCATTATACTTTGGATATAATGTCTAATCAATATGAAAATGAACTACCAGCACTATAGAGTTTTGAAAAATTTACTACATATTCATTGAATATAGATACAAATAACTTAAATAATAAATCATCACCATATAGTTATAATAATATAGTTTTATGGTATAGTGGTTTAATGGAAGATAAAAATGATAAAAAGTTATAAAATTTTATGTGGAAATTGTCATTAAGGATAAGGTACTGAGAGATCGAAAGAATAAATTATAACTAAAAATATTGAATAAAATTTCTATAAATACCACTCCTTCAATGTTCAAGGAGATATTAGTGATGGTATTGATCAAATTATTATTTGTTACTTATAATAATATAATCCAAAATGTACATAAGATATATACATAATTTTTTATATATGAAAAAAAATTTAGTTCATATGTAAAATAATTCATGATAGTATACATATTAAATCATTTTTTGTAATGGCCCAGACTTTCTTGGACTGCTAATTTTCTTCTTTGATGTACTAAAGGTGTCAAGAGAAGGCTATGGGAAGGAATGTATAGTTAGAGTTGAAATTTCAGCTGGAGGGATGTGTTACAACATGACCTGATATACCAAGACATGATCAGTTGTTTAGTGGAGTGTAGATTTTTGGTTTGGTTCATTGAAATATGGGGGAGGAACTATGATATTTCAGTATCACTCAGTCATGGAGTGGAATACTGGTTATGTAATGATGGATATTAATTTTAGTGTGAAGTTCCATGGATTATTCTTTTTTCTGGAGTCCTTGAGTTAATCTTATATACAAAATTTTGATTTAAGTTTATATAAGATGAATTGTGTTATGGGGGAATTATTACAATGTGGTGTTCCTTGGGGTGTTTTAGGGTTAATATTATGTGAGGGATATTATGGATATACTATTCCAACTACACTATGGAGTTCGTTGCAGGTAGTTTTCTTAGTTATTCCAATCTGAGGTCTGTTGCACTATGGTACCTTCTGTTATGCCGTGATTTTGTTTGGAGTGTGCTGAGTTTCAAGGGAGAAGGCGGAGGATTATGTTTTGATCCCTGGGAGTTCATTTTTTTGTATTTATACCTTGGTTTCATTGCAACCTTCACTAAATGCTTATGTTTTACAGTGATTTTACCCTCAAGATATAGGGGATATCAGGTTGTGTTTTTTGGATTGGGCCTACATTACAACACTATAATCCCAATTATGTCATGATTTACTATTTTTCCAATTCTATTATAAATTTAAAAACCATTTATATTTCACTCAAATTCCATAATTTTTCCTTTTACCCCAGGTGATCAATGGTGCATCCTTAGAGATCTTTGAGTATCCTTTGATTACATTCATCTCTTAACTTCAAGAGATCAATATCCTTAAATATAATGTGATTACCTATCCTCTTGTTATTTATTCCCACTTGTTATTCCTTATTTGAGATTTTATGGTTGTATTATTGGTATTGTTTAGGTTATTTCAAGCCAATTTATTGTTGAGGGTTGTTTTTATATAGGTTGTTTATGTTTTCCTTCCATGTTCTTGGACTCGATCGTTCATTGTGATCTTCAAAGCATCAATTGAGGTAAGGGAATTATGACTTCTCATTCTTTAATTATGTGTGAATATATATTAATCATACTATTTATTTCATAGGATGAATGGTAATAATTAACCTAAATAAGATAATTAAGAAGTGTAACAAAATTTAGGGGGGGATTCATATGTGTTTTTTGTAATTCAATGTTACTAATTATTCACTGATAGTTATCAATTTATTTTTAGATTTTTAAATACCCTGTTTACTACTATTGATATTTCAGAATCAACTTTCATGATGTGATAATCACTTAAATATAGTTATGGATTAGTATCATGGAAATCTAGAACTTTTAATTGTCTGGTTTGGTCATGAGATTCTGAATTATTTTTAAATTATGATAAAAGGGTGATTTTATAAATGGTTTATAGTGGGAATTATGTTATTTTCCATGTTTATCTATTCCATGGTATTGGCTGTGGATTTTGATAGTTGTTGATGGGGGAGATATTGTTGTAAGGTTGTGGTAGTGTAGGTTCAGTTGTTGTGATTGTGTTGTAGTGATGACATGGAATGTTTATGTGAGGAAGAAGGGATGAGGTTATGGATATTGTTTGTATTTTTGGCATGTGATAGTGTAGTGGTTTATGTAGAATTAGGATGAGTTTGTTTAATTGTGTTATAATTTCCCAAAGACATGGAACATGGTTGTAATTAATAGAATTAGTAAAGGATAGATAACTAGAAATTAATAAATAATGGTACACTTAATAAATTATAATGATCTTCATGTAAATATAATGGATGTGATAAAAGTGGTTAATACTTAATGAATGGTTTAACATAAAATAAGGTAATTGTGGTAGCTATTTTAAAAAGATAATGGTTATAAGAATTTCTATAAAATAAGAAATATTGGTTTGAATAAATGTTATAACATGATAATGGTGTGGTTGGTAACAAAAAATCTGGAATTTAATGATTATATGTCAAATGGGAATCTAGAAATGTTGTTATGGCTATCTTGTTTGAATAGATGTGGATTTTTGGTGGCATAGTGATGGTTATTCTTGTTAGAAAGTGGTAGTAACGATGTGATGGTTTATATGGGGATATTAGTGTTGGTTTGGCATAAACTCTTAGGCTAGGATAGTTTTTGAATTTATAAAATTTATATTTTCTCTATATTTCTTACACACCACCAATCAAGTTAGATAACCTTACAGACACCAATATTGTTTTTTGTTTCAGGTGTTTCCCCCAATATATAAGTTATAGAACGAACATATGGATGACTAATTCATCTTCCCCACTCTTCCTTTAGATGTATTATGAGTTTTAATGGTATGAGGTTATGCTGTATGGTTTGTAATGAATTAAGAAAATATTTCCTATGATGTGACAATGATGATGGTGATACATATTGGGGAACATGTATGGTAGGAGGAGGGTACGAGGTGGATGTCCTTCACATTCATGTTACCTAATTGTAATGAGATATGAGGTATGAAATGGTTACATGTAATGGGGGTAATTATGATTGTATGGATATGGATATGATTTATTATGTTATGTGGTTAAGTGGTTATGTGTATTTGTGTTTATAAAGACACAGGAGAGATAAAAGCACTCATATGTATGCTATTGGGGTGTAAGAGAAACTAGATTAGTGGGGAAGTGGTTGTGTGGTTACCTATTGATATTTTTTGATGTTATATTACTATACTCAGTTTCATTATTGGGTGATAGGTCCTTCGTGAGAATGGACGTGAGAAGACTTACTGTAAGTGTAAGTTGATTATGCTATTTTCCCTAGGGAATTACTATAATTCTTCTACATTTTCATGAGAGGTTTTGAGGAGTATCCTACTAATTATACTTTTATTCTCACCAATTTATATGGATAAATATTTTTATAGTTTTCTATGAGGTATTTGATGATTGAAAAAGACTTTACTATCAAGTGGGGATCATGGACAGTGTTGGAGAGACACCGATATAGGAGTACCTTTTGGGATTTTATTTTGAGGAATTATCTTGTATGAAATTACATGAATTTATGGGATATTGTATTTATTTATAATTTAGTAATTGATTTGTGGTTTTATTTATATTTTATTGGTATTATTAGGGTAATTTCTCCCATATATTCATGATTTTACCCTTGTTCTAGTCGCCAACTCACGGCCTATTAGGGGAGATCTTTGGGGGTCAAAATCATCTTTACTATAAGACTAGGAGGGGTTCCTAGTGGGTGAATGTTATGATATATTGGTATCAATGATTTTTTTGGGATTTTGGATAAATATTATAGTTAGGAATTTGTGAGGATTTCATGGGTTTGGTAGGGGACCATATTGATTGAACATAGCATGTGAAGAAAAAAGAGACCCTGATTAGGGCATGTGCATTTAGGGACTATTTTGATATAATGCAAGGAACTTAATATTAATAAACATTATAGATAATATGACACTGATTATAGGGCATAAACCTTAGATAGGTAAATACCTCATGTTTTTTGAACATGCATTTGAATTTGAGTGATTATGGGAAAATGAAAAAAAAATAAATGATCTCAAATGAATTCCATGTTATCATGCTTTAAATTATCCTTTTTATCTTATAGATATTGTTGGTGGTTATCATCCATGTATGGTTCATGTCAGCAAGGTGAAATAGGATAGACTAGTTGACTATATGAGAGTTGACCCGAATGTGGAGGATGAGTCTTGCTAGAGGATATTGTGAAAGTTTTTTTATTAGAGATTGTAGAAGTATGAGGAGAGTATCTATGAACTGTAGATTAAGTACTGGATGGAGGATCAAGAGATTTATTTTAGCCTAATTTTCACTTGGAGGGGGAATTGTATCCTATTGACTATCATTCAGTTGAGAGGAGTTGCATGTCATTGGTTGTTTATCTTCCTTGGGGAGCATGGTGAGTTAGTGGATTCATGGGAATATTTATGGAATCAGTTCCATGTAGAGTTTCATTATTCGATCCTAATGGTGGTGAAGCAATTGGATTTTCTCAATCTCAAGTATGATATCTTGATTATATAAGATCTAGGGATTCAATTCATGTATGTTCTTCATTGTTCTCCTAACCTTCTTCTAGATAATGAGGTCATGAATCAACATATCACAGAAGAACTGTATCCTTTGATCCAACATTAGGTTACACCATTCACCTTGGTGGTGTATCTTCATGTGTTGGTTAAGGCTGAGTTGATCTATAAGATGCACACATGGACTAGATCACTATGGGATGGGTGTCATCAGAACTTCCAAAGAATAATGGTTGGGTATAGAGGTTTTTAGATGATAGGACTATTAGATATGGTGACCTATAACTAACTACTTTATACTTTTTATTACATTTATATTCTAAGTATTTAATATTAATTAATATTTTATCACATGATGCATATTCCTTTTCGTTAATTTAATGTGATAATTCCACTAGAGTATCTATTGAATAAAAAGGCCCTAACGACTCTTCTCTATGATGAGAACCTTGAAGTTCTATGATAATATTCCTAAATATATGTTCTATAGATAGATGAAATCATATGAATGGACATATATGATATAGGATATTAGGGATAAGAGGCTTAAAAGACATTGTAACTTCTTCTAATGAAGTTCTACCTTGGTAAATTCCAATATAGGAGTTTATGAGAACATATCCTCCTGTAGTAATTCCACACATTATATGTGTCATTGGATATTATTATCTGAAGACATGTTCATTGGTCATCAAACTCGAGATTATTATTAATGCATATCATTAGGCATGTAATTATTTGTATTGATGAAAATCATGATAAAATATTCTCATAGTGAGGTGGGATATATTCATTACATCAAGGGTGATATGAAATTAACAAATGATCCAAGAAAGGATTTGTATTTTTTGAGTTTATAAAAGTTGATATCTCTGACCCTTTTATTGTAATGGAATTAATTTATTAAATTCCATGGACATGTTGATTTTATCAGCACCTTAATATTAGGAAATTAAAATAATAAATTTTCAAGCTTATAAGATGATGAAATTTTTGATGCAACCTTATTGAAGAGATATCAAGAAAAATGGATTATATTATATAATGAACATTCACAGGTGGTTGTTGTCATTGTGAGATTAACCTCTTTCTCTATAGATGACTTTAAATATTGGTATACATTTATCTTTGACTTTAGGTGAGCCATCATAATTCCCCTGAGACAGGGGACTAAAGGGTTACATACTAAGTGTATCTATAATATCAGTTCAATTTCTATGAATTTAATATTATATTAAATATTATTCTCATGTTCTGAGGAATAATAATCATTTAGGACATGTTGATTGCATAAATATTATTTAACTAATAATAAATAAAATTTATTTATTTTAAAAAATAATCATTATTCAAGGTTTAATTAATATTTAGGAGTATTGAAGGGATTGGAAAACCAATCTAATTGTATGTTAGGAATGATATACTAAATATTTTTTACACAAATATTAATTAATGTGTTGATATTTATATTATATATGAGTCATGCACACATCACAAAAATAATAATAAATATAATAATAATAATAATAATAATAATAATAATAATATAATTAGATGTGGGGTTCTCTAAAGATTAATTTATTGGTTAATGTCTAATTTCCAATTAACAATTCTTAAGAACAATTTATAAACCTGATTATATCATTTTGATGCAAGGTGATTATTATGCACAATAACTACAATCTAGAGAATTATCTCAAACGTAGATAGAACTTTTTCTCTAGACCAATATCAAAGATAGAGAGAATCCATCCTCCTTATCCCTATTAATAAAATGAGAGAAATATAAGAATCCAATGATCATTGAAGGGATTATTGTTGTGATCAAAGGGAATGATGCAAGGTGATTAGTATTTGGTAGTAGCATGGAAAGATCCATCGATGCTATTCTAAGGTTTAAGTGGTAAGTGTAGATTAAAGATATAGGTATTCTTCCCTATAAAACTTCATCGAAATTATGGTGTAATATCTTGTATCTGGATGGATCAAAAATTTATAAATGAATTTGAATGTTCATTACCGAATAGGTGGAATCTTGAATCAAGGATCAAAATGGATTTATGAGAGTTGGAATTCCTTAAAAGGGAGTTCTGGGATGAGTAATGATTCTTGGGAGGTAGATCATTTTTTCATATGAAATTTGGAGGATTCATGATATGTTTCAAAAGTTTTTGAGTTTTAGGCCTAGGTTGCACGGTTTGGTGTGCACTGTTTAGGAGGAACTATGCGACACCTTGATGCTTAAGAAGTTTTCAGAACATTTTAAATAGAACATGGATGATTTTCATTCTGAGAGAATATTTTTGGGTAAAAAATGTGATGAAAGTGGATAAACCATGTGAGGTTGATGAATATATGAATAATGGGGCATGATATGTGTATGGTTTGAGACAAACTGTGCGCCTTACTGCAGGGGGGGAGTTCTGAAAGAATTGTTGGTGCATAATTTTTCAAACCTCGTGGAAAAAATTTCTAGGGAATGGGTGCTATAAAGTTGGGGTATGAATGGTTGTCACACAATTTGGACAACCATGTTGCCAAACCATTTGAGTGTATTGGCCGTAGATAGATCCAACCACATGGTTGGCGCACAGTTTGGAAAACCCTGTGGTCAGACTATATGGATGCCAATATATCATTAAAGGGAGGATTTTTTCAAAATTCCCCCTTGGGGTTTTCATCCTATCCACCCCATTTATATGCCATCATAGGCACACAAACCAGGGGCTCTCCTACCCCCATCTCCTTATTCAATCCTTTCATTTTGGGGGTGTTTCCAATGCGATTATTTGGAGTTTGAGATGATTTATATTCCTCTAGTGGGTTTCTTTCTTCATCTTATCACTTATCTTTTATTTTAGTATTGTTTGTTTTAGGTTTTTTTATGATTCCATTGGATCAAGGTTGAATCATCCTTTTCTTACCGGATTTTTGGTTGGCTTGCACGGAGAAGATCTCGAGACAGATTTCACACATCTTTTCAGGGAATTTCATCAATGTATTTGATCGCATTGAATTTTATTGGGTTTTTCTAATGATTTAATTTAATTAGGTGTCAATTTGGTGTTTCCTCTTAGGAATTTGACCCAAAATGTGGTAAGGGTCATTCCTCAGGTCTTCGGTGAGTGGATGGATTCGATTTCGGTGTGACATGATGACCTGATGAGCTTTTCAGCATTATGAAAAGTTGGTTTTTGGTCAATTAACTAATTATAGTTTCTATAATTAATTAATTTTTATTTTTTGGTGTAATAAAATATCTTGGTTTATTGTGAAAATATTTGTTGGGTGCCGATGGGTATGGATGATTCTTGGATAAGCCTTGATAAAGCCTCCTTGCTTTGTATTTTTTTTGTGGAAGCTTCTCTAACGATGTCGGTGGTCTAAGAATGTTACCCATAGTATTAATAATTGTTTTATATATGTGTAAGATGGTATATAACTTATATCCCATGTGTGATATGAATTATCCCTTGATTTAAGAAATTGGTTTTCTATTTAGATTTATACCTTGGACCTTTCCACAGATCCTGTTGGATTCGCTGTGATGCGAGATCGAACTTATGGACACCCATGGGGTGAAACAACCTTTAGAAGTGGAATTTTTATGTGATATATTTTTATGGAAATTCCTATAATGCATTAAAAATTGTTTTTAATGTGTTCATCAAGTTTTGACATGGTTTTGAATTTTAAAGAGGGAAAGTTATGTTTTGAAATGATTCTTGTTTTGTAATGAGGTATTGACCTCCAAGTGGGTTATAAATATGGAATTTATAAATGAAATTAAAATGTGAATTTGAAAATGGTTAATGGTTGAATATTTGGTGGAAATTATTTGATGGTTCTTGTGATGGTTTAAATAGAAATTTGGGCCTTGGGAATTTTTTTATGGATAAATAACCATGTTTTTTTAAAATGGGTAGTTTGGAAAAGTTTAATGAGGGAGTTGGTTTGGTTATTTTGGAATGTGAAAAGGGGGTTGGTCTTTGTTGAAGCATGTTTTGTTTTTTAAGTCTTGTAGGGAACTTAGTAAGTATTAATGGTTTTAATTTTTTTTCATAAATGGTTGGTATAGTCTAGATGTTGGAAATTAGTGTTTAAGAAATGATGTAACAGTTATATACTAGATTGATGATCCGGGAATAGCTAGTGTACTATAGATATGGTGTTAGATGGAGGATCTAGACACTGAAAATATACTTCTTGGTTAGAGTGAAAGACCGGTGCTCTGGGAGACGATGGTACACCAAATGGAATATGGTGATGGATTGATTCTTTTCTTCTTCAGGGTAGGCTAGAATGATGCACTAGGCATCACCGATGTTATATAGAGATGTGTGATGAGCTGAGGCTCTTGGAACTATTGTTATCTTTTTTTTTGTGATGGGTGTGATGGAGCTGATATACAATATTAGTACCGATAGGTTGGTATATGTTTAGGTACTATATATAGGTTCTAGTCATGATTTTTATTGATGCTGATATTTGATTTAGATTCCATACTGAGATTTTTGGAACTAATGGAATATGTACATGGTTCTGGTTCTATGGATACATATTTTATGCCTACCTAGGTTGAATGAATGATAAACCACCAAAATTTTTGTTTTAGATAAAATGTACCCACTATGTCATTATTTAGAGGATTTCTTTGGCCATTGCATATTTGGTTGATCTGGGTGTCACATTTGAACCCTTGTTCTAGTGGTTAGTCGATGAACTATTGTGTTCCTTGTCCTGTATCCCATTTTTTATACTATTTATTTATTTCACTATTATATTCATACACTATTTCTATTAATTTTTATTTCTCTAGACACTATTTGTGGTTGGATACTAATTTTTACTCGCACCTTTCCTGAACCAACATCTCACTTGGGTACCCGAGAAGCTCTCACATGATTATTGCATCACATGTCTGGGTTGGGGCTCATGTTGAGTATTGTGGTTTGATCATGATTTCTCAATTGATATCAGATGAATTGGTGGGTTTGGCTTGGTGATGTTGTGGGGACCTTTTTTATATTCCTTATTTTAGTATGTTATGTAACAATCCCAATGGACGGTTGGCTGTATGCATGACATAACCATCTGATACCTTTTTGAATTTTATTTTACTACAGTATTTTTCAGCTTAAATTTATTTATTCCTTCCTCTTAGTATGATGTGTATGATTTTTGGTTTGTTATTTCTGGTTGTGCACTCTGATATGGGTGAATATTCACCTCACAATCCAATTTAGATCCCCCCATATATTCGGCATTGTCTGGCATACGAGGAGGCACTCTTGAGGTCGTGTGGTGGTCTAGATCAGGGAAGATATTTAGTGGCACCTAGGCCGGGATATTACAAAGTTAAACTAGAGTTTTTTACATTCTGATTTTTTACTATTTGGGGTTTGGTAGACTGAATATATATGAATATGTTAGAGCCTGAGATGGTTACCGAGATGGGGGTTCATTAACACCTATTTTGGTAGGAAGTCGAGGTTACCAAGGGCATGGATTACTATTCTAGTTTGTAATTTCATGGTTTTTTATGATTTTCACTTCAAGAGACACACATGTTTTTTTTTTGAATTTGATCATTTATTATGGATTTCAGGATCTTTTACCATTAGAAAAAGGCATGTGACTTGGTTTTTAATCTTGGACTATAGAGGCAAGAGGTGTCCCATGCAACATTTTAAGCATATATGATCTGTATGTTATAGGACTTCTAGTTTGTGATTTTATGGATTTATTTTTATATGGAAGGTTATTTTGACCCATGGTGAGGTTTTCATTGATGAATTGTTTGGAGACATCCTTGTACATAGTTGATGCAGTGAATCTGGTGGGTCAGGATGGTATAATTGCAGGACTTCTAGACCCCTTGTGGATAGATTTTGTTTGGGATTGGTTTCATGTCCCAATACTCCTAGGATTAGTCTAATGTGTAGAATATCAGTGATAATGGATTCCCTAGTCATGGGTAGTTAGTTGTAATATGATGTCTTTATTCTATGAGACCGTAGAGGATATTTTTTTACTTGTTGATGTCGTGTGATGATGATACAATAACATGTTTGATTCCCCATTGTTTTTGGAATAATATGAGTTGTAATAGACTATTTGTGGTTGTACCTAGTTATTTTATGTGAGACTTGATCAGCGGGGATAGGTGGGAGACCCTATTATCCTTTTTGACATGACTCCAAATTACAGAGTTAGAGCTATTTGACTTTTAAGGGTGATTCATGATTGGGCTCGATTGAGTTATGGGTGCTTTTGGGTACTAGAGGCATAGATAGATTCTTGTAACTCTTGATAGTTGTGGGAAAAGGGTGAATCATAGTATGGGTTTTGGTATGTAGGATGAATTTGATTTTGAGAAAGAGCATTTGAGCGATAGTGGGTTAGCCTAATGGTTGGTTTCTAGAGTGTAATGCTTGTTTGGGTTCCTATCCCAGGTAATGGTTATGTATATGAGTTCTCCTAGTGGATAATAGTAAGATTATGAGCACAAGGGGTAATCAAGAAAATGTGTTTTTAAGTGCATGAGTTCGCTTCAGGCGGTGACCACATGGGTGAGTTTGTTTTTGGTGTTGGTTACATGGAAGTGTCTAGTTTTATGGAGTTGGAAAGTTCTTGGAGTGTAAATGTTTCGGTAGTGCATGTGGTTTATGGGAGATGGATCAGTTAGTTACCCAACCTAGTCAGTTCTGGGTACGTCTCCTGAAATGCGGTAAGAGCATAGGTGATCTTAGTGGATCTCTTGATTGATTCTCAAGTCATGAGTGGTTATGAAGACGGGTTTGATTTGATGAGTTTATTTTTTTTGGAAACTACCTAAGGTGAACTACGTTGGGTGAGATAGGCATGAAGGTAGGCATGGTCAGTTGATATGGCTTGTGAACTGATGTTCATAATGTTTGACTCATAGGAGTCAGAATCATGTTTTATGGTGCGGTTACCCAAGAGTGGTTGTGATGGCGATGTGTTAATGAAATCTTGGAGGAATGAACATATGGAGACACACAGTTTTGTTTCGTTATTGGATCAGAAATTAAGGATACCATGTACGAGGTGGTTGGTTTTTGTAGGCTGTTGTGAGTATGTTGAGGACTAATAAGGATGTGATGAGACGCTTGTGGGAAGGGAGGCATGAGAACTTTGGATGGGTTTGTTATGTCCTTGAAGTTAGAGGTGACATTTGGAATGGATGAGTGGTTGTGGTATTCATTTATTAAATCTTAATGTAATCTTAGTTAGTGATGATCATGCCCAATATCTTAACATCATTTTGGCTATGATGAGAGATATTTGGCCATACACCTCTATATCCAAATGACTTTTCTAGTTAGATAAAAGGGCCTCTTGGAGGTTATTCTAATGGAGAAGTGTAATTGGAGATGTATGATGGGATGTGCACCATATATCATTGTAGGTTAGGTCTTTAGGATGGACCAGATGTTGGTGAATACCATTGGTTCCATTCTCAGATGCCGAGGATGGGTGATATTTGTTTTTTTTGGGTCGCTCAGGTGAGGGAGAGATGGACACGGTTGATTCTTGGGTTTGTAGTGGTTAGAGAATATATCAAATTTGTTGTGGTTTTTTGGGTGATTAGGTTATGGAAACACTCCTATGGTTGGGAGTGATGTATCATTTATGGTGGCGCGACCCTCATGCATGAAGGGTCACATGTGTGTGGGACTGGTTGTGGATTGGTTTTGGTGGAATTGTGATGCGAGTAAATAACTATCAAGGGGAGTGCTTAAATTTCCATTGGTAATAACCATGGGATATCATTGGTGAAAAATGATAAAGCTGCGCATTAGACTTTGTATTGAGGTGGTTTTGGAAAGTAGTTTTGGTGTGGAATCCTATAGGCATGTTTAGGTGGCTGTGGATTGCCTTTGGGAGTGATGTAATCGTGATCAAATGAGTTAGTGATAGATTGACTATTGGTCCCAATAATTTTGTGAATGATTATACTAGAGATAGTCCGACTAGGGATAACACCATATTTGGGTGTGGATGGTTGCAATATAATTTTTGTCTGTCATTTTGGGAATGATGAGTGCATTTCAGGGTTGAGATGGGATTTTTAGGAAAAGCTGGTATGTTATTAGTTGTACTTGGAAGGAGGGTATGTATTTACTTGGTTTGGTTTTCAATGATGAGAATGGATTCCATTTATGATTGATATTTTCGTAGGTATTGGGGCATGGTGAGTTGAGAAGCATGTTGGGTTCTTGGTAGGTGTGAGAGTTTAGTTTTGGTTAGTCTTTTCTGATTTAAAGGGTGTTATGTTTTAGAAGTTGGTTGTTATAAGATAAGGATTATTGTTGAGAACACTATAAATAAATGATTGATCACATGATGTTGTCATTAAGGTTTCATTAGATGAGCTCAGGTAAGCGCCATCATGGTGTTTGGGTTTTGGAAACCAGCATTAGCTCGGGTTTTTGGCCGGTTGAGGGCCTTGAGTTGGAGGATGTTCCTTGGGAGTTGGATGAGGATGTTGGTTGAAATTTGGTGACTGACATGGGTTGTATAGTGTAGATGGGTGAACAATGATACTTCTCAAGTATGAGAAGTGTTATAGTGGGGAGTTTTTAATATCTCACATCCGGATGTATTGAATTTTTTTGAAGGAATATGAATTTTCATTACCAGATGGGTGAAATCATGAATCAAGACTCAAAACTGAGTTATGAGAGTTTTAATTCATAAAAATGGATTTTTGGGATGACTAATTATGATCATGATTTATCCCATGTGTTTGGATGAGTTTCAGAGGCTTTGGGTTATGTTTTGGGTGTTTTGGAGTTTTTTGCCCAGGTTGCACGATTTGGTGTGCATGATTTTGGAGGACCCATGCAACAACTTGATGCTTAGGACGTTTTTAGTTCATTTATAACTAAAAACGGTTGAGTTTCATGGTAAGACCATAGTTTGGGGTAAATGATGTGAGTAACAAAGAGAAATTGTGTGAGGTTGTGTGGGGTCCTATGAATGACTCATAGGCTGTCCACAGTTTCAAACAAACTGTGGACTTTGATGCAGGTGGGTGGAAGTGATGACCACATGGTTGGAACATAGTTTTTCAAACTATACATGGAATAGGTGTTGGATATTAGGGGTTTTAGTGGTTTGTGCATACTTTTTTCAACTATTTTACTAAACCATTCTAGTGGGTTGGACTTGGATAGAGCCAACCACATGGTTTGTGCATAGTTTGGAAAACCATGTGGCCAAACCATGTGGCTACCCAAATTTCATTAAAGGGTAAATTTTACCAAAAAAAATTCTTTGTGTTTTCCATCATCTCTAGTCACTTTCTCTACTATTCTAGGGATATGATCTACGGTCTCTCCAACCCCTATCTCCATCCTCCGTTCTTCAATTCTGGGGATGTTTTCATGGAAATTCTTTGGTGTTTAAGGTGTGTTCTCCTCCTCTGGTGGATTCCATTATAACTCGTATTATTTCTATTTGATTTTTGGATTCTCCAATCTATGTTTTATGGATTATTCCACCATATTGTGGTGGAATAATATATTTCTCATGGGGATTTTGGTTAGATTTCATAGAGGAGATCCCAAGAGGGATTATACATTTTGTTTTATGGAGTTTCATTAAGTTATTTAATGATGGTGAATTTTATTGGGTTTTCATAATGATTTAGTGTACTTAATTTTCAATTTGGTGTCACATAATATGGATTTGGCTCAGAATGTGTTTGGGGTTATGTTGTGGCTCTTCAGTTAGTGGTAAGATTCACTTTTTGTGTGGCATGATGACTTGACGAGTTTTTTAATATTATGCCAAGTTGGGTTTTGTTCAATTAATTAATTATAGTTTCTATAATTCGTTATTTTTTTTTGGTGTAAAAATAGAATTTTTGAGATTTTAATTATCTTGGTTCGGTGTCGAGGGGTTTTCAGGATTCTTGGATGGGCGTTTACATGGACTCCATGATTTGGAATTGTTTTGGGGAAGCTTCACTAATGAGGTTGGTGTTATAAGAGCTTTACCCATTGTCTTAATAATTGTTTTATATATTTTCATTATGGTATATTCATTAGATACCATATGTTATTTTATTTCTCCCTTGATTTAAGAAATTGGTTTTGGATTTAGATTGATACCATATACATTCCACAAATCCCGTTGGATCTATGGTGTTGTGAGACCAGACTTATGCCCACCCATGAGATTATCCAACCTTTGGAATTGGAATTTTTTATGTTATAAGTATTTATGGAAATTACTATGATGAATTCAAAATGGTTTTAAATGTGTGTATTTTTGTTGAATCAGTATTAAATATTAAATGGGGAAATCTATGTTTTAAAATAATCCTTATTTTGAAATGAGGTGTGGACCTCCAAGTAGTTTATAAATATGGGGTTTATAAATGATATTCAAATGTGAATTTGAGAAATGCACATGTATTATTCTTTGGTTAAAATGCTTTGATGGTTATTTTTATGGTTTAAACGGAATTTTAGGCCTTGGATCTTATATTTTTTCAAGTCCAAAGAACCATGTTTTTAAAAATGAATGATTTTAAAATGTTTAATGATGGGGTTGGTTTAGTCTTTTGGCCTTTCAAAAAGGGTTTCCCCTTTGTTGAGGAATATATAGGTTTTGAAGGCTTGTAGGGACATTAGTATGTGTTAATGGTTTAAAAAGAGGTTGTTTTGTTTTTCTTGAATGATTGGTATAGTCTTGATGTTTGAGATTAGTGTTTAAGAAATGATACAATAGCTAGGTTCTGGATTTATTCTCCATGCACGGTTAGTATACTATAGATATTTTTTCATACTGAGGTTCTAGACACTGATAGTATACATCAGGGTTAAATTGATAGATTGATGCCCTGGGTAGTGATGGTATTCCATGTGGAATAGGGTGATGGACCGATTATCCTACTCCTTAGGATGAGATAAACCGATGCTCTTGGCATGACCAATGTTATATAGAGATGAGTGATGGACTGAGGCTCTGAGTACTACTGTTATGTTTTGTGGTGGGTGTGATGGAACTGATTTATAGTATAAGTAATGATAGTTTGTTATACGATTAGGTACAAGATAGAGGTTCCATATATAATAATTATTATTGTTAAAATTTGATTTACATGCCATACTGACATTTTGGGTACTTATGTTATCTTTAGAGAAATGGTTTTGTTGTTACATGTTTGATTGGTCAGGGTGTTACCTTAGAACCCTCCAATGGGTTGTTGATGAGCTGTTGTGTTTCTTAGCTTGTATCCCTTATTTCATAAGGTTTATTTATTTCACTGTTATCTATATAAAATATTTCTATGATTGGTATTTACTCTAGAAAATATTAGTGGTGGCCTACTAATTTTTACTCACACCCTGCTCAGGAATCCATTTCACTTAGATACCTGATAATCTCTCACATGTTTATTATAGGTATAGGTTTGGGCTAGGGTTTGTGTTAACTATTGTTGGTAAAGAAGGATTGCTCGAGTGGTATCAGATGGATGGGAGGGTTTGGACTAGTGATGATGTGGATAACTTTTTCTCTCTCTTTATTTTGGTAGGTTATTTAACCGGCCCATTAGGTGGTTGTTTATATGTATGACATGGCTGTTTAGTCCATTATTCCATTTCATTTTACTATGGAATGTTTTATCTTTATCTTATTTATACCTTCTACTTAATATGATGTGTATGATGTTTGGTTATTTACTTCTAGTTTTGAACTATGATATGGGGGTATAATATCCTCATAATTTACTTTATACCACCACTGCTAGTCAGTACTCTCAACATATGAGGAGGCATACTTGAGGTCGTGTGGCAGTCTAGATCGGCGAACTTGTTTAGTGGCACCTGAGCGGAGACTTTATAAATGGAATGTAAAATTGGGTCAATTGATTCATCAATGAAGAAAGAATTTCAATATAAGGTAATTGTTATTTATATGAATTAATAATATAATAGACATAAAAAATCCTATATTGTGGATTCAGGCATTTCTATTTTTCAAATTTTAAGGAGAAATTTGATGAAACTAATGAAAAACCATTGTTGGACACGGGCCCAACCACTTATTCACCAAAGAACCACCAAGTGGTATCAAAGATATCACATATTAATTTATAATTATATATAAATTATTTATCATTTTATGAATTTTATGTTATTTTTTCAATTATGGTTTATTTTTTCTTTAATCTAAAAGTTGAGATAATGTGATCGTTCAATTTCACATGAACATAAATAGGTCAATAATAGAGGAAGAATGCACGAAGATTCCATATGAAGTTGATGAAGATTATATCTAGATAACATGGGACTACATGGAATGTAACTAAAAATGTATATTACATGTACCCATATTCACTGCACCCAGATGATCCATGAAAATCATTGCATGTCATGTGTGGAATAGGAAACAGTATCATTACCCACAACATGTTGATCAAAAGAAATGGTACGTGGCTTTATAAGTTATATGGTGTGTAGCCTACATACACACCATGTATTGCACATAGTTTCTCCTCATGGGAAACACAAAATATTTGTGGTCAATTGATGTGACATGTATTAATTACACACAATGTTCTTACCACTATTTGAGAAAAACATTCAATATGAGACTACATGACAAGTATCTTGCATACACAATGTGTAACTCATAAAAGTTCATGCAGATTATTCACAAAGTCCCTTGGCTTGTTTTGCGGATTACTAGTTAATAGATGACACAACATGTAGTAGTATGTATATGTCATATATCTCATACCTATTTACCCAGAATACATGAAAAATTAGGATATACACTATGTAAATTAATTACATGAAATGAAAAATTAACTGTGGCATTATACCAAACTACATAACGTGTAGCTGGCGTACACACCATGGGATGGGGTTTTATAGAATATTAAATGTCTAATTAATTCCAACATTAAATTCAGAACTACATTCCATGTATAGTCAATGTAAACACCATTTACTTTTCGTGCATTAAAAGTTGTACACACCGCATATATTAACAAGTTTCATGTGTCATAAATGCTAAACTGATTACATAGAGTAACTAATGAATCTACACGTCATGTAATTATGTGACATGATATGTACACTGCATGCTATATATGTACATAGTATATTAAGAGGACCATATAAGACACTAGGTAGATTAGAGGGGTACACTCTATGTTTCCTCCTATTATACCCCATGTAATTAAGTAATTTTAAATTAAATAAATTTATTTAAAATTGTAGATGATGAACATTTTTAGAATCGTTTGGATAGAATATTAAGATAATTAAATGAATGAGTTAATTAAATAATTATATTAATTATAGTGATTTACTTTAATAAATAATGAATTTAAATTAATTCTAGTTTGTTTATTTAAATTTGTATTCATTTCATGAGTGGACGATCATGAGATTGATCAACATATGTATGTGTTTGATTTCCTTTAAGTTAATAATGATTGAATGATTTTTTACAGTAATTATTATTAAAATAAAATTATTTCATGTGTTTCACCCCCACTGATTATATATGAGATTACTTGTTAATGGTTACTTTTATGTAACAATATAATAACCAAGTATTTTGTGTAATATTTCTGTTTAAATAAATCTAATTTAATTGATAACTTGAATTACGTGTAATACTATGTTCTGAATAACCATAGAAAACTATTTAAATATTATCAAGTGAAATTTATATCATTTTTATATCATGAATTCAATATTAACATTGGTTTATTTTTTTGGAGTTTTCTAAAAATATTAATCTTTAAGTTAAAAGTGAAAAATAATTTGTTTTATAAAAATGTCATTTATTTACTTTATATAATGTAATTTAAAAGTAAAATTATATTTTTGATTTGCTATTAAATATATTTAAGACCAATTTTATTTAAAATATTCTAATTAATTCTGTTATTATAATCATTTTACATGTTTGTTATATAAGTCATTTTTTATGTTTGAAAATGCATTTTTCTGGAAAACTTTTTTCATCACATTTTATAAGTTTATTTTTAAATCAATTTCTGAAACTTATAATATTTTAATTTGATAACATGTATTCCATATTTGTAATAATGAGGTTTAAATTTGGTAAATATGTCCCTTTTATTTTTAAGTATTATGAATAATAACCATGGTAAAAATTTTCACCTTGATAAAGGGTAAATCAGGTAATTAAGGTTGAAAATAATGTGATAAGGCATTAGAATTATATCATAAACTCTAATTTATTTAATTTTATGACATTAATTCAACCATATCCATAATAACTTCTAATATATTTAATTTTGGTGCCATTTTAATTTAATAATTACATTAACTTTATGTTAAGTAATGAAAAATATATCATGTCACTCTCTTGCCTTTAAATTTATTGTATAAGTTAACATATGTATAAAAATAAGTTTTGAAAAAAAATTAAATTTTATTTTTTGCATAATGAATTTATTTTTATGGTGTTAATTTATTTCTAATTACTAGAGATTTTACAATTACCTTAAACTCTTATATAATGTTGCTATAGTGCTGGAGAAAATAGTGGAAAAAACAAAGTAATCAATTTTAAAGACATTAAAACTATTGATTTTAGGATTAATTATGGTTATAAAATAAGTTTATAGTTAACAGTAATTTATTATTGATGAGTATAAGGATTTTATTTTAATCCCATATTTATCATGATAACTTTAAAGTCAAATTATGTGAATTATTCTTAAAACAATATTAATAGTATGTTATGTTAAATAATATTTTATTTAATTATTTAGAAATCATTAAATATGTCATGAGGAAAAGTATAATGAGAATTGGTTGAAAGTTTTATCCATTTTCCATTTATCAACAAATGTTTACATTATAATAAAAATTGTCAGAACGCCCCATGTTATTGAACTATGGAAATTCTAAAGGAATTTTCATCTTTTCATTTTGTGGATGGGAAGAATCTTAAAGTGACCATAGAAATGAAATTTTGGTAAATGTAACACTTAAATGTTTTGTTTTTATATGTGGTTTTAAGTACTGAGAGGTGTCTTTGAAGTCCTAACGAGTATTAAGAGCATCAGGCTTTGAAAGACCAGATTAGTGCAAATGCATAGAGGGATTTTCATGTTTGGCAAATAGTTTGTCTAACTATGCACTGAAATTATGCGAGGTGTGGATAGTGATCCTCATATGGTTAGAGCACGATTAACCAAACCATGTTTCCAAACCGTGTGGCTCTTAAAAAGGGATGAAATTACCATTTATCCTCTCTCTTTTCTTAATACCCAAAGCATCCTTATCCTTCTCATTTATGAATAACATCCCATATGTGGTGCTCTCTCTCCTCCTATCCTATGCAATGAAGGTTCTACTTAATCCGACCTCTAATTCAAATATAATATATCATGTTGGAGGCCTTTAAATAAGGATAACATTCCACTTATATCTTTTCTTTATTTATCTCACCATATGGAATGCTATTTTCTTGTGAGATAAAATTCCCTATTTATAAAGAATTTGATTGTTTCTTTGATTTCTATTGATCTGAATCAAATCAAAGATTGATAAGGGACGAGTGAAGCATCCAAAGTATGTGGTATGTGGTCTATATGATTTCCATTTAAGGTTTCATAATCTATAAAGTGTGACATTATGATGCGGTCTAAACCTTCTGTTCATCACCTCTAAAATTTGTAATTACTTAAGTAAATTCTAATTACTTAAACCACACACCCCTCATGAACTTAATCACATCGTTCTAGGTTTTCTACCTCAACCCGAACCACCCCATTTCATGTGTTTCATATATTACCATGAACTCTATGCCATGGTGTGTGATTAAACCCAATTTCAAGGTGTGATTACTTGTCCCTTATAACTAATATGGCTAAATTGAATACAAAGAATAATTTTATGTCTTGTATTGTTTATATGTACCTTATCAACACTTGTGCGTGTATTGACTAAATGAATGAAATTGATGAATTGTTTTATTTCATATATACTTTCATGGAATTATTTATTTCATATAATCGAATTGAAAAATGTGGCGATCATGATGAATAATGTCTATTTTGGTATGGATAAATCTCATAGACTTTTATATAATTTTTTAATATATGTTACTTACTATTATGGAAAGTTCACCCAGGACTTCATACTTCTTATGTTATGTTTGATTTATGCCTTAAATTAAAATGGATAAAATTAATTGTTAAATAGTATGGATACTAACACGACCTTGAAAACTCCAACCACACTATTGTTTATACTTGGGTTTTGATGGGAAATTACTTGGACGGGCTCAATGGGAAGTATTAAACTAAATAAATTATAAATGGAATTATACCATTATATTAGAGATACCTGGATTCTTATGTGGAACAACATAGAAGGTCTCTCCAAGTAGACAAGTTAATGTTAAAACATAGATGATAAATGGAGCCTCACATGGAATTCCATGAATGAGATCAAAGGTCTGTTGTTGTCATTACCCCACCTTGGGTGATACATGGGCTCTAATATAGAATTCAATGGATGGGTCCATGGGTTAGTGTGATTTTATTGTGTTTGGAGCAATATAAGGATTCCTTTTGTGGAATTTCTTAGATGGGATCAGAATGTTAACTAATTAAATGATGTGATTACCAAGTTAAAGAACATACTTGGGTTTGATAAATGTTATAAAGATAAGAAAAGGATTCAAATGAACATAAATACCATGGAATTATGGTACCAACTCGATGATCACTACATATGGATGCCTCAGTTGTATGACTTAGGTCCCCATTGTACTCGTATGTATAAGTATATATATATATATATATTTATTTATTTATGGGTGCACACACACACAAACATGGTGACATATTCAGTGAATTTTTATCTTTGGTCGAAGCTTATATAGTCATATAGGTCTCCAATGATGATCCTAAGAAGAACAAGATCTATTTTATATCATTGATTACTGACTTCCTATCATACCAAAACACTAATTTATTTTATAATCATGGAATGGGTTGTATTAGACACTGTTGGTGGTGGCCTACTCAGTTTTTCTCGCACCCTGTTTGGTATACCGTTTGGTACCGAGACAAATATCAGGGATATAGGTCAGGATCTTGGATTTGATTCCTTTCTACTATTATTTATAGAATAGGACTCAACATGGAGTTGGGGGATTATCATGACTTGGGATTCCTACTCAAGAAAGTTATATTGTTATTTACTCTTTTACAGTCTAGTCTTATAGTATATACCACTTACTATATGATTAATATTTTTTTAATTTTGGGGTTTATCATGTTCATGCATGGATGGTTTTATATAGAATTTTCCATTTGTTATTACTTTTCCTTTATTATTATCTTCCACTTAATTTAATTTATTATTTATTCCACTATATTTATTACTGATATAGAGGGTATAGTATCTCCACTATACCACCTTCAGAGCCTCACTACTTGTCAGTAGCCTCTGGAATATGGGGAGGCGTGATCAAGGCCATGCGACCAACTAGCCTAGAGAACCATTGTAGTGGACCTATGGTTGGGAATTAAAAATGGCATCATGGCCACTTTTTTTACTATATATCAATATTTTGTAATGATATAAATGATACTAGGAATGTGTTGGAACTTGGTAAATAGATCATGTATGAGTCCGATCAACCCACGGATGAGGGAAATATTAGATTTATAGGGATGAAATTATTATTCATTCTATTGTTAGTACAATTGGTTATTATTTCACCTTGAGTGGTTTATATACTTTCCATTGCATATTGATATATTTTATTTAATGTATTTTAGCCTTGGCCACTTATGGAAATGAAGTACTATTCATTCATCATTATAGGAACTTGAGGATTTATGTTACATGAATTATGCCATGCATTATTTATTTTAGTTCCTTCATTTCCTGTTGCATCTAATATGTGTCTAGAATGATATAATTGAACCATGCTAATGTTTCTTGCAGGGAGAAAATGATAAAATAAATTGGTAATTAAAGATTCTACATCAAACTAAATGGAGTTTTCATGTATATGTTGATGTTGGAACTTTAACTAACTCATTATAATATGTTTAATACCTGGAACTATAGATACCTTAGATGAAAGAATAGTTTATTTAAGTTACATGGATTCTAATTTTAATTTATAAATAAATTAAAAATATAAATTTGTAATGGTGATGTATCCTTTCAAATCATCATATATGATCTGTTAGATTCCACTAACTGGTTGCAAAGGTTCGGTTGGAGTTACATGAAGTTACAATTATAACTTATAATTTCTTAAAGCTTTATAATTTGGGAATAGTGAATCATCTAAATAGAAAATTTTATAAATAGAAAATTTGATAAATTATTAATTATAAATGAAGTGACTACTTATGGTTTATGATTGACTCAAACCAAGTAGGTCAGTTATGGTATGATTTTCTTATGAGATAAACCCACTGAGGGTGTGATTAAAAATTCGAATAAAACAACTACAATTGGGTTTCATTTAGATAGGCCTTAGTTAGATTGAAGGGACCCTCACAGGTCACCTTTATCTTTATACACCTTCATGCTTAACCCCATGGGGGTATACTTATGTTGTATGGAATTGTTATTTAAAGTGTCAGAAACCACTCATACAATGTTGCATTTAAATTTTTAGTTTCATCTTACTAAACTGATTCCACTTATATAATTAGAGGCCTCATAGTTTGTTACTTTAAATTTTATGATTATGCGGAATTAATTAAAATTATAGTTAAAACCTAAAGGGTATTTTCCTCTATATCTTAGAATTTACATTTTATTTAACTATTCCTAGATGTGAGAACTTATGTATAAATAATTCAGATAAATAATTATTGAAAGGAAGTTTGATATAACTTTCATGTGTTCCTTGTGGTGTTGTATAAATAATATACCAAACACGTTCATCTTTACAACTAGTACTCAATGTTACATAAACAAAGCCTTTGAAATGTTTAAATATAAAATGTGAAATGATGTAATGGCTAAAATGAAACCTTTTAGTGGTGTTTAAAGCTTTGAACCTTGTGTAAGGTTTGTTTAAATGTTTCGATGCGTTTTTCCTTATAAGGTAATGGGTATGTTTACCATAGGTCTGTCACGATCTTTTACTTTATAGTGATCTTAGAGGTTAGTGGTAGAACCTAGTGAACTTTTAGGCATGAACATAGTTTTAAAAGAAGATACCTTATGTTTAAATTAGGGGATATCCTAGTTAATGTTGAACCCTTGGAGAATATGAAATTTGTATAATTTGAAGCCGAGTTCATACGCATGTTAAGAACCATTCCTCGACCATTTTAGATGGGTAAGATTAATAGTTTTCATAAAGTGACACCCTGGGTTGGAGGGTGGGTTTTTTAAAAGGTTGAACCTCATGGTGGTATTACTGTATGTGTATACCCAGTGAGTGTCAAATTATTATCATTTTATGCACATACCATGGACCTACAAGGAGAAGTTTCTTATGAGGATGCAAAGAGAGAGAATCAAGGCATGGTAGCCTGATGCATGGTAAGTGATGTTTTTATGCCTATGTTAACTGGTTTGATCTTTATAGATCAATGAAATTTTTACTTGCCTTCAATTTTACCTATTTATAGAGAGATTAAAAGCATGTTGGATGCTGTGTAATAGAGACCCTTAAGTAAGGTGTGGATCTCATGTGAGAGACCATTTTGCTAAGTGGGATGAACTAACGACATATTTTTGAGGTTTGATTAGCAAGGATAGGTGGAATACTTAGAGACCCTTACCTTTTACTTAGAGCCTATTATACTAGTGATGTTTTTTTTAATTAAGGGAAACATACTAGAGAGGTTGGAATCAGTTTTATGGATTCCATATAGGTAGTGATATTACTTATACAATCTATTTGATATTGAAACTTGGTTGGTGCCTAGTTTTTACAATTTTGGAATGTGATGGTTGCAGTTTTTAAATAAGAACCATTTGTGCTGGGTAAAGTGACTAGATTCGTAGGGAAGAAATGTTTGGGATCATGGCCCAATTGATGAATGTTTGTTCTATTTATACTATAAATTCTGAAATTATGTCATGAGGGGGGTATTACTTCGAAAAATAATGACACAAGTGAGGTGACCAATCTTAAATAGGAGTTCTAAGGGAGCTCCTGATGTGTTAAGACAAACTTTACAAGTAGCATGGTCAACTGATACTTTTTGATGGATGAATCATAGGTGAATGAGTCACGTTTTTAATCAAGTGGTATGGGATATACACCCATGTTTTATGGAATGTTTAGTCTATGCTAGATGCACATGGTAAATGGTTAACATGGAATGTTTGTGAGTGGCCGAATATGAGTTGAGGATCTATGATTTCTAATGTGGTGCTTATAGGCATGGTGACTTGGAGATTTTAAAAAATTTGGAGGATTTTACCCAATGATGAGGGTTAATTTGGATTTAAATTGGGTGTTTTGAGGTGGTTTACCCATGATTGGACCTTAAAATGCATTATTTGGAGATGTGGTGTTAGGAGTTGTTAAACAGAAAGTAACAGTTATATTTTTTTGAAATCATGGTTTAGAGAAAGAAGTGAATGCCTATTGATGAAAAATAAGTGTACTACTAGTTAAAGGTGATCATGACCAATATATTGACATCATCTAATCTATGCTAGGAGAGTGTTGGTTAAATTATGAGCTATCTAAATAAATGATTTATCTGGTAGATAGATTGACTCCATGGGATTTGTGCTCGAGGAGCGATGTAAAGAGATCCTCTCTGGTGGGGTGACCACGATAGGCCACCAGAGAGGACCTTCAAGAGTGGATGGTCATGATAATGCAGGACTTGTTATTATAAAATCATTTTAGTTTTTCATTACATTCAATAAATAGAACTATACATTATTAGATTCCTTAGTGAATGATAGATACTAGATTAGAAATGGACTTTGAAGAATTATGAGGGCATGAATTGGGATCGAGATAACTTGTGAAGATCCAAGGATACTGGATTAGGATTTTTTACTGATACATGGTCTATGGAATTATAATGGTTTTATCTAGAGATGTCACTAAGATCTACTTTTTTACTTCATTGGGCTTGCTCGAAATAATATCATGGTACCTTGGATTAAAGGCAGTGACATATAGTTTGGTACATCAGCTGTGGAATATGAATGATAATGGAAATGATTAGATAGAGGTGTATTGAATCACATTCTCTTATTCAGTTGAATTTGGTTAGGGGAGGAACCATGTCAAGCACATAATTAGGATGAGATTAGGGTAGTGTAAATGTCTGATGAGGATTTTAATGGAAGAGCTTCCATGACCAAGAAAGGCTAGGTTGATTGGAAATTAGACCATTACGATCCAATTGAGGACCATTATCAGTTTCCTCATGTGATATCGGGTGTCATGAGTTCTAAAACATCTCATAAGCATTGTTAGAATTCTAAGGGATTAAATTTTTAGGAAATTATGATGGTGGAGAGTATCATGGATCAAAATTTTCCATTCAAGGATAGGACCTATGGTATGGAGCTACACAGGCTATTTGATGAAATATACAATGATGTGATTGTGTCTCAAGATTGGTGGGATCACATAAGCACCTTATTGAGGTTTTAATTTTGGTAATGAGTATTGGATTGAGTCAAATAGGTTAAGCATTTTATGCTTAAGAAGTGATTGTGGGTGTGTTTGGAATGAGAAACACAACGTGAACATTTTATTAGGAATCACCAACCCAAGTAGGTTAGGTAGTTTATTTTTATTTCCACCAAGGCTTATCTAATATGTGAAGATCTAAGATGGGGAGTTCTTAATGTCCCCTATTTTTGAACTGTGGAAATTCCAAAGGAATTTTGATCTTTTTATTTGGTGGACTTGTTGAATATTAAAGACAAAACCAAAATATAAATTTTTGATATAGAACACTTAAAAGTATTTTTTTTAGATGTGGGTTTAATGCCTGAGAGGCATCTTGTATTCCCAAAAAAGTTTCACATGCATGAGGCTTCAAAAGACCACTTTTAGGAGAGACAGCCTTGGGTGCATGGTTGGAACCCAACTAGTGCTAAACATGAAAAACCTCCATGTATCCCATTTTGTTAAGGATCATGGTTTTTTAAAACCATGTGAGGGTTCCCAAAAAACCATGTATCTAGTTCATAGACAAAAAGGGACTCACATGGTTGGAACATAGTTTTTTTAATCGTGCATTGCAACTATGCAGGGTGTGGGTGTGTGGATATTGAGACCCAAACTATTGGAGTATGATTAACAAAACCATGGAACCCTTTAAAGTGGTTGAAATGACCATTTTCACCTTTATTATCTTAATTCCCAAAACTCCTCATCTTCCTTATTTCCATACAATATCCCACACATGGAGCACTCCCTCCTCCTCTCATAAGCGCTGAATGTTCTCCTTCATCCGACCTCCAATTCAAGCACCATCTGTCACGTTGGAAGTCTATCATTAATAAAAATAAAAATATTACTTATTTTATTCATTTATATTTAAATATGGAATACTATTTTAATGTGAGATTATTTTACATATTTGTAATGATTTTGATTGTCTCTTTGAATTATCTTGATCTTTCTTGAATCGAAGCTCAAAAATAGAAGAGTGAATAAACCTAAGGATAAGGTCAATGGTATATATGATTTCCATTTAATATTTCATCATCTATAAAGTGTTCTATTTTTTATTATGAAGGAACTTCCATGAATCACCTCTAAAATTTGGAATTAATTAAGTAAATGAAAATGCATTAAACCATATATTCATTGTGCACCTAATTGCACCATTTTAGTTTGTCTATCTCAACCTGAATCAGCCCTTTTGGTGTGTTTCCAATGTGCCCATGAAATCTACACCATGGATATTTTATTACACAAACTTTGAGGTGTGATTACTTGTCCCTTATAAATAAAATGGTTAAATTGATTAAAATGAATCATTGTATGGCTTGTATTATTTAATTTTCTATTTTTAACAATTGTGAGCATGTTGGTTAAATGAATGAATTTGATGAATTGTTTTGTGGATTGTATACTTACATAAAATTATTTATTTCATATAATTTAATTGAAAAATTAATTGATCATAATTATTCATGTCTATTTTGGTATGTAAAAATATTATGGCCTATGATTTAATTTTTTTCATGTATGGTGTCTACTGTTATGAACAGTTCATCTGGACCTTATGATATTTATTTTATGTTGGTGTTATTCCTTAAATTAATATTTCTGAAATGAATTAAATGAAATTATGAATGGTATGGACCCTAACATGGCCTTGACTACTCCTACCACACTAAGGGTAATACTTGGGTTTTGATTTGGAATGCCTTGGATGTGATCACTAAGATGTATTGAACTAAATAAATTATAAATGGAATTGTACCATGCCAAGGGAAATACATTGATTCCTATATGTAATATCTTGGATGGTATCATAGATTAGATTAGTTTATGTTAATACATGGGAAATATATGGACCCTCACATGGAATTCCATGGATAATACTAAGGATTTTTGGTAGTCATTACCCCTCCTGGGTTGGTTCTTGGGATCTGATATGTGATTCCATGGATGGGCACATAGGATAGTGTGATTTTATTGTGTCTCGAGCAATACCTGAATTACATACATGGAATTTCAGGGACAATATTAAGACATAAAATGATTAAATGATGTGTCTAACAAGTTCATAAACATTCTTGGATTTAATCAGTGTTATAAATATAAAAAATAGGTTAAATTGAACGTAAATTCCATTGAATTATGAAACCGGCTCGATGATCACTACATAGGGACACCTTGGTTGTATACTTCAGGTCCTCACCATAACCATATATAAAATTATATATATATATATATAAATATACATACATACATACATATATATATTTGTGTGGGAATATATATATATATATATATACATCAATGTGATGGAATGTTTAGTGAATTTTTGGCTTAGGATGAAGCAGGTATAGTCATCGAGGTGTCCCATAAAGAACCCGAGATTGACATTGTCTATTTTATATCATTTATTACTAGCTTCCAATCATACCTAAATATTAATGTACTTTATACTCATGGTCTGGATTGCATCAGACACCACTAGTGGTGGAATATTGAGTTTGTCTCAAACCCTGTTCACGATGCCATTTAATTCCTGAAAAGATCTCATAGATGTAGGCCAGGATCATGAATTTTACACTTTTCTACTATTATTTATGGACTCAGAATCAACATGGAGTTTATGTCCAAGAATGTACTCAGGTCTCCTACTGGAGTTGGATTTTTTTTTAAATTACCCATTCTTACTACTAGTATAGTGTAAGTATAGGGTTGATCCATTTGGAGAGATAATGTATTATGATTCTTGATTACTAAATAAATGTTACTGAATTTTAAAATAAATGTTTTGAGATTTATGGAAATTTTTTCAAAAGGATAAATGATTAATCCATCTAATTATGAAATGATTAACTTAATGAAAATCGAAAAATATGTAAACTGATTATTTTGATGATTGATAATAAAAATGTGTCGGGTCTATGGATGTTTATGAAGGTATTATTGGATTGACTTTCCTACTATGTTATGTTGTTCATAATAACTCACATGTCCGAAATTCGAACATATCAAAACCTACTTGTCATAGTGAGGTTAGAATAAATCAGTAGACACTAATTCCTTGGTCTAAAAATTGTTGCCTACTAATTTTATTATCTAGAGGCCCTTCTGAGATGACAAGTGCACCCAATGATCATGGGTGTAATTTGTTGTAATTTACCTAAATATCCCCATGGAACTTCATTCTTGGTATGATATGGCATTTCCAGTGAGATTTAGAAAGGGGTTTTGGGGAAATTATGATAGGATAATAAACAACACAAACAAACAAGAAAAATGGTCAATCAAGAGTTCAATATTTTTACACAACCCCAACATGTGGTTAAATTATCTAAACATGGAATAAATGATGAAAAACAATATTTTAATACCTGTTGTTTTCATTACAGTTGAAATGGAAAAGAGAACGTCCCATGATCACAATAGAAAAATCTCAAAAACTCCTAGAATGAGTTTCAAGTTCCCCCATCCACCAAGATGTTTCTCCTATAGATGATGACCCCCCTTCCCAAGAGTCTCTCCCACATTAATTGACCATATCCCACTATCCTAGGGTGGTTGGGGGTCCAAATCCTAGGTCAAAGGATGGGTAAAGGGGGTATATAGAAATTAGGTATGGGTGTACTGACTCTCACACAGTTTCAATACACGGTTAGGAAAACCATGCACAAACCTTGGAGATAGTTATGTACACAAAGTAGGTGACACACATTTTCCTGGTCTGGTCCACATGGTTTGAAAAACCATGCAGAGGCAGTGCAGGGATCCTCTGCCTCAAAATGTCACGGTCCACACGGTTTCCTAGAGGATCCAGAGATTTTGAAAAACCTTTCAGAAACTGTGTGGAAAGCTCTGCCATGATGTTAAAAACTCCATCTGGACTTCTGGGTTGGGGTTCTTGGATTGGGTGACTTCTCTGTGGCATACACCATGGAAAAAGGGTCCAAATTCCTCCAATTTCCATCTGAATCACGCATTAATTCTAGGTCATCAATTCCTTCCATTAGTGACAAAAATACCTCTCAAGACATGTTTAGGTTGTGAAAATAATTAAAATATATCCATATAATGATTGTCAAAGTTCTTAAATGAGTGGAAATTCCATATAAAAATAAGTTCATCAAACTCCCCCACACTTGATCGATTGTTTTTCCTCAAACAAATTCCTAGAAAATCATTTCAATGTAGTTACCAAAGAAAAAAGTAGAAGTATTATAGGTTATATCAACTAAATGAATATGTATTTTGACTTAATTATTGTTAAATTTGATAAATTCATTCTCCAGGACTCATCAAAATTGTGAAATTAACTAACAATGTAAACCTAATTCAAAACCTCTGACCATTCATTTATAAATCATTGTTGTTTAAAATTGAATTTTTCTTTCTTTGTTTAAAGAAAGTCCCAACCTCAATTTCCATATCATCATACATTTAGGTTGGTTAAGTATAGATTTCATTATCTCCAATCAGAAATCTACCATTTTTATAGGTCACACAACCTCATTGACTTGCATATTTTAGAAAATGATGATTGGTCATAAAAAATTTAGAGCATGACTTTGCATATCTCGAATTATTTTCATTGGGGTGAGATACTAGTATTAAAATTGGGCCCACTCTCATGTCAGATCATGAATAATATATAGATTAAGTCAAGATTTTATGAAATTAAGGCCATGTAATAACAACTACCTTAGTAAAAAAAAATTCTATACTTTATCTCTCTTAGTTCAAAAATTGATTTCCATTTTAATGGGTTCCTTAAATTAAATTACTCCATCACAAAGTTCATTTTTACACAATTTTTTTGTAAATTAATATTTAAAATTTTCTCCTCATGTTTTACAATGTTTATTTATATCACTAACAACGTTTATCAATCCGGACATATGAGTAATTTTTAGAAATAATCCTCAAATCCATTTTTTTATAGTTGAATTATATGTGTGGAACCTATAATAGCCCTTAAATATCTCCTTAGAAAACATGTTATCCTAGGAAATGTTAAGGAAATAACCACATGGGGTGACAAATATGGGCGCCCTACCCCACACATAAAAATGTGAAGGGTCCTCCATGAAGGTAGAAAGGTGGGGAAGGGTGGGAAAAGGGAAAGGAGATAAAAAATGAAATTAAATAATGTAGAACCAAAGAATTACCTTGGAAACATGGAAAAGAGATGAAAGCGATTGGGGTGCAAGAGGTTGCCAAGTGGAAAAGAGGATTCAATATCTAGATAGAGATTTACCTATTGACTGAACATAGAAACTATGAATGGTGAAGAAATAATTATCAAACTTACAGCAGGTAGAAGAAAACAGAAGTACACAATCATACCATGCACAAGAAACATACCAATTGGCAGAGATAATGTAAGTTGAAAAGTAAATCCATAGAATATATAGTAGAAACATGTAGTAGAAAACTATGAAAAATCAGTACCACCCTGTGGAGGGATTATAGGGATCTTGAAATTGAACACGAGAAACCTCATCCCATGTGGGGTTTGCAAGTGGTGGATCAGTGGCCATCCCTTCAGGAGGAGGTGCTACTGATGAAACACCCATCGAAGAGGATCCCCAAGATGGTTCTAGATGAAATTGTGAATCTCTATACATGTAGTAAGAGGGAGGCTAGGTGGGCATGACCTGGTAAAGATCTTGTGCGGGAAGGTCGACTAGGATGATTCCTACCACATGCCTTCACTTTTTTTTTGAATTCCAATGGAACATCTGATAAGAGTCACGTTTCCACGTCCATAAGAGGTTCAGGTCACAATAAGAGGTTTCATGAAGGTTTTGGTATGACAGATAGGGGAAAATGGGGTGGTTCCATAGAGGGGGAAGAAGTATATGGTGGATATGCCTCATCATAGGGACATGAGTGGTGGGAGGTAGTGGGTGGGATGGGAGGTGCCGCTTCCTTGACTGCCCTGTGCTATGGGTCAGTCGGTCCCTCTATGCACTGGCTGAAAAATTGGTAATGGTGACCATCATACTTAAGAATCCTCATGTGACAGACATGGGTAAGATCAAATGTTGGGACTGGTGGAAGGTGGGTAGAGAATCCTTATCATAATCAATATCCAGATGGTCCATTAGGAGAGTGATTATGGAACCGGAAAAAATTTCCCCTTTGGCTCAGATAACATATTCTTAATGTACTTCAGGAAGAGGTAGGCAAGGTTGATATTGGTGCCGATGATCATGGAATTAAGGAGAAATACATCTCAAAGGATAATGTTTCCTTTACTATCAGGTTGGACAGTGAATCATGTAGTGAGGATTCTAGGAAAAATCTGATGAATGGGATTGAGATTCTTGGATGCCTTGGCAGTTTGGGGCACATAAGGATCACCAGGTTGGGAAATGGAAGCGCAAAATCCTCAGGTAGCTACAAGCTCCCATTCTAGGGGTGCCTCATCATAGGCAATAACATCAACATGTTCTCGATCATAAATCCAAATGAAAGTGGAAAGCTCACTGAGGTGGAAACTGAGTCTGCAGTTCATGAGGTGTAATTGTACGTCACCTTCTTCCTCACTCAAAAATTCCTACTCATATTCAGTATACTTATCATGACATGTGAAGGTTCATGTGAACTCTAAAACAAGATCCTTGAATATGGGGTTTTAAATATCAAGTACTCTTTTAAGGTGTCCTTAGACAATGAAATTCTTAAGTTCCTCTGAAATGACGATGTCTGAAAGGTACTCTGAGGAAAAAAAATGAGGGTTATTAACTTCTCAAGTTACCTACACCCAATATCTATGATTTAACCCCTCATTGATAAATTTTATGTGGGGAGAAAGGGATTTGGTAGAAATTGAGGCACGCACATGCTTGGAACTTGAAATAATGGATGGTCTTAGAAACCTATACGCAGTGGAGTACACACAAATCAATTTTACATTTTACATAAAAAATAGATAGGAAACTGAATAATTATTAGGCAAACCGAAATGTCTTATGACAAAGTTTAAATCTGGAATAATTAAAGCAAGGAAATTTTGGGTTTTGATGAAAACTATGGTTGTGCATGTGTGTTTGTGGGGATGGATTTGAGAAAAAAGAAGGAGGGGGATGAATAATTGAATCCAAAATGTAAAGTAAAATAAAATCATACAAGGAGGTGGGGAAAATCTAGAAAAATGAACCCTAGAGAGAAAATTAATAAGAAGGATAAGGGAAGAAGGAGAAGAGGATGAGGAAGAGAAAGATAATGATACATGATCCACTAATCTAGAAGAAGGAAGGAGGATTGAGGGAGAAGGAGAGAGATGGAAGGGTGTGGCGCACAAAAAAAAGGAGATAGATGGCATGATCAGGGTTTGAGAAAATGGGGAAAATCTTTTTAGGTTAATTTTTTTCAGGTTTTAAAATTATATGCACAGTTTCAGTGCACAGTTAGGCAAACCATGCACAAACCATGTATATGGCCACTTGAAAGAATCGACATTATGCAAAGTTATAGAGCATGGTTTCCCTAACCATGTGCAAACCGTGCATGTTGTTCTATTTATAAAATGTTTTGAAAATATCTCATGTTTGAGTAAAATTCTGACCATTTTGATTGAAAAAACATGTTCCCCGTTATTTTATAAGATGATTTGACTTTTCTATTGTATATTTAAGTTAATATTAATAAAAGTTTAATAATTTATCTATCCCATTACATTTATCTTATGACTAAAACACCCAAGAAGTAAAAAACACACTAACATGAACTCATAATCACACAAAACACAAAATTATTTTTATGGAATTTTTAAAATGCCAGGTTACCTCCTAGTCAGTGCTTCATTTAATGTCTCGATCTTGACATACCTGGGCCTCTTGCAACCTTAATTTCATTGTGGTGATTGTGCCCACCATGTACTCCATGTGAAGATAATGTTTTAGACACTGCCCATTGACCTTAAATGTCTGACCATCTACTCCATCAACTTCCATCGCACCAAGGTGGAAGAACTTGATCACTTAAAAAGGTCCCAACCATATGGAATTCAATTTACTAAGAAAAAATATCAAGTGGGAGTTAAAAAATAATACCTCATCACTAGGATGGAATGACTTATGGGAAATCATGTGGTCATGGAACACCTTTGTATTTTATTTATACAGCTTGGCATTCTCATATTCCTCCCTTATAATTTCATCAAGCTCCGTTAGTTTAAACTTTCCTTTCTCTTCAGTGACCTTTAGATCGTAATTCAATGCCTTCACAACCCAATAAGACTTATTATCAAGTTCTTATAGTAGATGAAATGGTTTTATATAGATTAAACCAAAGGGGGACATACCCAGAGGTGTCTTGAAGGAGGTCCTATATTCCCATAAGACATCATCAAGATTCCTAGACCAGTCCTTTCTTGAGGCTCCCATAGTCTTCTCTAGGATCTAGTTAAGTTTGTGGTTGGATACCTTCACTTGGCCACTGGATTGGGGATGGTAAGCTGTCCCCATGTTATAACTCACTCTATATTTCATAATAATAGTACTCCTCAAAGAAGTGTCAAAATTCATCCCTCTATCACCGATTAGAACTCATGGATCACTGAATCTGCTAAAAATGTTCTTGTTCAAAAAGTCAACTACAACCTTTGCTTTATTTTGCACCGTGGCAGTAGCATCCACCCCTTTAGATATGTAATCCACACAAACAAAATTTTATGAGTTTATATATAATGGGGGAAACAACCCCACGAAATCAATACCCCATACGTCGAAGACCTGAACCTCAAGGATGGGTTGTTGAGGAATTTTAGCTCTGAACCCCATGTTACTAGTCCACTCACACCTATCACAACATGCTACAAATTATCATCCATCATTGTTCAGGGTGGTCCAGAAAAATCTAGATTGTAGAATCTTTTCTATTATACAGACTGGACCATGATGCCCCCAACTGGTGAGGTATGAAAAAAATCATAAATTCCTTTAATTTCATCTTTTAGGATGCTGTGGTGAATCACCCCATCTCCATATGAGTGGAAGAGTAGTGGGTATTCCTAGGAATATCTTTTTTACTTCTGAAAAAAACCATTTAATTTGTTGGAAAGTAAGATCAGGGTGAACCACTCCTGTAACCAAATAATTGGTGACATCATCATAACATGGACGAGGTGTCACTTCAACTGAGAAAATATGCTCATCCGAGAAGTCTTCTTTGATTTCTCTATCATTCTCTCTTTCCAAATGAGGAAATTTCAGATGGAATAGAAGATCAGAGACTACATTCTCACTTCTTTTCTTGTCACAAATTTCCAAGTCAAACTCTTGGAGGATAATCACCTAATGGATGAGTTGTGGTTTTAATCCTTCTTATTCATCAAATATTTAAGTGCTGCATGGTTAGTATAAACAACAATTTTTTATTGCACTAAATAAGAGTATAATCTGTCGAATGAAAAAAATACTAATAGAATTTCCTTCTCTGTGGTAGTGTAGTAAATTTTTGATTCATTCAGGTCTCTTCATTCATAGTATATTGGTATGAATATTCAATTTAGTCGCATTCCAAGCACTACTCCCACAATATAATCACTTACATCACACATATTTTAAAATTGTTCCACCCAGTTTGGGGAAATCATGATAGGAGCCTCAAACAATATTTTCTTCAAGAGATGAAATGATTCATTAAATGTTTCATAAAATTAAAATATAGAATCCTTTGAAAAGATATTGGTCATTGTTTAACCTATCTTTGATAATTCACAAATGAATCATATATAAAAACCTGCATGTCCAAGAAAACTTCAGATTGCTAGGACAGAAGATGGAATGGGTAGTTGTGATATTACTTAAATATTTATAGGATCATCTTCAATTCCTTTCATGGAAATAAAGTGTCCTAAGATGAGGACATTCTATACCATAAAGTGAAATTTATCTATGTTGAAGGCCATATTGTTATGCTCACACCATTCTAGGACTAATTACATATTTATCAAGGAGGTGTTGAATGATTTTCCGTAGACAAAGATATTTTCCATGAAAACTTCCAAAATGTTCTCTACCATGTCAGGGAATATCACCAACATGCATCATTGGAAGGTGGATGGATCATTACACATGCCAAGATACATTCTTCGATAGAAAAAAGTCCCATAAGGTCATGTAAAATTGGTTTTCACTTGATCTTTCAGAGAAATAAAAATCTTGTTATATCAGTAATAACCATCTAAAAAGTAGTATAACATGTGCCCCACCAATTTATCCAACATATAATCCATGAAAGGAAGTGGGAAGTGATTATTTCATGTGAAATCTTTAAGATTTCGTCATTCCAAACACACTCTCCATCCCATAACCATTCTTATTGGGATGAGTTCATTCTTTTCATTGTCAATCACAATGATACCCCCTTTTTGGGCACCACATGAAAAGAACTCACCCATGGGCTATCAGAAATTGGGTAGATGATTCCTACGTCCAATAGATTGATCACTTCTTTCTTCACTAACTCCTTCATTATAGGGTTTAGCTGTTGCTGTAGTTGCCAAGAGGGATTGGCTCCTTCCTCAAGTATCACCTTATGTGCTCAAATGGTCAGACTAATTCCCTTATGATTAGCAACTATCCATCCAATAGCTTATTTTCATCACATTAGAACTTCCAAAAGTGAATCTTCTTGATATTTTGAGGGAAATGCCTTGAGTATAACTAGAAGCATGTTCTTATCACCCATGTATCCATATTTCAAAAAGGAAGAGAGATATTTTAGTTCATGTTGTGGGGCTTTAAGAACTGAATTCACAATCGGTTCTACCTCGGCCTATGCTAGAATATCCAGAACTACCTTATACTTCCAATAATGACCACCCTGGCCTGTGATAAATTGTAGCTCCTATGGTTTATAATCAAGTTTTATGTCTTCTAAGATATGTTCATAGGTTATATAACAACATCCCATGTCACCTTCAGTGTAGCCAAAGTGATCATCCACTATAGTCAATGCACAACAATCCTCATTTTTCACAAGTGATACTTTATTAAAAACTCTGAGGATGTTGTAGGATACCTTTTCATCTCATAATCTAAAGATAAATTCTCCTTGGTGAACATCTATCAATACTTTTCCCATTTCCAAGAAGGGTATTCCCAAAATAAGAGGTGCCTCTTGGTCATCCTCCATGTCAAGTATGATAAAATTGATAGGAAGAATCATCCTTTTTACATTAACTAGCGCATCCTCAAGTATCTCTTTAGGATATTTAATGGAGTGATCTTCTAGTTTTAGTGCCACTCGGGTTGGTTTAAGATCGTTCAACCCCAGCTTCTTAATGCTTGCAAAGGGAATCATGTTGACACTAGCTCCTAAATCACAAAGTTCCTTTCCAAATTCACAAGATCCAATTGTGCAAGGGATTGTAAAACATACTAGAACATAAATATTTGGAGGAAGATAGTGTTGAACCATAGTTGATCATTTATTAGTTAGAGGACTGGTTCCTAAATCCTCCATATTCTTTTTTTTAGATCATTTCTTTCATGAAATCATATATGCTTGTGTTTGTGTCAATGCCTCTATGAAATGAATGTTAATGTTAAGTTTCCAGAATACATCAATAAATTTTTGAAAATACCGATCTAACTTCATCCACTTAATTCATTCGTGAAATGGTATGGTGGTTTTATAGGGCTTGGACACCTCTTTTCCCTCACCATGTGGGGAATCCTTCTCTTTTAATAATCCCTGAGATGAGGGGGACTCCCCGACTTCGACTTCTCTATCCAAATTGGGTGTGTATTGATATTGATTTTTGGATTCACCTTGATTTGTAGTTAAGTTATAGGGAAGATCCTTCCCAATTCGTAGAGTGAAAACATTAGACTCCTCTCATGGATTGTTTTTAGTGTTACCCAGTAGTGTACCATGTTACCTTGAAGAGAACATATTGTAAAGCTGTCCAATTTTTTTTCAAGGATTCAAATAGATGCCTCATGATTCTAAAATATTTTCTCAGTGGTTGTAATGAATTTATATATCATTTATTATACACTTGATGGGTGTTCCTACTGATTTTGTTGTCCACCTAGTTGAGTTTGTGGCTGTCATGGAGGTTGCGTCGAACAAGGGTTTTGATACCCTTACTGCTGGAAGGATCCCTCCTGAAACTGATTTCCCTGTTCATTTCTTAGATATGGATTTAAACCCTATTACTGACCATAACAAGGTGGCCTTTGTGGTCATGGATGAGGATTTTTTTCTTCTATCCCCAACCCATGTTCATATTATTCTTCCAAGTTGGGTTTTGGTGTTGAGGGTAAATATTTAAACCTCGGTTCTGAGAAACCTAGTTTACTTCACTAGTGGAAGGACTAGCACTTGTCCCTGGTCATTTCCAAAAAACATGATTGTCACCAAATTTTCTACATGTTGGATGATTAACATCTTGAACTTGTGATGTGGTTTTTGGATTCAAGGCATCAATTCTCTTTGAAACAACATCGAGTTTGGAATCATGCATCGTAGTGGAATCTATGTTGTTCATGCCTCTCTTATGATTTCTCCACTCAGAATGCCATTGGAATATATTTTACAACATATCTTCTAACACATAAAATCGTTCCTTATGAGATTTTCTCATGACCGTTTCTCCAATAACTTCATCCACCACTAATTTTGTGTTTTTAGTAGGACCTCAATCAAATGTTTTGTTAGAAAAAATCCCTCAAGGTTACATTGCATTGTTTTTGAGTTTGTTTTGTTTGTTGAAAAAGATTGTTTTCATGATGATTTTTCAATTTCATGTGATGTTGTTGAAAATACATGTTGACAAAGAACCATGACAATGGAATGTAAGATCAGGAGATGGTATAAAAAGATCAGATACAAGGTGACTTCATTTCCTAGTGTTCTCCAAAATTTTGGGGTCCAAAATTTGGTGTTTTGTTTTCGTCACGAAAAGTGAATTTCCTCGAATATATCATCAAAATATGGTAAATTATTGAGTTCCGCAAAGATGGTCTTTTCCAAGTGTGTCTCGCAAAGAATTTAAAGTCTTTGATGGTGATCTTTGCGATTACGACAAATCTTTGCGAAAGTGGATTTTCTTGAAGGCCATATAAAAATATGGAAAAGGCATGAATTTCACGAAAATTGGGATTTCCCAATGTGTGTTTCATGATGATGAGAAAGTTTTTTATGGTGATATTCACAATTACGTAAAATATTAGAAAAAGTGGATTTTATTGAAGGCCTTATGAAAATATGGATAAGTCATGAGTTTCGCAAAGAATGGGAGTTTTTGAAGGGTGGTTCATGAAGACATGAATGTTTTTTACCGTGGTATCCACAAAAAAGGGATTGTCATGGAGGTAAAGGAGGTGCTTCGTGAAATGGTGATGACGTGGCTAGAAAGTTTGATGGAAACTTCTATAAATAGGATTCTACCCCCTTAAGAAAGGGAGTAAGCTAGACTTAAAAAAAATCATAAGGTTATGAATTCACAAAGACGTTCGGAAATGTGGTATGAGAAGAAATTTGTGAAGGCTAAAAGCCAACTAAATGTTTTGATCTTTGCGAAATAGAATTGCTTCACTATGTAAATGTTATTTTTGGGGAAAAGAAAGATATTCGAGAAGTCTAAAAAATCCATCCAACTATTCTAGGTTTTGATGAAGTATATGAGTTTTACGAAGACCATTTTATCTTCATGAAGGGTCTTCACAAAGTGCTCCATGAAGGAGCTTTGTGAAAAAAGGTTTTTCCCGAAAGTAGTGGGAATCTCAAAGGGTGTTTAGAAGGGATTTCCTAGTGAATTTTTGGAAAAGAGGTATTAATCAGTGGATGAAATTTGGACTTCAACATAGAATCTATCAACAGTTGAGGATGCATGTATTCATGAAAATGAAGGGACCTAGTAATCTATAAACTGTGAGTGGATCCCTACCAAGAGCAGTGAGAAAAGTAAAAAGAAGAAAATTATTCTTTCTACTGGTAGTGAGCCAGAGAGATAGAAATTGGGAGTGACCCTTGGGAAAGCAGTGAGATGACCCTAAACATTGTAAAGGCAGTGTGCTTGGGTATAAAAGTGATCGAGCCTGAACATTATTGGTAGTGAGATTTAGTGGATTTGGTATATCATCACATCACCATCGTGTGATCCTTGGACGTAGAATAGTGAGGGTGAACCAAGTAAAAATCTTTGTGTCCACCTACTTTCTTCCCTGCATTGCATACAAAGAATCATCATCAGATAAAGAAAAAAATAAGTGATCATAATAAACACACAAGTTAAAACAAAGTTACCCTTATAATTAAGATGTCAAGATCTAGCGGGACATGAAAAATTACGAATAATAATATCCATACCCTGATTCACCCCCCCTCTCAGGTTATTGAGGACCCTTTTGGTCCTAACAAGTTTGGATTTACATCCACAACAGAAGTCCATGATGAGGGAATTTCCTCAACATTTCCTTGAAGTGCTCCCAAGAATCATATAATGATTATGAATCATGCTACTGAAAGTTGTCAATTTCATTCTGCAAAGTCACCATCTTGGAGTGATGAAAATAATTAGAAAAAAATGCTTGGAAAAATTCCTCCCAAGTGAGGATGGAACAATGAGGAAATACTTTAATCCAGTTTTTTTCTTTATCCCTTAATGAGAAGGAAACAAGTGAAGACGAATTGAATACTAGAACACTCTGTGGTAATAGAATGTGTCACATATCTAAAGAAAATCGGAGAGATGAACATTGAAGTCTTAACTTTTTAAACCCCCCAAACAAAACCATATTTTGGATGACCTTCATGATTTCCCACTTGATTTTAAAATGCTGGGCTTGTATCGGTGGTCTGACAATACCTATATCCACTCCATGAATGGAAGGCAACCCATTCTATATATGGGTATGACATAGAAGTAGTTGTTCTTGAGGAATTGGAGGCATAAACTGATACTGTTGTGGGAAATAATTCCATTTATTTGGAGATAATTATGGTTGCGGCTCTTGTGGGATGTATTGTAGTAGTTATTCTGGTCCATAGGCCTACAAAAACTGAACTGATAGTTGTTACTGATTCTGGAACACACACTCCATAAATTTGGATGGTGGAAGTTGGTTCTTCTCATCCTCAAGAGCATGATATTGGTTTGGGTTTCCATCAATCCCAAACTACGGTCCAACTCCTTGGATAACAACTAGTTCTTCCTCTTTCAAATTCTCTATAGTGGTGTTTTGTTTGTTCTCTCCCATAAGTAACCGACATCGCCAGGATAAATTTCTTTCAATTTCTAGATCAAGTGGAAGTATTTACGATGAATCAATACTCTTGGAACAATTAATCCTACTGCACATGCACATATGGTCCTACACAACACTAAACAACACACCGAGCGTAAAAGGGAAAATCGAAAATAATCGGAAATAGAAACAAGTTCTAGAATAGAAATTTCAAAATTTATAATTTTTATTTTCACTTAATTCACACAAAATCAAATTAAAAAAACACATTTAATGTTTTTCCCCATAAATAGATCCATAATTTTATTTCATGCCATCTGAAGTGTTTTTTTGGTGGCCCAAATTAAATTACACATTCTTACTACAAGTATAGTGTAAGTATGAGGTCGATCCACCGAGAGAGTTAATGTACTATGCTTCTTGATTTTTGATTAACTTATTGAATGTTACTGAATTTTAACATCAATGTTTTTATGTTTTTGGAAGTTTTTTATAAAGGTGAAATAATTAATCCCTCTAATTATGAAATGATTAACTTATATAAAACAAAACAAACACATAATCTTATTGTTGCAATGATTGACAATAAAAATGTGTCGGGGTTGTGGATGTTTGTGAAGGTTGTCTTGAATAAATTTTCCTATTGTGTTGTGTTGTTCATAATAACTCAAATCTCTGAGCTTCAAACATATTTGAACCCCCTTGTCCCAGTGATTTTTGAAAAAATAAGCAGAGACTAATTCCTTGGTCTGGAAATTGTTGCCTATTAATTTTATAAACTAAAGGACATTATAAGAAGAAAAGTTCACCCAATGATAATGGGTGTACTTCATTGTAATTTTCCTAAATATTCCTTCAAAACATTGTTCTTGGTCTGATATTGGGTTTCCAGTGAGATTTTTCAATACGTCTTGGGTAAATTATGAGAGGAGAATAAATAACACAAACACATAAGAAAATGGACCAATCAATGTTCCAACATTTTTCCACAGACCCAACAAATAGGGAAATTATCTACACATGGAATAAATGATGAAAAAAATATATTTTAATACCCGATGTGTTCATTATATTTGAAATGGAAAATAGAACATCCCACGATCACAATATAAAATTATAAAAAATTCCGAGAATGAGTTTCATGTTCTCCCCTCCACCAAGATGTTTCTTCTCTGGATGATGATCCTACTTTCCAAGTGTCTCCCCCCTTAATTTTTTTACCCCCAACATACCAGGCTGGTTAGAGGTCCAAATATCGGGTCAAAGGAGGGGTAGGAGGGGTAGATAGAATGTAGGTAGGGGCCTGATGACCCTCACATGGTTTTAGCTAATGATTAGGAAAACTGTGTAAAAATTGTGAAAATAGTTCCATCCACAAAGGAGGCAACACACAGTTTCTTGGTCAATTTTTCATGGTTTGAAAAACCATCCGGAGACTGTGCTAGGGAGCCTCTACCTCAAAATTTAACGGCCCACATGGATTCCTGGAGGATCCACACGGTTCGGAAAACCATGTGGAAATCGTGCAGGAGGTTCTGCCTTGAAATTCCAAACTCTGTCTGGCCTTCTGGGTTAGGGTTCATGGCTTGGGTGACTTTATCATGGAATACACCATGGAAAGAGGGTACAAATTCCTCTGATTTATATCTAAATCACCAAGAAATGAAATGTCTTCAAATCCTTCTTTTGGTGACTAAAATCCATATCAATACATGTTTAGGATGTAAAAATCATGACAATATATCAATACAACCATTTTATAAGTACTTAAAAAATGGAAATTCCCTATGCATATAATTGAATCAATTAATTTACTCTTTGTCAGTCTAGTATTATTGTATATGCCGTTTTTTGTATGTTTACTACCTTGTACTTATGTAGTATAACATGATAAATCATTGTTGATTTGATTTGGAATTGGTTGTTTATTATTACTTATCAATTATTATTATCTTCCACTACATTTCATTTTTTATTTCTTCTACTGTATTTATTACTAATCCAGAGGGTATAGTCTCCCCAATAAACCACCTTCAGACCCTCGCTACTAGTCAATAGCTTCTCATGTATGGTAAGGCATTCCCATGACTATGTGACCAATTGGATCGAGGTATAATTTTAGTTGATACTGGGTTGGGGTATTAAAATTATATCCCTTTAATATTTAAAAAGTAATTATTATGGTTAAGGTTAAATTTGATTAACAGAAGGGTTAAACCGAAAGAAAACATTTTAAATACCACATATACCTATCTAAATTTTATTGTTTTAAGGTATTTCAATCATATCATATATTATATTTTAAATTTTGTCCACATGGTGCCACTTTTATTTGAAAATTGATTTATCATATTTAAATATTTTGGTTAATTTAATGTGTTTAATTTCATTCACTATAAAAATGCTCCATATATCCTCTCTTATATACACCACATAGATATAATTAGCCTAACCAACACCTATAAAAACTTCTTCTCAAAATCCTTATGCAAGTTCTAGTGGTTATGGACTTCCCAAAATACCAACCTTAGCTCCCTTAAGAGAAGATCTAAAGAAGCTCTTTCAAAGAAAATGTAATCATTGTAACACCCCAAGGTTTAATGCATGAAACAATGAGTCTCTACAAAAGAATACTTTGTTATAACCTATCCAATAAACTAAATTTTGCTCCTTCTAGGAGTTGAATTTCAAAAATCTGACATACACGATTGCATTCAGGGTGATGTTTGGAGTCTGAAAGAATCAACTGAATTTCTGGTGAATAGTATCTTACCCTTATGAAAAGTAATGTACCCATATAAATAATAATATACCCTTATAAACATCAAGCTCACCCACGGATGTGTAAATAAAATTTAGGCACATTAAAAATGAAATATAACATTTTAAAAATTAAAGATTAAGTATTGGTATTTGTGTGAGTGATAAATATTTAATTACAATTTTAAATTAATAAATTAATGTAAAATTCATTTTATAAAAATATGATCCTAAATAAATATTTTATTTTTCATTGATTTTCGGTTAATTTTATGAGGTATTGGATAATTTTTGAAAGTATTTCAGAAACAATTTTAAATTTAAAATCTATATTTTTCAATAAAAAAATTATTTTATTTAAAAATTAAATAAAACATATTTGGAAAATTATTTTGATAAAATGGAATTCATTTTTGGATTCCAAACATCAAAAAATTGAAATGGTTATTTTTTGGGATTTTTCTTAAATATTTGCATTTTTAGTGAATAGTGAAATATGATAATTTACTGTATATATACATTATAGGTTAAATAAAATATTACTTTCATCATGGATGATTTAATCAACCATTAGTGTGAACTCACATGCACATATTACTATTCTTGTACATAATAATTAATACTATTGGTTTTCTTTGAAAAAATAATAAAATAATGATTTAAATAATAGGAAAATCCTCCTCTCCTCCACTATAACCCCCTCACTCGCTCTTTTCTTCACTCCTCTCAAGCTTTGTGCCTTGTCTAATGTAAATCCCTAACCCTAGTTAACTAGAGTTGGTGAATTATTACATAACATTGGCATGATCTATATACATACATAAGTTTTACATTACATTATGAAATAGAAAGACAACAAAATTCTGTTCCCTTTTGAACACACTCATATCCCTTAGCCTATTCCTGCATGTCAATCATAATATATTTTTCACATCCTGGGAAAAATAAAACCTAGAAATGTGTGAGATCAGATGCTCAGTAAGGATAACAATATAGAGAAAACTTTCATAAATAAGCATTAAAATTTAATGAAATGTATAAGACTAAAAAACAAGCCTTTAAAAATTAATCTTTCTCATAATATGGAAATAAAAATCAAAATAATTCCATTTACTTATTCACATGGATATTCTACTTGTCAAATAGTCAGATGTTATATCAATAGACAATTTCCTAATGATGGAATGCATAATTACAGACATCAAACCACATAGTAAAGGCTTCGAGCCAAGACTAAAAATAATATTTTGTCAAGCCCTTGTGCCAAGGCACTAGTTCATCTCCTGAGACCTACCGATGCATCGAGGAGCTATAGTGGTCTTCAAACATCACTTACTAAGTCCAATGCATTCCTCATATGAAAAGGTTGAAACGTAACATAAACATTAGTATTAAAACAAGCATGCGAAATGTTAATAATTTAACCATAAACCATGAATGGTATAAAAATAATACATCCATAGTCAAACATATCACAAAACCTTCAATACAATATGGATGATTTTATCATAACAAATCAACTTCAAACAAGTGTAAAATCCATCAAAGGATGTTGACATGGATGAAATCAAAACTATTTGAGAGAAATATCTCATTATATTTTGAAATCATTTAAAAACACATAATTATTAAATAAAAAAATTATTTTTAAAATATTCTTGTAATCTTGTAATGGAAGCTTCTAAGGCATTATAATGGTGAAAAATAGCCGCACCCTCCGTATATGTTAAAAACATTCTTTCTTTAATTTTTCAAAAATGTTATAAAGTACCTTTTTTGGAAAACGACGAAAAGATTCCTTTCAAAAAAATGTATAACAAATCAAACAAGGTTATAAATTAATTTAACCAATATTCTAGGAAGTATTGAAAATGTTTTGAAAAACATTTTTAAGAAACATAGATGTGAATGATAAAGAATTCCCTGTAGATACTTACGTATAAACAACCTCAGATAAAGAAAGAGATTGTATAATTAACCCTTAACTTGAAATTTTACTTAGTATTGGGTAGTTTAAACTCTTGTATAATTGTTAAATCATTTTTATTAAATTATACAAGAACCACATACCTAAATATCACATCATATATGATCTTCTAATATTGCTTTGTTAATAATATTTCAATAGAATCACTATTTCGGGTGTTAACTAATTTGTTTTCCTTTATATGTTTTGTTACGTAAGTCATGTTTATTATGGATAGGATATATTTGATTCATATACAGAATGATATTAATTTCTTAAACATTATTTCTAATCATAAAATGAAAATTATTCTTGAATGGTTACGATGAGGAATGAATCTCATTGCATTCGTGGAGACGATAATCTGTACGTACGCACGAGCGACAATATCATTCTGTTGATGGTGAAATAGTATATAATTGGATGGTATATTAAATATAAATAATAATAAAATTTTATATTTATTATTTACATAAATTATACTCATTATTATACAAATCAAAACAATGAAGCGTTGAATAACAAACTACACCACGGTGTGGAGACGGTAAGCCCTACGTATGCACGTGTGGTGACTTTGTCATTCATAGGATGGATAGAATAATGAATATAATTGTACCATATTTATAATAACATCATAGTATTTAGAGGGTACTGGATTTATTATTCTGGTATGAAAAAACAAATAAAGAGGGAGTGGAAGAAGAAAAGTACTTTTAAAGAGGTGATGAAATAATTACCTCTTCTACGGGTGCTTCCTTTTGATTTGATCAAAATGGATCTTTAGGATGGATTTATGATCAAATAAAGTCCTCTAAGTTTAATTGAAGTTAGTTGGGAGGATATTTGGGAAGGTATTGGCTCATCCAAAAGGTTTTGGATGTGTGAATTTTGGATAAGGGGAAGTTCCCTTTTATAAGAGAGGTGAGGGGCACCTTAGGAAAATATTGAAATATTATGTTATTTTAAAGTCATTTTCGGTATATAATAGATTATAATGGATTTATTTCAAGGATAATGTTGTCATGGGTCAAAATACTCTCAACAAATAGGTTTTAGAAAAGTTTATTTTACCATATTAACCTTATATTTTAGATTTAACTCTTAGTTAAATAGGTTATCTTTTACCATGTCTTCTTTTATTATTATAATAAATGGTTAATAAACATTATATAAAAAGCCAAGGGAACCCCAAGTGGTTAATTATAGACTTATATAACATTATATAAGTATTTTGGACGAAACTTAGATTTTTAGTAAAATTATATCATTTAATAAAGTAACATTTGTTTTAAAAACTCATTTATGTCAATTTTGACACTATTTAGTGCTTGGTTTTTTGAAAGTCATGAAAACTTTATCACTTCAAAAATAATTTATTTAATAAAACCTAACATGTCATATTGACATATAAAATTCGTTTAATTCAACAAAAGTATCAATTTTCATTTATTTTAATATTTATAATATCAATTATTTTAATCTTTCACTAAATAAGGTAATTACTGCATCATCATTGTGTCATAAATAAATTTAATTATTTAATTTATAAAAATTATAAATAAAATAACATGATGTAGGAAATATTTTTATATTTATAATGAATATTTTTAGTCTAATTTATCTTATTTATAACCATATATTAAAAAATGGTTTAGTTATTAATAGTTTAATTTAGCACTTTCAACTCGTCTTTAAATAAAATAATATTAAATGTCTTAATCTAATAGTTGTGGATCAAAAAGGATACTATTTTACTCCTAAGGTTGATTTATTCTTAAATACACCTATCCAATAGAATTAGTACATGTATTAGGGTAATTATAATTTCATTTTTACCTTTGATTACCCTATTTACTTTTAACTCGGGTAAATAAAATTCAAAAGTTAATATTCACCAAAAATTATTTTCATCTTATTGAACCACATTTTACGTAATTATGTCAACCATGTATCTCGGATTATTTGAAATTAAATATATAGAAATGGTAAAATTACATTTTTTGCAAATTTGTAAATGTTTTTATATGCTGGGTAAAAGAGGTTAAAAAGTTCAGTAAAATTTTATATATCTAATCTTATTATAAAATGACTCCAAAGAATTAAATTGGATTAATATAGGTATTCTGTATCTATTTTGACATTAAAATAAATTTAAATAATAATAATTATTATTTAAATAAATGTCGGTTTTAAACAATAACACATTGTTTTTCACTATTCATAAAAAATTGAACGTTTTCAAAAAAATTCCAAAAATTCACCATAAGATAATTTTGATATTCCAAATCAAAAAATGAGGTCCATTTTGAAAAATAAAATTTATAAAATTTAAAAAAGTGGGTATTAATATTCATAACTACTTTTTAAAAGGCTAGATTGATTGGTCATGGTGTGATAGAACTCTAAGTTGCGTATAATGCAAGCTATTGAAAAACCATACATCTTTAAACATAATTAGAAATACCCCTCTTCATGTTTTCCCACCAAAAATGTTCATTAAAATATCTATATATATTAGTGCTACCAGGTTTTATAGAGAAATTGGAGCTATGACCATCATCCAATAATCCCCTTTTTAGATCAGGTATATAGGGAACACAAAGCCTTTCCCAAATTTCAAAATTCCATATTCATATATGAATTCAATCAATCTCCCATAATTCATAGCTTTAATTTTCTTTCGAAACTCTTTATCATCAGTTTGAGAACTTTTTATCCTTCCTAGTAAATATGGATTGGCAACCATTTGAAAAAGTATCAAGGTTTCACCTTCTATGATTGTTTCTATATCCATATTTACTAGATCCATTAACATAGGATTCCTTTCAAATATCATATTTTTCATAACTCCATGATTCTTTCTACTCAAAGCATATACCAACTTATTTTCCTTCCCTGGGTGGTAGTGTATAGTTAAATCATAATCCTTGAGTATTTCAAGCCATCTCCATTTCCTCATGTTGAGTTCTTTTTGTGAGAAAATTTAATTCAAACTCTTGTGATCAGTATATATATATATATCACATTTTCACCATAGAGATAATGTCTCAATATCTACAGAGAAAATATTACAACTGCTAACTAAATATCATGAGTGGGATAGTTTTGTTCATAAATTTTTAGCTGTTGTGATTCATATACAACAACTCTATCATTCTGCATAAGGACAAAACCAAGTCCTTTCTTTGAAGAATCACTATAAATAAAAAACCCATCATTCCCCGATGGTAGAGTCAATATAGGAGCATTGAATAATCTTCTATTCAATTATACAAAAAATTATTCACACACTTTAGTCCAAACAAATTTAATCCATTTACGTGTGAGATTGGTTAATTGGTTAGCCAATCGGGAAAAATTCTGGAGAAGTGCCGATAGTAACCTACTAAACCAATAAAACTACAATCCTTAGTTATAATTGTTTGGGTTGGGAATTCTAGGATTTCCTTCTTCTTTTAAGGATCAACATAGATTTCATCCTTAGAGACAATATGGAAAAGAAAATAAATCTCTCGAATCCATAATTCACACTTGCTAAACTTCCCATATAATTCATTTCTTCTAAGAGTTTTTAGAATAGGGAGCAAGTGATTTTCCTAATCTTCGTATATTTTGGAGTATACCAAGATACCATCAATAAATACCACTAAAAAGTCATCAAGATATTCCTTGAAAAATATATTCATTAGATCTATGAAATTAGAGGGTACATTAGCCAGTCCAAAATTCATTAATTTAAACTCATAATGCTCATAACTAGTTCGAAATGATGTCTTTAGAATGTATTCCTTCTTCATGCATAACTAATGATATCCAGATTGAAGATCAATGTTTGAAAAATATTGAGCTCTATTAAGTTGATCAAATAAATCATCAATGCGAGGTAGGGGATACTTGTTTTTTTATTGTTATAGCATTGATCTCCCTATATGCAATGAAAAACCTCATAGATCCATCTTTATTCTTAATAAAAAGAACAGGGGCTCCCCATAGAGAAACACTAGGGTGAATAAATCCTTTATTTATCAATTCCTCTATTTGTTTCCTTAGTTCCAATAATTCCATAGTGGACATTCTATAAGGGGTCTTTAATATGAGCCTGATCTAGGAATTAAGTCAATGGAAAACTCAATTTCTTATTCTGGAGGATGTCCAGGTAAATCCTCTGGAAACACATCAACATGTTCTTGCACAATAGGAACATCCTCTGTTTGAACATTTTTTCCTCACCCATAGTTATTTCACTCCCTTCCACCCTAATAATTGAATTTAGTAGAGCTATTGGGGGTGGATCTAGATAAGAATCAGATGGTGATGTTTCTTCTTTAAAGATAAGGTGTTCTTTATCATCATCAAAAATTGTAACCTCTTTCTTCTTATAATAAATTTTTAAATCATCATTTGAAAGAAAATCAATACCAAGGATTATATCAAATTCAATCATGGGTATGACAATAAGATCAGAAGATAAAGCACATTTATATGCCATTATGGTAATTGATTGACAAAAGTATGTTTCAATGATACTTTCCTTAGGAGTTTTGACTAAATAATCCCTTTTTTAGTTAAATTGGAAATATCTAATTTTCTTGGCAAACTGGGAAGATATGAAAGAATGTAATGATCCAGAATCAAATGAAGCATTTCCTAATTTTGAGAAAATGATTAAAGTACCTGCCACCATGTCATTCGGATCTTCAACCTTAGCAGTAGTGATTGCATAAGCTTGGACTTTATTCCTTGTCATTTTATGAGGTATGATTCCTTGGGTCTTAGTATATTCATTTTCATAATGCCCCATTTCTCTACAATTTTAACAGTCAACAATTAAAACCTCTTTCTTCCCCTTACAATCACGAGCTTGGTGGCCTTTTTTTCTGCACACTTGTAATAGACTTCCATTCCCTTTAGGCAAGTACCAGGGTGTTTCTTACCACATTTACTGCAGGATGGAAATTCAAGTTTTCCCTTATTCCCCTTATTTCCATTTCCAGAGTGCTCAGATGATCTCTTATTCTCTTGTTTTTCTTTAAAGTCGTAAGTCTTAGAGAATTCTTTTTCTATCTTGATAGCACATGAGACTATATCTTCGTACGATGAGAAGGACTGTAAGACTAATGATCAATGGAGAAATGGTTTTAAACCATCAAAGAATCTATAAATCTAAATTCTTAGGTTACATATATAATATGCAGTATTCCTTGATAACCTTGTATTGTTAGCCTTATACTCTGCGACATTTGTATCCTTCTTTTTCCATAGACTCAGAAATTTCCTTTCCATATCCTCTCGATGGTCAAGAGGGAAGTATTTTTCTATGAAATATATTTAAACTCCCTTAATTACATATTTTATACTTCTTAATCCTCCTATTTTTATTAATTAATGACCATCATTGATCTGCATCTCCTGTGATACGATAAAATGCTATGACAAATTTTTCCATTTTTCTACTTACCAAATCATGATATATTTTTTCTAAGGAACTTATCCATTGCTCAGCTACAAATTTATTTGTAGTCACATTGAATATTGGTGGATGTTTCCTCACAAAGAAGTCTAACATTGATCCTCCCTGTTATGGATCAAGGTGATGCATACGGGTAAAGTTATAATTCATAACCTGAGTGAGTTTTCCCAGTATGATTATAAGATGTTCAACACCAGTTGAATCACCAGATCCACAAAAATTATCTTGAGTAATAGGGAAATACCTACATGGATTACATTCATTGATACAATTTCCATTTTTTTTATGAGGCACCATTTCTAAACAATTACATACACTAAGTTAGTTTATGAATCACAATGCTTATTCAAAACATTTAAAATACCTAATATAAATTGAACAGTTTATGCATATAATATATAATCATAAATAATGTTTTCTTTGAGTAATATTTAGTCATAAATCATTCATAATGTTTTGGGAAGAAAATTTGAATTATCTTAAGAATATCCCTCGGGAGTGTCGTAACCAAGAGTGCAGCAAGGCCGGTTGTCGTGTACCAGGATACCCCGAGTCAAGCCCCAAATTACTTGTTAGGGTTTTCACTCTTAGGTACATCTGTACCAGAGCCTCTTCTACTTACTTGTATCCAGACAGTGATTTACTACTTGGAAAATTCACAAAATCTATACATTACCAAAATTCTAGGAAGTTCTTCTATACTAATCCTCAAATTTTATCTTAGCGTAATGTTCTCTAATCAGAGATTTTCTAAATATAGTTTCCATGGTTTGTACTAAACTTCCTATAATACCAACTGTAACGCACGGACCCTAGTTACCCAGAGTCGATGCATTATTACATAACATTGGCATGATCGCAAGAGATCAAGTCCTAAATACCGATTAGTTTAGTATCCTTGGAAGTACTAGATACATACATAAGTTTTAAATTACATTATGAAATGGAAAGACAAAAAACATTGTGTCCCCTTTTTAACACACTCATATCCCTTAGCCTATTCCTATATGTCAATCATAATATACTTCTTTGCATCCTAGGAAAAATGAAACATAGAAATGGGTGAGCTCTAATGCTCAGTAAGGATAACAATATAGAAGAAAGTTTCATAAATAAGCATAAACATTTAAGGAAATGTATAAGACTAAAAAAATACATTTAAACTTAAAATTAAGAATAATATGGAAAATATAAATCAAAATAATTCCATTAATTTATTCACATGGATATTTTACTAGTTTAATAATCACATGTAATATCAATAGCTAATTTTGTAATGATAGAATGCATAATACCGGACATCATAACCACATAGTCAAAGCCTCGTGCCAAGACTACAAATAAGATTGTGTCAAGGACTTGTTCTAAGACACTAGTTTGTCTCATGAGACCTACAGATGCATCGAGTATCTATAGTAGGCTCCACCCGTCACTTAAGAAGTCCAATGCATTCCTCATATAAAAAGGTTCAAACATAACATAAACATTTGTATTAAAATATCATACGATATGTTAATACATTAACCATAAACCATGAATGGTATAAGAATAATACATCCATAGTAAAACATATCACAAATCCTTCAATACAATATTGAATATTTCATCATAATAAATAAACCTCAAACAAGTTTAAAATCCATCAAAGGATGTTGACATAGATAAAATCAAAACTATTTGAGAGAAATATCTATTTATATTTTGAAATAAATTAAAAGTCATGTAATTATAAAATAAAACAATTATTTTGAAAATATTCTTATAAGACTATAAGGTAATCTTTTAAGGTTCTATAATGGAAGAAAATAGACTCACCTTCCATATGAGTTAAAAAACATTCTTGCCTTAATTTGTCGAAAATGTCATAAAGTACCTTGTTTGGAAAATGACAGAATGATTCCTTTAAAAATATTTTATAAAAAGTAAAAAAAGGGTATAAATGACTTTAACCCATATTCTAGGAAATAGTAAAAAAATTGCAATAAATTTTTATGAAATAAGGATGTGTATGATAAAGAGGTCCCAGTAGATACTTACGTATGAACAACCTCGGATAAATAAAGAGATTATAAAATTAACCATTAACTTGCACTTTTACTTAGTCGAGGGTAGGTTAAAATCATGTATAATGGTTCAATCATAGTCATTAAATTATAAAAGAACCATATTCATAAATATGACATCATATATGATCTTCTAATATTACTTTGTTAATAATATTTCAGTAGTATCATTGTTTCAGATGTTAATTGATTCATTTTCCTTTATATGTTTTGTTACTTAAGTCATTTTTGTTATAGATAGGATATATTTTATTAATATCCATAATGATATTAAGTTTTTAAACATTATTTCTAATCATAAAATCAAAATTATTCTTGAATGGGTAGGATAGGGAATGAATCTCATCACGTTTGTGGAGACAGTAATCCGTACGTATGCACAAGCGACAATATCATTCTATTGATGGTGAAATCGTATGTAATTGAAAGGTATATTACATATACAGAATAATTGACATGTTATATTTATTATTTAAATCAATGATACTCATTATTATACCAATCCAAATAATGAAGTGTTGAATAACAAACTACACCATGATGCAGAGATGGTAAGCCGTATGTACGCACATGTGGTGAATTTGTTATTAATAGGATGGATTGAAAAATGAATTGGGTTGTACCATATTTATAATAACATAAAAGTATGTATAAGGTAATAGAGTTATTATTTTGGTATGGAAAAAATAAATAAAGAGGAAGTGGAAGAAGAAAATAACTTTGAAAGAGGTGATGAAATAATTACCTCTTCTTTAGGTGCTTCCTTTTGATTAGATCAAAAGGGATCCTTATCTTGGATTTATGATCAAAGTAAGGCCTCTAGGTTGAAATTATGGTCGTTGGGAGAATATTTTAGCAGGGTTTTTCTGAGCCAATAGTCTTTGGATGAGTGAATTTGAGAGAAGGGGAAGTTCCCTTTTATACGAGAGGTGAGGGGAACATTAGGAAAATATTGAAATATTATTTTATTATAAAGTAATTTTAGTTTAAAATGGATTAAAATGGATTTATTTCGAGGATAAGGTGGGTATACGTCGAAATAATCTCAACCAATAGGTTTTAGACATGTTTAGGTCACCATATTAACCTTATCTTTTAGATTTAACTCTTAGTTAAATAGTTTAACTTTTACCATGCCTTCTTGTATTATTATAATAAATGGTTAATAAAAGTACAATGAAAAGTCAAGAGAACCTGAAGTGGTTCATTATAGATATATATAACCTTATATAAGTCCTTTTTTCTGAACATTATATTTTTAGGAATATTATATCATTTAATAAAATAACATTTGTTTTAAAAACTAATTTATGTCAATTTTGAAACTATTCAGTATTTAGATTTTTTTAAAGGCATAAAAACTTTATCACTTCAAAAAAAATTATTTAATTAACCCAAAAATGTCATATTAAGGTATAAAATTTTTGGAATTCATCAAAAGTATCATTTTACCTTTATTTTAATATTTATAATGTCAATTATTTTTATCTTTCATTAATAAGGTAATTACTGTATCATCATTGTGTCATATATATATATTTAATTATTTAATTTCTAAAAATTATAAATAAAATACCATTATTTTTGAAATAGTTTTATCTTTATAATGAATAATTATAGTCGAATTTATCTTATGTATAAGCCTATATTAAAAATGGTTTAGTTATTAAATGTTGAATTTAACACTTTTAACTCTTCTTTAAATAAAATAATATTAAATGTCCTAATCTAATAAAATTGGATAAAAAGGATCATATTTTATTCCTAAGGTTTATTTAGGTCTAAATACACTTATCAAAAATAATTAGGACACATTTTAGGGTAATTATAATATCATTTTTACCTTTAATTACCCTATTTACTTTTAACCGTGGTAAATAAAATTCAAAAAGTTACTATTCACCAAAAGTTATTTTCATACTATTGAACCACATTTTACTTACTAATGTCAACTGTGTCTCTCTATTTTTTTAAATTCAATTCATAGAAGCGATAAAATTACATTTTATGTAAATTTGTAAATGTTCCTAGAAGCTGGGTAAAAGATGTTAAATAGTTCAATAAAATTTTATATATCAAATCTTATTATAAAATGACTCCAATGAATTAAATTTGATTAATATATGTATTATTTATATATATTTAAATTAAAATAAATTAAAATAAAAATAATAATTATTTAAATAAAAGTCCATTTTAAACAATAACGCGGTGTTTTTCACTATTCATCCAAAATTGAATGTTTTCAGAAAAATTAAAAAATTCACCCTAAGATAATTTTGATATTCAGAATCCAAAAATAAAGTTCATTTTTGAAAAATAAAATTAATAAAATTTCAAAAAGTAGTTATTACTATTCATAACTACTTTTTAAACGGCTAGTTTGATTGGTTGTGGTGTGCTATAACTCAATGTTGCTTACAACGCAAGCTATTGAATTATTTAAAGAGAATAGTACCATAGAATCTAGTGGTGTTACATCTAAATTCTTCCAAAATCTCCACCCAAGCTCCAGTCCCATGTCCATAATTATATTATATCATAAAATGACCAAAACCTCTCCCCTAAAGAGGCTCTCAAGGAAGACAACTTCAAGAGGTAAATTCCTTTTCTCATTTATTTTATTTTGAGTTCCTTTATTTTCTTTTCCTCTACTCTCCTATCATCATAAAAATTTTATGATAACTCTAATACATTATATTTACTTTAATGTTGTTATAATAATGGAATAATTCATCATCATCACTTCTTTACCATTCTTTTATACTAGAAATGAAAACACCATTTAAGATGTGTTCGTTTATCACATTCAAAGATGACATGTTTTCAATTTCTATTACCATATTCAATTATGGTCATGAAACCAATTTTATGGTTGAACCATATTATTATATAAGTTATATATCCTATTTATGTTTTTTTAAGCTTTTTTTTATAAATAATATTAATTTATAGATCAAAATGTGCTCGTTGTGATAAAAAAATCGCCAAATAACCCAAACATTTATTATTGATGTTGTATATAAAGATTAATCTTCACTCAAAGTAACCAATTTAAGTTTATAACTATGTATTATTATATTTGTTCACTCATAAAATATAACTTTTATTATGGAAAACCATTCTCTTCTTACATATTATCCGTACTCAAATATAAGTAAATCGATCATGAAAACCAAGGAAACAAATGCTTCCAAACTAAGAAATTGAATCTCTTTACCCATCAAATGTTCACGAATGAACTTAGTAAGTCTAAAATGAATCAATTGAATATATAATAGGTTCTATAAATATTAATTATTTAATTTATTTTGGTTATCTAGTAGGTTAATATCAAGTGACGAACACCATCATACGTAAGGTATGAGTTTTCTACCCGAACCTCCATTTTCATTAGTGTTACTCTTATTCTCTACTTACCCCAATGAAATAATTATTTATTCTTATTTACTCCTAAAACATTATGTGTGAATGTTCTATATATTTGTAATGACAAGATTAGTTCTTTATTTTATTCTGAGTTACATGTTTTAAAAAGATCTTTCAAAAATTCTTCGCGAAATACAAGCCAAATTCAAGAATTTCTAAGATTCTTATCTATTTTCAAGGGTACTCTATAATCTATTTTTAGAAACCATTATTTAAAAAAAACAATCATTTTATTGTGAAAAAAACTACCTCAAATAAGTTATGGTTTTATACAAATATTTTTCCGAAATAACTCTTCTTTTCAAAGTAAAGAATCATTTTTTGGTCTTGTAGTCTTCCATCGTGGTACTCTTTTGTATTTTTATTTTGATATAAATGGATTTACTTTGTATTATCTTTAATTTATATCATGCATCTTGTAGTGGTAAATCTATTTATGTTATGTTTGGTTGGTCGTTTTATTTTTCAAATTGTAAATTTTCCCTCACATGTTCATGAATCAATTTTCATTTATTTCTAGCCTTTGGTGTCTTGGGGATGTCACATAAGGCCAATTATTGTACTCTTTCTCAATACAATGAAGAGGGGCATGAGGTTACAAGTGGTATACTTACTTTTCCTTCAGATTATCTTTAGGGAATAAGTGGTCATTAGTTCTGTGGGTCTTGGATTTGGTATTCATTCTGGTCTATTCCTTCCGTCGGGTTGATAAATAGAAGTAAGATTGTTAGGACTTGAAATGTAGAGCATAAAAAGACTTATCTAACAATTTTATGCGGAACTTCAATTTACCAAGGATTTGGTTACATAACTATTTTGGTGACACTTATTAGATTTGAAATCTCATTTTCATGGGTTTATCCAATGAGATGAGCATGAAATGAATTAGAAAATGGCTTCCCACTAGGAATGAATATTTCATTTTGAGTAATGATATATGATTTGGTGCCCTATGTTTTTTTTAAAAAAAATGTTGAATCTGTCTTCAAATTAAAGACATTGAAAAGATCATAGTTGTGGTATTTTTAAAATGTGTTGATTTCAAAAACAAGTTGAAAATTTTCAAAAATGGTGGAATATGGTAAATATTAATTTTTTAAAGCATTGTAGTGATAGAATTTTAAATGTTAATACTTCACTTGATATAGAGTGAGAATTATGAAATTTGTTGTTTTTTTAGAACATGGAACCCGGTAGGCATCATAGAAACCAACAAGAGGAAGATGATGAGAATGTGGTTGCACCTAAGCCACAGGTGAACCAACAACTAGTTTAGAGTATAGTCCAAGCTTTTCAAGCTATGGATATACAAAACTAGAGGGATTAACTAAGGAAAGTAGATCCCTCCATCCAGTTCTAGAAGTAGAATACACCCATCTTATGGGGTGATTCTGAACTAGAAAAGGTAGAGGTGTGGCTGAACAGGATGAATCATATCTTCTATTTCATTGTTACACCACCAGAGCTGAAAGCCAAGTTGGAAATGTATATGGTGGAGGATATTAAATGATAGTGGTGGGATTAAGCTATTCAGGCTAAATTGGACCACGACCTGGCATGACAGTATTTTGAGGAATTTTTCAACAATCAATTCTATCCTCACATGTTTAGATTTCAAAGAATGATAGAATTTTTCATCTTGAAGTAGGAAAACCTTTTCCTCATGGTGTATGTGGCTAAATTCATGAATTTAGTGCGCTTTGCACCTGAAGATGATTCTAGTTGTCCTTGAAGGCACACATCTTTGAATCTGGGCAGAGGCATGATATTCTCTTGAAGATTGATGTGATTTTTATTACAGATTATACAGAGACAGTAAATAGAGAAATAGTGGTAAAAAGTGAAATCTCAGGAGCTACGGCTAGAGGAAGCATAGTGATACCTATGAGAAATGGTGGGAACTCTAATGCTGGGAACAAGTAGAATAGGGAAATATATTTCCAAGGTGAGAGTATGAATTTGAATCAAATAACTAGATTAGTGAATCTTCCTCTAAGACCAAAGGGTTGTCCTGGATGTTTTCAATGTTGTTCATTTGACAACATGAAGTGACAGTGTACAGAACCACCTAGATCATTCAAAAATTGTAACCAGATGGGGCATCTTTAGCGCTATTGTCATAGTGCTCTAAGGAAGGGTGTTAGGGACACTCCTCATGCATCATAGGAGGAATATGATTCGATGGGATGAGGGTAGAGGAATAATCTTCATCAGAAGAACAGAGCTAGAAATGGTGATTTTAGGAGTACCATGACTCCTTCGGCAGTTCGATCTCTATAGGGAAATATAGAGAAAAGTACGTCAAGAAAGAAATTATATGGAGTTGAGCAGGTGGTTGTGGATGATCAGTCTAGACCATTTATGGTGCGAGGTATGATTCTTTCAAATTCTACTCTTATTTAATATTTTTTTATAAAGGTTCATCCCATTACTTTATTGTTCTCGTTTTTTTATTTTCTATGTTTAAAAGTTGAGATGATGCCTCCTATGTTAAAACATCAAAGTTCTCTAGGTCGGAGAGAATGTTGAACATTTGTGTGCATAGAATTTTCTATAAATTTTTATGAAGATTAGATGAAATGGGACTTCTCTATGCTTGAGATGGAAGTATATGATATAATCTTAGTTATGGATTGCTTGAAAATGTTCAAGGCACATATCGACTGTTATACCAAAATGGTCAGTTTTACGATAGATGATGGTGTCGAGCATCTCTTTTGAAGAGACTAGAATATAATGGCATGTACAATGAGTTTTTTGGCACCAGAAATTAGAACGATCTCATACTAGATAGAAGATTTGACTTTGTCATCGATGGAAGATATCAAGGATAATAGTTTTCTAGTAGTGGTTGATCAATTTCTAGACGTTTTTCCTGATAATTTTTCAGGGTTCCCACCCATGTAAGAAGTGTTGTTTATGATCGATCTCCTTCCAAGGACTAGTTATATCTCACTTATATCTTATAAAATGAAAACAACTGAATTAATGGAATTGAAAGTGTAGTTGGAAGAGCTGGAAAACAGTTTTATTCGGACGAGCACGTCTCTGTGGGAAGCATCGGTCTCGTTTATGAAAATGGTGGATAAAACTCTAACACTATATGTGTATTGTCACAAGATTAACCAAGTTACGATAAAGAATAATTATCCACTTACACACATTGATGATCTATTCAATAAATTGAGGGGATCTTAGTGGTTATCTAATATTTACTTGTGGTTAGGATATCACCAATTGTGAGTTCAATGGATGATATTCCAAATATAGCTGTCAGAAAAAGATATGGCCATTATGTGTATGTGGTAATGCCTTTGGTCTTATGAATTCACAATCTATATTTATGGAATTGATGAATCAAATATTTTAGTGATATCTAGATTCTTTTTTGGTGGTGTTTTTGGATGACATATTAGTGTATTCAAGGATAAGGGCGGATCATGATCAACACTTAGAGATAGTATTGGGGATCTTAGGAGATCACTAGTTTTATGCCAAATTATCAAAGTGTGTTTTTTTGATACAAGAGGTAAACTTTTTTGGCAATTTATTTTATGAAAGAGGTATTTCTATGGATCTAGATAAGATATAGGCTATTATCTCTTGGAAACTGCCAAATAATATCTTTGAGATAGACAGTTTCCTTGGTATCGCTAGTTATTATTGATGGGTTTTTCATGAATTCTCACGACTAGCTTCCCATATGGTAGCTTTGACAAGGAAAAATGTTCCATTTCAATAGAATGTGGAATTTAATAATTCTTTTCAAGAGTATAATTTTCTTCTTACATCAGCACCTATCTTGATATTTCTATAATCAGAACATGGATACATCATGTATTGTGATGCTTTAGGATCTGGGTTGGGATGTGTTCTCAAGTAGGGAGATCATGTTGTTGCTTATGGCTCAAGACGATTGAGGTTACATTACAAGAACTATCCAACACAGGATTTGAAGTTAGCCACCATAGTCAATCCTTTGAAAACATGGTGTCATTATCTCTTTGGTGAGAAATTTATTGTGTTCACAGATCAGAAGATTTTGAAATATATTTTATCACAATGGGATTTGAACTTGAGACAAATAAGATGAATAGGGTACCTCTAAATGTTTGACTTTGACATGATGTATACATAGAGAAAAGGTAATTAGGAAAAATATTCTTTAAGAAGAGAGTTATATGACTAGTTGAAAAAAGAAGCTTCAAATGAGTTTCAATTGATGTCAGTTCTAGCCAACATGCACTTAGAATGTGAAGACCGTGGTGAAGTTGTAGTTTTCTTTCTAGTTTCATTTGTTCCTGATTTGTAGAGATGGTTAAAGAGGCACAAACTTTTGTTGTAGAATGTGTGGATATGAGGTCAAAACATAATAGTGGGGAGATAATTGAGGGCTTGAGTATGGATGAGAGTGCAAGGTTTGGGTTTAGAAATCAGATGGTCATACCTAAGGATTTTCAGGAACAACTTCTTCATGCTTATCACGATTCCATATGGGCTATTCATACTGAAATAAAGAATATGTATATGGAATTTAAATCACAGTTTTTTTGGGTCGGTATAAAAAGGAAGGTGGCTAATTTTTTTTCAAGGTGCTTAACATGTCAAAAATTTAAGGCCGAGCCTCAGCGATCAACATGTTTGTTGTAGTATTTACCTATTCCTATTTGGGACATGCAAGCAGATAGATATGGATTTTTTAACAGGTCTCCCAAAAATGGTTCAGAAAAAATATGCCATATGGGTGATAGTTGATCAGATCATAATGTTGGATCATTTCATCCCTATTCATGAATATCATATTGTGGAGGAATTTTCAAAAATCTATTTCCAAGAAGTGGTAAAGAGACATGGAGTACCAGAGATGATAGTGTCAGTGTAACAACCCAAAGTTTCATTAATAGAAATCCCTCTTGATCTAATTAAATGTATCTTTATGTAAAATGTTTATATAAAATTTAAACTTCTTGGGTTTTATGTTAATAATTGTGACCGTTTTTTTATAGTTGTTGAACAGTGAACACATGATTAGTATAAATATAGGTCTTTAACAAATCCAATTTACTCAGAAAAAGGAAGTGACGACCTCATCCAGTAGAATTGCTTCATACGAAGCCCATTTGTCGGAGCTCGAAAAAGAGGTGGTGTCTTTGGGATTTGCTCTTGACGAATCCCAAGATGAGCTTCATCATGTCAAGCTCGAACGAGACCGTCTACGGGAAAAGTGTAAGTTGATTGAGATTACAACTAGAGCAATGTTATCTGAGCCACCCCAAGAGTCTATCACCATCGCACACCTTACCCTTAGGTCTTATGCGGCTATTTTAAGGGGTTATGTAACAAATCGCTAGTACTATGTTCATTTATATTATTTTTTTGTATATAATAATGAATATACCTTCTTGTCATTATTTACACTTTGTAAATAGTTTTTTTAAAGCACAAATTGTATTTTTTTTGGTTAATATTCAGATAAGAAATATATTATGATGAATTAATGGATTTTTGAATTAAATAATATTTTAATAAAATATTAATATTATTATTAAATTAATTTTTATTAAATATAAATGATCTTATAATTTTATGAATGCAATTGAAATTTTTATTAAGGTTTGGAAGCCATTTTTGTCAAAACCCGTGAATTTTCGATAAATGTCAGTTTTTTATCTTAAAAGAAAAAATTAACATATTTAGAAAATTATTTAGAGAAAATAAATGTTATTTATGGAATCAGGACATCGAAATTATCCAACGGTGAATTTTTCATAATTTTCTAAGATAGTCAAAGTTTTGGGTAAAAATTAAATACCGTTTAAATATATAATGTGTTTTATGACATCATAATGACCCAATAGTGATGTAATAAAATACTATAAGCTTTATGTTCGGCCAATATATGTTTTTAAATTAAAATAATGTGATTTTTGGTTTGTTTGACTTATTTAACAAAGCATTAATGGACCCCTCAAGACTTATTAAACATCTTGTCTTTTTACATTATTTTCCATGGGAGTGTGACTCACCTCCACATAAGCAACCCCATTATTTTAAGAAGTTTGGAATTTGTCCTTATAAAATATTGTTTTCCTTATTCCATTTTCCAAAAACCATGGGCAAAAACCATGAGCTGATTTTTGGTTTGGATTAGTTTAATATAAGGGGTCCCAAACATAAATAATAAAGAATTCACTCACCTTTCATATATAAACCCACCCAAGCTACCACTTCCTCCTCACTCAATGCCTTTGGGGTTCATCAAACCTCTGACCCACTCTCTCTATAATCCTCCCAAGGTTCCCCAAGCTCCCACGAAGCCTCTCTCAATCCTCTCTCAAGCCTTGGAAGCACACTTCCAAGTAAGGGTTTTTCTTCCTTTCACTTTTTTTTCCAATTTTCTTAATATTGTTATGCCCTTTTAATTTCAATTATAAATGCTGAGGAATGGTTATTCACCTCCCCCATACTTCCCTCTTATTGTTTGAATGATGGGATACCCCTTTCTATCTCATTAATTGCCTCCCATGTACACCCGTTACTATGCTGAAATTCTGAAAGGAACTTCTCTCTCTTCATTTACATTCAAGCAATACATTTGTATCATGAATCTAAATTCCATTACAATTGTTTGGAAATGTATATATATGACCCCCTTACTGTCCATTTCATGTAAATATGATGAGACACCCTTTTCTCTCTCATCAACCATTTTTTATGAATTCTTATGTCACGCCGTTACGTTGCTGAAATTGCACCGATTTTCTAAGCCAATGCCTTTGTGTAGTGAATACCATGCCCATTTCTCCATCAAGGGTATTCACCTTTATGAACATTTCCTTATTGATTATAAAGTTTCATGTATGAATTCCATATTATTTTATTTTGGAATAAATGATTATGTTTAATGAATCCACATTTTATGATCCATGTGGCACACTTATGCATGAACTGAAATGTTTAAGAAGGGTGTGCCCTTATAGCACTCTAATGCATTGGGGAAAGTATAGTATCATGATAAGTCATGTGAAATGTGTGTTGACTCATTCTAATTCAAGTGAAACTAGTGTTTACTCATGCTTCATGTGCAATGAGAATTTACTCATGGTCCATGTGAAATGAGCCTTGGCTCATGCTAATTCCATGTTAAGTGTTGTTGCCACATTTCCATGTTATGATTATCATGATTTATCATGACTTTATGTTCATGTTTCTTTTGTGCTCTATTGATATTCCTATTGTCTAAAATTTATTTTACTCCTCATGTATTCCATGTTTATTCTCTTACTGGGCTTTATAGCTCACCCCTTTTCTTATGCATGTCCTTAGGTTATCCCATGCAATGCTAAATACGAGGGAATGTAGTGGTCATGTAAAAGAAGTTTTCAATAAAGATGTTTTATTTCATGTTTTAAGTTGTTATGTAATGATACTAAGACCCAAAGATACTAAAGCTCTCGATCTTCCATATTGTCTCAAGTGAATCGTTTATGTAATAAATCATGTTTATGTTTGTAATAAAATCAGGGTTGTCATAGTTGGTATCAGAGGATAGGTTTAGTTATTTTTGGGATTAGTATTAGAAAACCCTAGTAAAGCCTTAGGTACAAGACTATGTACAATAAAAACGTCTTTTTGTTTTGGTAAGTATTGAGTAAATGGGTTATCAAGAAAATACATCTCTGTCTGGATACGAGCAGGTAGAGGCGGCTCTGGCATAGATGTATCCTATGGGTAAATCTCAAAAGCACCGCTTTGAGCTAGACTCGAACGGGAATTGGTGCATGACAACGGGCCTTGTTGCACTCTTGGTTACGATACTCCCGGGGGATATGCTTTGGTAAATTCACAAGCATTTTATAAACCCTTATTAAGGTAATAAATAACCCCTAAGAATATATGTTAGAAAGTAGATCATGAAAATCCTAGATCGAAGCCTATAGATTCATAAGTTAAGGAAATAAAATTTAATTTATAAGTCATAAAATTTTGTCTTTGGATTAAACTTTATGTGTTACCCCTAAATTTCCTTTTATTCTAGCCAATGGTCGGTAATAGGGGGACTCGGACTTACAACCGACGTGAAGATCAGTGTGATGATTGTACTAATGAGATGCCCATTCCAATGGGAGCGGGAATCGCAAACTTTTTCACACTTCTCTCTCAGCTAACTCAAGCTTTGAATAGAAACATGGGTCAAGAGGAACGTCTAAACCCCCCTAAGAAGGAACAAGTGGCTATCGATAGATTCATGAGACAAAGGCATCCTACTTTTAGTGGATCATCCGATCCCACGATCGCTGAACAATGGATCAACTCCATTGAAAAGATCTTCTCCATCCTTCAATGTTCTGAACAAAAGAAGGTTATCCTGGCAGCTTATCGTATGGAGGGTGAAGTTGATCAATGGTGGACGTTGATCAAAAATACAAATCCTGAGGAGGACATCGAGGCGTTGGAATGGAAGGATTTCTGGAAGATATTTTTCGATAAATATTTTCCGTGCACCCTCCGTCTTAAAATGGAAAGGGACTTCCTTTCCCTCAAGAAAAAATAAGAAGAATCTAATGGAGCATACGAAGAAAACTTCGCAAGGATTACACGATACGCTTCCGGCTTTGTCGTTACCCCCGAATGAAAGGTTGACCGCTTCTTTGGTGGGCTGAAGCCTAGCCTACGGAAAGCATTAACGATTCGGGACTTTGACAGCTATGAGGAAATTATCTGATGTGCCCTCAAGGTCTAAATAGAGACCGGGAAATCACAAGGGTATCATGGGGACAAGAAGTGTAATGTTGACTTCAGTGCTGGAGGTCTGATGGATAAATCCAACGGTGCTAAGAAGATCCAGCACCCCACTTGCCAAAAGTGCAGAAATAAGCACCCTAGAAATTGCCTCAAGGGGATGAGGAAATGCTTTAGGTGTGGAAGAGAAGGGCACCTAGCTATTAACTATTGGAAAGAAAGACCCACGGCTGTGATAGAGGAGAGGAACGCACCGTTCGAACCTCAATGCATTGTTCATTGCTACAACTGCAAAGAACCAGGGCATTTTTCAAATCAGTGCCCTAATCCAAGGGTTTTCAGAGGCAACCAAAAACATCCAATGTATCAAGGAAGATATTTTTCCATCACTTCTTCCAAAGTGAACCCCGACAAAGAAGTGGTGACAGGTACACTAGTTACTCATTCAAGAATAGAAAACATACTTTTTGATTCAGGTTCTACGCATTATTTTATATCTTGAAAGTTTAGTAGAACAATCCCAACACCACCATGAATCATGGAAGTGAAGATGTCGGTGAGTACGGAAAATGGGGAAATCATTGCATCCCATGAATGTAAGTCCTCCCCTGTTATAATCTGTGGATTGAATTTCCTAGCGAACCTTTTCATACTCCCTCTGGTGGAATTTGATGCAATTATTGGCATGGATTGGCTTTCCTTATATAGAGACAACATAAATTGTCGGGAAAGGGAAATCACACTCGATAAGAAGAATCAACCCATGATTCTTTATAAGTGTAAGGAGGAAGATGAATCTACTTTAGCTCCATCATCTCATGAATTGATATTACTACCCTATGAGCATGCATATCTAGCTCAGATGATTGAGTTGAAGGAAGAAACCATCCTTGAAGAAATGCATATTGTGAGGCAATTCGCTGAAGTGTTTTCCGAGGAACTGCATGGTCTTCCTCCTAGAAGAGATGTTGAATTCTCAATTAAACTTATACTTGGGGCTCTACCAATATCCAAGAATCCATATATAATGGATGTCGTGGAGCTTGAAGAGATGAAGAAGTAACTATAGGTGAATCTGGATAAAGGGTTTATACGCCCAAGTGCTTCACTATGGGGTGCACCAGTCCTCTTCGTCAAGAAGAAGGATGGTTCAATGCGCCTTTGCATCGATTATCATGAGCTCAAAAAAATAACGATAAAGAACAAGTATCCTATCCCACGAATCGATGACTTATTTGATTAGATGCGTGGAGCACAATACTTCTCCAAGGAGGACTTGCGGTCGGGATATTATCAAGTAAGGGTGAAGAAAGAAGATATCCCCAAGATTGCTTTTCTCACAAGATACGGGCACTATGAATTCATAGTAATGCCTTTCGGAATCACTAATGCTCCAGAAATATTCATGGACTTGATGAATAGAGTTTTTAGAGATTACCTCGACAAATTTTTTGTAGTATTTATAGATGATATTCTAATAGACTCCAAAACCAAGGAGGATCATGAGGAGCATTTAAGAACTGTACTAGAGATTTTTCACAAGGAGAAGCTCTATGAAAAGTACAACAAGTGTGATTTCTGGTTTAATGAGGCCTCATTCTTGGGTCATATCATCACAAGCAATGGGATATCTATGGATCCCCACAAAACAGATGCAATTGAGGGATGGTCGAGGCCAACATCGGTAACGAATATCCATAGCTTCTTGGGGTTAACTGGATATTATCGATGATTTGTGAGAAATTTCTCACGATTGTCCAACCCTCTTACCAATCTAACTTGAAAGGGATTAAAGTTTTCTTGGAGTGATGAATGCGAAGAAAGCTTGAAGGAGTTGAAAAGGAGGCTTATCACTGCGCCCGTTCTCACTTTACCCACAAGTGGGGAACCTTTTGTGATATTCAGTGATGCTTCGAAGAAGGGCCTAGGCTGTGTGCTGATGCAGAATGATAAAGTGATATTCTATGCCTCAAGACAGTTGAAAATCCATGAGTGAAACTATCCAACACATGATCTGGAGTTGGCGTTGGTGATCTTTGCCTTCAAAATCTGGTGGAATTATCTCTATGGGGAGAAATGTGAGATATATACTAACCACAATAGTATTAAATATATATTCACTCAGAAAGAGCTTAATATGCGCCAGAGAAGATGGATATAGCTCATTAAAGATTATGACTGTTCAATACATTACCACCCTGGGAAAGCGAACAAGGTGGCAGTTTCCTTAAGTAGAAAGGACCCAGCGATTCTATCAAGGATGAGAATTGAGAAGGATCCAATCTACTTAGACTTGATAAATATGGATATGGGAATCATAAAGAAGGGAACATCATCAATCCTTTCACAAATGATTTCCTAACCATCTCTTTTGGAAAGTATAAAGGATGCTCCAAAGGATGATGTGTGGATTCAGGAAAAAGTAGAAGCTATCGAAAAAGGGAAATCCTTGGAGTTTAATGTTAATGAAGAAAGAATTGTGTGATTTGGGAAAATACTATGTGTTCCGTTAAGTTCAGAGCTGAAGAAGGAACTTTTGCATGATGCACATAGTTAAAATTTCTCTATTCACTCAGGGAGCACAAAGATGTATTGAGATCTCCAAGAAAATTTTTGGTGGGATAATATGAAGAAGGAGATCGCTGTATATACATCAAAGTTCCTGGTGTGCCAGCAATTGAAGGTAGAGAGGCAGAAGTCTAAGGGGATGATGCAACCATTTCCCATACCAGAATGGAAATGGGAGAACATCCCCATGGACTTTGTCACTGGAATTACGAGGACATCCAAAGGAAATAATGCAACCTGGGTTGTGGTGGATCTTCTTATAAAGACTGCACACTTAATTTCTATTCATGATGATTTCTCATTAGATCAACTGGAACAAATATATATCAGGGAAGTGGTAAGGCTGCATGGAGTACCACTCTATACTGTGTCTGACCGAGATCCAAGATTCAACTCTATGTTTTGGAAGAGTCTTCAAAATGATATGGATAATGAACTGAACTTTAGTACGGCCTATCATCCTCAAACTGATGGCCAATCCGAGCGGACTATCCAAACACTCGAGGACATGTTGAGAGCATACTCAATGGACATTAAAGGAGGATGGGATCAATATATTCCTCTGGTTGAGTTCTCTTATAATAATAGTTTCCACTCAAGCATCCAAATGGCACCATATGAATCCCTTTATGGGAAAAGGTATATAACACTGGTGTGTTGGGATGAGGTCGGTGAACGTAAGCTGCTTGGACCAGAAATGGTCGAGGAAATGGTGGAAAAGGTGAAAACCATTCACCAACATATCAAGGTAGTCCAGATTCGATAGAAGAGTTATGCAGATAATCTTCGACGAGACCTTGAGGTTAAAGTTGGAGACATGGTTTTTCTATACATATCTCCATGGAATAAGGTCATGAGGTTTGGAAATAAAGGTAAGTTAAGTCCAAGGTATATCGGCCCCTTCGAGATTCTTGATCATGTCGGGGTTGTGGCCTATCGACTAGAACTTCCACCTACCATGGCCAAAGTACATGATGTCTTTCATGTATCCCTCTTAAAGAAGTACATACTATACCCTTCACATGTACTCTCTTCTGAGGTGGTACAGTTGGAGGATGATCTTTCTTATGAGGAGCATCCAGTGAAGATCTTAGATCGTAGAGAAATTTTTTTACGAAATAAGACAATGCCCCTGGTCAAGGTGTTGTAGAGAAACCACAAGTTTGAAGAAGCGACTTGGGAATCGGAGGAAATGATGAAGCTGAGTTACCCACATCTGTTTTAGTGTGCGAAAAGGAAATTTTTAGGGCAAAATTTCTTAAGGGGGGAATATTTTAACGACCCAAAGTTTCATTAATGAAAATACCTCTTGATCTAATTAAATGTATCTTTATGTAAAATGTTTATATAAAATGTCAAATTCTTGGGTTTTATGTTTAGAATTGTGACAGTTGCTTTTATAGATGTTCAACAGTGATCACATGATTATTATAAATATAGGGCTTTAACAAATCCAATTTACTTAGACAACGGAAGTGATGGCCTCATACAGTAGAATTTCTCCATACGAAGCCCATTTGTCGGAGCTCGTAAAAGAGGTGGCATCTTTGGGCTTCTCTCTTGACCAATCCCAAGCTGAGCTTCATCATGTCAATCTCGAATGAGACCGTCTATGGGAAAAGTGGATGTTGATAGAGATTACCACTCAAGCAATGTTATCTGAGCCACCCTAAGAGTCTGTCACCATCACCCACCTTACCATTAGGTCTTATGTGGTTGTTTTAATCGGTCATGTAACAAATCTCTAGTACTATGTTCATGTATATTATTTTTTTGTATATAATAATGAATATACCTTCTTGTCATTATTGACACTTTTTAAATAGTTTTTTAAGCACAAAATAGTATTTTTTTTTGGTTAATATTCAGATAAGAAATATATTTTGATGAATTAAAGTATTTTTGAATTAAATAATATTTTAATAAAATATTATTATTATTATTAAATTAATTTTTATTAAATATAAATTATCTTATAATTTTATGAATGCAATTGTAATTTTTATTAATGTTTGGAAGTCATTTTTGTGAAACCCGTGAATTTTCGATAAATGTCGGTTTTTTATTTTAAAAGTGAAAATTAACATATTTAAAAAATTATTTAGATAAAATAAATGTTATTTCTGGAATCAGGATGTCGAAATTATCCAACGGTGAATTTTTCATAATTTTCTGAGACAATCAAATTTTTGGGTAAAAATTAAATACCGTTTAAATATATAATGTGTTTTATGACATCATAATGAACCAATAGTGATGTAATAAAATGCTATAATCTTTATGTTCGGACAATATATGTTTTACCATTAAAATAATTTGATTTTGGGTTTGTTTGACTTATTTTACAATGCATTAATGGACCCCTCAAGTCTTGTTAAACATTTTGTCTTTTTAAATTATTTTCCATGGGAGTGTGAATCACCTCCACATAAGCAACGCCAATATTTTAAGAAGATCAAAATTTTTACTTATAAAATATTGATTTCCTCTTCCCTTTACCAAAAACTCTGGTCAAAAACCATGAGTTGATTTGTGGTTTGGATTAGTTTAATGTAATGGGTCCCAAACCTAAATAATAAAGAATTCACCCACCTTTCCTATATAATCCCACCCAAGCTCCCACTTCCTCATCACTAAAAGCCTTTGGAGTTCATCCAACCTATGCCACACTCTCTCTAGAATCATCCCAAGGTGCCCCATGTTGGAACCATGGTCTTCTATGCATGATTTGGAGTGTAGTTTGTGTTTGTTGTCAATCATCAATGGAAGTTCGGATCGTGTACAAGCAAAGAGATCATACCGTTCAAGCACACAATAGTATTGAAGGTGGCGCCGTTTTCCAGTGTTTGCCAAATTTTTGGGGTCCAAAATTTGGAAATTGGTGAGCATCACGAAAATAGGTTTTCCATGAAGATCATGATTTAATATGGAAAAGGCATGAATTTCGCGAAGATGGGATGCATGGACCAGATTTTGCGAAGACCAGAAGAATGGAGGTGGTGAGTCTTTGCGATTACGTCAAGCTTCGCGAACGGCAGTGGGTGGAGAGCTTCGCGGCGATGAAGGGATTTGCGAGGGAGCTTCGCGGCGAAGGCACGAAGGAATGTTGGGCTTCACAAAGGGAGCTTCGCGGTGCTGTCGCGAAGGTATGTTGACAGTGATTCTCCGCGACTATGTCAAGCTCCGCAAATGGAAGATTGCCGTGGAGCTTCGCGATTTGGATAGATTTCCGGCAGAAACTTTGGAGCTTCGCGATTTGAGATGACGTGGCATTGACTTTGCGTGGAAGGGACGAGGGTTGGTGGAATCTCCTATAAATAGAGGCTGAACCCCTCAAGAGAAAGAGAGAGAATTTCAGAGAAAGTCCTTTGCTCTCGGTTCGCAAAGGTCTCTCGCAAAGGCAGCGTGCTTCATGAAAGAGGAGCGTCGCGGCGGCCATTCTAGCTCCGCGAAAGACGGGCGCCCCGCGTTGGCTCAGTGAGCATCGCGAAGAGGCATGAGATTCGCGATAGCCAAGAATTGCGAAGGCTGGAGCATCGCGAGAGTGCTTCGCGATTGAGCTTTGCGATTGAGCTCCGCGAAATGGCAGGGGCTCCGCGAAGGCTTGTTTGAGCTTTGCAATATTGGGAGACTCGTGAAGTAGGGTACTTTGCGAAGGACTTTTCCAAAGGTTGTTTGCCCTGTGGACAAGGGAATAGGGAGTATTCATCAGTGTTTGGAATTAGGATCTTAACAGAGCTTTAAAATTTGGACTCTGATGCCAGCAAAGTCTCATGATGAATAGGAGACAATGAACTTCATGACTATTAATTGAAGAGACCTTCGTGTCTATAAACTGATTGTGACTTCACCAACGGTAGTGAACTAGGGGGAGTCAACAGGAGTGACCCGAGAGAAGCAGTGAGCTATCTCAGAAACTTTGTAAAGGCAGTGAGCCTGGGACAGAGTGACTGTGCCCAAACAATTGTAATCTCCAGCTAGTGAAGCTTAGTGGTTTTTGGTACGACCGAAAACTTTTCGGCGTATGCTCCTTGGACGTAGCCCTTAGTGGTGAACCAAGTAAAAATGGATTTGTCTTCTCTGTGTATGTGCATGTTTTCTTTTTGATCTTTCTCATCTTACAGGTTCAACAAGTTCCTACCAACGTGGGAACAGGATCCACAACTTTAAGAAGAAAAAGTTGTCACCCTGATTCACCCCTCCCCTCTCAGGGTGTCCCAAGGTCCTTCACCCCATGCTCCCAATAAGCCTCTCTCAAGCCTCTCTCAATCCTTGGAAGCACACTTCCATGTAAGGGTTTTTCTTCCTTTCATTTTTGTCCAATTTTCTTAATATTGTTATGCCCTTTTAATTTCAATTATAAATGCTGGGGTATAGTTTCACACCTCCCCCATACTACCCTCTTATTGTTTGAATGATGGGATACCCATTTCTCTCTCATTAAATTCCTCCCATGTACACCCGTTACTATGCCGAAATTCTGAAAGGAACTTCTCTCTCTTCATTTACATTCAAGCAATACTTTTGTATCATGAATCTAAATTCCATTATAGTTGTTTGGACATGTATCTATATGACCCCCTTACTGTCCATTTCATGTAAATATGATGAGACACCCCTTTCTCTCTCATCAACCATTTTTTTATGAATTCTTATGTCACGCCATTACGCTGCCGAAATTGCACCGATTTTCTAAGCCAATGCCTTTGTGTAGTGAATACCATGCCCATTTCTCCATCAAGGGTATTCACCTTTATGCACATTTACTTATGGATTATAAAGCTTCATGTATTAATTCAAAATCCCTTTATCATGGAATAAATGATTATGTTTAATGAATCCATGTTTTATGATCCATGTGGCACACTTATGCATGAAATGGAATGTTTAAGAAGGGTGCACCCTTATAGCACTCCAATGCATTGGGTAAAGTATAGTATCATGATACATCATGTGCAATGAGTGTTGACTCATGATAATTAAAGTGCTATTAGGGTTTACTCGTGCTTCATGTGCAATAATAATTCACTCATGCTCCATGTGCAATGAGCCTTGGCTCATGCTAATACCATGTTAAGTGTTGTTCCCACATTTCCATGTTATGATTATCATGATTTATCATGCCTTTATGTTCATGTTTCTATTGTGATCTATTGATACGCCTATTGTCTAACATGTATTGTACTCCTCATGTATTCCTTGTTTATTCCCTTACTAGGATTTATAGCTCACCCATTTTCTTATGCATATCCTCAGGTTATCCCATGAAATTATAAGTACGAGGGAATGTAGTGGTCATGTAAAGGAATTTTTCAATAAAGATGTTGTATTTCAAGTTTTAAGTTGTTATGTAATGATCCTAAGCCCCAAAGACACTAGACCCCTTGATCTTCCATGTTGTATCAAGTGAATAGTTTATGTAATAAATCATGTTTAAGTTTGTAATAAAAGCAGGGTTGTCATAGTCAGATAGAGATATGAGGCTTATAAATCGTTTTTCGAAATACCTATATAAATACCTTGGGACTAAGATAGTGATTATTATGTCGTATCATCCTTAGATGGACAAGAAATGTGAATGGACGATACAAACTCTGGAAGACATGTTTTGGGCACTTGTAATGGATTTTGGTGGCTCATTGGAAGATCAAGTGCAGTTAGTGGAGTTATAGTATAACAATAGTTATCAGGACTCGATACATATGGATCCTTTTGAAGCATTATATAAGAGTCTTTATTATTCTCCACTCTGTTGGGTGGAAATTGGTGAGACTTCAATAGTTGGGTTGATACTTGTCCAAGCGTCATCAAAGAATATTTAGTTGATCATGAAGAAGATGGAGATTTCTCAGAGTCATCAAAAATCATATACGAATCATCATCAATGGCTGTTAGAATTCAAGGTGAGTGATCATGTGTTCTTGAGGATCTATCCAAGGCATGAACATTATTGTTTTGGGAAGCAGAGAAATTTATCTCCTCAATACATAAGACCTTTTGGGATACTTGAATGGGTTGTTGAGGTGGAATATCGGTTGGCATTACCACCACAATTTAGTGTGGTACACAAATTATTTCATGTAAATTTGATGAAAAAGTATCTGCATGATCCTGACCAAGTGATTCAATGGGATCACGTTAAACTAGACCCGAATGCTTTGTTGGTTCACATGCCATTTTGGATTATGGATAGGAAGGAGAAAGTCCTTCATGGGAAAATAATTAGTCTATTGTGGGTTTTCTGGAAACATTGTCAGATTCAGGAAGAGACATAGGAACATGAGAAGGAAATTAAAGTGAAATGTCCAGAAATCATTCAAGGAATCAATGGTTTTCCACTTTCTGGGGACAGAAAGGCCAATGGTTGGGAGAATGCAGCACCCCCGATTTCACTTAAGTAACCCTTATTTTATGATTTTTAGGTATGTAAAGTATATGGATTAATCTTGGGATGTTTAGAATAATTTTGGAATGTTTTTGGGGATTTTACAAGGGTTCACAGTTGGTTTGTGGTTTGGTGAAACCATGCATCACCTACAGGAAAACGTGCACATTGATACATGGGCTAAGGAGAAGTTGCATGGGCAGACACATAGTTTTTACAAACCATGCATCCACCTAGGAGAAACTATGGAACCTGATATAGTGGTCTTGAAAATTGTTGGTGCATGGTTTGGAAATCGTGTGATCCAACTGTATGAGGTTCCTAATTGGGATAGAATCTGGTGAACAGTTAGCACACAATTTATCTAACTATGTGACTAATAGTGCATGGTTTAAAAATTAGATCCACAAAAAGTGGATCTAAGTTTAGATTAAGTTAGAACACCTCATTTTTTCTTCTAAACAATTCTAACTCGATATTTTTACCTCTCAAATGTTGTAGAACCTATCCCCATGAATTTTTAGCTGATCCAGAGGTGTTTCTAGGTGTGTCGAAGCCCGACTATCACAGTAAGGCATCGCTCTAGGTTATTTTTCATGGTTTTCCTTAGATATACTTCTCCCCCTCTATCATTTTCCTATATATACTTCCATATATGGATATATCTAAGTTATTTTATGTCAAATAGGTTTAGATTTGGGTTTGGTGATATTAGGGGAAGATATCTAAGGTGGGTTTTTGGAGTTTCAACCTGTTTCCATGGATGTTTTCATGGAATTTTCAATTTTATCCATGTTTTACAAGGTATGTGGATTAACTCTAGACTCCTATATATATAATATGAATTATTGATTTTAAATTTTGATATTTTTTTTGTGAATTTTCAATGTAATGTTTGTCGAAGACCCTCTTGAGTGACAGTTTTTTGGAAACGGTAATATTGGTTGTTTTTGTGGAAATTGATATGTTTCTTTTATTTTAAAATGTTTATTTTAAAATGTGGATTTTATGGAATTGGGGTAAATGGTTTAATCAAAATGTTTTTCAATACATGTTTGGTTTTATTGAAAATAATTGGAATGGTTTATTTGAAATGGTTTGTTGGATGTTTTTCAAAAAAAGCACAGTTTTATTGAAATGGTTTAAATGGTTGTTTGGAATTGGTTTTTGGAATAATTATTATGTGTTCATGTGATATGGTACATATAAGGGTTGGGAGTCTCCCCATAATTAGTGGTATTTACAAGGATTAGGGATCTTCCCCATCAAAATGGTTCATTAAGTGATGGATTAGTGAAAGGATGACTCACCACTCATGAGTATAGGGATGTCAAAGTTACATTCATGGTTGGATGTGTGGATATGTGGAATGGAATGATTTATGCCAAAAGGGAACCTGTGAAATGTTTTTATAACATTGTTTGGATGAATTCCTTGAAACAAGATTTGTTTTATGAAAACTTTTTGGTTATGTAACTTGTTTATATTTTGTTATAAACTATTTTAGAAATGGTTTCATATAAAATATTTTATATAATCATGATAACATATTCTATTATAGTGGTGTGAGTAGGGAAGTCGATAGGGAAAACCTAATGAGATTTAGTACTCACCTATTCTTTGGAACATTGCTTCTTTTGTAGATATTGTTCATATAGATAAAAGAAAAGGTAAGGTGTCACACTTCTCTATTCGTGATTAGTGATACATGAACTATTTTGGGGAGTTAAAACATGGATAAGGTTAGAGATTTGGATCCGTGTTTGTATTTTAGTTGTGTTGGTCTTGTAGTCTTCCACTATGGTACTCTTGTGTAGTTTGATTTTGATATAACTAGTTTTACTTTGAGTTGTCTTTCATTTATATCATGCATAACGTTTTGGTTTATCTATTTATGGTATGTTTGGTTGGTTGTTTATTTTTCTAAGGGAAAATAATCCCCACATGTTCGTGAAGCCTTTGTTATGTATTTCCACCCTTTGGTATCTTGGGGATGTCACCTAAGGACAAGTAACATGCACCCGCCTTCTAAAGAAAATGAGGAGGGGTAGGATGTTACAATTTTGGATGATGAAAGAGTTGGTTTATAAGGATTCAAACATCATAAACACTAATATGAGTGTGTGATTGATGAAATAAAAATCATAGATACTGATCTTTAAGAAATGTTAAGTAAGATCAAAGTAAAGAAAAACCATGGAGTTTCTAGAATTTTAGAATTATGATAAAATTGATTTCTGAATATGCTTGCACTATTTATTTGAGTTCAAAACATTATGAATCATTTAAGATCCATGATCAGAACATTTTTTTAAGAAATATCAAATAAGGATACCATTTTTTGTATTTCTTAATGAAGAAAATTAATTTACTGATTTTTTTAAGAATAATGCCTATATATTTTCATCTAATATTGAATTGTTCTTCAATACCTATTTCATTTGTGAAGTGAGATTTTTGAGAATGATTTTGAAGGTGAGGTTTCATATGGGATACACTAAAAGAAACCTTCGTTCCTCATGTTGAGTTCCATGTTTCTAGCTGATTTTTTTATTTTTATAAAATAGTAGAAAATGAAGTACGGATTTAGGGGTGATATTTTGAGTTTAATAAGAATATTAAGATGATCATACCGAAAATAAAATAAATAATTAGACTCTATGAGAATCATTAAATAAGGTGATTTTGATAATATCCTCTCAGTTGATAAAACAATGCCTAAAATATCACTAGAACCCAAAATGGGTATTCTATGATGGTGATTTATGGTTGTTAGTGAGAAGTACCTATCAACATTATATTTGTGGATTATTATTACAATGAAGGAAATTTAATTATACTAAATGAACCCACATATAGAAGAAAAGACCGGTTTGAAAGAAATAGAAAATGAACAAGGATCCTTCATTTAGTGTGTTGTTGGTGTAACCAAGATAATAAAGAGACTCTTGAGGAAGAATAAATAGGAGAACCTAATACATGTTATAGTGAAGTGAAAAAAGAAGTTGAACCTTAGATAAAGGTGTACATAAAAAAGGTTTCAGTGAATAAGAAGAAGAAGTTGAGTGCAAAAATGTGTTTATGCTAGTTAGTTATAGTCAAAGAAGGAATAAATGGGAAGAGGCTGACCTGCTATGTATGTATTCATTTATTGGTGTCGATCATTTCAGAATCGAGTGATACATACAAGTTAGAAGAACTATTTAAGAGCCATGAATTTGAGTTATTAATAGATACTAAGTTTCATGTATCTTTACTAAAGAGTTATTTTCATTCAATGACTCTATTGCAAGTTAAAGGAGATCTATATTATTGATATCGAAGTATCCTATGTAGGCCTATCGATCAACTTCCAAAGAGGATCTGGATATAAAACACTTTTGTATACATGGTGGGAAGCTATGGAACCTGTGTGACTTAGAGTATACAAGGAAAACATGGTGATAATATATGATTACAATGTGATGCTACCAGAGGAAGTCCTATGACATGTAAGTAGTTGTAGGTCCAGGAAGCACTGAAACCCTTGTAGTCTATGACTGATTATAGTGTAGAATCCATGTAAGGGGTGCATAACATATCATGAAAAGGTGTAGGTATTTATTAATGAACCTTGTAAATATTTTTATTGAGCCTTTATTTATTAAACTATTTGGGTGAATCTTTGAGTAAAAAAAAGTGATTGGATCAAGACTCAACAAGTCTATGAGGTTAAATTGAAATGAAAATAAATTTTAAAAAATTCCAATGAATTACCCATCCCCTATTAGTGTTCCTTTGGTATTTTGAGAATTTCAGATTTCACATTACTTTCTATATATTTTATGGTTTCATTTACGAAAGGGTATAGCCTCCCAAAGGTTTCACCATACATTCCCACTACTAGGCAATAGCCTGTAGAATATGGGGAGGAATTCTTGAGGTCAAATGGTGTTCCCAGTCTGGTCACAATTTGGGTAGGTGAGGCCACAGATTTTATAATTACAATTTTATATAATCCTTTAATTTTTTATGACTCTTAAAAAATGATAAACATTTATTATTTTTTCATTATATTCTCTACACTTTATAGGATTTTTCAATTATGGTTTTTCAAATCAACAGTTCTCTTTTAGGAAATGAACATGCATAAGTTATCTTTATTAGATGGTTTAGATATCTTTCACCTCACTCTGTTAGAGACATCTCAACACCTTTTTATTATATCTTAGTTAGTTATAATAATTTTTTTGATTATGTGGTATGGTATTTTTTATGTTTTTTAAAATTTAGTATTTTTTTCTTTGGGTTTTACATATTTTTTTTTCAATTAAGGTATGGGTATTTTATTCTAAGCTATCCATATCCCATAGTTTTTGTTCCTCTCCTAATATACTAACTGATTTCCCTTAATCATTCATTTAACATTCCCTAATCAATTACAATAGTCACCATATATTACATTACTAATAAATAAATAACCTATAATAGTTGTCGTGATCAATAATTGTATTCATATTATTTATAATAATCTTATATGCTTTCCACTATTAATATTAGTTTGACTATTCCACTTTTTATACTATTTGTAGACTCTGGTTTTATGATGCATAATTCAATACTTACTATTTTCTCCCAATAATATTGAATTTACATGTTTTTTTTGTATTAGTTTTATATATTGAAAACTTATTTCCTCTAATATGAAACATACATATAAAATTATTAATCCTATTTTACTTAAACATATTGAGTTTAGTATTATTCACGTTTTTCCAATGTTATTATCCAATAATATATGGAATTACTTACTCCAAAATTACTCTAGACTTAATTAAAAATTATACATTCCTTATTTTTATTTTTTCTATATTCTTTAACTTAATATTTTTATTCAATTTCAACTTATATCTTTTATATAACTTAAGGTAGATATAAAATATTAAAAGTCACATCTATAGATTAATGGATTTTAACACCCCCGATTTGAGGTATGAGATGTTTTTAATGTATTTGTAATATATATTGTTCTTGGGATTTATCTGATAAATTGTTTGGGAGTTTTTGGGGAGTTTTGGAATGTTTTTAATTAGACTACAATTAGAACATAGTTAGGGGAGACCATGAAGCTTTTCCCAAGTAAATGTGTGACAAGATTAGGAGGATAAGAGGGTGTGCATGACTAGTACAAAGTTTTTCCAAACCATGTGGGTTACCACGATAAACCATAAAAGTGTACATAGATGGAGAATCAAGTTGTTTCATTGTTTTTCAAAAAATTTGAGCCAACTATTTTAGGTAGGGTTTGGAGACAGTATCATACACATGGTTAGTGTGTAGTTTCCCAAACCATGTAAACTAACTATGCTGCAAGTATTTAATGCCCTAAAAATTAGATCTTAACTTGGTTTTGACCCCTAAAACCATCATTTTAAAATCTTATATGAGGATTACAAAATCTATCCCTCTCTTAATTATTATCGGTAATCCCCTTTGATCCAAATGCCATTTTTGATGAATGTAAGTGAATTATATCTCCAGATTCAGTGACTAGTCTCCATTTTCTCCCTTTTTATTCTGATCTTCAAATATCCTCTCATATATAATGGTATAAATAAATATTTTTGGATTTATCTATGATCCAAGACGTTTTTTGATGAAATATTTATTGGAGATATTTAAGGAAATAGGTTTTGATTCTAGATCTTGAGGTTTTATCATGTCGTTATCCATTTTTATCACCTATTGTGAGGTATGTGGATTCTCTCACTTCTCTACCTATTCTAAAAATAAAAGTATTGGATATTTAAATTCAATTTATTAAATTTAAAAGGAAACATATAATTATTTATTATTAGAGTCCCCTTTTCTTTATAATTTGGTAATCATGGAAATTTAATGGTTTTTAGAAATCCCCTTTGATTTATGGTTTTAAATTTATGGTTTTGGTTTAACCCAAGAAATTAGTTATATTAAATGTTTAAAAGTAAGAATTGATTTATATGAAATGGATTATAATGATAAATTGACATAAATGGTTGGAATGAGTTCATTCACATTTTACATGACCTTGAATAAGTGGCATGATACTAGACTGGAGGCACCTATAGATTGGTCACCTATTGAAGACTTAGTGGATTGGTGAGTAAATACCCATGAGTATAATACTATCACCTAAAATGCATATATGTGTGTGAGAAAGAGGATGTGTTTGGGTTTTTAAAATTGAACTAATGAAATTAATATAATTAATGTAATTAAATGATAAATTATTTCTACTTTCAATATAAATTGTTTAAATTTATAAAATGCTTTGACGTTTCTCTATTTTTCTTTAAATTATATTTTGAACAGTGTGTAAACGTGTTCCTATAATAGTGGAGTGATTTGGGTAGTCTCTTGGAGAAAACCTATTGGGTATAATTACTCACCCCTTGCATATTCACTTTCGTGTATATGTAGACATTGTTCTTTATGACATAGGTAAAGTAAAGGTATCTTATTTATTTAGTAGAGCATCAAGATGATACTTTCTTGGGATGTTTATTAGATCTTGGTGTTATATTATAGAGTGGTTGGAGTGATTCCACATCAATGTTTCCATGTCAGGGTGTTCTTTAGTTTCCTTGGGTTTCTTTGTTCTACTTTTATGATATTACTAGGATATTGGTGTTTTGTTGGCATTTCATTTGGTTTGTATTATTTAAACTTCATGAATCATATAATTTGGTTTTATTGTTTTTATTTTATCTTGTTATGTTTTGTTTGTTTCTAATGGGAAAATCACCCACCAATGTTTAAGTAATCCCTTGGCATTTATTTCTAGCGTTTGATATAGGGGACATCACCTCAGGTTAGTTAAACCTCATCTCTTTCTAAGAAAATGGTTAGTGTTGGGATACTAAAAATGATATCAGTTTTGATTGATCCATCATAATAGGATGGTATTAAGGAAATATGAAATTTCATAACTTGAAATGTATAGTATAAAAATATATAGGTAACCTATTTTTGATGAAATTCAAGTTAACAGGGTGTTATGGGTATAAAAAGTATTCCAAGAAACTCTAGTTGTGTTGTCATCTCATTATCATGGGTTTAACTGATGAGTGTATTATATCATGAATTAGTAATGGGACTTCCCACTATGACTACATTTTTCATGTTATATTTGATGATTATTTGAAATTGGTTATATTGATTTTTTATTTTCATTATTTGAAATATTATATGTCTTTAGTTTCATGTGATTTATGGATAAGTTTTATTTTTTTTCTATCTAAAGAGAAATTGAATCAGTTAGGAAAAATTTAAACCTGTTAGAAGAGGCCACAAAGAAAATGGATTCACAAGAACCCCAGTTGAAACAAAAAATTATTTAGCATATTGTTCAAATTTTTCAAGCAATTGATATGGGAAATTGAAATGATAAACCCTAAAAAGTGAATCATTATATGAAATTTCATATAAATAATCCAGTAATATTTTTGGGGGATTTAGAACCTAAAGGGAAGATGGATGGATTAAAATAACAAATTGAATCTTATATTTACTTGGATCCTCAGTTGATCTAAATGTAAAGTTAGCAGTATACGTGTTAGAGGATCTTGAAAAACAATGGTGGTATTTATATTTCAAAGAAAAATTCAACTAAGGACATATGTGGGAGTGATTTGAAGATTTTTTCAACAAACAATTCTACCCCACAACTTCACGATAGATAGAAAAACAAATTTATTTAGTCTTAAGAATGAAAATCTATTAGTGATGGAATATACAACTATGTTTATAAACTTAGTTCATTTTGGTCTAGAAGTAGCTATAAGTGCATCCTTTAAGAAATATATATTCATGTCTGAGCTACAATAATAAATTTGTTCTATGATAACTATGCTATGTTTTATAGATTATATGAAGATGGTTAAGAGAGAAACAATGGTGTAAAGGGATATTAGTGGGGATCCTAGTGAAGGAAGTATATTTGTCTATATGGGAACATGTGGGAGCTCTAATTTTGGGAATAAGTGGAAGATGGAAATTTACTACCAAGGTGGTTGAGAATCTTATAATAAAACCAATAGATAAGTTAAATTTATTCCACACCTTAGTAGAAATTTTGCATAATTACTGTGTGTTTTATTAGACAATAGGATGAAATATTGTATAATACCACATAAAACATGTCACAATTGTAATAAAATAGTATATATTCAGTGTTATTTAATTAAAACTGCAAATTACATTATTATAAATACACCTCATGTGTCTCATACATCTTATGATTATACTCGATGATCCTATAATAGTAGTTTTAATTCTTAAAATTGAGTGCATTAGGGTTATTCCAATAACACCCTAAATTCTCAGACAATGAAACCACATCAAGAAGTAAGGAATAAGGGGGAGTGAGTAAGTAGTTATATATCGGTAAGAAAATTATCAAGGAGGATTAATCAGGACCTTCAATTATATGAGGTTCCACTATTCTTAATTCAATTATCATGCAAGTTATATTTTATACTGGTGCATTCTAATATTTTTTACTTCATGTGTTGTTAATAAAATGGGATTGAATATCTTTTTGATGTCACATGTGGATGCCTCTTGAAATGTGGGAGTGTAGGGGATTCAAATGTGCATCTTGTTCGATCATAATTGACGGAATCAGTTTTTTTATTTTATTATTTTGGACATGGATATCTTTGACTTAATCTTATGAATGTATTGGTAAGTTTCTTTCAAGGATCATATCGATTGTTATTCACAATGGGTGAAGTTTATGTCTCCTAATGGAATAATGCATCACTTCAAAGGATATTAGGATGTGAATGCTAGAAAAGAAGGCCTTTTAGTACCAATGGTTGGAAATATTTATTATTAATTAGTAGTAGTCACATTGGGTTCTATTTAAGTAATGAAGAATAGAAATTTTTATTTTACTATAGATCAATATCCTAACTTATTTCATAAAAATTTCACCAGTTTACCATGTAAAAGGGAAGTTGAATTTTTGATTCATCACTCACTGGTGACAAATACTATTCCAATTTCATCATATTGAATGGAACCAAAACAAATGATGGAATTAATGTTACAATAGAAATATTTGGAAATAAAAGGGTTCATATGACTTTGTACATCACCTTGGGAAACCTTAGTTCTTTTTATCAAGAAGGCACATTATTTGTTACAACTCTATGTTTATTATCATATATTAAATCAGTTTATGTAAAATAATAGGTATCATCTTCCATGAATTTTTGACATTTTTTATGAATTAAATGGATCCTAATGGTTCTCTCTAATTAATCTATGGTCCAAGTATCCACAAATCTTGGTTAAGAAAGTGGATATTCTGAAAATTTCTTTTAGGATTCATTAAAGTCATTATAAATATCAGGTCATGCCTTTTGGTCTTACAAATGAACTATCGATTTTTATGAAAGTGATTAATATTGTCTTTTAGTCACAACTAGGAACTTTAATTGTGATATTTTTGGATAATATTATGGTGTATTATCGAACTCAAAAACAAAATAAACAACATTTAGAGATTGGTTAAGCATTTTGTGAGAGCACTAGATATATGGAAAATTATATAAATGTGATTTATGGAAAAAAGAATTTTTAATCCATGTACATATAAATTATAGGAAATGTGTATCAATAGATCCTAAAAATATAGAAGTTGTCATCTCTTAGAAACCACTGAATAATGTATTTTATATTTATAGATTTCTAGGCTTATCAGGTCATTGTTGTCTCTTCGTTTAGGACTTCTCATGTCTTATATCTCCTGTGATAGTCATCATAGGAAAGTGAACTACACTACAATAGTGTGATGATTCTTATAACTCATTTTTAGGGATTCAGTCTAGGATCACTTTGACACAAATTATTGTCTTTCAAGAACCTAGAAGAATTTATGTTGTTTATTGTGACACATCTGGGTCTAGAATTGGTTGTGTTTTTATGCAAGGAGATCACGTCATAGCTTTTGGATCCTAATAGTTACAAATTCATGAAAACAAATTTCCAACCCATGAATTAGAGTTAGATATGATGGATTTTTTTTTATTAAAACATGGTGTTATTATCTATTTAGATAGAAGTTAACTATGTTTACAGAACAAAAAATCTTAAAATACATATTTTCAAAAAGGTATTTAAACATAAGAGAAAGTTGATGGATATAATATCTTCAAATGTTCAAATTTGAAATTATTTATACACCTATAAAATGAAACTCTATAGTATATGTTTTAGTATTAAATTATTATAATCAATTGGCCAAATAAGCTCATGATTAGTGGAAATTGATGGTTATGATTTTAAATATGAATTTGGATTAAATTGAGTAAAATAAAGTCATAGTTTTCTTCATGGTAAATCTCATACATAATTTGTTAGAGAAAGTTAAGGATTATCAAATATCATATCCATATTTCCTTACTATTATATAGAAACTCAATTGTGGGGAGACCATTAATGGATGGAAAAAATGGGGACTCGATGTTTCTTTTTCAAGATCAGACAGTTATTCCACCATATTTTCATGAAAAACATATTTCTGCATACCAAAACATGAAATGGAATTTTCATTATATAATTCATAAGATTTAGAAGGCCTTTTAAACTCATTTTTAGTGGTCTCACATGAAAAGGAAAAGGAAGAGTGTGTTTTGAGAAGCCTAACATGTCATAATGTCAAGACTGAGAACTAATGACCAACTGGTATGTTGTTATCTTTACCTATACTTATCTAGAAATGGTAGTACATAACTATGGGTTTTTCTCAAAAGTATACCAAAAATGGTTCAGAAATATGATTCCAAATGGGTTATTTTGGATCATATCACAATGTTGGATCACTTTACCCATATTCGTGAATCTAATATGGTGGAAGACTCGATAGATCTCTATATTCAAGACGTCATAAAGTTGAATGGAATTCCAATTTTAAGTCTTTATGAGTAACCAAGTTCCTCATTTTACCTCACATATTTGGTGATCTATATAGTAATATTTAGGTACCTAGTTGAACATGAGCATGTATTTTCATCCTCAAATGTATATAAAATCAAAACAAATGATCCAATCATTAAAAGAAATGCTCCAAGCATGTGTTATAGATTTTAAAGGATCATGAGAGGATCATATACTATTAGTGGAAATCTTGTAAAATATTATTTATTAGGTCTCAATAAATATGGATCCTTTTGAATCATTATATGGATATCCTTATCAGTATATAATTTGTTTGGTAAAGACTGGAGAAACTTTTCTACTAGGAACCAGTCTTGTTCAATAGATGATAGAGAAAATTTAAATGATAGAAAAATGATGGTGATGACTCAGAGTCATCTAAAATATTATGTGGATAATCACCATTATCCATTATCATTTTATGTGGGAGATAATGTTTTCTTGAATGTATCTACAAGGATAGATCATAAATGTTTGGGTAAGTAAGGTAAATTACTTCCTAAGTACTTATAACCTTTTTAAATACTATAATGGATTCGTGATGTGGATTAATGATTGGATTTACCACTATGATTAATCTCTATACACAATTTATTAAATTTATATCAATTAAAGAAGTGCCAGAATGATACTAACAATCTGATTCAATGAGACCACATTAACATAACACCAGATGCTACTTTTCTACACATACTGATACAAATTTTGGAGAAATAGGAGAAATTATTACATGGAAAGAGTATCTGTTATTTTATTTTTGTAGAATCATGGTTATATCTAGTAAGATAAATTATAATGAGAAGAGTTTATGCTAGAATATTGGCCATATATATTGCAAAGAAATTCCAATCTCTAGATTGATGAGGACGGAAGGCCCAATGGTGTGGAGAATGTAAAACTGTCAGTTTGAGGTATGTGATTATGTTCTATTTATTTTTGGTCTATGTTGTGATTGGTATTTATATAATGAATTTTATGGGATTGTTTCCATAACGACCCATACTTTACATATATTATTAATACTTCAAAATTTAAGTACACTTATTACAACAAATAACAAACCCATGAAAGGACCGTATAGGTATAGTGTCTTTAGAAACTGGGAAACATAAACAACTGGTTCATAAATCATCTACACCGTCTCCCTTTTATTTTATCATATCTAGAGTCCCTTTTGGCATATCTTACTTAACATCCTTCTTCCTGACCTGGGGAAAAGAAAACATACAAAAGGGTGAGCTAAAATGCTTAGTAGGGGTAAACAAAAGAAATATCATTCATATCATATTCATAAGAACATAACATTTTGAAAATCATAACCTGTAAAAGAGATCATAATATCATAACATGGGATAAATCATAATAGTGAAATATAATCCCAATAACCATAACATAAAACATGAAACTTTGTGGCATACACACATAATAATAGAGAATCATTTCTTATTAGTCAAGACTCATATCCAATACTATCTTAGCGGAAAAATTCCATTTCTAAATTGAGTTCACTCCTCATTTCAGTCCTGTTTCACTGAACCGGTTTAACCTGTCGTTCCAGCCATGTCTATCTCACGAGATATAAATCTTTACCCAATTCATTGGAGGGAGATATAGGTCACACTCATCTCATAATGAAACCATTCTTATGAGTGCCACAAAATCATAAATCATAGCCTAACCCATGTAATAAAAATGGGATTATTAAACATCATGCCATCATAACATGATCCATATAAGATAAAAGGACATCATAAAAATAATTCCATCATAACATAATCAAATCATTATAAAAATAGTTATAGAAACAGAACCCTATATTATCTTAGATGGAAAATAATTTTGATAAAACACTTGAACTCCATTCTTGAGGAAAATATCCTTTCTACTTCAAAAACATTTTCCTTTCATAAAATGTCATATAATATTAAACTAAAAAAATTTGATTAAAAATAAATTTTAAAACATGTAAATTAAGCTTCTTGTAATAAATGTTCTACAAATCTGTTCATGCCGTATAAGTTAAAAAAACATTCTTTTTGTACATTGGCCAGAAAAGTCAAAAAGTAACGCGTACGAAAAACGAAAAAAGATTCTGTTCATATCATTTACTAAAAACTCACCAAAGGGTAAAATTGGTTTTAAACAATTTTATTAGGATAGAAATAATATTACATATTGAGGAAACATGGATGTGGATGATAAATATTCCCCAGTAAATCTTGAAGTATAAACAATCTCAGATAAAAAAGAGATTGTGATATTTTCCCTTACCTTAGGTCCGATTTGCTTCGTACGTGTCCGAACCTCATATATAATTATTTAAATAATGTTATTGACTTATTCCAGAATCGTACTCGTTTTTATGATATCATATATGGTAATATTCTTAGCTTCTTATTAGTAATATTTCATTGTTACTTCTTATTCGGGTGGTTATTGCTTTTTGTTCTTATGCGTGTTTTGTCGAACATATTATTATTCTTATTTTAGGTTATAGATGCCTCATTTCCAGAATGGTGTTAGATTTCGAGGAATAAAATAACAATTAATAATATAATATTTGTTTTAAAAACAATTTTATGTCAATTTTGACACTATTTGGTAATTGATTTTTGTGAAAATCATAACAGCATAATTAGTTCGAAAAAAGTTAATTAAATCAATAATAACATGTCATATTAACCTAGAAAAGTATTGGAATTCATAAAAAGCCTAAAATTAAATTTAGTTGGGTATTTATAACATCAATTATGTTAATATTTCATTAATAAGATAATTACTGCATCATCATTGTGTGATAAATAAATTAAATTATTTAATGTCTAAAAATTATAAATAAAATACCATTATATATGAAATATTGTTAGATTTCTAATGAATATTTATAGTCTAATTTATCTTATGTATAACCCTATATTAAAAATGATTTAGTTTTTAATCTTTGATTTTAACTATTTTGACCCTTCTTTAAATAAATTAATAATAAATGTCCTAATCTAATCCAAGTGGAACTAAATGGTCATATTTTATTCCTATGGTTGTTTTTGGTCGAATTACACTTATCCAATAGAATTAGGACATGTGTTAGGGTAATAATAATATCATTTTTACCCTTAATTACCCAATTTACTTTTAATTGTGGTAAATAAAAGTAAAAAGTTACTATCCACCAAAAATTATTTTCATTTCATTAAACCACATTTTAGTCCTTGATATTAACCGTGTCTCTTGGATTTTTGAAATTCCACTCACAAAAGCGGTAAAATTATGTTTTATGTGAATTTCTAAATTCTCCTAGGAGGTGGGTAAAAGACGGTGAAAAGTTAAAAAAACTTTTTATATGTCTAAAATTATTATAAAATGACTCCAATGAATTGCATTGAAATTATATTGGTATTATGTATCAATTTTGACCTAAAATAAAATTAAATAAAATAAATAATTATTTAAATAAAAAGTCGATTTTTAAATAGTAACCCAGTGTTTTCGCTATTTATCAAAAATTGAAAGTTTTCAGAAAAATACAAAAATTTAACCCTAGGCTAATTTCGATATTCCAAATCAAAAAATGAAGTCTATTTTGAAAAATAAAATTTCATAAAGTGGGTATTACTCTTAATAATGTCTAGTTTTAATAATATTTTAATAGCATATCGTTGTTTAGTGAAACTCAGTATTGCACACAACGCAAGCTATTGAGGAAGGTCGTGATTGCGTGTAAAGAAAGCCAAGCTAGTGTTGTGTATAGTGAAATATTCCTTTGATGATGTATATAACATAAAAAAATGTTTCTCATAAAAATATCGGGTGTTACATTCTACCCCCCTTAAAATGAATTTCGCCCTCGAAATTCCTCACTTTGCAACAAATAGATGAGGATACCTCTCCCTCATCATATCCTCAAGCTCCCATGTAGCTTCTTCTAATTGGTGGATCATCTATAAAACATTCACCAAGAGAGTGGTCTTGTTCTGTAGGACTTTTTCACTACGATCCAGAATCTCTATCAGCTGTTCTTCATAAGAAAGATCTTGCTCTAGCAGTAAAACTTCTGAGCTGAGTACATATGAAGGATCAGGTATGTACTTTCTCAAGAGAGATACATGGAACACATCGTGAACTTGAGATAGATTCGGTGGAAGTTCCAATCGGTAAGCTACCTTCCCAACACGATCCATTATTTTGAAAGGATCGATATACCTAGGGCTCAACTTTCCCTTCTTTCCAAATCTCATTAGTCTCTTACAAGGAGATATTCATAAGAACACTTTATCACCCACTTCAAACTCTAGGTCTTTTTTTAGTTATCGGCATAAATTTTTTGTCGACTCTGAGCTGCTCTTATGTGTTGTTGAATAGATCTGACCTTTTCTGCCATCTCATCACCAAGATTAGGTCCAAATAGCTTTCTTTCACCAACTTCATCCCAGCAAGTTGGAGTTTCGAATTTCTTTCCATAGAGAGCTTCATAAGGAGACATCTGAATACTGGAGTGAAAGCTATTATTATAATAAAATTCCACCAAAGGTAGGTGTTGATCCCAACCACCTTTGAAATCCATAGAGAAAGCTCTTAACATATCTTCTAGAGTTTGAATTGTTCTCTCAGATTGACTGTCTGTATGAGGATGATAACCAGTGCTAAAACTCATCTCTATATCCAGAGTATACTGAAGACTTTGACAAAACTTTTAGGTAAACCTCGGATCCCGATCAGATATAATGGAAAGTGGTACTCCATGAAATCTTACCACTTCCTTCACATATATTCTGGAAAGTTGATCCAAAGAGAAATCCTCTCTAATAGCAATAAAGTGAGCCGACTGTATAAGACGATCAACTATGACCCATATAACATTATTGCCTTTGGATGTTTTAGGAAGTCCGGTGACAAAGTCAATAGTGATGTTTTCGCATTTCCATTCATGTATGGGTAATTTTTGTAACATCCCCTTAGACTTATGTCTCTCATCTTTAACTTGCTGACAAACCAAGCATCGATAGACATATTCAACAACATCTCTTTTCATGACATCCCACCAGAAGTACTCTTTCAGGTCCTTATATATCTTCATGCTTCCAGGATTAGTATAGAATAAATAACTATGAGCCTCATCCAGCAGCTCCTTCTTTAATTCGGGTATGGGAGCAACACAAACCCGATTTTTGAACTTTATTATCCCTTCACAATCGAGGTTGAATTCATGAACATTTATCACCTTCTTTTGTAACTCTACATCTTCTTTCTGTGCTTCTTTAATCTATGCATGTATAGATGGTTGAACATTCATTTGATAAAGATAAGATATTTCCCCTTCCATTATAATTTCAAGATCCATCCTTTGTAATTCCATAAATATTGGATATTTTGTGATCCTCATCATAGATAAACTAGAATGTTCTTGTCGACTTAATGCATCTGCCACCTTGTTTTCTTTCCTAGGGTGGTAATGAATTGAGCAGTCGTAATCCTTAATCAACTCCAACCATCTTCTCTGGCACATATTCAGTTCCTTTTGTGTGAAAATATACTTTAAACTTTTATGGTCAGTATAAATATCACACCTTTCACCATAAAGATAATGCCTCCAAATATTTAATGCAAATATTACCGCAACTAACTCCGAATAATGAGTTGGGTAATTTTGCTCGTGGATTTTCAACTGTCGTGAGGCATAAGATATCACCATATTGTTTTGCATGAGAACACACCCCAATACATTCTTGGATACATCACTGCAGATCACAAACCTTTCTCCACTACAAGGTAGTGTGAGCACAAGTGCAATGGATAACCTTTTTTTCAACTCCTTGAAATTCTCTTCACATTCCTCCATCCACATGAACATAACTCGTTTTTGAGTCAACCTGGTGAGTGGATTAGATAATCATGAAAAATCTTTTGATAATATCCAACGAAACCAAGAAAACTTAGGATCTCAGTTACTATTGTTGGCCTCGACCATCTTTCAATAACCTATATTTTTTATGGATCCATGGATATCCCCTCTTTTGAGATTATGTGACCCAAAAAATGAAACTTTTTGAAGCCAAAATTCACACTTGGTAAATTTGGTATAAAGATTCTCCTTTTTCAGGGTCTTTAATACAATTCTCATGTGATCTTCATATTCTTCCTTTATCTTTGAATAGATAGAAATATCGTCTATAAAGACTACCAGAAACTGATCAAGATAGTCTCTAAAGACTCTATTCATCAGATCCATAAAGATAACAGGGGCATTAGTAAGACCAAATGGCATCACTATAGATTCATAGTGTCCATACCTTGTACGGAAAGCCGTATTTGGTATATCCTCCCTTTTGAACCTTAATTGATGATACCCTGAACGAAGATCAATCTTGGAAAAGTATTGAGCTCCACGTAGTTAGTCAAATAAGTCATCAATGTGTGGGTGAGGATATTTGTTCTTGATAGTGATCATGTTAAGTTCTCGATAATCAATGTAGAGTCTCATTGATCCATCTTTATTCTTAACAAACAGAACAGGTGATCCCCAAGGTGACGCACTAGGGCATATGAATCTCTTATCAAGATTCTCTTGGAGTTTCTTCTTCAATTCCTACAACTCAATGGGGGACATTCTATAAGGTGTCTTTGAAATAGGCAAAGCACCCGGTATGAGTTATATTGAAAACTCAACTTCACGATTTGGTGGAAGACCCGCCAATTCCTCTGAAAAGACATCATCAAACTCCTATACAATGGGAATATTCTTAATCGTGAGTTTCTCACAAACTATTTGAGATAAATAACCTTCATTTAGTGGAATCAAGACCCATAAGATGGAAGAAATTTCCACTATAAGGTTATGTTCATCCTTGCACAGATAGACGATCATAGATTGATCTAGAATATGAAATGTGACTTCCCTTCTTTGGAAATTGATATGAGATCCATATAAATAAAGACAATCCATGCCAATAATCACATAAAATTCCACTATAGGAAGGATCACAAGATCTGCAGGAAGCACTGTCCCACAAACTTCAATTGGAGAAGAATTGTAAACTTTTGATGCGACTGTTGTGCCATTAGGGGTTGTCACAGCTAACTCAACATCTAATTGTTGAGGTAATACGACGATACCCTTAGAAAATTCTTCAGAAATAAAAGAGTGGGTGGATCCAGAATCAAATAAAACATTTTCTACTTTAGAGTGGATGATAATTGTACCTTTCACCACTTCGTTATCGTACTCCACATCGCTGATAGAAATTGCATGTAACTTTCCATTGTCTTTAGCCTTAAGAGTTTTTTGACGTCGATAATCATCAACAACCCATGGATTGGGGCATTGATTAGCATAATTCCCCATTTTCTTACACTTGTAACATTGAAGTATAGGAGGTTCACTCTGTGTAGCCTTTTCTTTGTTCGCATCACTAGACATCTTCTTCCCATCATTGCGGCATTCAAATTCCCGATGACCTTCCTTTCCACATTTGAAACATTTACTTGTCTCTTTAAGACCACTCCATCCATGTTTCTTTACAAACTTTGAGAATAAGGGAATACTCATATTCTTTTCAGTGTGCTCTTTAGATTTCCCTTTGAATTCCTTTTTCCTCTTCTTATCAAACGCATATGACCGATGGGTTACTCCAATCTCCATCTCAACTTTGAGAACACATCGAACGATTTCCTTGTAGCTATTGAAGTCCCTTATGGATAACTCCCTTAAAAGACTTGGTTTTAAGCCACTAAAGAATCTATCGATCTTACTCTCAGGTTGGATAATAATACCAGAAGCGTACCTTGCAAGTATTGTAAAATTTTCTTCATAGGTACCAACAGATTCATAATTCTTTTTCTTTAGTTCAAGAAACTCCTTCTCCATCTTTGTTCAAAGAATAAGAGGGAAGTACTTATTGAAAAAATAAGTTCTTGAACTCGTCCCATTACATGGATTCAATTTCATCCCTTTGCCTCATATTCTTGATAAGATTCCACCATTTATCAGCTTTACCTTCCAAATGATAAACTGCTAAGATGACTTTATCATGTTCAGAACATTGAAGAACTAAAAATACCCTTTCAGTGGTACTGATCCATTGTTCAGCCACTAATGGATCAGTAGACCCGCTGAATGAGGGTGGGCGCTGCCTCATGAAGGATTCAACAGAACGTTGCTCCTTCTTTTTCTCGTTTGGAAGTCCTTCATGATTCATAGCTTGAGAAAGTTGTGTGAGCATGGCTACAAGATTTTTCATTCCAAATCCCACAACGTTTGGTTGCTCAGGGGGACAATCATTGCATTGCCCGTCGCATTCCGCATTAACACGATTCCTTCAGGTTCCATCCATTGACTAAAACCAAGAAGAACAGTGTGAGAAACACTAATTATAATAGGAAAAACACATCATCAAGAATAAAATTTCAAACTTAAGGTCTTATCATAGGTTGTTCATGGCCATTTTTAAAACACTAAGATTGTGTTCTATGCTTAGACTTATCCTTAGAGTTCTTACTAAGGGTTTCACATCCTAGTTTCCAAAGGATGACTATACCTTTCCTTTGATACCAACTATATCGAACCATACTTTACATACCTTGTTAATACTTCAAAATTGAAGTACACTTATTAAAACATATAAAAAACCATGAAAGGACCGTATAGGTATAGTGTCTTTAGAAATTGGGAAACATAAACAACTGGTTCATAAATCATCTACACTGTCTCCCTTTTATTTTATCATATCGAGAGTCCCTTTTGGCATATCTTACTTAATATCCTTCTTCCTAATCTGGGGAAAATAAAACATACAAAAGGGTGAGCTCAAATTCTCAGTAAGGGTAAACAAAAGAAATATCATTCAAATCATATTCATAAGAACATAAAATATTGAAAATCTTAAACTTTAAAAGAGATCAAAATATCATAAAATGGGATAAATCAAAATAGTGAAATGTAATCCCAATAATCATAACATAAAACATGAAACTTTGTGTCATACACACATTATCATAGAGAATCATTTATTAGTAGTCAAGACTCATATCCAAGACTATCTTAGCGGACAAAGTCCATTTCTGAACCGAGTTCACTCCTTGTTTCAGTCATGTTTCACTGAATCGGTTTAACCTATCGTTTCAGCCATGTCTATATCATGAGATATAAATCTTTACCCAATTAATTGGAGGGGTATATAGGTCCTACCCATCTCATAATGAAACCATTCTTATGCGTGCCACAAAATCATAAATCATAGCATAACCCATGTAATAAAAATGGGATTCTTAAACATCATGCCATCATAACATAATCCATATAAGATAAAAGGACATCATAAAAATAATTCCATCATAACATAATAAAATCAATGTAAAAATAGGTATATAAATAGAACCATATATTATCTTAGATGGAAAATAATTTTGATAAAACACTTGAACTCCATTCTTGAGGAAAATATCCTTTCTACTTCAATTTTTTTCCTTCCTTAAAATGTCATATAATATTAAACTAAAAGAGTTTGATTAAAAATAAACTTGAAAACATGTAAAGGAATCTTCATGGAAATAATGTTCTGAAAATCCATTCATTCCTTATAAGTTAAAAAAAACATTCTTCTCGTACTTTGGCCGGAAAAGTCAAAAAGTACCTCGTACGAAAAATGACAAAAGATTCATTTCATATCATTTACTAAAAACTAACTGAAGGATAAAATTGGTTTTAAACAATTTTAGTAGGATATAAATAATATTACATATTGAGGAAACATGTATTTGGATGATAAATATTCCCTAGTAAATTCTGAAGTATAAACAATCTCGGATAAAAATGAGATTGTGAGATTTTCCCTTACCTTAGGTCGGATTTGCTTCGTATGTGTCCGAAACTCTTGTATAATGATTTAAAAAATGTTATTGAATTATTCCAGAATCATACTCATTGTTATGATATCATATATGGTCATATTCTTAGCTTCTTATTAGTAATATTTCATTTTTACATGTTATTCAGGTGTTTATTGCTTTTTGTTCTTATGCGTGTTTTGTCGAATAAATTCTTATTCTTCTTTTAGGTTATAGATACCTCATTTACAGAATGGTTTTAGTGTAATATATATAATATTTATTCATTAAATTCATTTATATAATCATTAATCATTGAAGATCATGTAAAACGAGTCGCATCACATCGTGGAGAGGGTAGGCCGTATGTACGCACGATTGAAGATATCATTCCCATGATCATGGAATTGTATTGAAGTTTATGTATAATATTTCAGAATTAATATCACTTTAAAATAATCATATATAGTTATTCTTTACACCATTTTACCCATCCAAGTATTTTGGTGGTGGAAAACAGATTACACCACGATGTGGAGACGATATTCCGTACGTACGCACGCGCGGTGATTTCATTTTCTGTAGGATGGATAGAAGGTGAAATAGGGTCGTTTCATATTTATAATAACATATCAGTATATGATTGATGCTGATGTTATTACTTAATAATGAAACAACCAAATAAGAAGATGTACAAGAAGAAATAAAGTTGAAAGAATCGGTAACAGACATTACCTCTTCTTTGAAGTACCTCTTCTTAACATTCTCTTAGGGCACTAAAGATGGTCTTTGAAGAAGACCAGGACCAATAGGTTGTTTCTAGGGAAGTGGAGAAGAGAAATTGGCAGGTTTTGGCCGAGCATGAAGGCACAATGTGGTGTGAGGAGGAGAGGGAGGAGGTTCCCTTTTATAAGGGAGGGGAGGGGCACCTTAGAAAAAACTTAAAATATTATTTTATTATAAAGTCATATTCCATTTTTAATAGCTAAATATTGATTTATTTCGAATCTAAGGTGGGGATGGGTCAAAATACTATCATCAAATATATTTTAGACAAGTTTAGGTTAATATTTTATCCATATCATTTAGATTTATCTCTAAGTTAAATAATTTATCTTTTACCGTGTCTTTTAGTTTTCTTACACTATATGGTTAATAAACATAATATAACAAGCCAAAAGAACCCCAACTTGTTTATTATTAATATATATAACCTTATCTAAGTCATTTGGCCGAACATTAGGTTTTTAGGAATAAAATAACAATTAATAATATAATATTTGTTTTAAAAACTATTTTATGTCAATTTTGACACTATTTGGTAATTGATTTTTGTGAAAATCATAACAGCATGATTAGTTCGAAAAAAGTTAACTAAATTAATAAAAACATGTCATATTAACCTATAAAATTATTGGAATTTAGAAAAATCCTCAAATTAAATTTATTTGGGTATTTATAACATCAATTATGTTAATATTTCATTAATAAGATAATTACCGCATCATCATTGTGTCATTTATAAATTAAATTATTTAATGTCTAAAAATTATAAATAAAATACAATTATTTATGAAATCTTTTTATCTTTCTAATGAATATTTATTGTTGAATTTATCTTATGTATAACCCTATATTAAAAATTATTTAGTTATTAAACTTTGATTTTAACTATTTTAACCCTTCTTTAAATAAATTAATAATAAATGTCCTAATCTAATCCAAGTGGATCTAAATGGTCATATGTTATTACTAAGGTTGTTTTTGGTCGAATTAAACTTATCCAATAGAATTAGGACATGTGTTAGGGTAATAATAATATCATTTTACCCTTAATAACCCTATTTACTTTTAACCGTGGTAAATAAAAGTAAAAAGTCACTATTCACCAAAAATTATTTTCATCTCATTGAACCAAATTTTAGTCCTTGATTTTAACCGTGTCTCTTGGATTTTTGAAATTCCACTCATAGAAGTGGTAAAATTACGTTTTATGTGAACTTCCAAATTCTCCTAGGAGGTGGGTAAAAAACGATGAAAAGTTCAATAAAATTTATATATATATATATATTTAATTATTATAAAATGACTCCAATGAATTTCATTGAACTTATATAGGTATTATCTATCAATTTTGACCTAAAATAAATTTAAATAAAATAAATAATTATTTAAATAAAAAGTCAGTTTTTAAATAGTAACCTAGTGTTTTCACTATTCATCAAAAATTGAAAGTTTTCAGAAAAATACCAAAATTTCACCCTAGGATAATTTCGATATTCCAAATCCAAAAATATAGTCCATTTTGAAAAATGAAATTTCAAAAAGTGGGTATTACTATTCATAACGACTAGTTTTAATAATTTTTTAATAGCATATCGCTATTTAGTGAAACTCAGTATTGCGTACAATGAAAGCTATCGAGGAAGGTCGTGATTGCGTGTAAAGAAAGACAAGCTAGTGTTGTGTATAGTGAAACATTAATTTGATGATTTTATAACATAAAAAAAATATTTCTCATAAAAATCTCAGGTGTTACATTTGGGGAGTTTTGGAAAGTGTTTGGGAGGATCATGATTGGTGCATAATTAGGGGAAAACTATGTGCCTTTTCCTAGGTAGACATGTGATAGGATTAAGAGGACATAAGGGTGCTATTGACTAGTACAAGGTTTTTCCAAAACATGTGGGTGCCCAAGAGAAATGGCATAAGTAGGAAAATATGGAGAATAAAGTGTTTTAAAACCATGTGAACCCACCATGAAAGGGAGGGCTTTGGATATGGTATCATGCACATGATTTCCTAAACCATGAAGACTAATTGTGCTACCTGTATTTAATTCTTTGAAAATTAGATCTTAACTTCAGTTTAACCCCCCAAACCCTCATTTTTAAACACTTATCTTATTATCTCAAACTTTATCTCTATTATAATTGTTCATGGGAATACCATTGGACACAAAATCCAATTTTTAAGAATCTAAGTGTTTTGGATCTCCAAAATAAGTGGTAAGTCTCTATTTTATCTCATTTTCTTTATATATCTTTGTCTCCTCTAACATGGAACATTAGATCTAATCTATTATAGATAGATCTATAACATATAATATATTCTTATGATATCTAGATTAAATTTATTGAATTAAAGAGGTTTTTATCCAAGATCTTGAGGATTCATTATACCATTCTCCATTTTCATCACAAGTTGTGAGTTATGTGGCTTCTCTCTCTTCTCCAATTATTCTAGAACTAAAATGAATGTATATTTAAGTTAAATTTCTTTAATTTTAAAGGAATATTGTGATGTTTTTTTGGAATCCTATTTTGTTGATAATTATGGAATCATGGAAATTGAATGGTTTTTGGAAAACCCCTTTTATTTATGGTTTTAAAATTATGGTTTTGGTTTAATTCAACCAATATGTTCAATTAAATGTTTAAAGGGAAGAATTAATTTATGTTAAATTAATTAGAATGGGAATTTGGTATGGTAACTTGGAATAAAATGTTAGTGTGAGTTCATTCACATATGACATGACCCTGAATAAGGGGAAGGGTTCCAGGTTGGAGGCACCTAGAGATTGGTCACCTATTAATGAATTAGCAGACCAGTGAGTATCTATCCATGAGTTTGGGACTATCACCCGACATGCATATGTATGTTTGATCAAGATAATGTGTTTGAGTTTTACAAATGGAATTAATGGAATTGATTTTTTTACTATCAATTTATAATTTTAAAAATGATAAACTGATTTGATATTTCTCTCTTTTTATTTAAATTAAATTTTGGACTTTGAGAAAAAATGTTCTTTTTTTAGGGGTGTGATTTTTGAATTCTCAAGAGGAATAACTACTAGGTATGGTTACTCACCCCTACATATCCACTTAGGTGCGTATACAGACATGTTTCTTTATGACATAGTTAAAGGAAATGCATCATATTTATCTAGTGGATCATCATGATGAAACTTACTGAGGATGGTGATTTAATCTTAGAGTTATCTTATAGAGTGGTTGGAGTGTTTCCACATCGATGTTTCTATATTGGTATGTCCTTTATTTTTATGGGGATTCTTTGTTCTACTTTTATATTTCTACTCTGATATTGGTGTTTTTTTGGTATTTTATTTGGGTTTTATTTTGTAAACCTCATGTATCATATAGTTTGTTTTAGTTTTTTTTTATTTTTTCTTCTTAGGTTGTATTAATTTCTAAAGAGAAAATCATCCACCAATGTTTCAGTAAGCCCTTATCATTTATTGATATACTTTGGTGTATTAGGTACATCACTTATTGTTAGTGGAACCTTGGATCGTTCTAATACAATATTAAGGGTCAGGATTCTACATGGATCCTAAACCAATGTATTTATATATATATTTTAATTTTTATTTTATTATATAACTTCATTTTAATTTTGAAAAATTAATTTTTTTATTTTCATTTTCAAACTATGTATTATGATAAAAATTAATATTTACTACACATAGAGTTATAACCATACTACCTATGAAATTTTACATGATGAAAGCTACATATGAACTTCATGTATTGAATGTACAACAAATGAGAATAAGTCTCTAACCATTTTTTCCAATGGTTGAACTCGATCTTGAATGGTTCCGATTAGAAATATCAATGCTATTTTAAATAGTGTTTATGGTAATAGGTTGAGAAATTTTGAATTATGAGGGTCTAATCCCTTGGTTTTTTTTCAATGAATATTACTTAAAAGAGCCTTGGAAGGTTGATAGAAATGAGGATTTAGAGAATGTGGAGGAAAACATGGTTAATTTTATGCCATTATTGGTTCATGTGACTGATGTCAAAAATTAGGTTTTGGTGGATATAAAATCTATTCTTTCATAGAAAATCAAGGGTTATTTTTCAAAAAACACATATGAGGATATGGAAACTAATGAATTTATATGGTATTCCATTTAACATTGAGTTTAAGTGGAATCTACTATTCTTGTAGACAATATAAGTGAGGTGGATAATGAATTATCTCCTAAGAGGCCTAAAATTTGGTTAAACTGATCTTCTTTGATGCTAATGGTATATTGAAGAATATATCTACACCAAAGAGTCCTATAATTTGGGTCAGCCAATCTTCCTTAAATCACATGGATAAGGCTGATATGAATGCATAACATATCAATTTAGAGGCTCATGTGACTGATTAATCTACAGTGTGGCCTATAAAGAATTGTATATACTCTCACAAAAATATAATTATAGATATGATAAAGGTTTCATGAAATACAAAGGGGCCTGAAAGGTATCTTAATCATTATACTTTGGATATAATGTCTAATCAATATGAAAATGAACTACCAGCACTATAGAGTTTTGAAAAAGTTACTACATATTCATTGAATATAGATGCAAATAACTTAAATAATAAATCATCACCATATAGTTATAATAATATAGTTTTATGGTATAGTGGTTTAATGGAAGATAAAAATGATAAAAAGTTATAAAATTTTATGTGGAAATTGTCATTAAGGATAAGGTACTGAGAGATCGAAAGAATAAATTATAACTAAAAATATTGAATAAAATTTCTATAAATACCACTCCTTCAATGTTCAAGGAGATATTAGTGATGGTATTTATCAAATTATTATTTGTTACTTATAATAATATAATCCAAAATGTACATAAGATATATACATAATTTTTTATATATGAAAAAAAATTTAGTTCATATGTAAAATAATTCATGATAGTATACATATTAAATCATTTTTTGTAATGGCCCAGACTTTCTTGGACTGCTAATTTTCTTCTTTGATGTACTAAAGGTGTCAAGAGAAGGCTATGGGAAGGAATGTATAGTTAGAGTTGAAATTTCAGCTGGAGGGATGTGTTACAACATGACCTGATATACCAAGACATGATCAGTTGTTTAGTGGAGTGTAGATTTTTGGTTTGGTTCATTGAAATATGGGGGAGGAACTATGATATTTCAGTATCACTCAGTCATGGAGTGGAATACTGGTTATGTAATGATGGATATTAATTTTAGTGTGAAGTTACATGGATTATTCTTTTTTCTGGAGTCCTTGAGTTAATCTTATATACAAAATTTTGATTTATGTTTATATAAGATGAATTGTGTTATGGGGGAATTATTACAATGTGGTGTTCCTTGGGGTGTTTTAGGGTTAATATTATGTGAGGGATATTATGGATATACTATTCCAACTACACTATGGAGTTCTTTGCAGGTAGTTTTCTTGGTTATTCCAATCTGAGGTCTGTTGCACTATGGTACCTTCTGTTATGCCGTGATTTTGTTTGGAGTGCGCTGAGTTTCAAGGGAGAAGGCGGAGGATTTTGTTTTGATCCCTGGGAGTTCATTTTTTTGTATTTATACCTTGGTTTCATTTCAACCTTCACTAAATGCTTATGTTTTACAGTGATTTTACCCTCAAGATATAGGGGATATCAGGTTGTGTTTTTTGGATTGGGCCTACATTACAACACTATAATCCCAATTATGTCATGATTTACTATTTTTCCAATTCTATTATAAATTTAAAAACCATTTATATTTCACTCAAATTCCATAATTTTTCATTTTACCCCAGGTGATCAATGGTGCATCCTTAGAGATCTTTGAGTATCCTTTGATTACATTCATCTCTTAACTTCAAGAGATCAATATCCTTAAATATAATGTGATTACCTATCCTCTTGTTATTTATTCTCACTTGTTATTCCTTATTTGAGATTTTATGGTTGTATTATTGGTATGGTTTAGGTTATTTCAAGCCAATTTATTGTTGAGGGTTGTTTTTATATAGGTTGTTTATGTTTTCCTTCCATGTTCTTGGACTCGATCGTTCATTGTGATCTTCAAAGCATCAATTGAGGTAAGGGAATTATGACTTCTCATTATTTAATTATGTGTGAATATATATTAATCATACTATTTATTTCATAGGATGAATGGTAATAATTAACCTAAATAAGATAATTAAGAAGTGTAACAAAATTTAGGGGGGATTCATATGTGTTTTTTGTAATTCAATGTTACTAATTATTCACTGATAGTTATCAATTTATTTTTAGATTTTTAAAGACCCTGTTTACTACTATTGATATTTCAGAATCAACTTTCATGATGTGCTAATCACTTAAATATAGTTATGGATTAGTATCATGGAAATCTAGAACTTTTAATTGTCTGGTTTGGTCATGAGATTCTGAATTATTTTTAAATTATGATAAAAGGGTGATTTTATAAATGGTTTATAGTGGGAATTATGTTATTTTCCATGTTTATCTATTCCATGGTATTGGCTGTGGATTTTGGTAGTTGTTGATGGGGGAGATATTGTTGTAAGGTTGTGGTAGTGTAGGTTCAGTTGTTGTGATTGTGTTATAGTGATGACATGGATTGTTTATGGGAGGAAGAAGGGATGAGGTTATGGATATTCTTTGTATTTTTGGCATGTGATAGTGGAGTGGTTTATGTAGAATTAGGATGAGTTTGTTTAATTGTGTTATAATTTCCCAAAGACATGGAACATGGTTGTAATTAATAGAATTAGTAAAGTATAGATAACTAGAAATTAATAAATAATGGTACACTTAATAAATTATAATGATCTTCATGTAAATATAATGGATGTGATAAAAGTGGTTAATACTTAATGAATGGTTTAACATAAAATAAGGTAATTGTGGTAGCTATTTTAAAAAGATCATGGTTATAATAATTTCTATAAAATAAGAAATATTGGTTTGAATAAATTTTATAACATGATAATGGTGTGGTTGGTAACAAAAAATCTGGAATTTAATGATTATATGTCAAATGGGAATCTAGAAATGTTGTTATGGCTATATTGTTTGAATAGATGTGGATTTTTGGTGGCATAGTGATGGTAATTCTTGTTAGAAAGTGGTAGTAACGATGTGATGGTTTCTATGGGGATATTAGTGTTGGTTTGGCATAAACTCTTAGGCTAGGATAATTTTTGAATTTATAAAATTTATATTTTCTCTATATTTCTTACACACCACCAATCAAGTTAGATAACCTTACAGACACCAATATTGTTTTTTGTTTCAGGTGTTTCCCCCAATATATAAGTTATAGAACGAACATATGGATGACTAATTCATCTTCCCCACTCTTCCTTTAGATGTATTATGAGTTTTAATGGTATGAGGTTATGCTGCATGGTTTGTAATGAATTAAGAAAATATTTCCTATGATGTGACAATGATGATGGTGATACATATTGGGGAACATGTATGGTAGGAGGAGGGTACGAGGTGGATGTCCTTCACATTCATGTTACCTAATTGTAATGAGATATGAGGTATGAAATGGTTACATGTAATGGGGGTAATTATGATTATATGGATATGGATATGATTTATTATGTTATGTGGTTAAGTGGTTATGTGTATTTGTGTTTATAAAGACACAGGAGAGATAAAAGCACTCATATGTATGCTATTGGGGTGTAAGAGAAACTAGATTAGTGGGGAAGTGGTTGTGGGGTTACCTATTGATATTTTTTGATGTTATATTACTATACTCAGTTTCATTATTGGGTGATAGGTCCTTTGTGAGAATGGATGTGAGAAGACTTACTGTAAGTGTAAGTTGATTATGCTATTTTCCCTAGGGAATTACTATACTTATTCTACATTTTCATGAGAGGTTTTGAGGAGTATCCTACTAATTATACTTTTATTCTCACCATTTTCTATGGATAAATATTTTTATAGTTTTCTATGAGGTATTTGATGATTGAAAAAGACTTTACTATCAAGTGGGGATCATGGACAGTGTTGGAGAGACACCGATATAGGAGTACCTTTTGGGATTTTATTTTGAGGAATTATCTTGTATGAAATTACATGAATTTATGGGATATTTTATTTCTTTATAATTTAGTAATTGATTTGTGGTTTTATTTATATTTTATTGGTATTATTAGGGTAATTTCTCCCATATATTCATGATTTTACCCTTGTTCTAGTCGCCAACTCACGGCCTATTAGGGGAGATCTTTGGGGGTAAAAATCATCTTTACTATAAGACTAGGAGGGGTTCCTAGTGGGTGAATGTTATGATATATTGGTATCAATGATTTGGTTGGGATTTTGGATAAATATTATAGTTAGGAATTTGTGAGGATTTCATGGGTTTGGTAGGGGACCATATTGATTGAACATAGCATGTGAAGAAAAAAGAGACCCTGATTAGGACATGTGCATTTAGGGACTATTTTGATATAATGCAAGGAACTTAATATTAATAAACATTATAGATAATATTACACTGATTATAGGTCATAAACCTTAGATAGGTAAATACCTCATGTTTTTTGAACATGCATTTGAATTTGAGTGATTATGGGAAAATGAAAAAAAATAAATGATCTCAAATGAATTCCATGTTATCATGCTTTAAATTATCCTTTTTATCTTATAGATATTGTTGGTGGTTATCATCCATGTATGGTTCATGTCAGCAAGGTGAAATAGGATAGACTAGTTGACTATATGAGAGTTGACCCGAATGTGGAGGATGAGTCTTGCTAGAGGATATTGTGAAAGTTTTTTTATTAGAGATTGTAGAAGTATGAGGAGAGTATCTATGAACTGTAGATTAAGTACTGGATGGAGGATTAAGAGATTTATTTTAGCCTAATTTTCACTTGGAGGGGGAATTGTATCCTATTGACTATCATTCAGTTGAGAGGAGTTGCGTGTCATTGGTTGTTTATCTTCCTTGGGGAGCATGGTGAGTTAGTGGATTCATGGGAATATTTATGGAATCAGTTCCATGTAGAGTTTCATTATTCGATCCTAATGGTGGTGAAGCAATTGGATTTTCTCAATCTCAAGTATGAGATCTTGATTATATAAGATCTAGGGATTCAATTCATGTATGTTCTTCATTGTTCTCCTAACCTTCTTCTAGATAATGAGGTCATGAATCAACATATCACAGAAGAACTGTATCCTTTGATCCAACATTAGGTTACACCATTCACCTTGGTGGTGTATCTTCATGTGTTGGTTAAGGCTGAGTTGATCTATAAGATGCACACATGGACTAGATCACTATGGGATGGGTGTCATCAGAACTTCCAAAGAATAATGGTTGGGTATAGAGGTTTTTAGATGATAGGACTATTAGATATGGTGACCTATAACTAACTACTTTATACTTTTTATTACATTTATATTCTAAGTATTTAATATTAATTAATATTTTATCACATGATGCATATTCCTTTTCGTTAATTTAATGTGATAATTCCACTAGAGTATCTATTGAATAAAAAGTCCCTAACGACTCTTCTCTATGATGAGAACCTTGAAGTTCTATGATAATATTCCTAAATATATGTTCTATAGATAGATGAAATCATATGAATGGACATATATGATATAGGATATTAGGGATAAGAGGCTTAAAAGACATTGGAACTTCTTCTAATGAAGTTCTACCTTGGTAATTTCCAATATAGGAGTTTATGAGAACATATCCTCCTGTAGGAATTCCACACATTATATGTGTCATTGGATATTATTATCTGAAGACATGTTCATTGGTCATCAAACTCGAGATTATTATTAATGCATATCATTAGGCATGTAATTATTTGTATTGATGAAAATCATGATGACATATTCTCATAGTGAGGTGGGATATATTCATTACATCAAGGGTGATATGAAATTAACAAATGATCCAAGAAAGGATTTGAATTTTTTGAGTTTATAAAAGTTGATATCTCTGACCCTTTTATTGTAATGGAATTAATTTATTAAATTCCATGGACATGGTGATTTTATTAGCACCTTAATATTAGGAAATTAAAATAATAAATTATCAAGCTTATAAGATGATGAAATTTTTTATGCAACCTTATTGAAGATATATCAAGAAAAATGGATTATATTATATAATTAACATTCACAGGTGGTTGTTGTCATTGTGAGATTAACCTCTTTCTCTATAGATGACTTTAAATATTGGTATACATTTATCTTTGACTTTAGGTGAGCCATCATAATTCCTCTGAGACAGGGGACTAAAGGGTTACATACTAAGTGTATCTATAATATCAGTTCAATTTCTATGAATTTAATATTATATTAAATATTATTCTCATGTTCTGAGGAATAATAATCATTTAGGACATGTTGATTGCATAAATATTATTTAATGAATAATAAATAACATTTATTTATTTTAAAAAATAATCATTATTCAAGGTTTAATTAATATTGAGGAGTATTGAAGGGATTGGAAAACCAATCTAATGGTATGTTAGGAATGATATACTAAATATTTTTTACACAAATATTAATTAATGTGTTGATATTTATATTATATATGAGTCATGCACACATCACAAAAATAATAATAAATATAATAATAATAATAATAATAATAATAATATAATTAGATGTGGGGTTCTCTAAAGATTAACTTATTGGTTAATGTCTAATTTCCAATTAACAATTCTTAAGAACAATTTATAAACCTGATTATATCATTTTGATGCAAGGTGATTATTATGCACAATAACTACAATCTAGAGAATTCTCTCAAACGTAGATAGAACTTTTTCTCTAGAACAATATCAAAGATAGAGAGAATCCATCCTCCTTATCCCTATTAATAAAATGAGAGAAATATAAGAATCAATTTATCATTGAAGGGGTTATTGTTGTGATCAAAGGGAATGATGCAAGGTGATTAGTATTTGGTACTAGCATGGAAAGATCCATCGATGCTATTCTAAGGTTTAAGTGGTAAGTGTAGATTAAAGATATAGGTATTCTTCCCTATAAAACTTCATCGAAATTATGGTGTAATATCTTGTATCTAGATGGATCAAAAATTTATAAATGAATTTGAATGTTGATTACCGAATAGGTGGAATCTTGAATCAAGGATCAAAATGGATTTATGAGAGTTGGAATTCCTTAAAAGGGAGTTCTGGGATGATTAATGATTCTTGGGAGGTAGATCATTTTTCATATGAAATTTGGAGGATTCATGATATGTTTCAAAAGTTTTTGAGTTTTAGGCCTAGGTTGCACGGTTTGGTGTGCACTGTTTAGGAGGAACTATGCGACACCTTGATGCTTAAGAAGTTTTCAGAACATTTTAACTAGAACATGGATGATTTTCATTCTGAGAGAATATTTTTGGGTAAAAAATGTGATGAAAGTGGATAAACCATGTGAGGTTGATGAATATATGAATAATGGGGCATGATATGTGTATGGTTTGAGACAAACTGTGCGCCTTACTGCAGGGGGGGAGTTCTGAAAGAATTGTTGGTGCATAATTTTTCAAACCTCGTGGAAAAAATTTCTAGGGAATGGGTGTTATAAAGTTGGGGTATGAATGGTTGTCACACAATTTGGACAACCATGTTTCCAAACCATTTGAGTGTATTGGCCTTAGATAGATCCATCCACATGGTTGGCGCACAGTTTGGAAAACCCTGTGGTCAGACTATATGGATGCCAATATATCATTAAAGGGGGGATTTTTTCAAAATTCCCCCTTGGGGTTTTCATCCTATCCACCCCATTTATATGCCATCATAGGCACACAAACCAGGGGCTCTCCTACCCCCATCTCCTTATTCAATCCTTTCATTTTGGGGGTGTTTCCAATGCGATTATTTGGAGTTTGAGATGATTTATATTCCTCTAGTGGGTTTCTTTCTTCATCTTATCACTTATCTTTTATTTTAGTATTGTTTGTTTTAGGTTTTTTTATGATTCCATTGGATCAAGGTTGAATCATCCTTTTCTTACCGGATTTTTGGTTGGCTTGCACGGAGAAGATCTCAAGACAGATTTCACACATCTTTTCAGGGAATTTCATCTATGTATTTGATCGAAGTGAATTTTATTGGGTTTTCCTAATGATTTAATTTAATTAGGTGTCAATTTGGTGTTTCCTCTTAGGAATTTGACCCAAAATGTGGTAAGGGTCATTCCTCAGGTCTTCGGTGAGTGGATGGATTCGGTTTCGGTGCGACATGATGACCTGATGAGCTTTTCAGCATTATGAAAAGTTGGTTTTTGGTCAATTAACTAATTATAGTTTCTATAATTAATTAATTTTTATTTTTTGGTGTAATAAAATATCTTGGTTGATTGTGAAAATATTTGTTGGGTGCCGATGGGTATGGATGATTCTTGGATAAGCCTTGATAAAGCCTCCTTGCTTTGTATTTTTTTTGTGGAAGCTTCTCTAACGATGTCGGTGGTCTAAGAATGTTACCCATAGTATTAATAATTGTTTTATATATGTGTAAGATGGTATATAAATTATATCCCATGTGTGATATGAATTATCCCTTAATTTAAGAAATTGGTTTTCTATTTAGATTTATACCTTGGACCTTTCCACAGATCCTGTTGGATTCGCTGTGATGCGAGATCGAACTTATGGACACCCATGGGGTGAAACAACCTTTAGAAGTGGAATTTTTATGTGATATATTTTTATGGAAATTCCTGTAATGCATTCAAAATTGTTTTGAATGGGTTCATCAAGTTTTGACATGGTTTTGAATTTTAAAGAGGGAAAGTTATGTTTTGAAATGATTCTTGTTTTGTAATGAGGTATTGACCTCCAAGTGGGTTATAAATATGGAATTTATAAATGAAATTAAAATGTGAATTTGAAAATGGTTAATGGTTGAATATTTGGTGGAAATTATTTGATGGTTCTTGTGATGGTTTAAATAGAAATTTAGGCCTTGGGAATTTTTTTATGGATAAATAACCATGTTTTTTTAAAATGGGTAGTTTGGAAAAGTTTAATGAGGGAGTTGGTTTGGTTATTTTGGAATGTGAAAAGGGGGTTGGTCTTTGTTGAAGCATGTTTTGTTTTTTAAGTCTTGTAGGGAACTTAGTAAGTATTAATGGTTTTAATTTTTTTTCATAAATGGTTGGTATAGTCTAGATGTTGGAAATTAGTGTTTAAGAAATTATGTAACAGTTATATACTAGATTGATGATCCGGGAATAGCTAGTGTACTATAGATATGGTGTTAGATGGAGGATCTAGACACTGAAAATATACTTCTTGGTTAGAGTGAAAGACCGGTGCTCTGGGAGACGATGGTACACCAAATGGAATATGGTGATGGATTGATTCTTTTCTTCTTCAGGGTAGGCTAGAATGATGCACTAGGCATCAACGATGTTATATAGAGATGTGTGATGAGCTGAGGCTCTTGGAACTATTGTTATCTTTTTTTTTTGTGATGGGTGTGATGGAGCTGATATACAATATTAGTACCGATAGGTTGGTATATGTTTAGGTACTATATATAGGTTCTAGTCATGATTTTTATTGATGATGATATTTGATTTAGATTCCATACTGAGATTTTTGGAACTAATGGAATATGTACATGGTTCTGGTTCTATGGATACATATTTTATGCCTACCTAGGTTGAATGAATGATAAACCACCAAAATTTTTGTTTTAGATAAAATGTACCCACTATGTCATTATTTAGAGGATTTCTTTGGCCATTGCATATTTGGTTGATCTGGGTGTCACATTTGAACCCTTGTTCTAGTGGTTAGTCGATGAACTATTGTGTTCCTTGTCCTGTATCCCATTTTTTATACTATTTATTTATTTCACTATTATATTCATACACTATTTCTATTAATTTTTATTTCTCTAGACACTATTTGTGGTTGGATACTAATTTTTACTCGCACCTTTCCTGAACCAACATCTCACTTGGGTACCCGAGAAGCTCTCACATGATTATTGCATCACATGTCTGGGTTGGGGCTCATGTTGAGTATTGTGGTTTGATCATGATTTCTCAATTGATATCAGATGAATTGGTGGGTTTGGCTTGGTGATGTTGTGGGGACCTTTTTTATATTCCTTATTTTAGTATGTTATGTAACAATCCCAATGGACGGTTGGCTGTATGCATGACATAACCATCTGATACCTTTTTGAATTTTATTTTACTACAGTATTTTTCAGCTTAAATTTATTTATTCCTTCCTCTTAGTATGATGTGTATGATTTTTGGTTTGTTATTTCTGGTTGTGAACTCTGATATGGGTGAATATTCACCTCACAATCCAATTTAGATCCCCCCATATATTCGGCATTGTCTGGCATACGAGGAGGCACTCTTGAGGTCGTGTGGTGGTCTAGATCAGGGAAGCTATTTAGTGGCACCTAGGCCGGGATATTACAAAGTTAAACTAGAGTTTTTTACATTCTTATTTTTTACTATTTGGGGTTTGGTAGACTGAATATATATGAATATGTTAGATCCTGAGATGGTTACCGAGCTGGGGGTTCATTAACACCTATTTTGGTAGGAAGTCGAGGTTACCAAGGGCATGGATTACTATTCTAGTTTGTAATTTCATGGGTTTTTATGATTTTCACTTCAAGATACACACATGTTTTTTTTTTGAATTTGATCATTTATTATGGATTTCAGGATCTTTTACCATTAGAAAAAGGCATGTGACTTGGTTTTTAATCTTGGACTATAGAGGCAAGAGGTGTCCCATGCAACATTTTAAGCATATATGATCTGTATGTTATAGGACTTCTAGTTTGTGATTTTATGGATTTATTTTTATATGGAAGGTTATTTTGACCCATGGTGAGGTTTTCATTGATGAATTGTTTGGAGACATCCTTGTACATAGTTGATGCAGTGAATCTGGTGGGTTAGGATGGTATAATTGCAGGACTTCTAGACCCCTTGTGGATAGATTTTGTTTGGGATTGGTTTTATGTCCCAATACTCCTAGGAGTAGTCTAATGTGTAGAATATCAGTGATAATGGATTCCCTAGTCATGGGTAGTTAGTTGTAATATGATTCCTTTATTCTATGAGACCGTAGAGGATATTTTTTTACTTGTTGATGTCGTGTGATGATGATACAATAACATGTTTGATTCCCCATTGTTTTTGGAATAATATGAGTTGTAATAGACTATTTGTGGTTGTACCTAGTTATTTTATGTGAGACTTGATCAGCGGGGATAGGTGGGAGACCCTATTATCCTTTTTGACATGACTCCAAATTACAGAGTTAGAGCTATTTGAATTTTAAGGGTGATTCATGATTGGGCTCGATTGAGTTATGGGTGATTTTGGGTACTAGAGGAATAGATAGATTCTTGTAACTCTTGATAGTTGTGGGAAAAGGGTGAATCATAGTATGGGTTTTGGTATGTAGGATGACTTTGATTTTGAGAAAGAGCATTTGAGCGATAGTGGGTTAGCCTAATGGTTTGTTTCTAGAGTGTAATGCTTTTTTGGGTGCCTATCCCAGGTAATGGTTATGTATATGAGTTCTCCTAGTGGATAATAGTAAGATTATGAGCACAAGGGGTAATCAAGAAAATGTGTTTTTAAGTGCATGAGTTCGCTTCAGGCGGTGACCACATGGGTGAGTTTGTTTTTGGTGTGGGTTACATGGAAGTGTCTAGTTTTATGGAGTTGGAAAGTGCTTGGAGTGTAAATGTTTCGGTAGTGCATGTGGTTTATGGGAGATGGATCAGTTAGTTACCCAACCTAGTCAGTTCTGGGTACGTCTCCTGAAATGCGGTAAGAGCATAGGTGATCTTAGTGGATCTCTTGATTGATTCTCAAGTCATGAGTGGTTATGAAGACGGGTTTGATTTGATGAGTTTATTTTTTTTGGAAACTACCTAAGGTGAACTACGTTGGGTGAGATAGGCATGAAGGTAGGCATGTTCAGTTGATAGGGCTTGTGAACTGATGTTCATAATGTTTGACTCATAGGAGTCAGAATCATGTTTTACGGTGCGGTTACCCAAGAGTGGTTGTGATGGCGATGTGTTAATGAAATCTTGGAGGAATGAACATATGGAGACACACTGTTTTGTTTCATTATTGGATCAGAAATTAAGGATACCATGTACGAGGTGGTTGGTTTTTGTAGGCTGTTGTGAGTATGTTGAGGACTAATAAGGATGTGATGAGACGCTTGTGGGAAGGGAGGCATGAGAACTTTGGATGGGTTTGTTATGTCCTTGAAGTTAGAGGTGACATTTGGAATGGATGAGTGGTTGTGGTATTCATTGATTAAATCTTAATGTAATCTTAGTTAGTGATGATCATGCCCAATATCTTAACATCATTTTGGCTATGATGAGAGATATTTGGCTATACACCTCTATATCCAAATGACTTTTCTAGTTAGATAAAAGGGCCTCTTGGAGGTTATTCTAATGGAGAAGTGTAATTGGAGATGTATGATGGGATGTGCACCATATATCATTGTAGGTTAGGTCTTTAGGATGGACCAGATGTTGGTGAATACCATTGGTTCCATTCTCAGATGCCGAGGATGGGTGATATTTGTTTTTTTTGGGTCGCTCAGGTGAGGGAGAGATGGACACGGTTGATTCTTGGGTTTGTAGTGGTTAGAGAATATATCAAATTTTTTGTGGTTTTTTGGGTGATTAGGTTATGGAAACACTCCTATGGTTGGGAGTGATGTATCATTTATGGTGGCGCGACCCTCATGCATGAAGGGTCACATGTGTGTGGGACTGGTTGTGGATTGGTTTTGGTGGAATTGTGATGCGAGTGAATAACTATAAAGGGGAGTGCTTAAATTTCCATTGGTAATAACCATGGGATATCATTGGTGAAAAATGATAAAGCTGCGCATTAGACTTTTTATTGAGGTGGTTTTGGAAAGTAGTTTTGGTGTGGAATCCTATAGGCATGTTTAGGTGGTTGTGGATTGCCTTTGGGTGTGATGTAATCATGATCAAATGAGTTAGTGATAGATTGACTATTGGTCCCAATAATATTGTGAATGATTATACTAGAGATATTCTGACTAGGGATAACACCATATTTGGGTGTGGATGGTTCCAATATAATTTTTGTCTGTCATTTTGGGAATGATGAGTGCATTTCAGGGTTGAGATGGGATTTTTAGGAAAAGCTGATATGTTATTAGTTGTACTTGGAAGGAGGGTATGTATTTACTTGGTTTGGTTTTCAATGATGAGAATGGATTCCATTTATGATTGATATTTTCGTAGGTATTGGGGCATGGTGAGTTGAGAAGCATGTTGGGTTCTTGGTAGGTGTGAGAGTTTAGTTTTGGTTAGTCTTTTCTGATTTAAAGGGTGTTATGTTTTAGAAGTTGGTGGTTATAAGATAAGGATTATTGTTGAGAACACTATAAATCAATGATTGATCACATGATGTTGTCATTAATGTTTCATTAGATGAGCTCAAGTAAGCGCCATCATGGTGTTTGGATTTTGGAAACCAGCATTAGCTCGGGTTTTTGGCCGGTTGAGGGCCTTGAGTTGGAGGATGTTCCTTGGGAGTTGGATGAGGATGTTGGTTGAAATTTGGTGACTGACATGGGTTGGATAGTGTAGATGGGTGAAAAATGATACTTCTCAAGTATGAGAAGTGTTATAGTGGGGAGTTTTTAATATCTCACATCCAGATGTATTGAATTTTTTTGAAGGAATATGAATTTTCATTACCAGATGGGTGAAATCATGAATCAAGACTCAAAACTGAGTTATGAGAGTTTTAATTCATAAAAATGGATTTTTGGGATGACTAATTATGATCAGGATTTATCCCATGTGTTTGGATGAGTTTCAGAGGCTTTGGGTTATGTTTTGGGTGTTTTGGAGTTTTTTGCCCAGGTTGCACGATTTGGTGTGCATGATTTTGGAGGACCCATGCAACAACTTGATGCTTAGGACGTTTTTAGTTCATTTATAACTAAAAACGGTTGAGTTTCATGGTTAGACCATAGTTTGGGGTAAATGATGTGAGTAAAAAAGAGAAATTGTGTGAGGTTGTGTAGGGTCCTATGAATGACTCATAGGCTGTCCACAGTTTCAAACAAACTGTGGACTTTGATGCAGGTGGGGGGAAGTGATGACCACATGGTTGGAACATAGTTTTTCAAACTATACATGGAATAGGTGTTGGATATTAGGGGTTTTAGTGGTTTGTGCATACTTTTTCCAACTATTTTACTAAACCATTCTAGTGGGTTGGACTTGGATAGAGCCAACCACATGGTTTGTGCATAGTTTGGAAAACCATGTGGCCAAACCATGTGGCTACCCAAATTTCATTAAAGGGTAAATTTTACCAAAAAAAATTCTTTGGGTTTTCCATCATCTCTAGTCACTTTCTCTACTATTCTAGGGATATGATCTACGGTCTCTCCAACCCCTATCTCCATCCTCCGTTCTTCAATTCTGGGGATGTTTTCATGGAAATTCTTTGGTGTTTAAGGTGTGTTCTCCTCCTCTGGTGAATTCCTTTCTAACTCGTATTATTTCTATTTTATTTTTGGATTCTCCAATCTATGTTTTATGGATTATTCCACCATATCGTGGTGGAATAATATATTTCTCATGGGTATTTTGGTTAGATTTCATAGAGGAGATCCCAAGAGGGATTATACATTTTGTTTTATGGAGTTTCATTAAGTTATTTAATCATGGTGAATTTTATTGGGTTTTCATAATGATTTAGTGTACTTATTTTTCAATTTCGTGTCACATAATATGGATTTGGCTCAGAATGTGTTTGGGGTTATGTCGTGGCTCTTCAGTTAGTGGTAAGATTCACTTTTTGTGTGGCATGATGACTTGACGAGTTTTTTAATATTATGCCAAGTTGGGTTTTGTTCAATTAATTAATTATAGTTTCTATAATTAGTTAATTTTTTTTGGTGTAAAAATAGAATTTTTGAGATTTTAATTATCTTGGTTCGGTGTCGAGGGGTTTTCAGGATTCTTGGATGGGCGTTTACATGGACTCCATGATTTGGAATTGTTTTGGGGAAGCTTCGCTAATGAGGTAGGTGTTATAAGAGCTTTACCCATTGTCTTAATAATTGTTTTATATATTTTCATTATGGTATATTCATTAGATACCATATGTTATTTTATTTCTCCCTTGATTTAAGAAATTGGTTTTGGATTTAGATTGATACCATATACATTCCACAAATCCCGTTGGATCTATGGTGTTGTGAGACCAGACTTATGCCCACCCATGAGATTATCCAACCCTTGGAATTGGAATTTTTTATGTTATAAGTATTTATGGAAATTACTATGATGAATTCAAAATGGTTTTAAATGTGTGTATTTTTGTTGAATCAGTATTAAATATTAAATGGGGAAATCTATGTTTTAAAATAATCCTTATTTTGAAATGAGGTGTGGACCTCCAAGTAGTTTATAAATATGGGGTTTATAAATGATATTCAAATGTGAATTTGAGAAATGAACATGTATTATTCTTTGGTTAAAATGCTTTGATGGTTATTTTTATGGTTTAAACGGAATTTTAGGCCTTGGATCTTATATTTTTTCAAGTCCAAAGAACCATGTTTTTAAAAATGAATGATTTTAAAATGTTTAATGATGGGGTTGGTTTAGTCTTTTGGCCTTTCAAAAAGGGTTTCCCCTTTGTTGAGGAATATATAGGTTTTGAAAGCTTGTAGGGACATTAGTATGTGTTAATGGTTTAAAAAGAGGTTGTTTTGTTTTTCTTGAATGATTGGTATAGTCTTGATGTTTGAGATTAGTGTTTAAGAAATGATACAATAGCTAGGTTCTGGACTTATTCTCCATGCACGGTTAGTATACTATAGATATTTTTTCATACTAAGGTTCTAGACACTGATAGTATACATCAGGGTTAAATTGATAGATTGATGCCCTGGGTAGTGATGGTATTCCATGTGGAATAGGGTGATGGACCGATTATCCTACTCCTTAGGATGAGATAAACCGATGCTCTTGGCATGACCAATGTTATATAGAGATGAGTGATGGACTGAGGCTCTGATTACTACTGTTATGTTTTGTGGTGGGTGTGATGGAACTGATTTATATTATAAGTAATGATAGTTTGTTATACGATTAGGTACAAGATAGAGGTTCCATATATAATAATTATTATTGTTAAAATTTTATTTACATGCCATACTGACATTTTGGGCACTTATGTTATCTTTAGAGAAATGGTTTCGTTGTTACATGTTTGATTGGTCAGGGTGTTACCTTAGAACCCTCCAATGGGTTGTTGATGAGCTGTTGTGTTTCTTAGCTTGTATCCCTTATTTCATAAGGTTTATTTATTTCACTGTTATCTATATAAAATATTTCTATGATTGGTATTTACTCTAGGAACTATTAGTGGTGGCCTACTAATTTTTACTCACACCCTGCTCAGGAATCCATTTCACTTAGATACCTGAGCATCTCTCACATGTTTATTATAGGTATAGGTTTGGGCTAGGGTTTGTGTTAACTATTGTTGGTAAAGAAGGATTGCTCGAGTGGTATCAGATGGATAGGAGGGTTTGGACTAGTGATGATGTGGATAACTTTTTCTCTCTCTTTATTTTGGTAGGTTATTTAACCGGCCCATTAGGTGGTTGTTTATATGTATGACATGGCTGTTTAGTCCATTATTCCATTTCATTTTACTATGGAATGTTTTATCTTTAGCTTATTTATACCTTCTACTTAATATGATGTGTATGATGTTTGGTTATTTAATTCTAGTTTTGAACTATGATATGGGGGTATAATATCCTCATAATTTACTTTATACCCCCACTGCTAGTCAGTACTCTCAACATATGAGGAGGCATACTTGAGGTCGTGTGGCAGTCTAGATCGGCGAACTTGTTTAGTGGCACCTGAGCGGAGACTTTATAAATGGAATGTAAAATTGGGTCAATTGATTCATCAATGAAGAAAGAATTTCAATATAAGGTAATTGTTATTTATATGACTTAATAATATAATAGACATAAAAAATCCTATATTGTGGATTCAGGCATTTCTATTTTTCAAATTTTAAGGAGAAATTTGATGAAACTAATGAAAAACCATTGTTGGACACGGGCCCAACCACTTATTCACCAAATAACCACCAATTGGTATCAAAGATATCACATATTAATTTATAATTATATTTAAATTATTATCATTTTATGAATTTTATGTTATTTTTTCAATTATGGTTTATTTTTTCTTTAATCTAAAAGTTGAGATAATGTGATCGTTCAATATCACATGAACATAAATAGGTCAATAATAGAGGAAGAATGCACGAAGATTCCATATGAAGTTGATGAAGATTATATCTAGAGAACATGGGACTACATGGAATGTAACTAAAAAAGTATATTACATGTACCCATTTTCACTGCACCCAGATGATCCATGAAAATCATTGCATGTCATGTGTGGAATAGGAAACAGTATCATTACCCACAACATGTTGATCAAAAGAAATGGTACGTGGCTTTATAAGTTATATGGTGTGTAGCCTACATACACACCATGTATTGCACATAGTTTCTCCTCATGGGAAACACAAAATATTTGTGGTCAATTGATGTGACATGTATTAATTACACGCAATGTTCTTACCACTATTTGAGAAAAACATTCAATATGAGACTACATGACAAGTATATTGCATACACAATGTGTAACTCATAGAAGTTCATGCAGATTATTCACAAAGTCCCTTGGCTTGTTTTGCGGATTACTAGTTAATAGATGACACAACATGTAGTAGTATGTATATGTCATATAACTCATACCTATTTACCCAGAATACATGAAAAGTTAGGATATACACTATGTAAATTAATTACATGAAATGAAAAATTAACTGTGGCATTATACCAAACTACATAACGTGTAGCTGGCGTACACACCATGGGATGGGGTTTTATAGAATATTAAATGTCTAATTAATTCCAACATTAAATTCAAAACTACATTCCATGTATAGTCAATGTAAACACCATTTACTTTTCATGCATTAAAAGTGGTACACACCGCATATATTAACAAGTTTCATGTGTCATAAATGCTAAACTGATTACATAGAGTAACTAATGAATCTACACGTCATGTAATTATGTGACATGATATGTACACTGCATGCTATATAAGTACATAGTATATTAAGAGGACCATATGAGACACTAGGTAGATTATAGGGGTACACTCTATGTTTCCTCCTATTATACCCCATGTCATTAAGTAATTTTAAATTAAATAAATTTATTTAAAATTGTAGATGATGAACATTTTTAGAATCGTTTGGATAGAATATTAAGATAATTAAATGAATGATTTAATTAAATAATTATATTAATTATAGTGATTTACTTTAATAAATAACGAATTTAAATTAATTCTAGTTTGTTTATTTAAATTTGTATTCATTTCATGAGTGGACGATCATGAGATTGATCAACATATGTATGTGTTTGATTTCCTTCAAGTTAATAATGATTGAATGATTTTTTACAGTAATTATTATTAAAATAAAATTATTTCATGTGTTTCACCCCCACTGATTATATATGAGATTACTTGTTAATGGTTACTTTTATGTAACCATATAATAACCAAGTATTTTGTGTAATATTTCTCTTTAAATAAATCTAATTTAATTGATAACTTGAATTACGTGTAATACTATGTTCTGAATAACCATAGAAAACTATTTAAATATTATCAAGTGAAATTTATATCATTTTTAAATCATGAATTCAATATTAACATTGGTTTATTTTTTTGGAGTTTTCTAAAAATATTAATCTTTAAGTTAAAAGTGAAAAATAATTTGTTTTATAAAAATGTCATTTATTTACTTTATATAATGTAATTTAAAAGTAAAATTATATTTTTGATTTTCTATTAAATATATTTAAGACCAATTTTATTTAAAATATTCTAATTAATTCCGTTATTATAATCATTTTACATGTTTGTTATATAAGTCATTTTTTTTGTTTGAAAATGCATTTTTCTGGAAAACTTTTTTCATCACATTTTATAAGTTTATTTTTAAATCAATTTCTGAAACTTATAATATTTTAATTTGATAAAATGTATTCCATATTTGTAATAATGAGGTTTAAATTTGGTAAATATGTCCCTTTTATTTTTAAGTATTATGAATAATAACCATGGTAAAAATTTTCACCATGATAAAGGGTAAATCAGGTAATTAAGGTTGAAAATAATGTGATAAGGCATTAGAATTATATCATAAACTCTAATTTATTTAATTTTATGACATTAATTCAACCATATCCATAATAACTTCTAATATATTGAATTTTGGTGCCATTTTAATTTAATAATTACATTAACTTTATGTTAAGTAATGAAAAATACATCATGTCACTCTCTTGCCTTTAAATTTATTGTATAAGTTAACATATGTATAAAAATAAGTTTTGAAAAAAAAGTAAATTTTATTTTGTGCATAATTAATTTATTTTTATGGTGTTAATTTATTTCTAATTACTAGAGATTTTACAATTACCTTAAACTCTTATATAATGTTGCTATAGTGCTGGTGAAAATAGTGGAAAAAACAAAGTAATCAATTTTAAAGACATTAAAACTATTGATTTTAGGATTAATTATGGTTATAAAATAAGTTTATAGTTAACAGTAATTTATTATTGATGAGTATAAGGATTTTATTTTAATCCCATATTTATCATGATAACTTTAAAGTCAAATTATGTGAATTATTCTTAAAACAACATTAATAGTATGTTATGTTAAATAATATTTTATTTAATTATTTATAAATCATTAAATATCTCATGAGGAAATGTATAATGAGAATTGGTTGAAAGTTTTATCCATTTTCCATTTATCAACAAATGTTTACATTATAATAAAAATTGTCAGAACTCCCCATGTTATTGAACTATGGAAATTCTAAAGGAATTTTCATCTTTTCATTTTGTGGATGGGAAGAATCTTAAAGTGACCATAGAAATGAAATTTTGGTAAATGTAACACTTAAATGTTTTGTTTTTATATGTGTTTTTAAGTACTGAGAGGTGTCTTTGAAGTCCTAATGAGTATTAAGAGCATCAGGCTTTGAAAGACCAGATTAGTGCAAATGCATAGAGGGATTTTCATGTTTGGCAAATAGTTTGTCTAACTATGCACTGAAATTATGCGAGGTGTGGATAGTGATCCTCATATGGTTAGAGCACGATTAACCAAACCATGTGTCCAAACCGTGTGGCTCTTAAAAAGGGATGAAATTACCATTTATCCTCTCTCTTTTCTTAATACCCAAAGCATCCTTATCCTTCTCATTTATGAATAACATCCCATATGTGGTGCTCTCTCTCCTCCTATCCCATGCAATGAAGGTTCTACTTAATCCGACCTCTAATTCAAATATAATATATCATGTTGGAGGCCTTTCAATAAGGAGAACATTCCACTTATATCTTTTCTTTATTTATCTCACCATATGGAATGATATTTTCTTGTGAGATAAAATTCCCTATTTATAAAGAATTTGATTGTTTCTTTGATTTCTATTGATCTGAATCAAATCAAAGATTGATAAGGGATGAGTGAAGCATCCAAAGTATGTCGTATGTGGTCTATATGATTTCCATTTAAGGTTTCATAATCTATAAAGTGTGACATTATGATGCGGTCTAAACCTTCTGTTCATCACCTCTAAAATTTGTAATTACTTAAGTAAATTCTAATTACTTAAACCACACACCCCTCATGAACTTAATCACATCATTCTAGGTTTTCTACCTCAACCCGAACCACCCCATTTCATGTGTTGCATATATTACCATGAACTATATGCCATGGTGTGTGATTAAACCCAATTTCAAGGTGTGATTACTTGTCCCTTATAACTAATATGGCTAAATTGAATACAAAGAATAATTTTATGTCTTGTATTGTTTATATGTACCTTATCAACACTTGTGCGTGTATTGACTAAATGAATGAAATTGATGAATTGTTTTATTTCATATATACTTGCATGGACTTATTTATTTCATATAATCGAATTGAAAAATGTGGCGATCATGATGAATAATGTCTATTTTGGTATGGATAAATCTCATAGACTTTTATATAATTTTTTAATATATGTTACTTACTATTATGGAAAGTTCACCCAGGACTTCATACTTCTTATGTTATGTTTGATTTATGCCTTAAATTAAAATGGATAAAATTAATTGTTAAATAGTATGGATACTAACACGACCTTGAAAACTCTAACCACACTATTGTTTATACTTGGGTTTTGATGGGAAATTACTTGGACGGGCTCAATGGGAAGTATTAAACTAAATAAATTATAAATGGAATTATACCATTATATTAGAGATACCCGGATTCTTATGTGGAACAACATAGAAGGTCTCTCCAAGTAGACAAGTTAATGTTAAAACATAGATGATAAATGGAGCCTCACATGGAATTCCATGAATGAGATCAAAGGTCTATTGTTTTCATTACCCCACCTTGGGTGATACATGGGCTCTAATATAGAATTCCATGGATGGGTCCATGGGTTAGTGTGATTTTATTGTGTTTGGAGCAATATAAGGATTCCTTTTGTGGAATTTCTTAGATGGGATCAGAATGTTAACTAATTAAATGATGTGATTACCAAGTTAAAGAACATACTTGGGTTTGATCAATGTTATAAAGATAAGAAAAGGATTCAAATGAACATAAATACCATGGAATTATGGTACCAACTCGATGATCACTACATATGGATGCCTCAGTTGTATGACTTAGGTCCCCATTGTACTCGTATGTATAAGTATATATATATATATATTTATTTATTTATGGGTGCACACACACACAAACATGGTGACATATTCAGTGAATTTCTATCTTTGGTCGAAGCTTATATAGTCATATAGGTCTCCAATGATGATCCTAAGAAGAACAAGATCTATTTTATATCATTGATTACTGACTTCCTATCATACCAAAACACTAATTTATTTTATAATCATGGAATGGGTTGTATTAGACACTGTTGGTGGTGGCCTACTCAGTTTTTCTCACACCCTGTTTGGTCTACCGTTTGGTACCGAGACAAATATCAGGGATATAGGTCAGGATCTTGGATTTGATTCCTTTCTACTATTATTTATAGAATAGGACTCAACATGGAGTTGGGGGATTATCATGACTTGGGATTCCTACTCAAGAAAGTTATATTGTTATTTACTCTTTTACAGTCTAGTCTTATAGTATATACCACTTACTATATGATTAATATTTTTTAATTTTGGGGTTTATCATGTTCATGCATGGATGGTTTTATATAGAATTTTCCATTTATTATTACTTTTCTTTTATTATTATCTTCCACTTAATTTAATTTATTATTTATTCCACTATATTTATTACTGATATAGAGGGTATAGTATCTCCACTATACCACCTTCAGAGCCTCACTACTTGTCAGTAGCCTCTGGAATATGGGGAGGCGTGATCAAGGCCATGCGACCAACTAGCCTAGAGAACCATTGTAGTGGACCTGTGGTTGGGAATTAAAAATGGCATCATGGCCTCTTTTTTTAATATATCTCAATATTTTGTAATGATATAAATGATACTAGGAATGTGTTGGAACTTGGTAAATAGATCATGTATGAGTCCGATCAACCCACGTATGAGGGAAATATTATATTTATAGGGATGAAATTATTATTCATTCTATTGTTAGTACAATTGGTTATTATTTCACCTTGAGTGGTTTATATACTTTCCATTGCATATTGATATATTTTATTTAATGTATTTTAGCCTTGGCCACTTATGGAAATGAAGTACTATTCATTCATCATTATAGGAACTTGAGGATTTATGTTACATGAATTATGCCATGCATTATTTATTTTAGTTCCTTCATTTCCTGTTGCATCTAATATGTGTCTAGAATGCTATAATTGAACCATGCTAATGTTTCTTGCAGGGAGAAAATGATAAAATAAATTGGTAATTAAAGATTCTACATCAAACTAAATGGAGTTTTCATGTATATGTTGATGTTGGAACTTTAACTAACTCATTATAATATGTTTAATACCTGGAACTATAGATACCTTGGATGAAAGAATAGTTTATTTAAGTTACATGGATTCTAATTTTAATTTATAAATAAATTAAAAATATAAATTTGTAATGGTGATCTATCCTTTCAAATCATCATATATGATCTGTTAGATTCCACTAACTGGTTGTAAAGGTTCGGTTGGAGTTACATGAAGTTACAATTATAACTTATAATTTCTTAAAGCTTTATAATTTGGGAATAGTGAATCATCTAAATAGAAACTTTTATAAACAGAAAATTTGATAAATTATTAATTATAAATGAAGTGACTACTTATGGTTTATGATTGACTAAAACCAAGTAGGTCAGTTATGGTATGATTTTCTTATGAGATAAACCCACTGAGGGTGTGATTAAAAATTCGAATAAAACAACTACAATTGGGTTTCATTTAGATAGGCCTTATTTAGATTGAAGGGACCCTCATAGGTCACCTTTATCTTTATACACCTTCATGCTTAACCCCATGGGGGTATACTTATGTTGTATGTAATTGTTATTTAAAGTGTCATAAACCACTCATACAATGTTGCATTTAAATTTTTAGTTTCATCTTACTAAACTGATTCCACTTATATAATTAGAGGCCTCATAGTTTGTTACTTTAAATTTTATGATTATGCGGAATTAATTAAAATTATAGTTAAAACCTAAAGGGTATTTTCCTCTATATCTTAGAATTTACATTTTATTTAACTATTCCTAGATGTGAGAACTTATGTATAAATAATTCAGATAAATAATTATTAAAAGGAAGTTTGATATAACTTTCATGTGTTCCTTGTGGTGTTGTATAAATAATATACCAAACACGTTCACCTTTACAACTAGTACTCAATGTTACATAAACAAAGCCTTTGAAATGTTTAAATATAAAATGTGAAATGATGTAATGGCTAAAATGAAACCTTTTAGTGGTGTTTAAAGCTTTGAACCTTGTGTAAGGTTTGTTTAAATGTTTCGATGCGTTTTTCCTTATAAGGTAATGGGTATGTTTACCATAGGTCTGTCACGATCTTTTACTTTATAGTGATCTTAGAGGTTAGTGGTAGAACCTAGTGAACTTTTAGGCATGAATATAGTTTTAAAAGAAGATACCTTATGTTTAAATTAGGGGATATCCTAGTTAATGTTGAACCCTTGGAGAATATGAAATTGGTATAATTTGAAGTCGAGTTCATACGCATGTTAAGAACCATTCCTCGACCATTTTAGATGGGTAAGATTATTAGTTTTCATAAAGTGACACCTTGGGTTGGAGGGTGGGTTTTTTGAAAGGTTGAACCTCATGGTGGTATTACTGTATGTGTATACCCAGTGAGTGTCAAATTATTATCATTTTATGCACATACCATGGACCTACAAGGAGAAGTTTCTTATGAGGATGCAAAGAGAGAGAATCAAGGCATGGTAGCCTAATGCATGGTAAGTGATGTTTTTATGCCTATGTTAACTGGTTTGATCTTTATAAATCGATGAAATTTTTACTTGCCTTCAATTTTACCTATTTATAGAGAGATTAAAAGCATGTTGGATGCTGTGTAATAGAGACCCTTAAGTAAGGTGTGGATCTCATGTGAGAGACCATTTTGCTAAGTGGGATGAACTAACGACATAGTTTTGAGGTTTGATTAGCAGGGATAGGTGGAATACTTAGAGACCCTTACCTTTTACTTAGAGCCTATTATACTAGTGATGTTTTTTTAATTAAGGGAAACATACTAGAGAGGTTGGAATCAGTTTTATGGATTCCATATAGGTAGTGATATTAGTTATACAATGTATTTCATATTGAAACTTGGGTGGTGCCTAGTTTTTACAATTTTGGAATGTGATGGTTGCAGTTTTTAAATAAGAACCATTTGTGCTGGGTAAAGAGACTAGATTCGTAGGGAAGAAATGTTTGGGATCATGGACCAATTGATGAATGTTTGTTCTATTTATACTATAAATTCTGAAATTATGTCATGAGGGGGGTATTACTTCGAAAAATAATGACACAAGTGAGGTGACCAATCTTAAATAGGAGTTCTAAGGGAGCTCCTGATGTGTTAAGACAAACTTTACAAGTAGCATGGTCAACTGATACTTTTTGATGGATGAATCATAGGTGAATGAGTCAAGTTTTTAATCAAGTGGTATGGGATATACACCCATGTTTTATGGAATGTTTAGTCTATGCTAGATGCACATGGTAAATGGTTAACATGGAATGTTTGTGAGTGGCCGAATATGAGTTGAGGATCTATGATTTCTAATGTGATGCTTATAGGCATGGTGACTCGGAGATTTTAAAAAATTTTGAGGAGTTTACCCAATGATGAGGGTTAATTTGGATTTAAATTGGGTGTTTTGAGGTGGTTTACCCATGATTGGACCTTAAAATGCATTATTTGGAGATGTGGTGTTAGGAGTTGTTAAACAGAAAGTAACACTTATTTTTTTTTGAAATCATGGTTTAGAGAAAGAAGTGAATGCCTATTGATGAAAAATAAGTGTACTACTAGTTAAATGTGATCGTGACCAATATATTGACATCATCTAATCTATGCTAGGAGAGTGTTGGTTAAATTATGAGATATCAAAATAAATGATTTATCTGGTAGATAGATTGACTCCATGGGATTTGTGCTCGAGGAGCGATGTAAAGAGATCCTCTCTGGTGGGGTGACCACGATAGGCCACTAGAGAGGACCTTCAAGAGTGGATGGTCATGATAATGCAGGACTTGTTATTATAAAATCATTTTAGTTTTTCATTCCATTCAATAAATAGAACTATACATTATTGGATTCCTTAGTGAATGATAGATACTAGATTAGAAATGGACTTTGAAGAATTATGAGGGCATGAATTGGGATCGAGATAACTTGTGAAGATCCAAGGATACTGGATTAGGATTTTTTACTGATACGTGGTCTATGGAAATATAATGGTTTTATCTAGAGATGTCACTAAGATCTACTTTTTTACTTCATTGGGATTGCTCGAAATAATATCATGGTACCTTGGATTAAAGGCAGTGACATATAGTTTGGTACATCAGCTGTGGAATATGAATGATAATGGAAATGATCAGATATAGGTGTATTGAATCACATTCTCTTATTCAGTTGAATTTGGTTAGGGGAGGAACCATGTCAAGCACATAATTAGGATGAGATTAGGGTAGTGTAAATGTCTGCTGAGGATTTTAATGGAAGAGCTTCCATGACCATGAAAGGCTAGGTTGATTGGAAATTAGACCATTACGATCCAATTGAGGACCATTATCAGTTTCCTCATGTGATATCGAGTGTCATGAGTTCTAAAACATCTCATAAGAATTGTTAGAAATCTAAGGGATTAAATTTTTAGGAAATTATGATGGTGGAGAGTATCATGGATCAAAATTTTCCATTCAAGGATAGGACCTATGGTATGGAGCTACACAGCCTATTTGATGAAATATACAATGATGTGATTGTATCTCAGGATTGGTGGGATCACATAAGCACCTTCTTGAGGTTTTAATTTTCATAATGAGTATTGGATTGAGTCAAATAGGTTAAGCATTGTATGCTTAAGAAGTGATTGTGGGTGTGTTTGGAATGAGAAACACAACGTGAACATTTTATTAGGAATCACCAACTCAAGTAGGTTAGGTAGTTTATTTTTATTTCCACCAAGGCTTATCTAATATGTGAATCTCTAAGATGGGGAGTTCTTAATGTCCCCTATTTTTGAACTGTGGAAATTCCAAAGGAATTTTGATCTTTTTATTTGGTGGACTAGTTGAATATTAAAGACACAACCAAAATATAAATTTTTGATATAGAACACTTAAAAGTATTTTTTTAGATGTGGGTTTAATGCCTGGGAGGCATCTTGTATTCCCAAAAAAGTTTCACATGCATGAGGCTTCAAAATATCACTTTTAGGAGAGACAGCCTTGGGTGCATGGTTGGAACCCAACTAGTGCTAAACATGAAAAACCTCCATGCATCCCATTTTGTTAAGGATCGTGGTTTTTTAAAACCATGTGAGGGTTCCCAAAAAACCATGTATCTAGTTCATAGACAAAAAGGGACTCACATGGTTGGAACATAGTTTTTTTAATCATGCATTGCAACTATGCAGAGTGTGGGTGTGTGGATATTGAGACCCAAACTATTGGCGTATGATTAACAAAACCATGTAACCCTTTAAAGTGGTTGAAATGACCATTTTCACCTTTAATATCTTAATTCCCAAACCTCCTCATCTTCCTTATTTCCATACAATATCCCACACATGGAGCACTCCCTCCTCCTCTCATAAGCGCTGAATGTTCTCCTTCATCCGACCTCCAATTCAAGCACCATCTGTCACGTTGGAAGTCTATCATTAATAAAAATAAAAATATTACTTATTTTATTCATTTATATTTAAATATGGAATACTATTTTAATGTGAGATTATTTTACATATTTTTAATGATTTTGATTGTCCTTTTGAATTATCTTGATCTTTCTTGAATCGAAGCTCAAAAATAGAAGAGTGAATAAACCTAAGGATAAGGTCAATGGTATATATGATTTCCATTTAATATTTCATCATCTATAAAGTGTTCTATTTTTTATTATGAAGGAACTTCCATGCATCACCTCTAAAATTTGGAATTAATTAAGTAAATTAAAATGCATTAAACCATATATTCATTGTGCACCTAATTGCACCATTTTAGTTTGTCTATCTCAATCTAAATCACCCATTTTGGTGTGTTTCCAATGTGCCCATGAAATCTACACCATGGATATTTTATTACACAAACTTTGAGGTGTGATTACTTGTCCCTTATAAATAAAATGGTTAAATTGATTAAAATGAATCATTGTATGGCTTGTATTGTTTAATTTTCTATTTTTAACAATTGTGAGCATGTTGGTTAAATGAATGAATTTGATGAATTGTTTTGTGGATTGTATACTTACATAAAATTATTTATTTCATATAATTTAATTGAAAAATTAATTGATCATAATGATTCATGTCTATTTTGGTATGTAAAAATATTATGGCCTATGATTTAATTTTTTTCATGTATGGTGTCTACTGTTATGAACAGTTCATCTGGACCTTATGATATTTATTTTATGTTGGTGTTATTACTTAAATTAATATTTCTGAAATGAATTAAATGAAATTATGAATGGTATGGACCCTAACATGGCCTTGACTACTCCTACCACACTAAGGGTAATACTTGGGTTTTGATTTGGAATGCCTTGGATGTGATCACTAAGATGTATTGAACTAAATAAATTATAAATGGAATTGTACCATGCCAAGGGAAATACATTGATTCCTATATGTAATATCTTGGATGGTATCGTAGATTAGATTAGTTTATGTTAATACATGGGAAATATATGGACCCTCACATGGAATTCCATGGATAATACTAAGGATTTTTGGTAGTCATTACCCCTCCTGGGTTGGTTCTTGGGATCTGATATGTGATTCCATGGATGGGCACATAGGATAGTGTGATTTTATTGTGTCTCGAGCAATACCTGAATTACATACATGGAATTTCAGGGACAATATTAAGACATAAAATGATTAAATGATGTGTCTAACAAGTTCATAAAAATTCTTGGATTTAATCAGTGTTATAAATATAAAAAATAGGTTAAATTGAACGTAAATTCCATTGAATTATGAAACTGGCTCGATGATCACTACATAGGGACACCTTGGTTGTATACTTCAGGTCCTCACCATAACCATATATAAAATTATATATATATATATAAATATACATACATACATACATATATATATTTGTGTGGGAATATATATATATATATATATACATCAATGTGATGGAATGTTTAGTGAATTTTTGGCTTAGGATGAAGTAGGTATAGTCATCGAGGTGTCCCATAAAGAACCCGAGATTGACATTGTCTATTTTATATCATTTATTACTAGCTTCCAATCATACCTAAATATTAATGTACTTTATACTCATGGTCTGGATTGCATCAGACACCACTAGTGGTGGAATATTGAGTTTGTCTCAAACCCTGTTCACGATGCCATTTAATTCCTAAAAAGATCTCATAGATGTAGACCAGGATCATGAATTTTACACTTTTCTACTATTATTTATGGACTCAGAATCAACATGGAGTTTATGTCCAAGAATGTACTCAGGTCTCCTACTAGAGTTGTATTTTTTTTAAATTACCCATTCTTACTACTAGTATAGTGTAAGTATAGGGTTGATCCATTTGGAGAGATAATGTATTATGATTCTTGATTACTAAATAAATGTTACTGAATTTTAAAATAAATGTTTTGAGATTTATGGAAATTTTTTCAAAAGGATAAATGATTAATCCATCTAATTATGAAATGATTAACTTAATGAAAATCGAAAAATATGTAAACTGATTATTTTGATGATTGATAATAAAAATGTGTCGGGTCTATGGATGTTTATGAAGGTATTATTGGATTTATTTTCCTACTATGTTATGTTGTTCATAATAACTCACATGTCCGAGATTCGAACATATCAAAACCTACTTGTCATAGTGAGGTTCGAATAAATCAGTAGACACTAATTCCTTGGTCTAAAAATTGTTGCCTACTAATTTTATTATCTAGAGGCCCTTCTGAGATGAAAAGGGCACCCAATGATCATGGGTGTAATTTGTTGTAATTTACCTAAATATCCCCATGGAACTTCATTCTTGGTATGATATGGCATTTCCAGTGAGATTTAGAAAGGGGTTTTGGGGAAATTATGATAGGATAATAAACAACACAAACAAACAAGAAAAATGGTCAATCAAGAGTTCAATATTTTTACACAACCCCAACATGTGGTTAAATTATCTACACATGGAATAAATGATGAAAAACAATATTTTAATACCTGTTGTTTTCATTACAGTTGAAATGGAAAAGAGAACGTCCCATGATCACAATAGAAAAATCTCAAAAACTCCTAGAATGAGTTTCAAGTTCCCCCATCCACCAAGATGTTTCTCTTATAGATGATGACCCCCCTTCCCAAGAGTCTCTCCCCCATTAATTGACCATATCCCACTATCCTAGGGTGGTTGGGGGTCCAAATCCTAGGTCAAAGGATGGGTAAAGGGGGTATATAGAAATTAGGTATGGGTGTACTGAATCTCACACAGTTTCAATACACGGTTAGGAAAACCATGCACAAACCTTGTAGATAGTTATGTACACAAAGTAGGTGACACACATTTTCCTGGTCTGGTCCACATGGTTTGAAAAACCATGCAGAGGCAGTGCAGGGATCCTCTGCCTCAAAATGTCACGGTCCACACAGTTTCTTAGAGGATCCAAAGATTTTGAAAAACCTTTCACAAACCGTGTGGAAAGCTCTTCCATGAAGTTAAAAACTCCATCTAGACTTCTGGATTGGGGTTCTTGGATTGGGTGACTTCTCTATGGCATACACCATGGAAAAAGGGTCCAAATTCCTCCAATTTCCATCTGAATCACGCATTAATGCTAGGTCATCAATTCCTTCCATTAGTGACAAAAATACCTCTCAAGACATGTTTAGGTTGTGAAAATAATGAAAATATATCCATATAATGATTGTCAAAGTTCTTAAATGAGTGGAAATTCCATATAAAAATAAGTTCATCAAACTCCCCCACACTTGATCGATTGTTTGTCCTCAAACAAATTCCTGGAAAATCATTTCAATGTAGTTACCAATGAAAAAAGTAGAAGTATTATAGGTTATATCAACTAAATGAATATGTATTTTGACTTAATTATTGTTAAATTTGATAAATTCATTCTCCAGGACTCATCAAAATTGTGAAATTAACTAACAAAGTAATCCTAATTCAAAACCTCTGACCATTCATTTATAAATCATTGTTGTTTAAAATTGAATTTTTCTTTCTTTGTTTAAAGAAAGTCCCAACCTCCATTTCCATATCATCATACATTTAGGTTGGTTAAGCATAGATTTCATTATCTCCAATCAGAAATCTACCATTTTTATAGGTCACACAACCTCATTGACTTGCATATTTTAGAAAATGATGATTGGTCATAAAAAATTTAGAGCATGACTTTGCATATCTCGAATTATTTTCATTGGGGTGAGATACTAGTATTAAAATTGTGCCCACTCTCATGTCAGATTATGAATAATATATAGATTAAGTCAAGATTTTATGAAATTAAGGCCATGTAATAACAACTGCCTTAGTAAAAAAAATTTCTATACTTTATCTCTCTTAGTTCAAAAATTGATTTCCATTTTAATGGGTTCCTTAAATTAAATTACTCCATCACAAAGTTCATTTTTAAACAATTTTTTTGTAAATTAATAATTAAAATTTTCTCCTCATGTTTTACAATGTTTATTTATATCACTAACAACGTTTATCAATCCGGACATATGAGTAATTTTTAGAAATAATCCTCAAATCCATTTTTTTATAGTTGAATTATATGTGTGGAAGCTATAATAGCCCTTAAATATATCCTTAGAAAACATGTTATCCTAGGAAATGTTAAGGAAATAACCACATGGGGTGACAAATATGGGCGCCCTACCCCACACATAAAAATGTGAAGGGTCCTCCATGAAGGTAGAAAGGTGGGGAAGGGTGGGAAAAGGGAAAGGAGATAAAAAATGAAATTAAATAATGTAGAACCAAAGAATTACCTTGGAAACATGGAAAAGAGATGAAAGCGATTAGGGTGAAAGAGGTTGCCAAGTGGAAAAGAGGATTCAATATCTAGATAGAGATTTACCTATTGACTGAACATAGAAACTATGAATGGTGAAGAAATAATTATCAAACTTACAGCAGGTAGAAGAAAACAGAAGTACACAATCATACCATGCACAAGAAACATACCAATTGGCAGAGAGAATGTAAGTTGAAAAGTAAATCCATAGAAGATATAGTAGAAACATGTAGTAGAAAACTATGAAAAATCAGTACCACCCTGTGGAGGGATTATAGGGATCTTGAAATTGAACACGAGAAACCTCATCCCATGTGGGGTTTGCAAGTGGTGGATCAGTGGCCATCCCTTCAGGAGGAGGTGCTACTGATGAAACACCCATCGAAGAGGATCCCCAAGATGGTTCTAGATGAAATTGTGAATCTCTATACATGTAGTAAGAGGGAGGCTAGGTGGGCATGACCTGGTAAAGATCTTGTGCGGGAAGGTCGACTAGGATGATTCCTACCACATGCCTTCACTTTTTTTTGAATTCCAATGGAACATCTGATAAGAGTCATGTTTCCACGTCCATAAGAGGTTCAGGTCACAATAAGAGGTTTCTTGAAGGTTTGGGTATGACAGATAGGGGAAAATGGGGTGGTTCCATAGAGGGGGAAGAAGTATATGGTGGATATGCCTCATCATAGGGACATGAGTGGTGGGAGGTAGTGGGTGGGATGGGAGGTGCCGCTTCCTTGACTGCCCTGTGCTATGGGTCAGTCGATCCCCCTATGCACTGGCTGAAAAATTGGTAATGTTGACCATCATACTTAAGAATCCTCACGTGACAGACATGGGTAAGATCAAATGTTGGGACTGGTGGAAGTTGGGTAGAGAATCCTTATCATAATCAATATCCAGATGGTCCATTGGGAGAGTGATTATGGAACCGGAAAAAATTTCCCCTTTGGCTCAGATAACATATTCTTAATGTACTTCAAGAAGAGGTAGGCAAGGTTGATATTGGTGCCGATGATCATGGAATTAAGGATAAATACATCTCAAAGGATAATGTTTCCTTTACTATCAGGTTGGACAGTGAATCATGTAGTGAGGATTCTAGGAAAAATCTGATGAATGGGATTGAGATGCTTGGATGCCTTGGCAGTTTGGGGCACATAAGGATCACCAGGTTGGGAAATGGAAGCGCAAAATCCTCAGGTAGCTACAAGCTCCCATTCTAGGGGTGCCTCATCATAGGAAATAACATCAACATGTTCTCGATCATAAATCCAAATGAAAGTGGAAAGCTCACTGAGGTGGAAACTGAGTCTGCAGTTCATGAGGTGTAATTGTACGTCACCTTCTTCCTCACTCAAAAATTCCTACTCATATTCAGTATACTTATCATGACATGTGAAGGTTCATGTGAACTCTAAAACAAGATCCTTGAATATGGGGTTTTAAATATCAAGTACTCTTTTAAGGTGTCCTTAGACAATGAAATTCTTAAGTTCCTCTGAAATGACGATGTCTGAAAGGTACTCTGAGGAAAAAAAATGAGGGTTATTAACCTCTCAAGTTACCTACACCCAATATCTATGATTTAACCCCTCATTGATAAATTTTATGTGGGGAGAAAGGGAGTTGGTAGAAATTGAGGCACGCACATGCTTGGAACTTGAAATAATGGATGGTCTTAGAAACCTATACGCAGTGGAGTACACACAAATCAATTTTACATTTTACATCAAAAATAGATAGGAAACTGAATAATTATTAGGCAAACCGAAATGTCTTATGACAAAGTTTAAATCTGGAATAATTAAAGCAAGGAAATTTGGGGTTTTGATGAAAACTATGGTTGTGCATGTGTGTTTGTGGGGATGGATTTGAGAAAAAATAAGGAGGGGGATGAATAATTGAATCCAAAATGTAAAGTAAAATAAAATCATACAAGGAGGTGGGGAAAATCTAGAAAAATGAACCCTAGAGAGAAAATTAATAAGAAGGAGAAGGGAAGAAGTAGAAGAGGATGAGGAAGAGAAAGATAATGATACATGATCCACTAATCTAGAAGAAGGAAGGAGGATTGAGGGAGAAGGAGAGATATGGAAGGGTGTGGCGCACAAAAAAAAGGAGATAGATGGCATGATCAGGGTTTGAGAAAATGGGGAAAATCTTTTTAGGTTAATTTTTTCAGGTTTTAAAATTATATGCACGGTTTCAGTGCACAGTTAGGCAAACCATGCACAAACCATGTAGATGGCCACTTGAAAGAATCGACATTATGCACAGTTATAGAGCATGGTTTCCCTAACCATGTGCAAACCGTGCATATTGTTCTATTTATAAAATGTTTTGAAAATATCTCATGTTTGAGTAAAATTATGACCATTTTGATTGAAAAAACATGTTCCCCATTATTTTATAAGATGATTTTACTTTTCTATAGTATATTTAAGTTAATATTAATAAAAGTTTAATAATTTATCTATCCCATTACATTTATCTTATGACTAAAACACCCAAGAAGTAAAAAACACACTAACATGAACTCATAATCACACAAAACACAAAATTATTTTTATGGAATTTTTAAAATGCCAGGTTACCACCTAGTCAGTGCTTCATTTAATGTCTCGATCTTGACATACCTGGGCCTCTTACAACCTTAATTGCATTGTGGTGATTGTGCTCACCATGTACTCCATGTGAAGATAATGTTTTAGACACTGCCCATTGACCTTAAATGTCTGACCATCTACTCCATCAACTTCCAGCGCACCAAGGTGGAAGAACTTGATCACATAAAAAGGCCCCAACCATATGGAATTCAATTTACTAAGAAAAAATATCAAGTGGGAGTTAAAAAATAATACCTCATCACTAGGATGGAATGACTTATGGGAAATAATGTGGTCATGGAACACCTTTGTATTTTATTTATACAGCTTGGCATTCTCATATTCCTCCCTTATAATTTCATCAAGCTCCATTAGTTTAAACTTTCCTTTCTCTTCCGTGACCTTTAGATCGTAATTCAATGCCTTCACAACCCAATAAGACTTATTATCAAGTTCTTATAGTAGATGAAATGGCTTTATATAGATTAAACCAAAGGGGGACATACCCAGAGGTGTCTTGAAGGAGGTCCTATATTCCCATAAGACATCATCAAGATTCCTGGACCAGTCCTTTCTTGAGGCTCCCATAGTCTTCTCTAGGATCTAGTTAAGTTTGTGGTTGGATACCTTCACTTGGCCACTGGATTAGGGATGGTAAGTTGTCCCCATGTTATAACTCACTCTATATTTCATAAGAATAGTACTCCTCAAAGAAGTGTCAAAATTCATCCCTCTATCACCTATTAGAACTCATGGATCACTGAATCTGCTAAAAATGTTCTTGTTCAAAAAGTCAACTACAACCTTTGCTTTATTTTGCACCGTGGCAGTAGCATCCACCCCTTTAGATATGTAATCCACACAAACAAAATTTTATGAGTTTATATATAATGGGGGAAACAACCCCATGAAATCAATACCCCATACGTCGAAGACCTCAACCTCAAGGATGGGTTGTTGAGGAATTTTAGCTCTGAACCCCATGTTACTAGTCCACTCACACCTATCACAACATGCTACAAATTATCATCCATCATTGTTCATGGTAGTCCAGAAAAATCTAGATTGTAGAATCTTTTCTATTATACAGACTGGACCATGATGCCCCCAACTGGTGAGGTATGAAAAAAATCATAAATTCCTTTAATTTCATCTTTTAGGATGCTGTGGTGAATCACCCCATCTCCGTATGAGTGGAAGAGTAGTGGGTATTCCTAGGACTATCTTTTTTACTTCTGAAAAAACCCATTTAATTTGTTGGAAAGTAAGATCAGGGTGAACCACTCCTGTAACCAAATAATTGGTGACATCATCATAACATGGACGAGGTGTCACTTCAACTAAGAAAATATGCTCATCTGAGAAGTCTTCTTTGATTTCTCTATCATTCTCTCTTTCCAAATGAGGAAATTTCAGATGGAATAGAGGATCAGAGACTACATTCTCACTTCTTTTCTTGTCACAAATTTCCAAGTCAAACTCTTGGAGGATAATCACCTAATGGATGAGTTGTGGTTTTAATCCTTCTTATTCATCAAATATTTAAGTGCTGCATGGTTAGTATAAACAACAATTTTTTATTGCACTAAATAAGAGTATAATCTGTCGAATGAAAAAACTACTAATAGAATTTCCTTCTCTATGGTAGTGTAGTAAATTTTTGATTCATTCAGGTCTCTTCATTCATAGTATATTGGTCTGAATATTCAATTTAGTCGCATTCCAAGCACTACTCCCACAATATAGTCACTTACATCACACATATTTTAAAATTGTTCCACCCAGTTTGGGGAAATCATGATAGGAGCCTCAAACAATATTTTCTTCAAGAGATGAAATGATTCATTAAATGTTTCATAAAATTAAAATATAGAATCCTTTGAAAAGATATTGGTCATTGTTTAACCTATCTTTGAAAATTCACAAATGAATCATATATAAAAACCTGCATGTCCAAGAAAACTTCAGATTGCTAGGACAGAAGATGGAATGGGCAGTTGTGATATTACTTAAATATTTATAGGATCATCTTCAATTCCTTTCATGGAAATAAAGTGTCCTAAGATGAGGCCATTCTGTACCATAAAGTGACATTTATCTCTGTTGAAGGCCATATTGTTATGCTCACACCATTCCAGGACTAATTACATATTTATCAAGGAGGTGTTGAATGATTTTCCATAGATAAAGATATTTTCCATGAAAACTTCCAAAATCTTCTCTACCATGTCAGGGAATATCACCAACATGCATCATTGGAAGGTGGATGGAGCATTACACATGCCAAGATACATTCTTCGATAGAAAAAAGTCCCATAAGGTCATGTAAAATTGGTTTTCACTTGATCTTTCAGAGAAATAAAAATCTTGTTATATCAGTAATAACCATATAAAAAGTAGTATAACATGTTCCCCACCAATTTATCCAACATATAATCCATGAAAGGAAGTGGGAAGTGATTCTTTCATGTGACATCATTAAGATTTCGGCATTCCAAACACACTCTCCATCCCATAACCATTCTTATTGGGATGAGTTCATTCTTTTCATTGTCAATCACAATGATACCCCCTTTTTGGGCACCACATGAAAAGAACTCACCCATGGGCTATCAGAAATTGGGTAGATGATTCCTACGTCCAATAGATTGATCACTTCTTTCTTCACTACCTCCTTCATTATAGGGTTTATCCGTTGCTGTAGTTGCCAAGAGGGATTGGCTCCTTCCTCAAGTATCACCTTATGTGTTCAAATGGTCAGACTAATTATCTTATGATTAGCAACTATCCATCCAATAGCCTATTTTCATCACATTAGAACTTCCAAAAGTGAATCTTCTTGATATTTTGAGGGAAATGCCTTGAGTATAACTAGAAGCATGTTCTTATCACCCATGTATCCATATTTCATAAAGGAAGAGAGATATTTTAGTTCATGTTGTGGGGCTTTAAGAACTGAATTCACAATCGGTTCTACCTCGGCCTATGCTAGAATATCCAGAACTACCTTATACTTCCAATAATGACCACCCTGGACTGTGATAAATTGTAGCTCCTATGGTTTATAATCAAGTTTTATGTCTTCTAAGATATGTTCATAGGTGATATAACAACATCCCATGTCACCTTCAGTGTAGCCAAAGTGATCATCCACTATAGTCAATGCACAACAATCCTCATTTTTCACAAGTGATACTTGATTAAAAACTCTGAGGATGTTGTAGGATACCTTTTCATCTCATAATCTGAAGATAAATTCTCCTTGGTGAACATCTATCAATACTTTTCCCATATCCAAGAAGGGTATTCCCAAAATAAGAGGTGCCTCATGGTCATCCTCCATGTCAAGTATGATAAAATTGATAGGAAGAATCATCCTTCTTACATTAACTAGCACATCCTCAAGTATCTCTTTAGTATATTTAATGGAGAGATCTTCTAGTTTTAGTGCCACTCGGGTTGGTTTAAGATCGTTCATCCCCAGCTTCTTAATGCTTGCAAAGGGAATCATGTTGACACTAGCTCCTAAATCAAAAAGTTCCTTTCCAAATTCACAAGATCCAATTGTGCAAGGGATTGTAAAACATACTAGAACATAAATATTTAGAGGAAGATAGTGTTGAACCATAGTTGATCATTTCTTAGTTAGAGGACTAGTTCCTAAATCCTCCATATTCTTTTTTTTAGATCATTTCTTTCATGAACTTCATATATGCTTGTGTTTGTGTCAATGCCTCTATGAAATGAATGTTAATGTTAAGTTTCCAGAATACATCAATAAATTTTTGAAAATACCGATCTAACTTCATCCACTTAATTCATTCGTGAAATGGTATGGTGGTTTTATAGGGCTTGGACACCTCTTTTCCCTCACCATGTGGGGAATCCTTCTCTTTTAATAATCCCTGAGATGAGGGGGACTCCCCGACTTCGACTTCTCTATCCAAATTGGGTGTGTCTTGATATTGATTTTTCGATTCACCTTGATTTGTAGTTAAGTTATAGGGAAGATCCTTCCCAATTCGTAGAGTGAAAACATTAGACTCCTCTCATGGATTGTTTTTAGTGTTACCCAGTAGTGTACCATGTTACCTTGAAGAGAACATATTGGAAAGCTGTCCAATTTTTTTTTCAAGGATTCAAATAGATGCCTCATGATTCTAAAATATTTTCTCAGTGGTTGTAATGAATTTATACATCATTTATTATATACTTGATGGGTGTTCCTACTGATTTTGTTGTCCACCTAGTTGAGTTTGTGGCTGTCATGGAGGTTGCGTCGAACAAGGGTTTTGATACCCTTACTGCTGGAAGGATCCCTCCTGAAACTGATTTCCCTGTTCATTTCTTAGATATGGATTTAAACCCTATTACTGACCATAACAAGGTGGCCTTTGTGGTCATGGCTGAGGATTTTTTTCTTCTATCCCCAACCCATGTTCATATTATTCTTCCAAGTTGGGTTTTGGTGTTGAGGGTAAATATTTAAACCTCGGTTCTGAGAAACATAGTTTACTTCACTAGTGGAAGGACTAGCACTTGTCCCTGGTTATTTCCAAAAAACATGATTGTCACCAAATTTTCTACATGTTGGATGATTAACATCTTGAACTTGTGATGTGGTTTTTGGATTCAATGCATCAATTCTCTTTGAAACAACATCGAGTTTGGAATCATGCATCGTAGTGGAATCTATGTTGTGCATGCCTCTCTTATGATTTCCCCACTCAGAATGCCATTGGAATATATTTTACAACATATCTTCTAACACATAAAATCGTTCCTTATGAGATTTTCTCATGACCGTTTCTCCAATAACTTCATCCACCACTAATTTTGTGTTTTTAGTAGGACCTCAATCAAAAGTTTTGTTAGAAAAAATCCCTCAAGGTAACATTGCATTGTTTTTGAGTTTGTTTTGTTTGTTGAAAAAGATTGTTTTCATGATGATTTTTCAATTTCATGTGATGTTGTTGAAAATACATGTTGACAAAGAACCATGACAAAGGAATGTAAGATCCGGAGATGGTATAAAAAGATCAGATACAAGGTGGCTTCATTTCCTAGTGTTCGCCAAAATTTTGGGGTCCAAAATTTGGTGTTTTGTTTTCGTCACGGAAAGTGAATTTCCTCGAATATATCATCAAAATATGGTAAATTATTGAGTTTCGCAAAGATGGTCTTTTCCAAGTGTGTCTCGCAAATAATTTAAAATCTTTGATGGTGATCTTTACGATTACGACAAATCTTTGCGAAAGTGTATTTTCTTGAAGGCCATATAAAAATATGGAAAAGGCATGAATTTCACGAAAATTGGGATTTCCCAATGTGTGTTTCATGATGATGAGAAAGTTTTTTATGGTGATATTCACGATTACGTAAAATATTAGAAAAAGTGGATTTTATTGAAGGTCTTATGAAAATATGGATAAGTCATGAGTTTCGCAAAGAATGGGAGTTTTTGAAGGGTGGTTCATGAAGACATGAATGTTTTTTACCGTGGTATCCACAAAAAAGGGAGTGTCGTGGAGGTAAAGGAGGTGCTTCGTGAAATGGTGATGACGTGGCTAGAAAGTTTGATGGAAACTTCTATAAATAGGATTCTACCCCCTTAAGAAAGGGAGTAAGCTAGACTTAACAAAAATCATAAGGTTATGAATTCACAAAGACGTTCGGAAATGTGGTATGAGAAGAAATTTGTGAAGGCTAAAAGCAAACTAAATGTTTTGATCTTTGCGAAATAGAATTGCTTCACTATGTAAATGTTATTTTTGGGGAAAAGAAAGATATTCGAGAAGTCTAAAAAATCCATCCAACTATTCTAGGTTTTGATGAAGTATATGAGTTTTACGAAGACCATTTTATCTTCATGAAGGGTCTTCACAAAGTGCTCCATAAAGGAGCTTTGTGAAAAAAGGTTTTTCCCGAAAGTAGTGGGAATCTCAAAGGGTGTTTAGAAGGGATTTCCTAGTGAATTTTTGGAAAAGGGGTATTAATCAGTGGGTGAAATTTGGACTTCAACATAGAATCTATCAACAGTTGAGGATGCATGTATTCATGAAAATGAAGGGACCTAGTAATCTATAAACTGTGAGTGGATCCCTACCAAGAGCAGTGAGCAAAGTAAAAAGAAGAAAATTATTCTTTCTACTGGTAGTGAGCCAGAGAGATAGAAATTGGGAGTGACCCTTGGGAAAGCAGTGAGATGACCCTAAACATTGTAAAGGCAGTGTGCTTGGGTATAAAAGTGATCGAGCCTGAACATTATTGGTAGTGATATTTAGTGGATTTGGTATATCATCACATCACCATCGTGTGAACCTTGGACGTAGAATAGTGAGGGTGAACCAAGTAAAAATCTTTGTGTCCACCTACTTTCTTCCCTGCATTGCATACAAAGAATCATCATCAGATAAAGAAAAAAATAAGTGATCATAATAAACACACAAGTTAAAACAAAGTGACCCTTATAACTAAGATGTCAAGATCTAGCAGGACATGAAAAATTACGAATAATAATATCCATACCCTGATTCACCCCCCCTCTCAGGTTATTGAGGACCCTTTTGGTCCAAACAAGTTTGGATTTACATCCACAACAGAAGTCCATGATGATGGAATTTCCTCAACATTTCCTTGAAGTGCTCCCAAGAATCATATAATGATTATGAATCATGCTACTGAAATTTGTCAATTTCATTCTGCAAAGTCACCATCTTGGAGTGATGAAAATAATTAGAAAAAAATGCTTGGACTAATTCCTCCCAAGTGAGGATGGAACAATGAGGAAATACTTTAATCCAGTTTTTTTTCTTTATCCCTTAATGAGAAGGAAACAAGTGAAGACGAATGGAATACTAGAACACTCTGTGGTAATAGAATGTGTCACATATCTAAATAAAATCGGAGAGATGAACATTGAAGTCTTAACTTTTTAAACCCCCCAAACAAAACCATATTTTGGATGACCTTCATGATTGCCAACTTGATTTTAAAATGCTGGGATTGTATCGGTGGTCTGACAATACCTATATCCACTCCATGAATGGAAGGCAACCCATTCTATATATGGGTATGACATAGAAGTAGTTGTTCTTGAGGAATTGGAGGCATAAACTGCTACTGTTGTGGGAAATAATTCCATTTATTTGGAGATAATTATGGTTGCGGCTCTTGTGGGATGTATTGTAGTAGTTATTCTGGTCCATAGGCCTACAAAAACTGAACTGATAGTTGTTACTGATTCTGGAACACACACTCCATAAATTTGGATGGTGGAAGTTGGTTCTGCTCATCCTCAAGAGCATGATATTGGTTTGGCTTTCCATCAATCCCAAACTACGGTCCAACTCCTTGGATAACAACTAGTTCTTCCTCTTTCAAATTCTCTATAGTGGTGTTTTGTTTGTTCTCTCCCATAAGTAACCGACATCGCCAGGATAAATTTCTTACAATTTCTAGATCAAGTGGAAGTATTTACGATGAATCAATACTCTTGGAACAATTAATCCTACTGCACATGCACATATGGTCCTACACAACACTAAACAACACACCGAGCGTAAAAGGGAAAATCGAAAATAATCGGAAATAGAAACAAGTTCTAGAATAGAAATTTCAAAATTTATAATTTTTATTTTCACTTAATTCACACAAAATCAAATTTAAAAAACACATTTAATGTTTTTCCCCATAAATAGATCCATAATTTTATTTCATGCCATCTGAAGTGTTCTTTTGGTGGCCCAAATTAAATTACACATTCTTACTACAAGTATAGTGTAAGTATGAGGTCGATCCACCGAGAGAGTTAATGTACTATGCTTCTTTATTTTTGATTAACTTATTGAATGTTACTGAATTTTAACATCAATGTTTTTATGTTTTTGGAAGTTTTTTCTAAAGGTGAAATAATTAATCCCTCTAATTATGAAATGATTAACTTATATAAAACAAAAAAAATACATAATCTTATTGTTGCGACGATTGACAATAAAAATGTGTCGGGGTTGTGGATGTTTGTGAAGGTTGTCTTGAATAAATTTTCCTATTGTGTTGTGCTGTTCATAATAACTCAAATCTCTGAGCTTCAAACATATTTGAACCCCCTTGTCCCAGTGATTTTTGAAAAAATAAGCAGAGACTAATTCCTTGGTCTGGAAATTGTTGCCTATTAATTTTATAAACTAAAGGAAATTATAAGAAGAAAAGTGCACCCAATGATAATGGGTGTACTTCATTGTAATTTTCTTAAATATGCCTTTAAAACATTGTTCTTGGTCTGATATTGGGTTACCAGTGAGATTTTTCAATACGTCTTGGGTAAATTATGAGAGGAGAATAAATAACACAAACACATAAGAAAATGGACCAATCAATGTTCCAACATTTTTCCACAGACCCAACAAATAGGGAAATTATCTACACATGGAATAAATGATGAAAAAAATATATTTTAATACCCGATGTGTTCATTATATTTGAAATGGAAAATAGAACATCCCACGATCACAATATAAAATTATAAAAAATTCCGAGAATGAGTTTCATGTTCTCCCCTCCACCAAGATGTTTCTTCTCTAGATGATGATCCAACTTTCCAAGTGTCTCCCCCCTTAATTTTTTTACCCCCAACATACCAGGCTGGTTAGAGGTCCAAATATCGGGTCAAAAGAGGGGTAGGAGGGGTAGATAGAAAGTAGGTAGGGGCCTGCTGACCCTCACATGGTTTCAGCTAATGATTAGGAAAACTGTGTAAAAATTGTGAAAATAGTTCCATCCACAAAGGGGGCAACACACAGTTTCTTGGTCAATTTTTCATGGTTTGAAAAACCATCCGGAGACTGTGCTAGGGAGCCTCTACCTCAAAATTTAACGGCCCACATGGATTCCTGGAGGATCCACACGGTTCGGAAAACCATGTGGAAATCGTGCAGGAGGTTCTGCCTTGAAATTCCAAACTCTGTCTGGCCTTCTGGGTTAGGGTGCTTGGCTTGGGTGACTTTATCATGGAATACACCATGGAAAGAGGGTACAAATTCCTCTGATTTATATCTAAATCACCAAGAAATTAAATGTCTTCAATTCCTTCTTTTGGTGACTAAAATCCATATCAATACATGTTTAGGATGTAAAAATCATGACAATATATCAATACAACCATTTTATAAGTACTTAAAAAATGGAAATTCCCTATGCATATAATTGAATCAATTAATTTACTCTTTGTCAGTCTAGTATTATTGTATATGCCATTTTTTGTATGTTTACTACCTTGTACTTATGTAGTATAACATGATAAATCATTATTGATTTGATTTGGAATTGGTTGTTTATTATTACTTATCAATTATTATTATCTTCCACTACATTTCATTTATTATTTCTTCTACTGTATTTATTACTAATCCAGAGGGTATAGTCTCCCCAATAAACCACCTTCAGACCCTCGCTACTAGTCAATAGCTTCTCGTGTATGGTAAGGCATTCCCATGACTATGTGGCCAATTGGATCGAGGTATAATTTTAGTTGATACTGGGTTGGGGTATTAAAATTATATCCCTTTAATATTTAAAAAGTAATTATTATGGTTAAGGTTAAATTTGATTAACAGAAGGGTTAAACCGAAAGAAAACATTTTAAATACCACATATACCTATCTAAATTTTATTGTTTTAAGGTATTTCAATCATATCATATATTATATTTTAAATTTTGTCCACATGGTGCCACTTTTATTTGAAAATTGATTTATCATATTTAAATATTTTGGTTAATTTAATGTGTTTAATTTCATTCACTATAAAAATGCTCCATATATCCTCTCTTATATACACCACATAGATATAATTAGCCTAACCAAAACCTATAAAAACTTCTTCTCAAAATCCTTATGCAAGTTCTAGTGGTTATGGACTTCCCAAAATACCAACCTTAGCTCCCTTAAGAGAAGATCTAAAGAAGCTCTTTCAAAGAAAATGTAATCATTGTAACACCCCAAGGTTTAATGCGTGAAACAATGAGTCTCTACAAAATAATACTTTGTTATAACCTATCCAATAAACTAAATGTTACTGCTTCTAGGAGTTGAATTTCAAAAATCTGACATACACGATTGCATTCAGGGTGATGTTTGGAGTCTGAAAGAATCAACTGAATTTCTGGTGAATAGTATCTTACCCTTATGAAAAGTAATGTACCCATATAAATAATAATATACCCTTATAAACATCAAGCTCACCCACGGATGTGTAAATAAAATTTGGCACATTAAAAATGAAATATAACATTTTAAAAATTAAAGATTAAGTATTGGTATTTGTGTAAGTGATAAATATTTAATTACAATTTTAAATTAATAAATTAATGTAAAATTCGTTTTATAAAAATATGATCCTAAATAAATATTATATTTTTCATTGATTTTCTGTTAATTTTATGAGGTATTGGATAATTTTTGAAAGTATTTCAGAAACAATTTTAAATTTAAAATCTATATTTTTCAATAAAAAAATTATTTTATTTAAAAATTAAATAAAACATATTTGGAAAAATATTTTGATAAAATGGAATTCATTTTTGGATTCCAAACATCAAAAAATTGAAATGGTGATTTTTTGGGATTTTTCTTAAATATTTGCATTTTTAGTGAATAGTGAAATCTGATAATTTACTGTATATATACATTATAGGTTAAATAAAATATTACTTTCATCATGGATGATGTAATCAACCATTAGTGTGAACTCACATGCACATATTACTATTCTTGTACATAATAATTAATACTATTGGTTTTCTTTGAAAAAATAATAAAATAATGATTTAAATAATAGGAAAATCCTCCTCTCCTCCACTATAACCCCCTCACTCGCTCTTTTCTTCACTCCTCTCAAGCTTTGTGCCTTTTCTAATGTAAATCCCTAACCCTAGTTACCTAGAGTTGGTGAATTATTACATAACATTGGCATGATCTATATACATACATAAGTTTTACATTACATTATGAAATAGAAAGACAACAAAATTCTGTTCCCTTTTGAACACACTCATATCCCTTAGCCTATTCCTGCATGTCAATCATAATATATTTTTCGCATCCTGGGAAAAATAAAACCTAGAAATGTGTGAGATCAGATGCTCAGTAATGATAACAATATAGAGAAAACTTTCATAAATAAGCATTAAAATTTAATGAAATGTATAAGACTAAAAAACAAGCCTTTAAAAATTAATCTTTCTCATAATATGGAAATAAAAATCAAAATAATTCCATTTACTTATTCACATGGATATTCTACTTGTCAAATAGTCAGATGTTATATCAATAGACAATTTCATAATGATGGAATGCATAATTACAGACATCAAACCACATAGTAAAGGCTTCGAGCCAAGACTAAAAATAATATTTTGTCAAGCCCTTGTGCCAAGGCACTAGTTCATCTCCTGAGACCTACCGATGCATCGAGGAGCTATAGTGGTCTTCAAACATCACTTACTAAGTCCAATGCATTCCTCATATGAAAAGGTTGAAACATAACATAAACATTAGTATTAAAACAAGCAAGCGAAATGTTAATAATTTAACCATAAACCATGAATGGTATAAAAATAATACATCCATAGTCAAACATATCACAAAACCTTAAATACAATATGGATGATTTTATCATAACAAATCAACTTCAAAAAAGTGTAAAATCCATCAAAGGATGTTGACATAGATGAAATCAAAACTATTTGAGAGAAATATCTCATTATATTTTGAAATCATTTAAAAACACATAATTATAAAATAAAAAAATTATTTTTAAAATATTCTTGTAATCTTGTAATGGAAGCTTCTAAGGCATTATAATGGTTAAAAATAGCCGCACCCTCCGTATATGTTAAAAAACATTCTTTCTTTAATTTTTCAAAAATGTTATAAAGTACCTTGTTTGGAAAACGACGAAAAGATTCCTTTCAAAAAAATGTATAACAAATCAAACAAGGTTATAAATTAATTTAACCAATATTCTAGGAAGTATTGAAAATGTTTTGAAAAACATTTTTAAGAAACATAGATGTGAATGATAAAGAATTCCCTGTAGATACTTACGTATAAACAACCTCAGATAAAGAAAGAGATTGTATAATTAACCCTTAACTTGAAATTTTACTTAGTATTGGGTAGTTTAAACTCTTGTATAATTGTTAAATCATTTTTATTAAATTATACAAGAACCACATACCTAAATATCACATCATATATGATCTTCTAATATTGCTTTGTTAATAATATTTCAATAGAATCACTATTTCGGGTGTAAACTAATTTGTTTTCCTTTATATGTTTTGTTACGTAAGTCATGTTTATTATGGATAGGATATATTTGATTCATATACAGAATGATATTAATTTCATAAACATTATTTCTAATCATCAAATGAAAATTATTCTTGAATGGTTACGATGAGGAATGAATCTCATTGCATTCGTGGAGACGATAATCTGTACGTACGCACGAGCGACAATATCATTCTGTTGATGGTGAAATAGTATATAATTGGATGGTATATTAAATATAAATAATAATAAAATTTTATATTTATTATTTACATAAATTATACTCATTATTATACAAATCAAAACAATGAAGCGTTGAATAACAAACTACACCACGGTGTGGAGACGGTAAGCCCTACGTATGCACGTGTGGTGACTTTGTCATTCATAGGATGGATAGAATAATGAATATAATTGTACCATATTTATAATAACATCATAGTATTTAGAGGGTACTGGATTTATTATTTTGGTATGAAAAAACAAATAAAGAGGGAGTGGAAGAAGAAAAGTACTTTTAAAGAGGTGATGAAATAATTACCTCTTCTACGGGTGCTTCCTTTTGATTTGATCAAAATGGATCTTTAGGATGGATTTATGATCAAATAAAGTCCTCTAAGTTTAATTGAAGTTAGTTGGGAGGATATTTGGGAAGGTATTGGCTCATCCAAAAGGTTTTGGATGTGTGAATTTTGGATAAGGGGAAGTTCCCTTTTATAAGAGAGGTGAGGGGCACCTTAGGAAAATATTGAAATATTATGTTATTTTAAAGTCATTTTCGGTTTATAATAGATTATAATGGATTTATTTCAAGGATAATGTTGTTATGGGTCAAAATACTCTCAACAAATAGGTTTTAGAAAAGTTTATTTAACCATATTAACCTTATATTTTAGATTTAACTCTTAGTTAAATAGGTTATCTTTTACCATGTCTTCTTTTATTATTATAATAAATGGTTAATAAACATTATATAAAAAGCCAAGGGAACCCCAAGTGGTTAATTATAGACTTATATAACATTATATAAGTATTTTGGACGAAACTTATATTTTTAGTAAAATTATATCATTTAATAAAGTAACATTTGTTTTAAAAACTCATTTATGTCAATTTTGACACTATTTAGTGCTTGGTTTTTTGAAAGTCATGAAAACTTTATCACTTCAAAAATAATTTATTTAATAAAACCTAACATGTCATATTGACATATAAAATTCGTTTAATTCAACAAAAGTATCAATTTTCATTTATTTTAATATTTATAATATCAATTATTTTAATCTTTCACTAAATAAGGTAATTACTGCATCATCATTGTGTCATAAATAAATTTAATTATTTAATTTATAAAAATTATAAATAAAATAACATGATGTAGGAAATATTTTTATATTATTAATAAATATTTTTAGTCTAATTTATCTTATTTATAACCATATATTAAAAAATGGTTTAGTTATTAATAGTTTAATTTAGCACTTTCAACTCGTCTTTAAATAAAATAATATTAAATGTCTTAATCTAATAGTTGTGGATCAAAAAGGATACTATTTTACTCCTAAGGTTGATTTATTCCTAAATACACCTATCCAATAGAATTATTACATGTATTAGGTTAATTATAATTTCATTTTTACCTTTGATTACCCTATTTACTTTTAACTTGGGTAAATAAAATTCAAAAGTTAATATTCACCAAAAATTATTTTCATCTTATTGAACCACATTTTACGTAATTATGTCAACCATGTATCTCGGATTATTTGAAATTAAATATATAGAAATGGTAAAATTACATTTTTTGCAAATTTGTAAATGTTTTTATATGCTGGGTAAAAGACGTTAAAAAGTTCAGTAAAATTTTATATATCTAATCTTATTGTAAAATGACTCAAAAGAATTAAATTGGATTAATATAGGTATTATGTATCTATTTTGACATTAAAATAAATTTAAATAGTAATAATTATTATTTAAATAAATTTCGGTTTTAAACAATAACACATTGTTTTTCACTATTCATAAAAAATTGAACGTTTTCAAAAAAATTCCAAAAATTCACCATAAGATAATTTTGATATTCCAAATCAAAAAATGAGGTCCATTTTGAAAAATAAAATTTATAAAATTTCAAAAAGTGGGTATTAATATTCATAACTACTTTTTAAAAGGCTAGATTGATTGGTCATGGTGTGATTGAACTCTAAGTTGCGTATAATGCAAGCTATTGAAAAACCATACATCTTTAAACATAATTAGAAATACCCCTCTTCATGTTGTCCCACCAAAAATGTTCATTAAAATATCTATATATATTAGTGCTACCAGGTTTTATAGAGAAATTGGAGCTATGACCATCATCCAATAATCCCCTTTTTAGATCAGGTATATAGGGAACACAAAGCCTTTCCCAAATTTCAAAATTCCATATTCATATATGAATTCGATCAATCTCCCATAATTTATAGCTTTAATTTTCTTTCAAAACTCTTTATCATCAGTTTGAGAACTTTTTATCCTTCCTAGTAAATATGGATTGGCAACCATTTGAAAAAGTATCAAGGTTTCACCTTCTATGATTATTTCTATATCCATATTTACTAGATCCATTAACATAGGATTCCTTTCAAATATCATATTGTTCATAACTCCATGATTCTTTCTACTCAAAGCATATACCAACTTATTTTCCTTCCCTGGGTGGTAGTGTATAGTTAAATCATAATCCTTGAGTATTTCAAGCCATCTCCATTTCCTCATGTTGAGTTCTTTTTCTGAGAAAATTTAATTCAAACTCTTGTGATCAGTAAATATATATATCACATTTTCACCATAGAGATAATGTCTCAATATCTACAGAGAAAATATTACAGCTGCTAACTAAAGATCATGAGTGGGATAGTTTTGTTCATAAATTTTTAGCTGCTGTGATGCATATACAACAACTCTATCATTCTGCATAAGGACAAAACCAAGTCCTTTCTTTGAAGAATCACTATAAATAAAAAACCCATCATTCCCCGATGGTAGAGTCAATATAGGAGCATTGAATAATCTTCTATTCAATTATACAAAAAATTATTCACACACTTTAGTCCAAACAAATTTAACCCCTTTACGTGTGAGATTGGTTAATTGGTTAGCCAATCGGGAAAAATTCTGGAGAAGTGCCGATAGTAACCTACTAAACCAATAAAACTACATTCCTTAGTTATAATTGTTTGGGTTGGCAATTCTAGGATTTCCTTCTTCTTTTAAGGATCAACATAGATTTCATCCTTAGAGACAATATGGAAAAGAAAATAAATCTCCCGAATCCATAATTCACACTTGCTAAACTTCCCATATAATTCATTTCTTCTATGAGTTTTCAGAATAGGGAGCAAGTGATTTTCCTAATCTTCGTATATTTTGGAGTATACCAAGATACCATCAATAAATACCACTAAAAAGTCATCAAGATATTCCTTGAAAAATATATTCATTAGATCTATGAAATTATAGGGTACATTAGTCAGTCCAAAATTCATTAATTTAAACTCGTAATGCTCATAACTAGTTCGAAATGATGTCTTTAGAATGTATTCCTTCTTCATGCATAACTAATGATATCCAGATTGAAGATCAAGGTTTGAAAAATATTGAGCTCTATTAAGTTGATCAAATAAATCATCAATGCGAGGTAGGGGATACTTGTTTTTTTTATTGTTATAGCATTGATCTCCCTATATTCAATGCAAAACCTCATAGATCCATCTTTCTTCTTAATAAAAAGAACAGGGGCTCCCCATAGAGAAACACTAGGGTGAATAAATCCTTTATTTATCAATCCCTCTATTTGTTTCCTTAGTTCCAATAATTCCACAGTGGACATTCTATAAGGGGTCTTTGATATGAGCCTGATCTAGGAATTAAGTCAATGGAAAACTCAATTTCTTATTCTGGAGGATGTCCAGGTAAATCCTCTGGAAACACATCAACATGTTCTTGCACAATAGGAACATCCTCTGTTTGAACATTTTTTCCTCACCCATAGTTATTTCACTCCCTTCCACCCTAATAATTGAATTTAGTAGAGCTATTGGGGGTGGATCTAGATAAGAATCAGATGGTGATGTTTCTTCTTTAAAGATAAGGTGTTCTTTATCATCATCAAAAATTGTAACCTCTTTCTTCTTATAATAAATTTTTACATCATCATTTGAAAGAAAATCAATACCAAGGATTATATCAAATTCAATCATGGGTATGACAATAAGATCAGAAGATAAAGCACATTTATATGCCATTATGGTAATTGATTGACAAAAGTATGTTTCAATGATACTTTCCTTAGGAGTTTTGACTAAATACTCCCTTGTTTAGTTAAATTAGAAATATCTAATTTTCTTGGCAAACTGGGAAGATATGAAAGAATGTAATGATCCAGAATCAAATGAAGCATTTCCTAATTTTGAGAAAATGATTAAAGTACCTGCCACCATGTCATTCGGATCTTCAACCTCAGTAGTAGTGATTGCATAAGCTTGGACTTTATTCCTTGTCATTTTATGAGGTATGATTCCTTGGGTCTTAGTATATTCATTTTCATAATGCCCCATTTCTCTATAATTTTAACATTCAACAATTAAAACCTCTTTCTTCCCCTTACAATCACGAGCTTGGTGGCCTTTTTTTCTGCACACTTGTAATAGACTTCCATTCCCTTTAGGCAAGTACCAGGGTGTTTCTTACCACATTTACTGCAGGATGGAAATTCAACTTTTCCCTTATTCCCCTTATTTCCATTTCCAGAGTGCTCAGATGATCTCTTATTCTCTTGTTTTTCATTAAAGTCGTAAGTCTTAGAGAATTCTTTTTCTATCTTGATAGCACATGAGAATATATCTTCGTACGATGAGAAGGACTGTAAGACTAATGATCAATGGAGAAATGGTTTTAAACCATCAAAGAATCTATAAATATAAATTCTTAGGTTACATATATAATATGCAGTATTCCTTGATAACCTTGTATTTTTAGCCTTATACTCTGCGACATTTGTATCCTTCTTTTTCCATAGACTCAGAAATTGCCTTTCCATATCCTCTCGATGGTCAAGAGGAAAGTATTTTTCTATGAAATATATTTAAACTCCCTTAATTACATATTTTATACTTCTTAATCCTCCTATTTTTATTAATTAATGACCATCATTGATCTGCATCTCCTGTGATACGATAAAATGCTATGACAAATTTTTCCATTTTTCTACTCACCAAATCATGATATATTTTTTCTAAGGAACTTATCCATTGCTCAGCTACAAATTTATTTGTAGTCACATTGAATATTGGTGGCTGTTTCCTCATAAAGAAGTATAACATTGATCCTCCCTGTTATGGATCAAGGTGATGCATACGGGTAAAGTTATAATTCATAACCTGAGTGAGTTTTCCCAGTATGATTATAAGATGTTCAACACCAGTTGAATCACCAGATCCACAAAAATTATCTTGAGTAATAGGGAAATACCTACATGGATTACATGCATTGATACAATTTCCATTTTTTCTATGAGGCACCATTTCTAAACAATTACATACACTAAGTTAGTTTATGAATCACAATGCTTATTCAAAACTTTTAAAATACCTAATATAAATTGAACAGTTTATGCATATAATATATAATCATAAATAATGTTTTCTTTGAGTAATATTTAGTCATAAATCATTCATAATGTTTTGGGAAGAAAATTTGTATTATCTTAAGAATATCCCTCGGGAGTGTCGTAACCAAGAGTGCAGCAAGGCCGGTTGTCGTGTACCAGGATACCCCGAGTCAAGCCCCAAATTACTTGTTAGGGTTTTCACTCTTAGGTACATCTGTACCAGAGCCTCTTCTACTTACTTGTATCCAGACAGCGATTTACTACTTGGAAAATTCACAAAATCTATACATTACCAAAATTCTAGGAAGTTCTTCTATACTAATCCTCAAATTTTATCTTAGCGTAATGTTCTCTAATCAGAGCTTTTCTAAATATAGTTTCCATGGTTTGTACTAAACTTCCTATAATACCAACTGTAACGCCCGGACCCTAGTTACCCAGAGTCGATGCATTATTACATAACATTGGCATGATCGCAAGAGATCAAGTCCTAAATACCGATTAGTTTAGTATCCTTGGAAGTACTAGATACATACATAAGTTTTAAATTACATTATGAAATGGAAAGACAAAAAACATTGTGTCCCCTTTTTAACACACTCATATCCCTTAGCCTATTCCTATATGTCAATCATAATATACTTCTTCACATCCTATGAAAAATGAAACATAGAAATGGGTGAGCTCTAATGCTCAGTAAGGATAACAATATAGAAGAAAGTTTCATAAATAAGAATAAACATTTAAGGAAATATATAAGACTAAAAAAAAATACATTTAAACTTAAAATTAAGAATAATATGGAAAATATAAATCAAAATAATTCCATTAATTTATTCACATGGATATTTTACTAGTTTAATAATCACATGTAATATCAATAGCTAATTTTGTAATGATAGAATGCATAATACCGGACATCATAACCACATAGTCAAGGCCTCGTGCCAAGACTACAAATAAGATTGTGTCAAGGCCTTGTTCTAAGAAACTAGTTTGTCTCATGAGACCTACAGATGCATCGAGTATCTATAGTAGGCTCCACCCGTCACTTAAGAAGTCCAATGCATTCCTCATATGAAAAGGTTGAAACATAACATAAACATTTGTATTAAAATATCATACGATATGTTAATACATTAACCATAAACCATGAATGGTATAAGAATAATACATCCATAGTAAAACATATCACAAATACTTCAATACAATATTGAATATTTCATCATAATAAATAAACCTCAAACAAGTTTAAAATCCATCAAAGGATGTTGACATAGATAAAATCAAAACTATTTGAGAGAAATATCTATTTATATTTTGAAATAAATTAAAAGTCATGTAATTATAAAATAAAACAATTATTTTGAAAATATTCTTATAAGACTATAAGGTAATATTTTAAGGTTCTATAATGGAAGAAAATAGCCTCACCTGCCATATGAGTTAAAAAAACATTCTTGCCTTAATTTGTCGAAAATGTCATAAAGTACCTTGTTTGGAAAATGACAGAATGATTCCTTTAAAAATATTTTATAAAAAGTAAAAAAAGGGTATAAATGACTTTAACCCATATTCTAGGAAATAGTAAAAAAATTGCAATAATTTTTTATGAAATAAGGATGTGTATGATAAAGAGGTCCCAGTAGATACTTACGTATGAACAACCTCGGATAAATAAAGAGATTATAAAATTAACCATTAACTTGAACTTTTACTTAGTCGAGGGTAGGTTAAAATCATGTATAATGGTTCAATCATAGTTATTAAATTATAAAAGAACCATATTCATAAATATGACATCATATATGATCTTCTAATATTACTTTGTTAATAATATTTCAGTAGTATCATTGTTTCAGATGTTAACTGATTCATTTTCCTTTATATGTTTTGTTACTTAAGTAATTTTTGTTATAGATAGGATATATTTTATTAATATCCAGAATGATATTTAGTTTTTAAACATTATTTCTAATCATAAAATCAAAATTATTCTTGAATGGGTAGGATAGGGAATGAATCTCATCACGTTTGTAGAGACAGTAATCCGTACGTATGCACAAGCGACAATATTATTCTATTGATGGTGAAATCGTATGTAATTGAAAGGTATATTACATATACAGAATAATTGACATGTTATATTTATTATTTACATCAATGATACTCATTATTATACCAATCCAAATAATGAAGTGTTGAATAACAAACTACACCATGATGCAGAGATGGTAAGCCGTATGTACGCACATGTGGTGAATTTGTTATTAATAGGATGGATTGAAAAATGAATTGGGTTGTACCATATTTATAATAACATAAAAGTATGTATAAGGTACTAGAGTTATTATTTTGGTATGGAAAAAACAAATAAAGAGGAAGTGGAAGAAGAAAATAACTTTGAAAGAGGTGATGAAATAATTACCTCTTCTTTAGGTGCTTCCTTTTGATTAGATCAAAGGGGATCCTTATCTTGGATTTATGATCAAAGTAAGGCCTCTAGGTTGAATTTATGGTAGTTGGGAGAATATTTTAGCAGGGTTTTTCTGAGCCAATAGTCTTTGGATGAGTGAATTTGAGAGAAGGGGAAGTTCCCTTTTATACGAGAGGTGAGGGGAACATTAGGAAAATATTGAAATATTATTTTATTATAAAGTAATTTTAGTTTAAAATGGATTAAAATGGATTTATTTCGAGGATAAGGTGGGTATACTTCGAAATAATCTCAACCAATAGGTTTTAGACATGTTTAGGTCACCATATTAACCTTATCTTTTATATTTAACTCTTAGTTAAATAGTTTAACTTTTATCATGCCTTCTTGTATTATTATAATAAATGGTTAATAAAAGTACAATGAAAAGACAAGAGAACCTGAAGTGGTTCATTATAGATATATATAACCTTATATAAGTCCTTTTTTCTGAACATTATATTTTTAGGAATATTATATCATTTAATAAAATAACATTTGTTTTAAAAACTAATTTATGTCACTTTTGAAACTATTCAGTATTTAGATTTTTTTAAAGGCATAAAAACTTTATCACTTCAAAAAAAAATTACTTAATTAACCCAAACATGTCATATTAAGGTATAAAATTTTTGGAATTCATCAAAAGTATCATTTTACCTTTATTTTAATATTTATAATGTCAATTATTTTTATCTTTCATTAATAAGGTAATTACTGTATCATCATTGTGTCATATATATATATTTAATTATTTAATTTATAAAAATTATAAATAAAATACCATTATGTTTGAAATCGTTTTATCTTTATAATGAATAATTATAGTCGAATTTATCTTATGTATAAGCCTATATTAAAAACGGTTTAGTTATTAAATGTTGAATTTAACACTTTTAACTCTTCTTTAAATAAAATAATATTAATTGTTCTAATCTAATAAAATTGGATAAAAAAGGATCATATTTTATTCCTAAGGTTTATTTAGGTCTAAATACACTTATCAAAAATAATTAGGACACATGTTAGGGTAATTATAATATCATTTTTACCTTTAATTACCCTATTTACTTTTAACCGTGGTAAATAAAATTCAAAAAGTTACTATTCACCAAAAGTTATTTTCATACTATTGAACCACATTTTACTTACTAATGTCAACTGTGTCTCTCTATTTTTTTAAATTTAATTCATAGAAGCGATAAAATTACATTTTATGTAAATTTGTAAATGTTCTTAGAAGCTCGGTAAAAGATGTTAAATAGTTCAATAAAATTTTATATATCAAATCTTATTATAAAATGACTCCAATGAATTAAATTTGATTAATATATGTATTATTTATATATATTTAAATTAAAATAAATTAAAATAAAAATAATAATTATTTAAATAAAAGTCCATTTTAAACAATAACGCGGTGTTTTTCACTATTCATCCAAAATTGAATGTTTTAAGAAAAATTAAAAAATTCACCCTAAGATAATTTTGATATTCAGAATCCAAAACTGAAGTTCATTTTGAAAAATAAAATTAATAAAATTTCAAAAATTAGTTATTACTATTCATAACTGCTTTTTAAACGGCTAGTTTGATTGGTTGTGGTGTGCTATAACTCAATGTTGCTTACAACGCAAGCTATTGAATTATTTAAAGAGAATCGTACCATAGAATCTAGTGGTGTTACATATAAATTTATCCAAAATCTCCACCCAAGCTCCAGTCCCATGTCCATAATTATATTATATCATAAAATGACCAAAACCTCTCCCCTAAAGAGGCTCTCAAGGAAGACAACTTCAAGAGGTAAATTCCTTTTCTCATTTATTTTATTTTGAGTTCCTTTATTTTCTTTTCCTCTACTCTCCTATCATCATAAAAATTTTATGATAACTCTAATACATTATATTTACTTTAATGTTGTTATAATAATGGAATAATTCATCATCATCACTTCTTTACCATTCTTTTATACTAGAAATGAAAACACCATTTAAGATGTGTTCGTTTATCACATTCAAAGATGACATGTTTTCAATTTCTATTACCATATTCAATTATGGTCATGAAACCAATTTTATGGTTGAACCATATTATTATATAAGTGATATATCCTATTTATGTTTTTTTAAGCTTTTTTTATAAATAATATTAATTTATAGATCAAAATGTGCTCGTTGTGATAAAAAAATCGCCAAATAACCCAAACATTTATTATTGATGTTGTATATAAAGATTAATCTTCACTCAAAGTAACCAATTTAAGTTTATAACTATGTATTATTCTATTTTTTAACTCATAAAATATAACTTTTATTATGGAAAACCATTCTCTTCTTACATATTATCCGTACTCAAATATAAGTAAATCGATCATGAAAACCAAGGAAACAAATGCTTCCAAACTAAGAAATTGAATCTCTTTACCCATCAAATGTTCACGAATGAACTTAGTAAGTCTAAAATGAATCAATTGAATATATAATAGGTTCTATAAATATTAATTATTTAATTTATTTTGGTTATCTAGTAGGTTAATATCAAGTGACGAACACCATCATACGTAAGGTATGAGTTTTCTACCCGAACCTCCATTTTCATTAGTGTTACTCTTATTCTCTACTTACCCCAATGAAATAATTATTTATTCTTATTTACTCCTAAAACATTATGTGTGAATGTTCTATATATTTGTAATGACAAGATTAGTTCTTTATTTTATTCTGAGTTACATGTTTTAAAAAGATCTTTCAAAAATTCTTCGTGAAATACAAGCCAAATTCAAGAATTTCTAAGATTCTTATCTATTTTCAAGGGTACTCTATAATCTATTTTTAGAAACCATTATTTAAAAAAAAATCATTTTATTGTGAAAAAACTACCTCAAATAAGTTATGGTTTTATACAAATATTTTTACGAAATAACTCTTCTTTTCAAAGTAAAGAATATTTATCTAAAGATTTACTCAATGATTTAATAAGAGTATTTTCACATATTTAAACACTATCTTATGGATTATTATATTTAAATGTTGATAATATTTTATTATATCATCCAACAAATTCTATTTAATGGTTTATGATTAGTTTGATAGTGGACATGCTATCTTGATACCATTCGCATATTTACTCTGAATGGTTAGTGTTTATGTTTAATGTATGGGGAAAGTTATTTTCATTTCACATGTTAGTTTCAATATGAATATATGTGTTGTTTATGTTTTTACCCATTCATAAGATGAATTCATTGGACTTATTAAATAATGGTGGGGTCCTTCTATAGCCCTTTGGTGCATCAGTAGGTTTCATGAGACAAAAAATAGTCCTCACATGAGGCCTTGACATTTTGATTATTTATGGTCTCGGAACAATGCCTTGACCATTTTGTTATGATATCCCTCATTATGAATTCCCTCATTATAAAGATAGTAATGGATAGTTCATGTTGTTATTTTTCTTGTATAATACCCTTGATTATGTTTTATTATGGCATTATTTATTCATCTCTTATTCCTACAATATCATGATCATGTGTATTTTCATTAGCATGTGTTTTTAGTTATTAACCATGCCTAATGTTTGTGTTTATGATATCTTTTTATGTATTTCATACCCTTACTAAGCATATGATCTCACCCATTTTCTTATGTGTTATTTTCCCCAGGATTCAAAGAGGGGTTTTATGAATGAATTGCAGGGATAAAATTATAGTTTTGGATGTCCCCAATAACACCAAAATGTTGTTTTTCATTTCAAGTTGTAATGATGAAAAAATGCATGTTCATGGTTTTAAAAATCTATTAAACTATTAGTTCCTTTGGGATGTGACTTTCTTGTAATCATGCTAATGTAATGAAATAAAGAACCTACTTTTGGAAACTAGGGTTGGGTCCTTAGAGTTGGTATTAGAGGAAGTTTTTTAGAAGACTTAGAAACGAGAAAATGTAGATTAGGGAACAAAACCATAATATAAAGAACATCCTAGAATTTTGGTAACGAATAGATTATGTGGATCATTGTAGAAAATAAATCCCTATCTGAATACTACAAGTGGATGTGGTTCTGGCACATATGTACCTAGGAGTATCAACTCTGAAAAGTATTTTCAGGCCTGAACCAGGGTATCCTAGTACAAAACAATGAGCCTTACTATTCACCTGGTTTGAAACTTCCAGGGGATATTCATAGGATAATTCAAATTTTCTTTACAAGCCATTATGAAGGATTCAAATGTAAATTTTTTCTCAAAAAAACATGTTTATGTTTATGAAATTAGCTATGCATAGGATTTCAATTTATGATAAGTATTTTTCTAAGTTGAGATTATATATTATGATTCATAACCTATTCTAGTGTATGCTATTATTTAGAATTGGTGCCTTTTATATGGATTGGAAACATCATTAATGCGTCTATCCCATGTATGGATTTCCCTACTATGAAGGACAATGATATTGGCTCTGGTGCCACGATGGGTGCTATGTAACTTATAAATATACTGGGACAGCTAACTCAGGTTATTAATAATAACTATACCCATATGATGCATCCATATCCACAAGATTGAAGAGGTATGTTAGACATATTTATGTGAAAAAAACATCTATCATTCAATGGGACTAAAAACCCATTCATAGTGGAGCAATGTATAAGTTATTTAGAGAATATATTTCTCTCTTTGGGATGTAACAAAAGAGATAAGGTTTTCATGGAGGTTTATCATCTATCGAGAGATGCAGATAAGTGGTGGTCTAGAATTCAAAACAAAAAGGGGGATACAAAATAGAAGGAATGGAATGGTGGGATTTTAAGGAAATGTTCTTAGAAAAATACTTCCCTCATGAATACTGAGAAGATATAGAAATATAGTTTTTGAATTCAAGGAAAAAAGAGGATGAGAATGTTGAAAAGTATTAAGCTAACTTCACAAGGTTATGAAGACATGCCACAGACTATATATGCAATCCAATAAGAAATATTGATCTATTCTTTGATGGTTTAAAACCATTCCCTTAAAGGGAACTAGTCACCCAATGTTTCTCATCATACGAAGATACATTATCATGTGCTATCAAGATAGAATATGAATTATCTAATTCTTTTGACTTTAATGGAAATAAATAGAAGAATAGTGCTATGGAAAAATCTGAAAATAAATAAACAAATGGTGTAGAAGGGAAGAGCTGACCTTCCACTCTATGATAATTGTAGGAAAAGACACCCTGGTGCTTGCCTGAAGGGTATGTGTGTTTGTTACAAGTGTGGGGAAAAAATCCACATATCCCGTGATTGAAAGGGGATGAAATAAAATACCAATGTTCAATGCAACAATTTCAAGGACATGGTACATTATGAAATTGAATTGACTATGCATCAAGGAAAATTTCCCCAAAGAAGGAGTAGGGATAAAGACAAAGCTTATGCGGTCACAAATGTTGAGGTTTAAGTTCATAATGATGTGGTGGAAGGTACTTTGATCATTTCTTAAAACATATCCAATTATTTATTTGATTCTGTATCATCACATTCCTTTATATATTGATAGTTTTACAAGAAAATTAGATATATCCCATTTTATTTAATAAAATATTTGTCGTTCAGAACTCCTAAGAGAGGTATTATTGCAATAAAGATATATCATTAAATCCCATTTATGATACATAAACGTGCATTAGTTGCTTACATTATCATCATACCCATGATTGAATTTTATATAATTATTAGGATGAATTGGCTATCAAATTATGATGTGAAAATATATTAATAGAAGAACAAGGTTACAATTTTTGAGAATAGTGTAGAATCCCTTATCTTTACAGAAGAAACCTCACCACCTGATTCACATCTAAATCCACCCACAATAGCTCCGCTTAATTCAATTATTGGGGAAGAATAGAACACGATATCTATGGGTGAGTAAAGGAATGTTCAAATATAGGATGTACATATTGGGTAAGAATATGTTGATGTGTTTCTAGAGGATTTACCTGGACATCCTCCAGAGTGGGAAGTCGAGTTCTCTATTGATTTAAATCCATGTTCAAGACCTATATCAAATAATCCTTATGGAATTTCCACTGTGGAATTAGTATAACTAAAGAAACAACTAGAGGAATTGAGTGATAAGAGATTTATTTTCCCTACTGTTTCTCAATAGGGATCCCATGTTATTTTCATTAAGAAGAAACACGGATCTATGAGGTTTTTCATTGACTATATGGATATCAATGCTATAATAATAAAGAAAAAGTATCCCCAACCTCAAATTGATGATTTATTTGATCAACATAATGGAGCCCAATATTTTTGGAAGATTATAATTTGATATGGATATCATCAGTTGCATGTTAGGAAGGGAGATATTCTTGAGACAACATTTAGAACTTGGCATGGGAATTAAAAGTTCATTGTAATTCTTTTTGGACTAACTAATGCACCATCTGTTTTCATGGATCTAATGAATTGGGTTTTCAAGGAATATCTTGATGAATTTGTTGCGGTATTTAGTGATGATATCTTGGTATAATCCAAAAGATATAAATATCATTAGAATCACTTGAACATTATTCTAAAGGCTCTTATAAGAATTGAGTTATATGGAATGTTTGAAAAGTGTGAATTATGGCTTTAGTCGGTTTCTTTTCTGGGCCATATCATCTCTATGGATGGAATCTTAGCTGACCATATGATGAAAAGGACAGTTTAGGAATGGCCTACTCAATTGAACATAACCAAGGTATGTATTTTTATTGGTTTAGTGGGTTGTGATCAACATTTTGAGTAGAACTTCACCCATTTATCCAACAAATTGACGAAACTTACTTGAAAAGGCATTAAGTTCACATGGAAAAAAGAATGCGTAACAACCCATGTATTTATAGAATAATACTTTTTAATTTATATTAATACTTATGAATAAGATATTAGTTTTTCATTAATGGGGATTCTTTTTCAGAGAGCGTACTCGACATGCAATAAGGGGTTTCTCCTAAATCTTATGTTGCACACAACATTGAGATATACTGAAAAATAATATAATAATATTATTATTTTAAATAGTAGTAAACACATAACCGTTGTATTAGAAGGAATGAAAAAAGGTAACTAAAATATGATTATACATGTTTGTTAAATGTCTTTTCATTTATCCAATAAATTTTAGAGGTTTAAAATAAGAATGAATATGATATTAAGAATGAAATACTCTAATATTTTTAAAAGGTCGTTTTACTACCTTTTGATGGCGAACCCTTTTTAAATATAGTTTTTTATCTTTTATATGATATATTTGAAAAAAATAAAATTATTATTTAGAATAGGGACATAAAAATTTAATTTAGATGAAATTTTTGTATTTTTTAGATAAAGTTCATTTTTAATGAATAGTGAAATATACTATATTTTAATTCAGAACTGCCTTTTAATCTAATTTTTTATATAGTTAGATTGTAATTTTAATTAGTTTTAAATTGAAATTAGATTATATTTTTAACATTAAATCCAATTTTTTTCATTGTAAGTAATTTCATTTTGAAATTTGACATAAACACATGTCAATCTTTTGATAGTTATTACTTCTTAAAAACCCTCTTTTTCGATTTGACAACAAGAATTACTTTTAAATTAGTTACTACAAATTATGTATTTTTAATTGGGAAAAATGGATTTCATATTTGGATTCAGGATGTCCAAATTGTATAAATATTTACCTTTTATTTTTAGTTATTATGAATAGTAACTTCAAAAATTATTTAATTTACCATGGTAAAAGGGTAAATCTGGTAAATAAGAGTAAAAAATAATATTATAACAATATAAAAATACCATAAAACGTATCTTACTCCTATTGGATGATACATGTCCGACCATGGACATATTTGGGTCTATTTGGGGTCCCCATGGAGCCACTTGGAAGTGAAAATGACATTTTATAAAAATTAATTTAAAGTAAAGAAAAATGTAACCTAAACATGTATCTTTTTGTAAAACAATTTTTATTTGGGGATCTAAAAACGATATATTAGACTATAAATATTCATGTTAAAGATAAAAATATTTCCTATATAATTTAATTTTATTTATAATTTTTAATCATCAAATAAATAAATTTATTTATGACACAATGATGATGTAGTAATTACCTTATTAATGTATGATTTAAATAAATAAGATTATAAATATTAAAATAAATTTATTTTGAAACTTCTTATGCCATAAAAAAATTTTGGGGTATATTTTAACTTGTTATATTTGAATTAATAAAGTTTTTTAGAAATAATAAAGTTGTAAGGGACTTTTAAAAAGTAATGATATGAATAGTATAAAAATTGACATAATTGCATTTTTAAAACAAATATTATTTTATTAAATGATATAATAGTCCTAAAAAACTAAGATTTGGAAAAATGACTTAGATAATATTTAAAATTTCATTAATTAAACCCTTTGGGTTTGATTTTCATTTTATGGTAACTATATTAACCATATAATATGAATATATAAGAAGGCATGATTAAGAGTTAAATTAGTTAACTAAGGGTTAAAGCTAAATGATATGGTTAATTTCGAAACCAAAAATTATCTAAAAACTATTGGTTGATAGGATTTAGAACAATAATCACCTTATATTATAATTAAATGATTTTTGGACCTTTATAAATCGATATTCAATTTATAATAAAACAATATTTCAAGATATCCCTAAAGTACCTCTCCTCCCTCTTATAAACATGAACCACATATAACCCCTTACTGACACCTATAAAGCCACTTATCTCATCAATAATCTTCCCAAATAATCTCCCAACATCACTATATTACTCCTAAAATCATTACCTTTTGAATAAGGCAATTCAATAACGCCTTTTAGTTTAAAATCAAATGGATTTACCTGATTTGAGGAAATGCCTTCTCTCAAGCTTCATTCCATTATTTTATTTCTCCAACCCATAAACTCTCTTTTTTACAATATTTTATAACAACACAATTATACTGAATATAATATTATGTTCTTATAAAAAGTATTTGAACTAAACTTACACACATATCCATCTAATGGATTTAGAACATATTATTTTTATGGATGACAGACTACTGCCTCACGAAACGATGATTGTTCAATTATATCCTACCGCCTCTCATGGTGGCCATTTTGATGACCCTATACTAATATATGATATATATTATTTTTATATTTTATCTATTATACTGTAGTATTTATTTACAAAGATACCTTTATCCCTTTCATGATGTGTAAATATGGTAATTTAATTTGAGAAAGTGCGGACTACCGCCCCTCAAAGTGATATGACTCGTTCATGCCATAAATGGAACGTATACAGGATAGAATTAATAAACTTATGTATCAAATATAAAATATTATATTACAATGGAATTATAATATACCTATGTATAATTATGTTTTCATTCCTTTATATATGAACTAGAAATGAAAGTAGCGTTCATGCGCACGTACAACTTACCATCTCCATGAACATTGCATTTCATTTCTTATATCCAAATGTTATGGAATAATATAAATACATATATAATGGATATATATGATATATTAATCATGAATAATATTCTGGATATAATGGAATTTTTGACCACATAGACAATTTTTAATTAAAACAAGTTCATTCTTGACTCAAGTACCCAATATCGAAAAAATGACTGATAATAACATAAATAATTATATAATTTTTATAAAGTGTTAGTAAGTGATATAAAGGAAATAGTAAACTTGAAAAAGGTTCTTAAAAAATTATAAATTAACTTAATTTTTTTATTCATAGAGAACATGGAACATACGTGACGAATGAGACTCAAGGTAGGGGAACCGTTCTACTTCCTCTTTTAGTCAAATAATTATTATATGTTATGTATTTTAATTTATATTTTATTATGTTGGGATATGTTATTATATATCCTTATTTATTTACATTTTATTTCCATTTGATGAGATAACCTTTTCTCTCTCATCAACTAATTTTTTGAATTTTTAAGTGACGTAGTTAGGATGTTGAATTTTCAAAAGAGAACTTCTTAACCCAATTTCCATTATTTGGGTTAATCTTAATCTGCATGAATATTTAATCCTAAGATTATGTGATAAATGAATTTTTATATACTATCTTGTATTTAGACATTACATATGTGTACTTATAGTGAATGCACATAATTAAACAATTTTTTTTAAAAATGAGCTTTGTAAGGGACTTCATCTCAATCTCCTTTCATTGTGGCATATTTAGATAATATAAACCTCATTCTTTTACAATGTGTATAATAAAACCCTTTGACTTTTACTTTAATTCAAAGGGGATATTTTTTCTTTGAATAGTTTTAATAAATGACAAAAGGAATGTTTTTAATGTATGTGGAAATAATGAACTCTCTACCATTGTAATCGTTATTTGGCTTCCTCTATAAGACTTAATGTTTTTAAAAGGATTAAAAAACTTTATTCCCTTTTTGGGTGTTTTGGTATTGAAATTTATTTCTGGAATGGATTGATTATTTCAATATCTTGAAATTATTTCTTGTGATTTCAAATGAAATTTTACTAGTGAAATATTGATATTTTTAATATTTTATGTGTTATGATTATATAATGGTACATTGAAATTCGATGGATAGTTATGTGATAAACCAATGATGGGTGGTTACGTGATAAACCAAATGACGGGTGGTTCTATGATAAACCAAGGATGGATGGTTACGTTATAACCACCAATGCATTGGTTATGGAAGTCAACCATATGGCTATTCCATTTGTAATATTGATTTGTAGAAGTCAATAGTATGGTTATTCCATTTAAGTATGATTATGTCCCAAGTTTACCTTTTATATGTTATGTGTTTTTTCTATGGGTTTTATGGTAATATTTTGGTTAAAAAGGGTAATCAATGAGATTTTATTTGGTGTACTATATTTAATACATCTTAGAGGTGAAAAAGATTACATTATAATAAAGTATTCATGGTTTTCATGTTATCACAAGACTAATATTTTTTTTTCTTTATGTATGAATTACTGAGATTTTTTATGCTCATCTCATGTTTTGAAATGTTTTTCATAGGAAATAAGGAAGAGTAGAGCCAAGGATTGGTTTAAGAAAATGTTATGTTTCTAAAACATAAAATGATGTCATGTATCACTTTACAGAGGTTTTATTTTATAAAAAAAATGTATAGTGAGTATAAGTGTCTAATTGTAATATTCAAGTTGTTATGTATGTGTTATGAACTAATTATCTAAAGATATAAAACTAAAAAGATCCTCAATGTGAATTATTAACTTAATTCAATATTATTTAATGTGTAAGGCTGAGGCCTTACATAATGTGAATAATGTTTTGAAGAATTGAAGATTAGATTAGTGAATGATACGATCCCAACTCTACCATCAAGGAATGATGGGTTTGTCACATATAGTGATGCATCAAAGAAAGGACTTTGTTGTGTCCTTATGCATAATTATATAGTTGTTTCCTAAGAATTAAGGCAGCTAATAATTCATGAAGAAAACTATCCTACTCATGATATTGAGTTAGCATTTGTAATCTTTACTTTGAAGATATGGAGACATTATGTCTATGGAGAAAAATGTGATATATATATGGATCATAATAGTTTGAAATATATATTCTCACAGAAAGAACTAAACATGAGGAGAAGGAGATGGATTGAACTACTCAAGGACTATTATTGTTCAATACACAACTACATAGGAAAGGCAAATAAGATAGCTGATGCATTGAGAAGGAAGGATCATATAGTTCTCAACCAAATGAGGATTGCCAAGGATCCTTTATACATGGATCTAGTGAGGAAGAAAAAGGGAATTATAAAAGAAGGTGAAAAATCACTAATTTTTTAAATGGTTGAACAACCATATTTATTAGAAATAATTAAATCTTCATAGTCTAATGATGATAATCTTCAAAAGAAAATTAATGCTGTGAGAGATGGGAAACTGGATAACATCCTGTGTGAATATGGAATTATGAAATTTTGGAAGAGCCTATGTGTTTCCTCTATACCCGAGCTGAAAATAGAGTTATTGGATGGTGATCATATCTCAAATTTTTCTATACACCATGGTAGCACTAAGATGTATATATAATTGAATGAACATTTTTGTCGGGACAAAATGAAGTGAGAAATCGGTGATTATGTATCAAGATTTTAGTTTGTCAAAAAGTGAAGCCTGGGAGAAAACAACCTATAGGAGTCATGCAACCGCTTTTGATTCCTACATGGAAATGGGATGTCATCACCTTGGATTTTTTCACTGGATTACCAAAAATCCAAGAAAGAATGATGATATATGGGAAATTGTTGATCGACTTACAAAATCTTCACATTTACTTTCTATAAGGGAGGATTTTCCACAGAAGTTCCTTGTACTACTCAATATCAATGACGTTTTAAGACTTCATGGAGAACCTCTTTCAATAGTGTCTGATTATGAACCTTTATTTACATCAAAATTCTGTAAAAGTATTCAGAAATCTTTGGATACTGAGATTATTTTGAGTTCTACTTATCACCCTCAAACTGATCGGAAATCTGAAAGGATGATTCAAACTCTAGAATACATGTGGAGATCATGATAACTTGATTTAAAAGGTATGTGGGATAAGTATTTACCCTTTCTATAGTTTTCTTGCAAAAGTAGTTTCCATTATAGCATTCAAATGGCACCATATGAATAAATGTATGGAAAGAGATGTCGTACACCAACATGTTTGGATGAAGTTGGTGAAAGAAAGGTTGTAGGACAATAGCTTGTGGAGGAAACAACATATAATGTGAAGGCTATTCAAACCCATATAAAATAATCTCAAAGTAGGAAAATGAGTTAGGCTGATAATTAAAATAAGGATTTGGAATTTCTAGTAGGAGACCACGTTTTCTTGAGGGTATATCCATAGAAGGTCATTATAAGATTTGGTTAAAAAAAGGAAACTGAGCCCTAGGTACATTGTTCCTTTTGAAATCCTAGAGTGAATTGGAGTTATTTCATATCGTTTGGATAGGCCACCTAGCCTATCTTAAGTAAACAATGTGTTCTATGTCTCATTGTTGAGAAACTACATGCCAGACCCACCGCATGTCCTCACTTATAATGGTATAGAATTGGAACCCAAATTATGTTACTATGAAGAGCCTATCAAGATTATGGAGAGTAAAGAACATGTGTTGATGAATAAAATGACTCGACTGGTAAAGATACTTTGAAAAAATCATAAGATCGAAGAGGTAACATGGGATATTGAGGATCTTATAATGAAAGACCATCTGAATCTTTTTATTATGTAACATTATATAATTTTTAGGACAATTTTTTTGTAGGGGGGGAGAGAATGTAACACCCTAAGGTATAATACATGAAACACTAAGTCTCTAAAAAATAACTCTTTGATGTAACCTATCCAATAAACTAAATTTTGTCACTTATAGGATTTGAATTTTAAAAATATGACACACAAAGTTGTGTTTAGGGTGATGTTTGGAGTCTGATAGAATCTTCTTAATTTTTGGTGAATAGTAACTTACTCTTATGAATAGTAATGTACCCATATGAATAGTAATATACCCTTACAAATAGTAACCTCAACCATTGATGTATAAATAAAATTTAGGCACATTATAAATTAAATAGAACATTTTATAATTTATTGATTAAGTATTGGTATTTTTTGAGTGATAAATATCTAATTATAGTTTTAAATTATTAAGAGGATTTAAAATTAATTTTCATAAAATATAATCCTAAATAAATATTTTTTCCAATGGTTTTGGGATAATTTTAGGAGGCATTGGTTAATTTTTTAATGTATTACAAAATCAATTTTAAATTTAAAATTAGTATTTTTCAATTAAATAATAATTTTATTTCAAAATTAAATAAAAGATATTTAGAAAATTATTTTTATTAAATGGAATTCATTTTTTAATTCTAAATATATAAAAATGACTATGGTGATTTTTTGGGATTTTTCTGAAATATTGAATTTTTAGTGAATAGTGACATACTGTAATTTACTATATATATACATTATAGGTTAAATACATTATTCATTACATCATGGCTGGTGTAATAAACCATTAGTGTGAACTCAAATTTACATATTACTATTATAGGTCCCAAGAATCAGTACTATTGGTTGTTTTTGGCAAAATAATAAAATAACGATTAAAATAATGGGAAAATCTTCTTCTCCTCACTCCCTCTTCTATTCACTCCTATCAAGCCTTGTTCCTAATCTAAATTCTTCCCAATTCTCCTCCCATGATCCTCCCCCACATCCATTAGCCCTTGGTCACATAAAATACCAAAACCTCACTCCTAAAGAGTCTCTCAAGGAAGATAACTTCAAGAGATAAATTCCTCTTCTCATTTCTTTTATTTCGAGTTCCTTTCTTTTATTTTTTTCTCACCTCTAATAATCAAAAATTTATGATAACTCTATTAACTTAAATGTACTAATATATTATTATGGTAATGTAATAATTTATCATCATCCCTCCTTTCCCCTTATTATATACTAGAAATCAAAATACCATCTGAGATGTGTTAATTTATCATATTCAAGGATGACAGGTTTTCAATTTCTATTACTGTCATCAATTGTGGTAATTAAACCATTTTATTATTGAAATAGATAATTATATATTTAATATATCCTATTTAAGGTTTTTTAATCTTTTTTTACAAATATTATTAATTTTTATATCCAAATGAGTTCATTGTGATAAAAAAATATCTAAATAACCCAAACGTTTATCATTAAAGTTTTATATAAAGATTCATATTCACTATAAATAACACAATGAATTTTATAACTATGTAATATTATGTATATTCACTAATAAAATATAACTTATATTCTATACAACCATTCTATTCTTACATTTTATCCATACTCATATATAAGTAAACTGATCATGAAAACCAAGGAAACAAACACTTCCAAACTAAGAAATTGAATATCTTAACCCATAGAAAGTCCATGAATGAAATTAATAAGGATATAATTAATAAATTAAATATATAATAGGTTATATAAATATTAATTAATTAATTTAATTTGGTTATCAAGGATATTAAGATCAAGTGAAGAACACCATCAGACCTAAGGTAAGGGTATTCTACTCGAACCTCTATTTTCATTCAGGTTACTATTATTCTCTAATTACCACAATTAAATACATATTTATTCTTATTCACTAATAAAAAATTAAGTTTGAATTTTCTATATATGTGTACCAACCAGAATCCTTCTTTATTTAATGCGGAGCTAAAAGTTATAAAAGGATCTTTGAAAAACTCTTTATGAAATACAATCCCAATTCAAGGGAATATCTCAGATTCGTAACTATTTTTAAGGGAACTGTATAATTTGTTTTTAGAAACCATTATTTTAATAAATCCGCTCATTTTATTATGAAAAAAATACCTTAAATCACTAGTAGTTTTATAAAATTATTCTTCTAAAATAACTCTTTTTTTCCAAAGTAAAGAGTATTTATCTCAACAGTTACTCAATGATTTTATAAGAGTATTTTCACATATTTCAAAACTATCTTTTTGATTATTTTGTTTAAATATGTTTAATGTTCTATGATATCATCCAATAAATTATATTGAGTTGTTTATGATTAGTTTTATGGTGGATACTCTATCTTGATACCATTCACTGATTTACTCATAATGGTTACTGTTTATGTTTAATGTACGTGGAATGTTATTTATATTTCATATGTTAGTTTAAATATGAATGCATGTGTTGTTTATGTTTATCCCCATTAATAAGAGGAATTCATTTTAATTAGTAAGTGTTAGGTGGGGCATGCTATAGACCCTCAATGCATCGATAGGTCTCATGAGAAAAACTATGGTATGGGCACGAGGCCTTAACAGTATGAATTTTTATGGTCTTGACACGAGGCCTTAACGTTTTGGTAATGATGTCCCATATTACGAATTCCATCATTATTAAGCTAGTAATGGATATTTCATGTGGTTATTAGACTAGTAGAATTTCTATGGTTCTGTTTTTTATGGAATTATTTATTCATCTCTTATTCCTTCCATATCATGTTCAATTTTATTTTTAATAGCATATATTTTTAGTTATTCACCAAGTCTAATGTTTACAATTATGATATCTTAAATTGTATTGAAAACCATTTCTGAGAATCTAATCTCACCCATTTTATTATGTTTTATTTTACCCAGGATGCGAAGTGGTGTATTATAAATGAGTTGTATGTATAAACTTAGAGTTGTGGATGTCCCCAATAAAACTTATATGTTGTATTTCATTTCATGTTGTAATGATAAACATATGTATGATTATGGTTTTTCAAATCTACAAAACTAGTAATTACTTCGGGATTTGAATTTATTTTAATCATTCCAATGTAATAAAATAAGGCACGGACTCAGGGCAACTGGGGTCGGGTCCTTACAATCATCTTCAATGAGAACATTCATTTTTTTCTTATGTTACAACCCTAAACTATATAATAAACAATATAATATAAAAACATAGTATCTATTATTAATTTTATGTTATTATAGTCATGGAATAATATTTATCCATCCTCTTCTCTATCAAATTGGAATCAAAACCAACACTCATGTGAATGGAGGACTATCACCTAACAAACTGATGTAATTGGTTTTCCATTACTATTTCACGTGGAATTTCATAATGATATAACTAATTAATATACATGATACTTAAAAAACAATTATAATTATATAAGTATAAGATATCATCTACCTCCTCACCCTTCCTCTTTTTAAATAATGATAATGTTTCTCGTGCATACGTACGACCAACTGTTTCCACGAAGCAATGTGATTCATTTTTCATGTCCATTTATCATGATTGATTTTAAATTTGAATATAATTAATATGTATGATTTTTATATCATGATTAAAATAATGGATATGATATATCCATGATCAAGATATAAGGACTATAAATGAAAAATCAAAACATACATGAAAAATAAAGCAGTTAACACCCGAAACAATGATAATAATAAAATATTGTTAAGAAAAGGGTGATAAGATATTATAAATGGATAATATATGATATTATATATATGTATATAGTTCTTTTATATAATTATAATAAATGTAAATTTATTATTCTATAGATCACAATCAGTTATCATGTAAGTCTAACTTGTGGTAAGGTGTTTCTTAACTCAATTTCCTTTCATTGAGTTATATCACTTATTTATTAAATATGTTATGCAAATATAATGTGTCAAATGAACTTTTATTATTTTATAAATTATTTCCATATTTTGGGGGTATACATTTTCTGAACATAATCAATTAATATAATAATTCTCACTCTAATTATTTGATCATCATAAGGGATTTCGTCCCAATTTCCACTCCATTGATAAATATTTGGTATTATATACCTATTTACTTTTATGTAGTGTATATACATAATATTTTATGCATTTAACATATATATATATATATATATATTATGATTAAAGATCCAATTAATGTTTAATCACACAAGGGGTTATAATTTAAAAGTTACCAAATAGGTAAGAATGTATTTCAAAAATTTGATTTTTAGGATTTCTTATATTTTTCATTGAAGGAATATTATAATCTATCCTCCAAAAAAACCGTTATTTTTTTATTCTGTAGATATTTAAGGATTTTCAAAGTTTTATTCCAAATTTTCCTCTCTTTGGAACCTTAATCATGTAAATAAATGTTGATAAATAAAAATTGTTCTCTTTTAATTTTTGGAAATAGTATATATTTCTTTTGTGTACATATTTTTCTAAATTGTTTTACAAAAGTCATTTTTTTAAAAAAAAATGATTTATTAAGGACATTTTATGTTATCCTTGACATTTTACATGGTTTTAAAGGATTTTTTATATTGTTTCTAAAACTGTCATTTTTTAATTTCTTTACAAAAATTCAAAGGTAATGTTTCTTTTTAATGTATACTAAGTTAGTAGATTTTCCTACCGGTATAACCATTTTACATTATTTAGCTTATTTTAAATGTTTTAAATAGTTTAAAAAATAAAAATATTTAATAAAATGTAATTTTAATGTTATTCTTCCAATAAATTTTATTCTTAAAAGGATATTATTTAATTATAATACCTATATTTATAGTGAATTGATGGTTATATAGTTTCTATTGATTAATTTTGTGGGCATTGACCATATCTTGAAAAATTCACTTTCTTGTAGTCATTTCCATTGGACATTAAATTTATATCAAATATACATATTATTTATATCATGGATATTATTATTTCTTAAATTGTATACCATATCTATATATGGTGGCTTACTATAAAATTAATTTGATTAACTCAGGAAATATTAATATTACATATTATTTACTCAATAAAGATATTTATTTATAAGGAATATTTTTTATGAATTAAATTGAAAATTATATATATAAGGAATGCATTGGATATACAATTATGGGTGTGGATATTTTATGGATATCCCCTCGATGTATCGGCAAGTATAATGAGGCAAAAAGTTGGCCAAAATTATTAAATGGGATTCTAGTGAGTACCTACCCATCGATTAAACTATCCCGACACAAGAATTTAATGGTAATATATCATGATATCTGAAATCATGATGTCTAACATTAATAATTTCCTTTATTGATAATTTAATTTTTATTATCCATGATATTATTACATTTATATTATCGCTGAATTAATTTTTTTCTCATGTTATTGATTAAATGACATGATTTTTTGGTTATTTACCATGCCATGGTGATTATAACTTTTTTTTTCATGATAGTTTCCACTACACATAATATTTTATGAGAATTTTATCTCAACATTTATTTGTTTTCTATTACACAAGATTTGAAAAAGGAATCATTGAATGAGTTCAAGGATGTGGAATATTTACTTTCAATCTGTTTTATACTTTATTTCCTATGTAAAGTGGATAGAATGTTTATATCTAGCTCTTCAAGACTACCAAACTGATTAGTCCTTCGAGATGAGATCCCCTTTATATTATGCCAATATAATAAAATAGACACAAGCTCTAGGTTACTAGAGTTGGGATTGTAACAGTTGGCATCAGATTCGAGTTTAGTAGAAACCTTTAGAAATTGATTTTAAATGAACATAGCTACTGTGATAATTATGATAATTCCTTATGGTATTTGAGAAATGTTACTTTAGGGAGATTTTTTGTGGCTCAATATTCTTGATGATTATGAACTAATTCAATGTGTTCCATTATTTAGTGATGGAACCTAATGGAATAAAGAGAATAAAAACCCATAGTCAATGTTGTGATTTCCCTGATGAGGAAGCCAATATAACTGGTGTTGTAACTAAGTATATCATGGCCATATTAGGATAGAATATTCAGGTTATTATGAATAAACTTTCATGTATGGAAACACCTATTGTTTTAGAACATGATTCACTTATGTTGGATCATTTCATGTGAAAAAAAGACTCTATATTATAATGGAAATACTAATCCACTGTTATCCTAGAAATAGACTATGTCCCTTGAATTGATATTCTTGGATTTGGGAAGTAATTAATTTGAAAAGTTTATACTAGAAGTGTATTATTTGAAAGGGGATACTAATCAAATGTGGTAATTGATACATAACACTAAAGTGGTTTTCAAAATATAAATCAGGGAATAAAGAACATTTAATGTGATATTCATTGAGAAATACTTCCCTTAAGAACAATAATATGAAATGGGGAGGAATTTACCCACTTTAATGAAAATATTAGAAGAGAGTGTAAAAGAGTATGTGGGTAAACTTACAATATTATCTAAACATGTTGTGGACTACATACATAATCTATAAAGCAATATTTCCCATTTTTTTGATTAGATTAAGATGAGTGTCAAAAGGGAACTCATTTCTCAAAAAATTTCATCATATAATGATATAGTATCAAGTTTCATTAAGACAGAGAAATAATTTTTGAGAACTTCTATCTTTATAGGAAATCAACGGAATAAGAGGCGAACTGAGAACTATGAAAAAGAAACCCATCAAAGAATCATATGGGAAAAAAATCAATTTATATCATGTATAAATTGTAGAAATAAACATCTTGGAATATACTTGAAGGGAATGAGAGTTTGTTAAATGTGTGGAGATAAGGGTTATCTGGATAATGAATCATATGAATATAAATAATCCACTACTTTCTAGTTATTCAACTGTAAATATATGGGAAATTATTCAAAAAAGTTCCCCAAGTGTCAAGGGAACTTACCATAAAAGAATCCAATGGGATACGACCAAGCATATGGAATTAATATAACCAAAGTTTAAGTTTCAATAGATTTGGTGAAAGATACACATATCATCCCCTCTAGGAGTTAATTTTTTTTATTTGATTTAGCTTCTACCAACTATTTTATATCTGAAGAATTTTATAAGGGTATCACATCACCACCTCAATGATTAGATGTTGAGTTGGAACTGAAAACTTATAATACTATGATTATTGCATCTCAATTATATATCCCCTCTCTGATATAAGTTTGTGGGAATGTGCTTCTTCAAAATCTTGTAATTCTCCCTCTAGTTTAATTTGTTGTAATTTTGGGCATAGAATGCCTCTCTCTTAATATCAACCCCATATCAATTATTGAGTAAGGTAAGTTACATTCGATATTTAAAATCAACCTATAATAGTATATAAGTGTAAGGATGAACTTGAACTCCCAATGGAAATTACTTCTATAATTTGGGGTTTAATACCTATTACTGAGGTATATTTATCTCAGATGGTTGGGAAGAAAATCAACATTGAATTTATTCCTATTGTATGAGTGTTTGTTGATTTATTTCTATAAGATTTTCCCAGTCTTCCCCTGAATCATGATGTTGAAATTTCAATAGAACTCATACATGGTGATACACCTATTTCAAATAATACATATAAAATGTCCTTGATTATGTTACAAGAAATAAAGAAGAAAATATAGGAGAATATGGGTAAGGGATTCATTCATCCCAGTGATTCACCATGTGGTGTACCTGTTCTTTTTATTAAAAATATATATGATTCAATGTTTCTTTTCATTAATTATCGGGAACTTAAAAAAATCACTACTAAAAACAAGTATCCACTATCACATATTGATGATTTTTTAGATCACTTATAAGGAGCTCAATGTTTTTTAAGATTTATGTTTGATCTAGATATCATCATATAATGGTCAATGAGGATATACACAAGAAAACCTTCCATATATGGTATAGTCATTATAAATTTATAGTAATTATATTTGGGATTATTAATTCTAATGATATCTTCATGGATTTAATGAAGAGAGTATTTAGAAATTACCTTGATCATTCTGTGGTAGTCTTTATAGTTTATATTATTATATATTCAAATAGAAAAAAAGAGCATGATGGAAATTTGAGGATTGCGCGTATAACCCCAAAGAAGGAGAATCTATATTCTAAATTTAATATGTATAAATTTTGGATAAAAAATTCTCATTCATAGGTCATATAATTTAATGATAGGGTATATCAATGGATCCTTAAAAGATGGAAGTTACTGAGAAATGGTCTAGAGTGAACATGATAACTGAGATACATAGTTTTCTTGGGCAGATTGGATACTACCAGTGGTTTGTGAAATATTTATCATGGCAATAAAATATACTCACCAAGTTGACATAGAAGGGATCTAATTTATTGAGGACAGATTAATATGAGGATAATTTCAAAGAATTGAAGAGAAGCTTGGTTGGTTCCCCTATTCAGAAACAAACATGAAGTATAAAAGGGGTTCTGATATATAATGATGCATAAAGGAAGGAACTAGGATACATCCTTATGTATAATGATATGTTTATAGATATGACTATTTCCAATTGAAAAATCATGAAAAAAATTATCCAACTCTTAATTTGGAGTAGGTATTGGTATTTTTTTCATTGAAGATACAGAGGTATTATATGTACGTTAAAAGATGAAATATATGTATTGATTATAAAATATTGAAGTATATATTTGTAAAAAATAGTATATTATGAAATAGAGAAGATGGTATAAGTTTATCAAATATTATGATTTCTCAAAACATTTCCACCTTGGGAAGGTGAACAAGGTGACTAATACTCTGAGTCAGAAAGACTAAGCTAGTTTATCCCTGATAAGGATTGAAAGAGATCCAATATTTTTGTATTTGAAGATTTTGGATCTTAAAATATTGAGGAAAGGGGACATATATTTTCTTTCATAGATGAATGTTCTACCAAACACCCATGAGAGGATTAAAAAGGCACCTAAGGATAACGTGGAATTATAGAAGAAGGCGAGGAATATTCTTGAGTTTAACATTGATCATACTGGATTAATAAGGTTCAAAAACTATGTATGTGTTATTTCAATACCATACTTTAAGGAGTAGTTTGATGAAACACATAATTCATCTGTCTCTTTTCATACTAGAAGTATGAATATGTATGGAGATCTATAAGAGTAGTTTTGGTTGGATAACATTAAAAATGATATTGTAGAGTATGTATCCCGATACTTGGTGTGTTGAAAAGTTAAGGTTGAGAGATAGATTTTTAAGGGGATTCTATGATCACTAATCATATCAGAATGTAAAAGAGAAAACATTACCATTGATTTATTCATGGGACTCCCTAAAACATCTAAATAGAATAATGATAATTTGGTTATAGATGATCCCCTTATAAAATTAGTGCATCTTGTCACTGTTAGAGTAGATTTATCTCTTGACCATCCCACTAAAATATTCATTAAGGAGGTTTCAGGATTTCATGGAGTATCACTATTAATCATATTTGATCAGGATATGAGGTCTACCTAATTTTTTTGGTGAATAGTCGGGATTTTGATACAAAGTTGAGCTTCAGTACTTTTTAACATCCTCAAAGATATATTTAGTCTAATAAGACCATTTAATCTCTATAAGACATGTTGAGAGCTATCTGTATATATTTCAAAGGTGGTTGGGATCGACACATTACTTTGCTAGAATTTTCCTACAATAATAGATTTCACTTAATCATTCAGATGGATAGTTATGAATCCCTCAATGGGAAGAAGTGCGAAACTCCAATGTTTTGGGACAATGTTAGAGAATGAAATCTATTAGTACCCGATCTATTTGAGGAAATGGAGGAGATTAGGGCCATTCAACAATACATGAGGGTAGAATATATTCGATAATAAGGTTATGATGATAATAGCTAGTGAGATATAGAGTTAAAAGTTGGTGATAAGGTATTCCAATGAATATCTCATTGGAATAAGGTTATGTGATTTGGAAATAAGGGAAATATGATCCTTATATTTATCAGTCCCTTTGAAATTCTTGGAAAAATCCGGATGATATCTTATCGTTTGGTTCTACAAATGAATCTATATTAAGATCACGATGTGTTCCATGTATCATTATTGAGAAAGTACGTACATTATCCTTCACACATACAAAAATAAAAGTTCATACCTCTAGTGAAAGATCTATATTATGAGGAAAAACCATTAGAAATTATGGATTTTAGAGAGAAAGCAATAAGAAACATGACCACAAATCTAGTCAAGGTTTTTTTTTGTGAAACCATAAATTTGAGGAAGCTATGTGGGAAGAGAAGGATATGATATGGTATAATTATATATATATTTTATATTAGAGGGATGTAATTTATTAGAAAAAATTATTTTAAGGGGGTGAGAATGTAACACCTTGATATTTTAAGATATACTTTTCTTTAAATAAATCTAATTTTTTTAATAGCTTTCTTTTCACACTACACCGAGTTAGAAAAAACCATGAAAAACTATTGAAATATTTTTGTGTCATAGTTATATAATTTTTTAAATACAAATTTCAATATTAGCAGGGTATAATTTTTTTATATCTTTCAAAAAAGATTTATTTTTTAGTGAATAGTGAAATATACTGATTTTTGTAAAATTTTCATTTATTTTCTCTAAATAAAGTACTTTAAAAGTCCCATTATATAATAAAATTTGTATTAAAGTTATATAAGATCAATTTTATGTTATATAATCTAACTAATTCCATTTAGATCATTAATTTACATAATTTTAACATAAGTCAATTTTTAGGCTAAAAACACATTTTTTTTGGAAAACCATTTTTATCGTATTTTGCGGGTTTATTTTTAAATTAATTAATAAAAATTATAGTATTATAATTTGATACAAATTTATTCCATATTAATAATCAGGAGGTTACAATTTTTTAAATATGAACTTTTTATTTCTAGGCATTAGGAATAGTAACCGTAGTAAAATTTATCAACATGGTAAATGGTAAATCCAGTAATTAAGGTAAAAAATAATATGATATGGAATTATAAATTTATCCAAAAATTTCCTTCTTATCATTGGAAAAAATTTATTTGAACATATCTATCCAAACTTCTAATATATGGAATTTTGGTTCTATTTTCCTTTAATAATGTAATTTATATTATTTTTAGTGAAGAAGAATAAAACATGTCACTCTATCTCCATTAAATTTATCTTATAAGTTAATATATGGATAAAAATAAGTTGTTAATGAAAATTAAATGTAATTTTTTTACATAATTAATCTATTTTTATGATGTTAATTAATTTATATTTTTAGTGTTTATTTAATTATCTTAAATGATTATATAACGCTGACACAATGCTTATTCAAGTTGTGGGAAAATAAATGTAAATAATTTTGAAACATTAGAACTAATATTTTTGGGATAAATTATGGTTCCAAAATAATTTTATGAATAATAATAAGAATTTATTATTGGTGGTTAAAATTATTATATTTTAATTATATCTTTTTCTTCATGTCATTAAATTCAAATTATATAAACAATTTTTAAAATGACTTTAATAGTATTATATGTTAAATAATATTTTATTAAATTATTTAAAAATTATAAAAAATATTTCAATAGGACAAGTATAACTAAAGTAAGTTTAAAATTTCATCTCTTGGATAATTATGATAGTTATTTTACCTTATAAGTAAAATTATAACCCTTTAATATTGAAGAATAAATTACTGCATTTAAGGTTAAAATTGTTTAATGAAGGTGTTAAACCAAAAGATAAGGTTTAAAATACCACTTAAACCAGTAAATTTTCTTGAATATATTTGTACCATATCCTATATTGTATTCCAAATTAGGTCTATTTGGTTTCACTTTCACATGAAAATGAATTTATTAAACTTAAATCTTTTTATTAATTCAATGTGTGCCCTTTTATTCAATATAAGAGGCACCACCTATCATCTATTATATTCCACACATAAAGTTGATGATCTCAACCAAATACTATAAAAAATGATTCTAAAAAAAGTATCCAAGTTACAGAGGTTATTTTATCCCTAAAAGACCAACACTAGGTCCCTTAATAAGAGATCTAATAGAGTTCTTTAAAAGAAGAGGTAATCATTTTCACAGAGAACTTTCAGTTTCCTCTTCTTTTAGCACATTAAATTATTTAATAACCATTAAAAGATATAATAAAATTAGTATATACCATATAATGAGATGTTATTATGTTTATTTAATAATATTTATCCATCTAATTCTCTATCAAATGGGAAACAAAACCATCTATTGTGTGTACAACGGACTATCTTCTGACTAACCAATGTAATTTATTTTCGATTTTCGCCTCTCATGGATTGTTATAATAAAGGAAATAATGAATATATATGATAATTAGGAAATAATTATAATTATTTAAGTATAATACATCATCTAATTCCTTACCCTTCCACCCATTAAAATGTTATAAGGTCACTCATGCGTACGTATAACCTAACATCTCCACAAAGAAATGTGATTCATTTTTAATGTATGTTTCTCAAATTTGATTTCAAATATGTTTATAATGAATATATAATCTGGTTATATAATAATTAAATTTATTGCTTTGGTATAACCATGATCAATATACAAGGAACATAACTGCCTAACCAAAGTATACATGAAAAATGAAGCAGATAACACCCAAAACAATTTTAATAATAATATATTATTAAAAAATGAGTGATAAGATGTTATAAATAGATCATATATGATATTACATATATATGGTTATGTTATATAAATATAATAAATATAAATTTATTATAATTTAGTTTAAAACCACTTATGAGTAATGTCAAACTTGAGGTAAGGGGTTTCTTAATAGAATTTCCTTTCATTGAGTTATATCACTTCTTTATTGAATATGTCATGAAAAGATCATGGGTGAAATGACCTATTAATATTTTATATTTTATTTACTCTTATTTTTTTTTGATATAAATTTGTTACACATAATCACTTAAGGGAATAATTTTCACTCTAATGATATGATCTTAGTAAGGTATTTTTTTCTAAATTTACACTACACTAAGAAATATTTGGTAATATGCACCTATTTAATTTTATGCCGTGTATATAAAAACCATTTTATTTATTTAACCTGAATATATATTTTTTCATTATGAATAAAGTTTCATTTCAAGTTTAAAATTTCAATGGGTTATAATTTAAAAGTTACCAAAGATGTAAGAATTTATTTTACAATCTCATTTTTAGGATTTCTTATATTTTTCATTGAAGGAATATTATAAACTATCCTTTATAAGATCTATATATTTTATTATTCTCAAGGAATTGAAGGAGTTTACATGTTTTATTCCAAAATTTCATTTATTTGGAACTTGAATCAAGAAAATAAGTGTTTAAAAGAAAATCTGATCTGTTTTCTCTTTTGATCAAGTATATTTTTCTTTAATGACCATAATTTTATAAATTATTTTATAGAAGTAACTTTTATTTAATAAAATGATTAATTAAGGAAATTTTATGTTTGAATTTAATTTTTAATGTGTTTTAAAGTAATATTTCTAATTTTTTATAAAATTTCCATTTTCTACTTTCCTTACAAAAAGTTAAAAAGAATGTTTAATTTTAACATATATGATGTTAATGTATTTTTCCACCGCTATAAACATTTTATACTATTTAGTTTCTTATTAAAGTTTTATATCATTTTACAAAGAAAAATATTTAATGAAATATAGTTTTAATTTTATACTTCCATATTATTTTATTCTTTAAAGGACATAATTTTGATATATAACCTATATTTTCGGTGAATTGATGGTCATATTTTATCTCTTGATTAATTTTGTGGTCATTTCATTTCTCGTGAAACATTCACTTTAATTTAATCATTTTTCCTGAGAAATTATATTTATCTTAAATATTTATATTCTTTGTATTATAGATATTATTATTTCCTAAATTTGATACCATTTCTATATATGGAGGTTTACTATGAATATTTTTTGGTTGAATAGGAAAATATTAATGTTTTGTATTGTCTACTCAATATAGATATTTGTTGATAAGGTATATTATTTATGAATTAAATTGACAATTTAATATATGAGGAATGCATTAGACATGTAGTAATGAGTGGGGCCTTATTATTGATTACCCCATGATTTATCAACTAGACAAATGAGATAAACCAGCTGGTCAAAGTTATTAAATGGTTGTTTTGTGTATACCAAACAATCCGTTAAATTATCTTAGAAAAAGGCCTTGATGTAAATATATCATGATGTCTAAAATCATGACATCAAGAATTAATAATTTACATCATTTAGAATTTTATTATTATTATGATTATTATCCATGAGATTAATTCATTGATATTATCCATGGATGCATTTCATGCTCAAGTTATTGATTAAATGGAATGTATTTTTAGTTATTTACCTTTCCTTATTGATGATTCCTTATTTATTCATGATAATATCTACTATACGAAAACCTTACCAAGAATATGAGATAACCATTTATTTTTTTCCCTTTCCCAAGGATATGAAGAATAAATCTTTGAATGAGTTCAAGGATGCCAAATATTTACTTTTACAATGATTTATATTTTATTTAAAATGTTAAATTGGAAGCATATTTTTAAATGGTTCTTCAAGGATACTAAACTGATCAATACTTTGATATGTGATCTATTGTATCTTATAAAAATTTAATAAATTATACATCGGATCTACGTTACTAGAGTTCGGGTTTTTATAGTTGGTATAAGAGGCATGTTTAGTGGAAACCTTGTGTAGGGTAATATGTCTAATTAATGTAAGGAAAAGAAAGAAACCACTACAGTATATCTATGTGAGGATGAACCAAAATTAAAAATGTCAATTACTTCCATAATTTGTGTTTTACCAAATATTCACGAGGGATATTTATCTTATTAGTTGGGGAGAAACTCAATAATAAATATATTCCTATTGCATGAGAGTTTGTTAATATATTTCCTAAAGAGTTTCCTAGTCTTCACCTGAATTTTGAAGTAGAGTTTTCAATAGAACTCAAACCTGGCGCTACATCTATTTCAATGAATTAAAATATAATAACCTCGATTAAGTAATAGTAATTGAATAATCAACTCTTGTAGAATCTATATAATGTATTCATCCTCGTGTTTCACCATGAGGTACACTTTTTTCGTTTATTAAGAATAATATGTGTCAATGTCTATTTGAATTAATTATTATAAATATAAAAAATTATTATTAAGAACAAGAATCCCCAAACTTGTATCGATGAGCTGCTTGAAAAATTATGAGGAGATCAATGTTTTTCCTAGATTGATCTTCGATCAAGATATTATCAGCTAGCGGACAAGAAAAACTGTATACCCAACATATAATTTTGTATGAGGTATGATCATTATGAATTTATAGTAATGGTATTTAGACATACCAATTATCATGATATATTCATGGATTTAATGAATAGTGTCTTAATAGATGACCATAATTAGTTTTTGGTAGCCTTTATAGATGTTATTCTTATATATTCTAAGAGAAAGGAATATAATGAAAAAAATTTGAGGATTGTGTTGATGACCCTAAAGAAAGATAATCTATATGCCAAATTTTCTCTCTATGATTTTTGGCTACAAAAAGTATCATTATTAGGTCATATAATTTAATGTGAGGGTATATCTATAGATCATTCAATGATAGAAGTTATTGAAAAATAACCTAAACCAACCACGTTAACCAAGATCCATAGTTTTCTTTGGATGGATGGATACTTTTGAAACATTATAATAGATTACCACTGACTATCGAACTATTTTGAATTAAAAGGTAGACAAGTCACTATGCATTGATGAATATGAGCATAATTTTTAATAGTTCAAGAGAAGTCTGGTTATCAAGAATGTACTTAAACTTCCCTATAGTGGAGAAGGGTTTGTGATATATTTTGATTCCTTAAATAAGGGACTCAAAAGCATCCTCATGCAGAATGATAGGTGATAACTTATTCATCTATCCAATTGAAAATTCATAAGAAAAATTACCTAACACATGATTTGGAGATGGAAGTGGTAATTTTTTCATTAAATATGTGTATTCATTATCTTCATGGTGAAAAGTATAATATATAAAATGATTATAAAATCTTGATGTATATATTTACGTAGAAAGAGTTTAATATGTTCCAGGGAATATGGATGGAGTTCATCATAGATTATGACTACTCTATATATTACCACCCTGAGATGGTGAACAAGGTGGATGATTATTTGAGTTAGAAAGACCATGCTAGTTTTTCCAAGATGGGCATCGAAAGAGGTCTATTATTTATGAATTTTCAGAAGCTGTGTCTTGAAATTAGGAAGAATGGGGATAAATCATATCCTTATCATATAAATGTTTAACCACCCATCCATGAGAGTATTAATAAGGTGTAGAAGGATGATCCGGAATTATAGAAGAAGGTGAGAAATGTTCCTGATTTCAACCATGATCATGCTATAATGATAAGGTTTAGTAACCAAGTATGTGTTCTGTTAATATCCAACTTGAGGAAGGGGTTGCTTGATGAAGCTTATAATTCATCATTCTCTAACTATTATATAAGTAAAACAAATTATAGAGATTCAAAACAGTATTTTTGGTCGGATAACAAGAAAAGGGATATTTCAGATTTTATATCTTGATGCATACAACATTATCAAGTTAATATTGAGAGGTGTAATTCAAATGAGATGTTATAACCATTACTCACATGAACATAGAAATTGAAAAAAATTACAACATATTTGATCATCAGTATCACCAATCCATGAAAAGAGCATAATTATATTTGGGTTTTAGTCAATCTCTTTATGAAATATTTACACTATTTATATTAGAGAATATTTCTATCCTGATCAACATACATGTTTATAAAATTAGTAATTCTTGAGATTGCAAGGATTTCCTTTATCAATCATATACAATTAGGATCTAGTATTTACCTTGATGTTTTAGAGAAGCCTAAGGATCTGGATACAAAGGTGTGTTTTAGTACCGCTTATAATTCTTAGGTAGATAGTCAATTTGAGAGAAATATTCGAAATCTACAATACATGTTGAGAGAATTATCTATGGATTTCAAAGGTTTATAGTATTAAAACCTTATTTTGATATACTTTTATTACAAATATAGCTTTAAATTGGGAATTAAAATGGATCCTTATGATTATCTTTGTACATGGAAGTGAAAAACCCCAACATGTTGGGATTGAATTGGAGAAATAAAACTATTGGGACATGATCAATATGAGAAAATGGTAGAGAAGATTAGATCCATTCCACAATACATGAGGGAGGATTAGAGTAAATAAAAAGGTTATGCTAACAATCATTAATGATATCTAGAGTTAAAAGTTGGTGAAAAATTATTCATCTGAATATATACTTAGAATAAGGTTATAAAATTTAGAGATAAGGGTAAGAAAATCCCAAGATTAATAGGTTCCTTCAAATTTCTTGATCATATCAGGATTATAGCTTATCATTGGGAACTTCAACAGAATCTATATTAAGTTAACGATGTATTCCATGTATCTATCATGAAATAGTATATACCTGATCCTTTAAATACACTAAACTTATAGGTAACATCTCTTGAGTAAGATATGTATTATGTGGAATAATCGGTGGAGATTCCGGACTGTAGAGAGAAAGTGTTATAAAACAAAACCACTCATCTTGTCAAAGTTTTATAAAGAAAACATAAATTTTGGGAAGTTATTTGGGAACCTAAAGATGTAATCAGGTATAATTATCCACAATTTTTTGTATGAGAGTGATGAAATTTTGAGGTTGAAATTCATTTATGGTGGTATAATATAACACATCAAGATTTTATGATATATATATCTTTAAATAAATATAATTTATTTGATAGCTTGATTTATACACAACACCGAATTTAAAAAAATTATAAAAAACTATTGAAATATTATTATGTGATAGTTATATTATTTTTTGAAATCAACATGTTAATATTATCTTAGGTTGAATTTCAGTAATTTTTCTAAAAAGATTTATTTTTCTCTGAATAATGAAAAATGCGGATTTCAATAAAAATTTATTTTTTATTTAAATTAAATAATTTAAAATTTAATTTATATTTTGAATTTCTTATTAAGGTTATATAAGATCCATTTTATTTAAAATAATCTAGTTAATTTCTTTAAAATACTCATTTTACAAGATTTTGATATAAGTCAATTTTTTGGCATAAAACCACATTTTTCAGGAAAACCGTTTTTTCACAACAATTTGTGGGGTTATTTTTAAATTAATTTATGAAACTTATTGGATTTGAATTTGATAATTATGATTTTATATTTTGAATCCTGAGGTTCCAATTTGGAAAATATTTTTGTTATATTTTTAAGAATTTCGAATAGTAATGATAGTAAAATTTATCACCTCGATAAAGGGTAAATCAGATAATTAATTTTAAAAAGAATGTAATAAAATGGTTAAAATATATCCAAAAATTTAATTTATTTCATTTTATGGGGTTAATTCTAATATATCCATCCTAAATTATAATATACAACATTTTTGTTCTATCTTCCTTTAATAATGACATTTATATTATTTTAAGTAAAGAAAAATACCAAATGTCACTCTCTTGCCTTCAAATTTATCATATAAGTTCTTATAAGGATAAAAATAAGCTATGAATGAATATTAAAGGTTATTTTATTCATAATGAAACTTTTATTATTATGTTAATTTCTTTATATTTTTTATTTATTATATAATAATTTTAAACACTTATATAATGCTCATATAGTGCTTGTGAATGTTGTTGAAAAATAAAAGTTAATAATTTTATAACATTAAAACAAATGTTTTTGCGAAGAGTTATGGTTACAATATAATTTTATAGTTAATAATAATTTATTATTTATGGATAAAAATATTATGGCATAATTCCATATTTTTCTTGATGTCTTTAAAGTCGAATTATGTGAATAGTTCTTAAAATGATTTCAATAGCATTTTATATTAAATAGTATTTTATTAAATTATTTGAAAATAATAAAATTATTTAAACAGAAAAAATATATTCATAATTGGTCTAAAATTTCATCCCTTTTCCATTAATTATATTTTTTTCATTATAAGTAAAATAATAACCCCTTATGATTGAAAAATTCATTACTGCGTTTAAGGTAAAAATTATTTAACGATGGGGTTAAAACAAAATATAACGTTTAAAATTCCACTAAAAACCATTAAAAATATATTTTTTTGGATATATTTCAACTATATTATAATCAATATTTAAATTATTTCCATTTAACCCAACTTTTACATGAATATGAATTTATTATATTTAATTATTTTTATTAATTCCTCGTGTGTACTTTCATTCAATATAAATAGGTACCGCCTCTTCTATCTTCTAATCACCACCTATATCCACTTATTTAATCATAAAACCACCAAGAAATATTCTAAATACAATTATCCAAAGTTTAGAGGTGTTATTTTCCCAGAATACCCACCCCATGTCTCTTAATAGGAGATGCAAATGAGCGCTTTCAAAGAAGATGTAATCATGTTCACCAAGAACATTCATTTTATTATTACTTTTCCACCTTCAATTATGTCCTAAAAATTTCAATATAAAAACATAAAAATCTCAAATATACTAATATTTTATTATATTAATCTAATAATATTTATCTATCTTCTTCTCTATAAAATGAGAAGCAAAACCATTTCTCGTGTGTACAATGGACTACCACCCCACAAACCAATGTAGATTTTCTCCCATTACCACCTAACATGGATTTTCATAATGGTATAAATAATGAATATATATGATATTTATAACACAATTATAATTTTTTATTTATAATATATCATTTAATTCATAACCCTGATACCCTTTAAAAATGATAACATTGCTCATGCATTTGTATGACTAACCATCTCCATGAAGCGATGTGACTAATTTTTCATGTACACTTTTCATGGATGATTTTAAATATGTATATAATGAGTAATTATTATTTTTATATAATTATTAAAATTATAAATATGATATAACCATGAACAATATACATTGACCATAACTACCGAATCAAAATATACATGAAAAAAAAGAAGTGGTTAACACCCGAAATAATGATAATAATAATAGAATACTAACAAACGGATGATAAGATGTTATAAATGGATAATATATGATATTATAGATATGTATATGGTCATATTATGTAATTATAATAAATTTAATGTTATTATACAAGTGGTTAAATTAATTATGATGCAATTCAAACCCGAGGTAAGGGAGTTCTTAACTCAACCTGATTTCATTGAGTTATATTGATAAATCATTGAATATATTATTCCAAGATTATGTGCGAAATGAAATAAGAATATTTTATAATGTATTTACTCTTTTTTGTGTGTAGATATAAATTTTTTATAAATAATAATTAATAGAATAAATCTTACTCCAATGATACAATCTTTGTAGGGGATTTCATCTCAATCTATACTCCATTGAAACATATTTTGTATTATGCACAAATTTTCTTTTATGTGGTGAATATAATACCTCCTTTATTTATTTAACATGAATATATATTTATTAATTATTATTAAAATTTCAATTCAAGTTTAATATTTCAGTGGGTTACAATTTAAATTTTACCAAAGAGGTATGAATTTATTTTACAATATCATTTTTGGGGATGTTTATATTTTTAATTGAAGGAATATTATAACATATTATTCATAAAATCCATATTTTTTATCTATTTATTTAAGGTGTTTCCTTGTTTTTGTCTTACTCTTACTTTATTTTTTCCTTAATCAAGCAAATAAATGTTTAAAAGAAAAGGCGATCTGATTTCTCTTTTTATTGGGTATATTTTTATTCTATGTCCATATTTTTATTATTTTTTTTACAAAAGTTTGTTTTATTTTGTGAAATTAATTATTTAAGATTTTTTTATTTTTTTTAAATTTTTTAATGGAATATTTCTAATTGTTTTTGAAATTTTGTTTTTGAATTTATTTAATAAAAGTAAAAAAGAAATGTTTCTTTCCAACATATACACCGTTAATGGATTTTACCAATACCATAACTATTTACTCTATTTTGATTATGTTGAAAGTTTTCAATGGTTTTAAAAAGAAAAATCATTAATGAAATCATATTTTAATGTTGTACTCCCATTTTCTTTTATTCTCCAAAGGACATTATTTTATTACAAAACCTATATTTCTGTTGAATTGATGGTCATATTTTATCTCTTGATTAAGTTTTTGGTCATTAAAATTCTATAAAAACATTCACTTTTTGTGATTAATTTTCATTTGAAATTAAATTTCTATTAAACATCCATATTTTTTGTGTCATGGATATGATTAATGCCTAAAAAATATACCATTTCTATATATGGTACATTACTATGAATGTTATTTCATTATCTAGGGAAATATTAATACACTTTATTCTTTACTAAATACATATATTTATTAATATGGAAAATTGTTTTTTAATTAAATTGATCATTAAACGTATTAGGAATGCATGAGATATACAATTATGGGTGTGTCCTGGTTATAGATAGCCCCTCGATGCATTGATAAGTCATATGTGAAAATATGGATTTCCAAACTTACTAAATGGTTTTTTAGTGTATACCTATCCATCAATTTAATTATCTTGGAACGAGGCCTTGAACATAAGATACAATGTATTCTATAATTAAAAATTTACTTTATTTATAATTCAGTTATTATTGTCCATGATATCACAACATTGATATTATCCATGGATGCGTTTCTTTCTAAAGTTGTTGATTTAATTGAAAATGCTTTTAGTTATTTACATTTCTCTATTGACTATGCCTTATTTATTCATGATAAATTCCACAATATGTAACTCTTAATGAGAATTTTATATTATCATTTATTTATTTTCCATTCCCTGGGATATGGTGAAGGAATCTTTGAATGAATTTAAGGATACATAATCTTTACTTTTACTATGTTTTATATTTTATTTCCAATGCAAAACAAGAGTCATGTTTACATGTAGTTATTAAAAAACTACTAATCTGATTGGTTTTTTGTGATGAGATCACTTATATCTTATAACAATTTAATAAAGTAGACACAATCTATGGGTTATTATAGTTGGGGTTTTTACAAACCCCATACCCATAGTTCCTCTCACCTGCATATGAGTAAATAATATTTATAGGATAAACTTACTAGGTGGAAGGAGGTGGTTTAACTTTAGAGTCGAGGTGAAACCAAAAAGAAGATACATAGCTAAACAGGTGGAATACTTTAACTTGAACATATCTTAATTCATGAGTTATTCTTATGAGGTAAAATTTTATTTTTTCATCCTCTCAATGAACTAACCATTTGAAAAAATCATTATAATTACACATAGATTTATTTTATAGTTATCAAGTTCATGTTTAATTATTTATGTTTATTGAATGATTTATCATAATTTTTTATGTCTATAATATCACCTATATATAACATGATTACTAACCTACCATGCTAAATAATGGGAAAATTCACCATGTTCCTACATATATGATGTGTAGAATGATGATGGAATTCATTAGGTTCTCTCCCACATACCTCATGGGATAACAATGATAACAACCATGTGATTTCTTTCCACCCACATTGAACGATGATTGGACTACAACATGATCACCCTCCAACTGCACTATTTTGATCACATGAAAATTCAAAACATATCCCTCGTGATCATTCATTTACTATGTGACTAAGAAGAAACCATTCATCATATTCACCCATATAATCAATGAAATTATCAGTTGAAAAATACCGGTGAAGGCACCCACAGTCGTACACTCCCAACTGCATAACCTCGTATTCTAAAAAAAATTATTTTATATTTCCTATGAATACCCTAGTTCCCACTTAAAGAAAAAATGGATTCTTTAAGGGAGAATAAAAGGATAATCAAAGGAGAATGAGATAAATAAATTCATAATAATGTAATTCCAAAAATTAAAAAAATCATGTGAAGTCATTTCTATAATAAAGCCTATACCACAACGGTTTAATATCTAGACTATTATGTGTATATTTCTATGATACATAGTCTGTATACTGAATACTATCATGAATGAATCCTCCACACGGTTATAACCATGCAATATTTATACTGCTCGACTACAATGTTTGGAAACATTCACTATGCACCTACTATGTCTTAATAGACCCCTTCATGGGTGTACTAAAAATGATTGACTCCCTTAGATGTTTTAAACATAAATAAAATCATGTAGTCCCATGAATTCTACCTATCAACCATGTGGACCTCCCTTCATCATGAACTTTTTAGGAATATTTTCCTCCATCACAAACCTACATACCACATGATCCTACTCCCCTATTCCTACCTATCATGTGGGATGACCTTCCCACTGTGAATAAGATTAGATTAGGTTCTTGGTGGTATCTTTAGTCAATTTAGAGTGGTAGGTATCCAAAGCTAGCATAATACCTAAATATAACCCTCCATTACCCTACCTAAGAGGGAGACTCTTTCATCTCTCCCTGAATATTAACATGAAGTGTGATTGGAGGATAATCCTTCTACTAGGTTTCATCCCAAACTCTCCACACCTTAAACTAAGTCACTTATTTGTTTAAATATTATAGGGTAACCTCATATGCATAAGCGCTGCTCAATATTCTATTTTGAAACCTTTTAGGACCTATAAATCCCCAAAATATGATTGTAAACATCATGAAAATTGTCCCTATCACATTATGTTCAACTGCATGGCCTACACCCAAGTAATATATTGTAAAATTGAATGGAATTGTCCTTTCCACATGATATTAAACTACATGTTATGGTCCTATTTCACAAACTAAAACTACAAACCATGAACTATGTGGCCTTTATTCCGATCAATTAGGATATGTAGGATGCATCCCATAGGTTCAAACCTAACTTCAGTATCCCTCCTTTATCATCCTCAGGGAGCCATATTCTGCATGGACCAAATTAGTCCTTCCTCATTGGGTTATATCCTTGGTGAGACGAAAGATCCATTTCACCAGGTCTATATTCCTTGGGAATTTCCACTATAAGAATGCTCTACATAGAGAGAAATATCCTTTCCATGTATCAACATATTTCATTCATTAGGCCATATTCATGATGAAACCACACTATGCTCTGTAGGATATATCCCCGCTACCCATGTCAACGTCAAACCTTATAAGTCCATATTCCATTTGAATCTAACCTAATATCATTGGTACATACTACATTGCTGGAAAAATGGAAAGGGCCACTCATGAATAAGTACCACACCATCCATTTCTATGTATCTTTCACCTAGAATAGTGTATTCAGAATGAATTTAAAAAGATTGGATTCGATCTTTGTCACACAAACTTAAAGGGTATATAGTCTCTCATTAAATGGAACTGAACTATATGGGTTATAATTAATTTCATAAAGACAAACATGAAGCTCCTATTATGGGCTCAATCTAGATACCATATACACTTATCATTTCCCTAGATGATGATAAAATATAGAGCACCCATCTACGTGGATTTAAACCATAGTAACTTAAAATTGAGAATCACTGATAAATAAATTAAATATTGATAACTTTAATACATACATATATTCAAATTGATGTGGTACCTATGATATGTGGTAGAGTTTTAAATTAACTCTTTTTGATGACCAAATTGCTAGAATATGGGTAACTGGTCCTCTATTAGGACTTGAAATGGATTCATAGATATGACTTAAATATTTAAAAGAGTCTACAAGTAGGTAAGAATCCCATCAAAAGGTGTGACAAGCCTTAAATCTAACCCTCTCAACCAAATCACATTTTTAGTTATTACTGGTAAAGTCTTAGTGACCACCTATATTTTGAAAGCTAGTCTACCATGACTCAAAACCTAAATCACCCTGCAACATGAATCGTGCATCAATGTTTTCATCATAAACAAAAATAGTGAACCCAATATTAATCCTTTAACCATAAAAGTGATTTTTGACCATTACTTTTTACTTATGATACTTCATTGATGGGTTTTATTGTTAATGTTTTCTGATATTCTCAGCACTGTCAGAACTCTCCTCAATCCAAACTAATGGTGTCATCTCAAAAATATACATATTCCTCAACAACTGTGAAAGTCGGGACCGCATCGAACCAGAAAGTGATGTCACCAATGAAAAATATCATGTCGTAATAGATGTGTTAGTTTGGGATTAATATTTAAATGGTACTTTCCCAATACTTGAGGTTACATGTAAAGCCTTTCCCAAAATTAATCCCCACCTACCATTCATTCAATGATTGATAGTGGGGTAGATACATGTGGAACCTATCAAAATTTAAAATCACTTTATAAGCCTTTACCCATAGTGAAATAATATGAACCTCCCTTATATTAGAGAGGTGGATTAAGAGGTTGACTATGAACTCACTTTAGTTAAATTATCTCCTCATAGGACTTATTTCTACTGTCAGCATTTTTAGCATCATGTGACATTAACTTCTCAGTACCCTTTTGAGGTTTCCACTTGATAGGTACCTACTTTGGTCATAAAGACACAAGTATCTTGGAGATATCACCAAGTGAGGCAGTCCACCAAACATAAAGAGTAGGCTTATATCTCTAGTTCCACTAAAGGATTCCTCTAATATTCTTTGATGGAAATTTGAAATCATTATCATATACCTATTCAAACATAGTATTCCACCATCATATCTTGGTAGGACTAGAGGAACTACATTATCATATCCTAAGATACAGTAAGGGGTCAATCCATATTCCCTCTCCCACCCATCAATTTTTTCAGTATCGATAAGAAACAACTGAAGAATATTTTTTTTTATCTTGACATCAATTAGAGGGTATAAATATATTTATTCCATCATATATGAATCCCATTTCCATATTCCAACAATAGATAGAGGACAAGAATGGGAAAATATCCCAATTCCCACTACAAAATCTCATCAATACATCTTGGAGGAAATGGATGGGAAGGCTTATATCCCTACTCAAATCATATAAAATTATAATCATATCTTGATAGTGGTAATGGAATATGGACATCATGATATCCCGATGACGATCAGGGTGACACATAGTCCCACCACCATAACCAAATTAACTCATTATCAGTACCACAAAAATAGTTTATCCCGACGCCAACCTTTATCAGCGCTGATAAAGGGGGTACCTTTATCAGTGCTAAAAAAGCACTGATAAAGAGGGAACCTTTATCAGCACTTAAAAAAGCACTGATAAAAGTACCCCTTTATCAGTGCTTTTTTAGCGCTGATAAAGGGACCCCCATTATCAGCGTTTTTTTAGTAGCGCTGATAAAGGGGGGCCTTTATCAGTGCTTTTTTGAAAAGCGCTGAAAAATGGTCGACTTCAAGAAAGAATAATTAAAAATAATATATTAATATATTAATATATAAATATAGTTATATTGATATAAATATAATATAAAATTTTTAAATATATTTTAGATAAGTATAAATATACATTTACACTTAATACACTTAATATATAAAATATTTAGGAAAAATGGCTTATAAAAAATTAATAAAATATTTTTAATTACTAATTTGGTAATTATTATGGAGTAATAGTCATTTAATAACAATTTGAAGACCAATAAAATAAAATAAAAATAAAAAAAGATCCACAATATGTTGAAAATGCAACTCAAACTTCAAACGTCCACAACTTTTGATCCGGGTGTCCGTTTGAGCTCTACCACATATCAAATATAAGCCTGTGATGAGATCTACACCACTTTAATTTGGGCTAATCCCGATCAAGGTTTTTTAAAGGCCAAATGGCCAAAAAGGCCCCCAAAACTGAGTTTTTAGTCAGGGTACCCTGATTTTTTTTGATTTTGTGGATTTTTAGCCTCGTTTAAGGGGGTATTATTTCCTTTTTTGGGTGTGGACTGAATTTATTCCAAGGTATTACATTCATATTGATATTATACCTTTTAAATTTTATCTTATTTTTTAATTCACTACTATTTATAATCAAATATATAACAATATGTACATATTTTTTTATATATTCATACCAAAAAATTTATTTTTTAAATAAATAATTATACATATTTACATATAAAATATATTAGATTTATCTAAATAATAATTAATATCTATTTTATTTAAAATACCAATATATGAATATTTATATAACTATATATTAATCTAACTATATATATTAATATGACTATATATATAGTATTATAACTACATATATATATATTAATATAACTTTAAATATATATATTAATATAAGTATATATATATTAATATAACTATATATATATAAATATAAATATATACTAATATACGAATAAATATAAGTAAATATATATATAAATAAATAGATATATCATAAATAGGAGAACAAATCAATATAGGGGAGTGGAAAAGGCTTCAGGTGCGTAGGGGGGAGGTCTCGAGATCAAATCCGGGTGGCGGCAGGGGAACGCACACATGGGTGAATTTAAGGGGCTAGCACTGATAAAGGTGGGGTATTGTGCTGATAAAGGCTAGAGGGGATGCATGCGGGGGCGATGGAGGTGCAGGAAAGCACTAATAATGGGGGGCTCAAGCGCTGTAAAAAGCCCCCCTGAGTTTGGCATGATTTTTTTTAATTTTTTTAATTTTTTTTAGTTTTATCAGTGCTTTTAAAAAAGCGCTCATAAAAGGGGTATTTTATCACCGCTAAAAAGAAAGCACCGATAAAGGACCCTTTTATCTGCGCTTTTGTTTAGCACTCATAAAAGACCCCTTTTATCAGCGCTTTTTTTAGCACTGATAAAACGGGTTTTTATCGGCGCTTTTTTGAGCGCTAATAAAGGGGGCCCTCCTTTATCTACGACGGCTTTAACAACACTTTTCTAGCACTATTAAAGGACTCTTATAGCGCTGTTAAAGGCCATATTTTTAGTAGTGTAACATGGTTCAAGAGCTAATCAGAAGTAGGTTTATGTTACTTCTCTCATCTAGAAGGATCCTTGGTACAACTTGATAAATAATGAGAAATGGGTTAGTTAAATATCTCCATTTCAATAACCACTTTAAGGAAATACCATATTCTTGTAAATTTTTCAAAATATCATCAACATATTCTGATGGAAATATGAGAGCCGCTTAAGAGGTCTTCTATATATCAAAATCAATTTTCACAACAAATTACCTCATACTCCTAATAGAGAGAACTCAAGAGGAAGTCTCACTGGGGGTAGCCCAAAATATATAATCGGGCTCATATCCCTTCTTACTTGATATTGGTGTTCTTATGGACCCCAAGCATCTTTTGTTAGTGGTATAATAATTTAATAACTCTTCATGAATTTGAGGAATTAACTATAGTTTCATAGGTCATCTCCATAATGTTGCAAACAACAACATTGGAGGTCCTTCCCTAATTGTATGCCATGATGGGCCTCCACATGGAAATTCTAAGATAGATCATGTGAACACTTCTCATGGTAAGATCTATAAAAATCCACCCCATAGATAGAAGATCAAAATTCTAGAAGGTCATATCTTTAGATTATGAAGCACCATCAACCTTGAAGGTCCTCCCTAGGGTATATATAATAGGAATCCTCTTTATGGACAGACATTGAGCCGTAACAGAAGTCCTACCCATGATATAATTTTTTTTATAAGGTCTCACCCATAAAGAAATATCATTTTGGTAACAAGTTACTTCCCATGACATTTTTATTCTTAGAAAGACCTTATATCGAGAGGAAATTAAGATATTGAGGCCAGTTACACCAAGTGCCCTATCTCTGAAGAGTGATATCATTTCTCAACTAGAAGATAATCTAAGAAAATAGTTATTATCAATAAAACCTTCAGATCACTAATCCATTATTACAACATATATTATTATTACTAGTTTCACCCCAATTTACCTTATTAGGATAAAGCGTTTTCTTACAAAAAAAATTGGGTGACGAATCCTCAAATACCTTAGAAGATATCTAATATTCACATGATCAATATACATATTGATTTGGGTATAAAGTGTATAACTTTTTGGTTGATTTGGGTGACTATAAAAAAACAATATCTACATGAATTAACTTAATGGGAATGGGTTAATCATAAGTTATTACTATGGGTATATTGGATGGATATTTTTTTAATGATTTCAATTTCTTAAATTCGAGGGTTATTAATTCAATGAAGTCAAAAAAACCTCATCACTTACCAGTTTAGTACCCATGTAACCAAATTTTAATCACCAATACACTAGGAGGATCATTTTTATGAGAACTCCAAGGTAAATAATCATACTAGAACTTAAAATTAATGTCCTTAAAATTTAGTAAGGATGAGGAAGGAAGAAACCATCTAATAAGAATAAAAAATAAAAGAAATGATTAAAAATTGATGGAATGAGAAATAAAATATAATATAACCAATTGAAACTTCCTTAGATAAATCCATAATAGGTTTATCCCACCATTTATGAAAATATATCAATGTACGGTGAATGCACACTCATATGGGTACAATTGATGTAGAAAAAATAATGAAATAATGAACATTACATCATTGTGTGAAGAATTTCACAATTGTTGGTGTGAATAAATTCACACCTTTAGAAAATGGTATAAATGTGTTTGTAAGAATAAAAGAATAGAAAAATAATAATAATTTTTATTAAGATACTAGATTGATTCAAACAACTTACAATTGTAAAATGAACTTATGTTGATCGAATATCAACATAACAGTATAATTTAATAACATTAAAAACATGCTCCATTTACTTTACCAAAACAGACATAAATAGTTATTTTTAGAGTCCAGGGTTGACCCCTAATACATACAAGTAAACTACATGATTTTAATTGGAATACCTGGCTGGATAGTTTGTGTAATGTGGACCTTTCCACCCTTGACACAAAATTGCAACCAACTTTCATACCCTAACAAAGGCACCCAAATAAAATTACTACATGGATAAATATATGTGGGTTATAGAAAATGAAAATTTAGCCCAATATTACTCTTAAATTTTATAAATGTTTTATCCCAACAGGATTCATAAAATAGAAGTTATCATCAAAATAGTAGGCTATCGTTCTAGCCCACATAATTAGGCACATAAGTTTATCATCAAATTCAGACACCTTTATCACATGTTAATCCTAACAATAATCTCTATCCATAGTTCAATGAAATGTTCTTCATGATTTCTTATATCTATAATTTAAATTTAGTCTTCATTGGGATTTTCTCATGGCCACTGTATGTATTTTAGTGGGATGTTATCCAGTTCGCTTCGTCCATAATTTTCTTGATTCAAGTCCCAAGATTATAGTCTTATCTAACGAACCCCAAATTACACAAGAAAGAAAAAATATTCCTTATAAAATTGGTGAAAAGGTCCTATAATATTAAAACAAAATTATGAACAGGGGTGTTTTACAATGTTTCAAAATTCCAAGTATAGGTTAAATTGAGGCTAGAATTACAAACATGATGCGAAAAGAAGTTAAAATTATTAAATACACTAATGAAATTGTTTATAAACAAATAATAACATTAAAATAACAATATAAAGAATGATTATTAGCCTCTTTTAATGTCCAATTAAACCCTACAACTTTAGTTCTTCTAGTCCTAAGTAAAAAGTATCTCAAAATGATAAAACATGAATTGCCTATTCAAAATAAATTATAACATTCAATTGTTTCTTTTTAGACATCATTTTAGACAATCCTAAAACTCATAAAAATAATTTAAAATAAGATAGTTTCAGAATCGTATCCAAATCCAATGATCATTTATTTGTTCAAATTCATATCCATACTTCATCTAATTTAAATTAAGAATAATGATGTGTTGTGCATCACAAAAGAATAAAATTTTCATTTATATTCAAGAGGAAAAATATAGATGAACTATGTAAGAATAATGTTTAATCATAATATGAGTATTAAAATTTATAATATATATATATATATATATATTTACTTAAATTTTTGACATGGTAACTGAATTTTTTCTGAATTAAGTTATCTCGTACAACGAGACTTTACCGATGACTCCCAGGCACAAGGTCCTTATCTAAATTTAATTTAATCAATAAAAAATTATGAATACCTAAAATATAGATATAATTCCCATATATAGCATATTTTACTATGGATTAATGATCCCCAAGTTCCAAAAGACTTTCATTAGGATAATCTCTATATGAAAATTTACTCTTTATTTTATTTACATTTTTTATATGTTTTTAGTTTTATGAATACTCATGTTAAATTTAAAATGATAAAAATACCAACAATATTTATTAAGGAACCCAAGAACATAAACATATACTTCATAATACAAATAATGTGAATTGTGGCATTGAAATTAATGGATGAAAACATAGATGATGAAAATCACATCAGATAACCACACTTTCCAAAATATATTCCCATGAACTTAATCATGCATTAAAAATAGGATCAAGTAATGATTTTTTTTATATTCAATTTTAATGTATGAATATTATATTATCACATTAAAGTAAAAAAAAATTCTATTGATTCACATAATATTTTTCCATTTGTGCACAAATTTTTTCTTTATTTTCACTACCCAAATTAGAATAACACTACTCTCAGTGTTGAAAAAGAAAATTTAGAAGGGGTTTAAGTAGAGGAGAAAGTTTACAAAATTAAATGTGAGTTAAAAAATATGGAATTAAATCCCTTAGTCGTTTAATAATGAAGGCTCTGTCACACCCAATTGATCATTCAAGCTCCATGTCACTTACAGAATCCTCTTCGATGATGGATGACTAGGGTTGAAATTATATATGTATGTGATTTAACTATAAATCCTCCAACATTACGATCCCCTATGTCTCACAAAAAAAACTAATTATAAACTATAGAAATCCAAAGGGGTCCACTTAACTAAAAATTATTCATAAGAAAAAAATAAATAATTGGAAAAAATGAACCTTTTTATTTTAGAACACCAAACACTAACTCAAGGTACATGGGAATATATATATATATATATATACCAAAATATATATACAAAACTATTAAATATAAGTATATATTTAATGTGTGGAATATGGAAGCAGGACATTCCATAAGACAGTGGTATGTATGCTCCCTTGTTTCCCTTCATTCATGGGTTCAAGTCCCGTGACCTCACCGGATGTGACATAGTTTTCACCTTCGACCTTATAAGAGAGAGAAATAAATAAGAAAAAGAGAAGAAAAGAAAATATAAAATAAAAGGAAATAAAAAATAACAATTTTTTTGATTTCTTTTGATTTTTTTAAAACCATTATATATATATGCATGGCATGTAAAAATAAATATTGTACATGTAGTTTTATATAACACATTCAAGATGAAAGTTGAGAGGGTCAAGAGGGATCATTCCTTTGTCTTTTGGACCATGAGTTATGACCCTAAAAGTTAACCCAATTCCATATTAGGATTTATATTTATTCATATATTATTTTAATATTAAGAGAAATGTCAAAGGCCGTGTAAGATAACAACGCACATAATAAACAAAGTTTTATTTCTTATAAAACTCAAATATTAACTAAAAGTAAAATAAAATAAAATAAAAGAAGTGTAAAAGCCAGGTTGCCTCCAAAAAACTACTTTTTTAGAGTTATTATCTCATCTTGGATCCCTAAACATACCTAATATTGAGTAACAACATCATAAAAAGTTCCTTTTCACTAATTATATTAGATTATAATTGAATCTACACTAGGGTAGGCAACATGGTTTATGGTTAAATTTATTAAAAACCCCATGAGTCTCGATGAGTGGTATAATATAAAGAATATAAACAAGGATCCAAATAATTCATTTCTTGTGCCTTCTCAAGGAATATAGAAGCATTCACTCTTGGTCAAGTATAAGAGAAGAAGAAATGAAAATATGAAGGGTATGTTTATACCCAACTAATTAATAATTTCATGAGGATGTTAGGGCCTTGAATTCAGGATTGGGTTGGTTAAAATATTCAAAATATGATAAGGATTTTTAATAGAACTCACATTTTTTTTCCAAAAAATTTGGACAGAATTTATTCATTGAGAACACGTGTTTCTTCCAAAAAATTTTCTAGATCATTTTTTTGAATGGCTGAAGACACAATTTTTGTGATTTATTTAAAGGGTTCACTAATTGGAGATCCTAAAAAATCATCTTATGAGATATATAAAATATATTCAAGATTGGGATAAAAATTTCCATAATGTTAACAAAGAAAATTAATATCTTACTAAATTAAATATACTTCAACAATTCCTTGATATTCCTTTAGTTAAATTTAAAAAATATCTACCCAATTCAACTCATAAAAATACTCCTCACCCCTATTTTAGAGTTTTGATTGTAAATTTTTATATTGAGGAATATTTTTTATAAGGTTATGATCATGTTCTAATTCGTCACTAGGATAAATGAGTTTATTTTTTCTTAGAATGGACAATCAAGAATGATTGGAGTTTGTTCCTTGGTGACTAATTTTGGATAATTATCAAGGGAAATAAAGTTAGAATGGTATATAAATTTCTCAAATTTAACTAGAACATCCCTTAAGATCCCCTTATAACACAAACTCTAAAATAAAAAAGTTGAGGAGTGAAAGATGTGGGTTAGAGTTCCTCAAGCCCTAACTAACAATACACAGTATATGGAATGAGGTTCACACTGGATCCCAGATCACATAAGGCCTTGGAAAAACATTTATCTCATAGTTTAAAATTGATGTTTGTATATCCCAGATCGTTCAGCATAGAAGGAATTTTTTTGTGTAATATTTATTACATTTCTAATTAAAAGGAATTGGTCATTGTGAGATTTTTTTTAAATTTAAATTGGTTCTTATGATACATTGAGTATTCTAGTATGATTTTAATTTCATCTATCAAGAAGATAATTTGAGAAAATAGTTCCCTTTATGTTTCATTCATCTCAGGTTTTTATTTTCCCCTCTTTATTTGTGGGAAAGGAGTGGGAAACTAGATTCCTTAGGGATGTGTGGATTTCTACACATTATCATTATATTTTTTAGATTCAAAGAGTGGTTCATCAGCATTATCATAAGATTTTGAATCTTTGGATAGTTTTAAAATGATAGTTTCACCTTTTTCAAATTTTTCCCACTTCATAGAATAGTCACAACATTAATTTTCTCAAGAGATTATTTTGTGTAATTGGATTATTTCATAAAGGTTGGAGAATAAATAACTTAAGTGGGAATGGGTGACTTACTAATTTTAATGGGTTTAAATTAATTTTTTATAGATGAAACTTATAAATTCATTCATTATATTTACATATATAGTTATTCAAGTAATAGTAGTGGAATATATTGGGTACGATTTTGATATGGTTGCTTTATCCCAAGAGGAAATTTAGGATTTTGGATGGGTTATTGGTTTTGTTTCTATAATTTTCTTGAGGTATGTTGGTATTGGAATGTTTGTGATTCGAACTGGTTATGGGTTGAAAAATTTTCTGGTATGTAGAGATTTGGACCTTGTGGATGAATGGGTTGTTAATTATTTGTCCAAAAAATACTGGATGGTCATTGTACCTTAGATTTAAAGTGTCATGGTGTTTTGGATTTTGAAATTTCAGATCATTGAAGGCCACTGTTGGTCCTCCAAGAATCACATTTTTTATCAACAGGAATGGTTTTTTTCTGAAAATGTGCAAACATGGTTTATAATTGAGATATCTTATAATTTCTTAAGATTGATATCCTAAACCTTCCTTACATGGGATACATGTTTTCCCATAAATCTTTATTCTTCCATAAAAGTGTGGATCCCAATATATTTGGGAGGCTTCTCACAGTAATGTAAGGTTCCTCATTTTTGGTTTTGTTTATAAATACCTTCCATATATCTATAAACATCAGCTGAGGATTTGTTTTTAAATGTTCCATTACACATCATGTCAATGAACTTTTTTTTTCCTAGACCCAACCCTTCATAAATTATTTTTACTTATTATGGGTTTGAAAAAACATGGTGAGGTACCAAGTTTAATGTATATTTAAAAATTTACAATGTTTTATAAAATGAATCACCTTTTTTTAACAATGTTTTGAATATGATTTTTTAGTGAAATTGTGTTTTGATGAGGCAAGTATTTTTTTATAAAATTATCCTTCCAATTTGTTACATGAATGGATAGATTCTAGTCTCATATTTTGTATCAATTTGTTTTCATGATACTTTAGTTGAAAAAGAAAGAGCCTCATCAATGTTAATTATTGTTGATTTGGGGGGAACATGGTCACAATTATTTCATTGAACTCCTTGACATAATGTTTCACCATTTTAGAGTCCATCACATGAAAGGTTAAAAGTTGATTTAGGACATGGTGTTTAAAGACACAATGGGAGTATACAATAGAATAATGTCTAAATAACGAGGGTTCATTGGTCCAGTATGATGTAGGGTATTCATTCATGGGTTTATTGAACACATTCCCCAATTTGGATCTAATAGATTTGGGTTTCCATTTTGGTTCCCAATTGAGTTTATTATAGGGTTTTAGGGAATATAATCAATTGTAAAAGAATAATTTTTTGAATATGATGTTTTAAGAAGATTTATATTTAATGGAATAATACCCTTAGATACAATTAACTCCCCAACCCTGGAATTTTAAACCATAATTAGTTAGTTTTAATGGACACTGGTATAGGGAGACATGCTCTAAAAAAATAAAATAAAGGGGAAAAGATAATATAAATTTTGGTGAGAAAATAGAATTGATGGAGAACAGGCGATTATCTAATATTAATTACTTGGGTATCCAAAAAAAGTTCCAAAATTTGTTTTCCCCCAAATTTACCCAATTAGGATGAAGTTATCACTTGCAACACAACTTGGATGTTGAATCCTCAATTACCTAAAAGGAGACCTAATATATTCATGATTATTATATAGATTGATTTACCTTTATAGTAGAAAAATTTAGGATTGATTTGATTTGGGTTACTAGAATTGAAATATACATAAATGAATTAAATTAATGGGAATGGGTTGATCCCAGATTATTATCAAATGTATATTGGATGAATTTATTTTTAATGACTTCAATTTCTTAAATTTGATGGGGATTAATTCAATAAAATCAAACTGCACTCATCATTTACTGGTTTTACACCTACAAAACCTAATTCGAACCATCCGTAGAATAGGATTATGATTTTTATTATAACTCTAATGTAAAATATTATATTATCACTTGAAATGTGTGTCCTAACAAAATCAATATTTATAATGAATGAAGAAATCATTAAATTAAATTTTTAAATAAAATAAAATAATAAACATTTATGGAATGTAAACTAACATTAAATTTAGCCCCTTGAAACTTCCTTTGAATAATATATAATATGTTTATCCCACCATTGATGAAATTATCTCAATGTAATATGAAATTTAAAATAGTCAAGGAATTAAATAATTGAAAATAATGAAATAACAAACACTATACTATTGTGTGAATAATTTCACAACTATTGGTGTGAATAAATTAACACCTTGATAAAAAAGGTATCAATGTGTTAATAATAAGAGAATAATAGTATAAAAATGACAACTTTAAGAAAATATATTGAATAAAACAACTTATAAGTAAAAAATTAACTCACTTAAATAAAATGACGTCATAATATTACAATTTAAGAACATACAAGACTTCCTCTATTTAAAATTTTAAAATTTTGTTAAATTAATTTTTTTATAGCCTTGGGTTGAACATTAATATATAAAATATTTTCCAATTTATTGTTTTAGGGATATATGGGTTTAAATTTTGTGCATTGTGAACTTTTTCACCCTTGAACCAAAATTAGAGTTAGCTTTCATCCCTCTAATAGATGCACCAAAAAAAATTCTGGATGGATGAATTTGGGTAGGCATTAGATGAAAAAAAATGTGTCATAATATGTATTATAACTTTTTAAAAGGTTTTTACCGAATTTGTTTTATGTAATATGGATGTTATAATGAAAATAGTGGGGTTTATATCTAGTATATATAATCTGGACCATAATTTCATCTTCGACTAGGGCCTCCTAGATCACCACTTAAACCTCAGGATTAGCTATGTGAATATTTTAATGAAATTTAATTAATGATTTAATCTATATATAGTTTAAATTTAATCTTCAATGTGATTTTATCATGGTCATTTAAGGTACTTTAGTTGGTTTATATACATTTCACTTCAACCAAAATTTTCTTCATTCAATTCCTAAGATAATGATGTTCTCCAATTAATCAACCATTACTCAAAAATGATAAAATATTCCATATAAAATTATTAATATGATACTATAATAGAGAAAAAAATATGCATGAGGTGCGACATAAAATTTATTTGAAATGTCCTGTGTATTAGTGGAATTTAGGAAATAATTACAATGATGATGTGAAAAGAAGTTGAAATTGTAAAATTTACTAATAATAGTGGTTATGAACACATAAGAACATAACAATATTAATATAAAAAATATTTTCCACTTTTTATAGAGTCTTAATCATAAAATAAATGGATATTATATAATTTTATATGAATATTTAGCACATTACAAAATTACATGCACAAGGACCATAACAGTTTTGTGTCATTGGAAACATGGAACACAATATTATAACTTGGTGAATGATATTCAATGATTTAATCAAGGATATTCCCATTTATTACTCATAATTAAAAACATTATTTATAAACTGGGTAAAGGAAACATATGAATCGATGAGATCAGATTCTCAATAAGGGTAACTAAAAGAGATACGTACGAATAACATGATTATAAGGGTATGAGAACATTATGATAAAATTATAGGATACTAACATAAATATAAAAAATCATAATCAAAAGTCATGGAATAAGGATTGGTATTTCATATTAAATGAATCATAAGTTAATGAGAGAATAATCCATGAAATCATAACATAAGAATAAAACATATACTTGTGGTAGACACATAAACATGTAAAATCATTCAATATAAGTCAAGGATAATTTCCAAATATTATCTGGGAACTTCATGGGGATTAAACCTATTGGGTAAGACAAAACACCATCCCAAATATCATCTTTTTACTTATATTGTATTAGGTTACACCTTCTTCCCATAGTGTATTAGGTTAAAACTTCTTCCCATAGTGTATCATGATGCACCAATTTCCCATTGTGGATCAAGATGCACCCATTTCCTATCATGGATCATGCCCGTCGACTTGTTTCCATTATTTATCTCATTGTATATAGATATTTACCCAATTAATTATAGGTACATATAGGTCACACCCATAAAATAATGAAAAAATACATACATTTTCTTTAAGATAATAAAACATTCATCATATCATAACCCAAAAAAATCGATGGGGTTTTAATCGCTTTAGCATGGTATAACCCATAGAACAGAAATGGGTTTCCTAAAAAAAATTTCATCTTAAACATAAAAAAATAAAATAAATAATAATAATGGTTTCCTTATATCATATCACAAATAAATCATAAACTATATCAAAGGATGGCATCTTAGATGGAGAATAATTTTGAAAGATCACTTAGAGTATTTCTTAAAGAAAATAACATTTAGTTGAAATTCCATTTTTATAACATAGAATAATTAAAAAATATTTTTCCTTTAAAAACACTTTTAAAACTTATTACATAAGATTTAAATATCATTTAAAACATTTTTTTGATTAAAATATTCTTTTCTATTTGAAAAACTCTTATTAAAACATAATACATTTTGAAAACATTTTTTTTTGAAAATAATTATGAAAAATTATAAAAGAAGCTTTGAAAACCATTTTAATCAATTTTTAAAACATAATTTTTTAAAAAACATTTCCTTTAATGTGATTTTAAAAAATAATTTTATTTTTTTGGAAAATATTTTTAGAAAACATGGTTTTTTAATAAAACAGATTTATGATCGATGAAAGAAATACGGCTGGGTTTTATTAAAAAAAATTCTTAATTATATTAAGTACCAAAGAGTGGGAAAATGTTACCAATACACGAAGATATTATTATTAACCATAGTATAATAATATTCATTAGTTTTATAAAGATATTTTTTATAACATTTCATCAATGGAAGCATAATTTTAATCAATCTCGATAAACAATGAGATTGTACCAATAGACTCTTTCAACTTTCATGAATTTGAATCATAATAACTATGAGAGAGTAAAATTAAATTAATCATAATATGTCATTAAAATTATAATATCCATGATAAAACATTTAAAATTTCAGTATATACACCTCATAAAATAATATAAGTGCATAAAATAACATGTGTCTTGAAGAAGGAAAATTGAGACAATATTACCTTACCTATTTGGTAACTTTTGAACCGTAAAACAAATGAATGATAGATCATAATATAGATATTTAAATACCCATAAATTTATGTATATGGAACATATAATAATTTCATTGGATGTATATACACCACATAAAATGAGTTGTGAATATGGCGTAAGTCTCGTAGAAATAAAAGTGAGACTAGAAATCCCCTTACCTTAAGGCTTACCATCTTCGTACACATTCAAAAATTATATATAATATATATATGTTTATTATAAATTTAAAAATTAAACATATTATTAAATATAGTAAAATATATTATTTTATTGTTGATTTATATTTCCCTTTTATTAATAATTCCATGTGAAGTTATGTTTTTGGTAATAACCGTGTTGTTTTTCATACATGTTTTGAATTTTTATTCTTGGTCCTGTTACTTAGATCATGATTTAATTATTTATAGAATTTAAACCCTGATATAAATATCATAAATATTCATTATAAATGTATTTATAATAATATACAAATGATGGAAATATGAAATTAAATACACTATTCATAGAGATGGTAGGTCGTACATATGCATCAACACTGTTTCCATTTTATTATCATATTGAAAGAAAAGTAAATGATATATATATATATATATATATATATCCAATAACATAAAATTTTTATTTAATAAATATCAAATATATTTAATAAAACCTTCCTTAATAAATTCCATGGAAAGCGTGAACGAACCACATCACTTTGAGGAGACGGTAGTCCTCACGTCCACAAACGATGTTATCGTATTCCCATAAAATTGAAATCTTGAAGGTATTTGTTATAGAATAATTAATGAATCATAAATTTATCATAAATATCATATAAATATCATATAAAATCATTAATCACATCATAATTCACAACCATGAAAGGTGGTGATGGAAGAATGAACGACATTGATTCACGATGCGGTAATCCACTGTACACACAAACGATGATTGCATATCCTATTTGATGGAAGTGTGTGAATGTTTAGGTCATACAAATAAACTAAAAAAATATCAGTATATTTAAGATTATGAGGATATTATATAATAATTAAATTAAATAATTTAAGGGTTAGAGAAAAAAATATAACAAAACCACTCATTGAAGAACGTTACCTTTTCTTCAGGTAACTCATTTTTGTTTTCATCAAAGGACTTTGTTGGTTTGATTTATGAAAAAATTTAGGATTCTAGAATTATATGGGGGAATTTTAGATCTTATATGTTATAGTCTTTTATAATACAAGTTTCTTGATAAGTTTGAATAAGTGAGGGGGTTGAGTGCCCTTTTATAGTGGAGGAGTAGTGTCATTCTTGTAAATACTAAAAAAGTATACAATATTAGGAGGTATTACTTACATAATATTTCATCAATAATGGAAAAAATTAGACCCAAGAGGTTATATGTTAAAAAAATTCCCTAAAATTTGTTTTCGAAAAGTTTCTATGTCATTACCCCCCTTAATATTAATGTTTACCCCCTAAGAAAACTTGTTTTTTTACCTTAATCGTTGTAATTAATTTTAATTTCATTCATTAATATTTTTGGATAAAACTATTTTTACATAACTATATATTATAAATTATTATGATAAAAAAATATGGAATATATTTTTTAAAATACCAAAAACAAATGTTTTATAAAATAATTTGAAAAAATAATTCGACAGATGAGACATAACAACAGGGTTTTAAAGTGAAAATGTTCAAAATTTTGAAACGCTTTATATATAATTTCAATGAAAAATTGATTCCAATAACCTAAATTATATTTATATATGTGTAATTGATCTAAATATACTTTAAAAACAAACAAATAAATAATTTATCTACAAAAATAAATTAAATGAAAAAACATTTTTTCAATTAAAATTCAGCATTTTAACTATTCATCCCAAAATGAAGCTTTTAAGAATAAAAAAAACATTCAACCTAAGAAAATTTTAATATTATTATTATGTAGTTTAATTTTCATATATAATTTTTTATAGTTTCAAAAATTATATTTAAAACAAGTCTTCCATTAAAAGGTGGAAAAACAATTTTTAGAAAAATATAACCTTTTATGATTAAATTTGGATTTGTCCTTATTTTATGTCTATAAAACATATTGGATGAATGTAAAAACATTCGGTTCAATTTATAATATATAATTTTAATTAATATGTTTCACTAATATTTATTAGTTTAATTTATTAAGATAAAATTACACTGTTGGAATACAAATAGTGTTTTTAAAAAAAGCATCCATTATATTTAATTGGTTTTTTATTTTCATTTATAATTAATTAATACCAAAATAATTCATTTTATAAACATGTATAAGCCATATTTTCATAATTTAGTTAATATTATTCATATCTACTATTCCAATGACTAGTTGATAACTATTATAAAATTTTAATAATAATATCAATAGTATACTGTAGTTTAGTAAAACTCAGTATTGCATGTAAAACAATATATCGAAGGTACTCAGAATTGTGTGTACCAAAATCCAAACATAGTGCTGTGTATAACACAATCTAATATATGTTTTTTATAAATAAAGTATAACTTGGTATATCATTCAATGCAAGTCATCAAAGAAATCTAATTTATTCAAAAAAACTTAATTAATAAAAACTCATAGTGTTACACTTTTAGGGAATAATAACCTAATAATAAAAATATATTTATAATGAATCTAGGAAATAACCACTTTTTTAGGTAATTTAGAAGTATATTTCATCAGATATTAAGAATACACTATGATTATGAGTTCAGAACTAGCCGAAGAAAATATACCAGTCATGTTCTAGACCATAAAATATTATAAATATAGAATTAAAAAGACTTTGATAAATGAATTTATACACTTTATTCACATGAATTTATTGATGGATCATAATTATGCAAAGGTTAATAATTTTCCATATATAGAATGTGAAAGCCTCAACAAGTAAATAGGCGGGCTCTATCGTAATATCAACTTGGCCGCCATTTCAGTTGCATGGTACCTGAATTTTAAATGGTAGTATGAATACCTACAATTTCTATGTGATCATTATTTGAGTAATCAATGATAGTTGATCCCCAAAAAACCATATGATGTATATATTAGAGGATGGGGTGAATACATAGCACAACATTTCACTCTTATACCCAGTTAAAAGAGTCCATTGAGAGAGATGTCTTTGAACATCATCACTTCAGTCGAGGTCCCAGGATCAAGCACTATATTTGTTAGTCATCTTATCCAATAGGGTCCTGTTATTTATAAATCATACACATGGAGAACCCAATGAGAAAGATCCATCAGGAGGCTCTTGAAATGGGAATTTTAAAAGGTTAAACTCTCTTCTCATTTGAGGATATTCAAACCATCAGCTAATGCACTTTTATAAGTAGATAATAACTCATGATTAGGAATTGAACTATATCTATCCCATGATTGCAAAAAATACAACAAAATCAAAAGTAAAAAAAGTGATTTCCATAGTATAAGTAATACATGAACAACCCCAACCCACACATTTGGGGTAAGATTTATGATCATCAAAACCATGATGGTTATTAAATCCTAAGTGAGTCAATGATTTCATAGCGGTAGAATTATGTAATCCATAACCCATAGGATAAGGGAGATTTATATCATAACCTCCACCTCCCCCCATAGAGACCAATCTATTCTAGGTAGGGAGAAACATTTCATGAATTTCCCTTCTAATTTCTTTACTTATGTGACACATCTACCTCTATTGGGTCATGAAGGGAAATCCTATATAGAGATTATTCCAATATTTACCTTTATAAATTGGTTTTGGGGGAGCATTAGAAGGATAAGGAAACAACTCATAGGGGTTGTAATACAAAATAGTATACCAAAAAGGGAAAAACAAATGAGAATATAAAATTTCCACTTAGTGTATATTATGTACAATATCCTTACCCTTATGATGAGGAAAAGATCCTAACAAAATACCATGCATTAGTAAATGTCATCCGCATTGGGACCATTAATGATCTGAAACATGATTCTAACAAAAATTATCACAGTGAGGAGGTATCTGTCTAAAACATGGTCCACACTGAAATAATATAAGGATCCATGAATACTAATCACTATAGATATACCTATAATCAATTGGATCCCCTTAATAATCAGTTACCACCAAATTAAAAAATAAAAAGAGAAGAGTGTGGCTGCAACCCATTCATTTCCTGAAGAAGTTGAGCCTCCAATTATCAAGGGAATATTCACTCAATATTAATTACTGATAGATGAATTAAGATGAATCAACACTAAACTAATCAAGGAAAATATTCCCACTGAGTAATAGTTCCATGTATAGATATGTATTCCCCTTTCAATAAATCTCCCTCAATATAGTGAACTTTCCCCATCAATAAGAGTAGAATCTGACCATCTGGCTAATCTAGGATATAGAAAAACTATTTATCTAAACCTGATGGCCGAGGGATATCAGGATTTACCTTTATTTGGCCTCAATCGATGATGAATTTTAGGAGTTACTTCAATTAGGATAATAGCCAAAACCATGTTAGGATTGATACCATTTTACAAACTATATCAGTTATCATCAATAAACACAGGAAATACAACCATAACAAACTTTTCCTACTAACTTCACTCAGGTTATTGGTGATATAAACATCTATTTAGAATTTATTTACACCATATAATACCTTTAATCTAATATGAAGGATATGGAAGGACTTTGAGAACTAGTGCAGCATGAGAGGAAACCACATCCCATATGGTTGGACACTACTCCTCCTCTGACCAACTTCAAAAATTAAAACATTATGATATTCTATAGTATTGAAAACCTTGAAAAAAAATATAAATTTTTATCTCAATATGAAACCATGATGAGAACATTTTAGAAGCAATAGGAAACCAAGTTCAAGTGTGTTTCATGAAATCTCTAGAAGGTACAACATTTGTTTGGTATAACAACTTAATTTCTGGATCTACCACATATTATTAAGACCACTCTAGATAGTTTATCTACCAATTTATCTATATAATGAGAAATAAAATAGTTATAGACGATTTAAATTCCATGAAATGAAAGAATGAAAGTGTCTCAGACTTAATTTTTAGATATAAGAGTCTTATCAACTCCTTGAACATGCAACTCACATAAGAGAATTTATTGGATATTTTCATAGAGAATATATAATATGAGTAGAGACCAGCTTTGATCCTAATAAAATAAACTGATAGATTCTATGAGTTCACCTAGATGGCACAAATGTTTAACGAAAGAATTCAGTGAAATAAGGAGAAGTCTCGACCAATAGTGACAACCCAAGGAAAGAGGACTGATAAATCAGAAATAAAACTACTACAATTATGCTAGATCTTACATCGTCTTTTCCACCCCACAATATACAATATCATATAATACCTCCACCTTAGAATAAAAAATAACACCATCATCTTTTTCAATAAGGGATAATGTAGAATAGGTGCACAACTTCCGAAGAAAGAAATAATAAAAGCTATTCTTTTTAGAATGTGTTGGTTCCAGGTCATTTGAACACACTATAGAGAACAATTTTCTAAAGCCTCTATAGCCCATAAATCCCAAATATTTTTTCCTTAATGACTGCCCCAATTATTTTACATTCCACAAAATGTTAGGAGATGCTATCAATGAGTAAATTTAATCAAATACATCATCTAGAATATGGTAAATTCTAGATAGGTAAAATTGGAAAGGCATCTTGAAAAAGTGGTGTGTGTTTCCACCTTCTCGTCAGAAGAGGAAGGAGAATGATAGGAAGTCCCAAGTAAGGGAAACCAAATTTTTAATGATTGGATGAATAGAAATATGGTTATCCAAGTAAATTCTATTCATATGTAATAATTTAATTAATAATTTGTGACCCCAACTCCCACAATAACGATTGAGATGACTTCTTCGACAAAACACTCTTATAAGGGAAGTATTCTAATAACTAGTTAATTTAGTGTAATAAGAACAATATGTAAGAAGAATAACCCATGATTATGCCTAGACCAATACATAATCTTCAATATTTCATTCCTTTTTCATTAATAAAGGATAAAATATCCCACTAAATGGTCTAATGGGAACCTAACCATAAAATGGGACCCTCACCAGATGAAGAGTCTCAATATGGATCACTCAATGTCATCCACTTATTAGACCCATCATCTGATCAAGAACTAGTATAAGAACATGAATTCACTAACCAAAATTTTGGAGGGAGGACATGAAGCTTCATAGGCTGAGGTTGTGAGGGATGATGAGGTTGACATGAATCTTGACACTATCCATATTCCATATGAAACTATATATGTTTTGGAGACCTATATATAGAAACCCCAATAGGCCTAGTAGGGGAAACATTATACTATTGAGTCATAAAAGGGTTGTTCAAGCCTAATCATTATAGTGGACCAATGGGAAAATCAACATCTATCTATTCAATATCAAAATATGGAAAGGTTTTCTCGGACTAAACCATAGATGAAAAATATCCCCTCTAGTTCTAATCAGGGAAGGTGATCCCCCTCATAAACAACATCAAATTTTAAACCTTAGTCCAGGGGAAAACCCCATGTACGGAAGTATATAACATTATCTTAGAAGTCAGACATCTTGATATTAATGGACATATTTTCGGCTAAGATTTTATTTTTTGATGCCCTACAACTTTCAAAGGATATTTGAGAATAACTTGTTGAGGATTTCGTAATCCCTTAGGAATTTGAAGCAAAGTTCATTTCCAAAAAAGTATTTCATGATTTGACTAACCCTATTGTGTTCCATGTGGTTATCTCTATAATAGAGCAGGATAGGGAGAAGTCCATAGAAGGACATATCAGACCCTTGTATTTACATGGTAGGCTGGAAAATATTGACATTAATTGAATGTTCATTGATAATAGATCCAAGATTAATCGTATTCTAGTACATACCCTCCATTGTTTATGTTATAGTGAAACTAATATTTTTACCTTTACTCTCCGCATACAAGGGCATGACACAAGTAGGTAAAATCCTCTACATTGAATCAAGATTAGATCCAAATTTAAAGTCCTTTCCACTAATTCCACATTTATGCTTGTTTTCTAATACATGAACTTCAATGATCTATTAGGAAGATTGTTGTTTCATTTCTATGTGGAAGTGCCTTCATCATACCCTGAGTGTCTCAGTCTCTATGTTGATGGATAAGCTGTAGTGATGCATATTTATGATCCCCTTTCGATTCCCATAAAAATCAATTTATAGATCCAAAATTTTATAACAGGGAGGGGAAATAGCCAATAATAGGTGATGTTAGTTGAAACACTTACCCTAATAGTTGGTAGATGGCCCATTTCAATACATTCCATGAACTTAGTGAAGAATTTGTACTTACCATCAATTTATATGAGGAAATATCTCCAGTTTTGGGGAGTCATCAGGTCATATGAACCCTATATAAGAGGATAAATCATTTGATCACCTTATTTAATTTAATGGATAGGTTAAATTTTCCCTAGAACTATCACCTCTAGTGATTCTAAATAATGCATATCTCGCAATGTATATCAATATCATTCAACAATATATCTATGACAGGGCCGAAGTAGATAATTTCTAACTTTTAGGAACGTTACCAAGAATACTCTACCAGGTGGATATGAGGCCCAATAGAAAAGGGAATGCCTAGGGTTTGGGAATATTTTCCTATATCTTTAGGACAAAAGTCACATACACTGAATCTAGTTGTGTAGTTGAAGGGGGAAACCCCGATCATTATGATGATTCCCCAAATGAAAATTATACTTATTTTTCTCTAGGATGTAAGGTGATCCTCATATCATTTCTTAGATTAAATAAAATTCTACCAAATCATTAGAATAAATTAAAAACAACCCTACAACATCTCCTGAATATAAGAATGTCTAAAAATATTCTTACCATGATGATAATGGAGAAAACATGCATATATAGTATTTCTCTCATGGGAATACACTTGAATTATCACCCTTAGTTCATATATATTCTTCTTTATCGTTCATAGATGGTAATTATACCATCACATTGTCTTTTGGACTTGAAAATTTCCCTTTATTTCCTGATTCCGCTGAAATCAAGGTAGAGGAAGAAGATGGAGAATAATAAAAAGTGGTGGATCTTAGAGATGAACCTCTAACATTTTGGAAAGGAATCCTTATTACCATTAATGAGATCAAATATGTGAAAATGTGTGTTGAATAATACTTAAAAAAACCTTAATCAGTTCCTCCTTGTATTAAAAAAAATAATAAATTTATTTATTTAAGAAGCATATAATTTTATTCACATAGAATCATATATGAATTTTTGGGGTCAATCCTGAGGTGATAACCCATAATTTATGTTAACCTGAGGATCACCATATCAAAAAGCATGCCTCCAAGAGAATGCATCTAGATCATGCTACAAATATAAAATATGGTGTTAATAATATTATCAAATCCAACTTTATTCAAGAGGTTGGATACCTAAGATATCTTTCCAATATTTCCCCTATCGAAAAAATGGGTAGATAAGATTTTTCATTGACTACCGTGATCTCAAATAACATTTCCCATAATATTACTTCCTAGATCCAATAATGGTACTTTTGATCAACATAAAGGATAGCTTCATGCCCTCTTTTTTGTGTATATTTATTTCAGCTATAAATAGATTCAGAAGGATCATGAAGAGGAGGAGTCCACTGATTTCAAGGCACCCCAAGGGGTGCAATGATATAAAGTAATTCACTTCTACTTAAATAATTATGGTACAATATATCAATGTTCCATGAACTATATCTATAATCCACTTATAGAGATGACCATCGAGTGATATGTGGATGATCTAGTGGAAAAATGTTAGTATCACTATGATCATCTTACATATCTTGAAATAGTTTTCAAAAAACAATGATTGCACAAACATAATTAAAAATCTTCAAAATGATACTTTAGGTTAACAAAAAGAAAACTTATTATCTTTATAGGATGTCATCGTGGAATCAAGGTCGACCCTAAGAATACCAAAGTGATCTTAAACATGTGATGTTATCAAAATATCAAAGAGTTTAACGGAATTCAAGGATGGTTTTCCTACATAAGATACTTCATAGAGAACACTGTAGTAAAGGGATTACCCTTTAGCAAGATAATTAAGAAGGGATTAACCAATTACTAAAGAAACTATTTTCAATATTATTTCAATAATTTTAAGAAGTATCTCTGAGGCCCACCTATTTTGATGTTTTCAAATGAAGGAATTCCACTCACTCTATATGTGTTAGACACACTTATTGCCTTTCCCAATTAGAAAAATGATACATGAAAAGAAAATGGTCTTTACCATCCTAGCATAATCATATTAGAAATTGAAACTCGATATACTGACATTAATAAGAATTACCACAAATTAATCTTCATGGTTCAGAAATTGAGGCACTATCGGCAGTATCATGAGATCCATTCAGTTTCTTGAATAAACCCAATCAAATATATCCTCAATCATCTAATGTTAAAAGGGTTCTAGGAAAATTGTGTGGATAATCCTTAATTATTTGATATCCAATTTTTTATCGTAGAATGAAATAAAAGAGAAGGTTTTGGCATATTTTCTCACAGTACACCTTACCTCAGAAATCACACTAGTGAATACATAGTTTCTCGATGAAGAAGTGTTCCCCATTCGTGACACCCCCATACTTGGGATATTATTTTAATTGTTCATATATAAGACAAATAGGAAGAATAATGGAAAACCAAAAGACTCAAAAAAATATAGTTTTGGAGTTTTCCTTTTTTATCCACCAATGGTAGTTTTTCTCTATTACTTCATACTATCATAAGGCTACATAGATAATGAAGAAACAAAAACAAGATCTCATTGTAGGATTAGAACCGACACTATAAATAATAGTCCCCCTGATTGAATATCAAGTTTGATTTAGAGTTTTCATGCAAGAAAATTAATAAAGAATATGATTTTAAGAAAGGAGAACTAATTCCATTACTAGATTACATATAAAGGTTAATGGTATAAATTCCTCTTAGATCCAACACTATTTCATGTCCCACACCACATAAAACCCATGTAGATGCATTGGCTTGCCCAACCACAACCTTGGTAGATCAAATCCGGGATGATTTAATTACCAAAATTACACACCATAGGGGGGTTATTCATTAGAAAAACATGGAAAATATCAATGAGTTCAACACCACCCATGGACAAGGTATAAGGACCCGGGCTTAAAACATTAATTAATCTTGAATTAAATTGAATAATTCACATTGAGGATATTTTAAGGTTTAGAGTTTTAGAGAATTAGGACATAACTATTACATCTCAAAGATTAAAAAGTAGAAACATCTACTCAGATTCCATTTCTTCCACAAAATAAAAACTCTTGAACAAAAGAGTCATGTATAGTTCTTATTTTAGACAGCATGAAATTTCCTTGATCCCATCCTTGGCCATATTCCCCTTTATTTCCTGTGAAAAACATTTCAAAAGAAACTTGGGATGAGCATAAAAATCTCAGTAAGGGATATAAAAGTACGAAATGAAAACATTAGTCAATGTATGAAATCATACTTTACTCATAAAACATAATCATTTCAACATACCTCATCAAATCATGAATAAATCATAGAAATCATAAGACATAAAGGTAACTTGAGGCATTCATAACATTATTACATAGGGAGTAATCCTCATAGTTACGTTTGGAATACCCATCATAGTATATTCCCTAAATCTTTTCCGAGAAACCTTAACGTTTAATCTCTTCACGTTACCCAATGCATTGGAGAGATATATTGGGCTCACCCGCCATTAGTTTTTCACGGAACCACCCATATTCATAAATAATTCCTATGAACCATAACATAATCATAGCACAAAACTTAAGCATAAAGGAAAGATAACATTTCCACATTGTAATTACAATATAACATTTTATGATATTGAAATAATGAATCCATTCTAAAAACCATTTTCAAAACCATTTAAAACATTTAATAAAGAGATTTTTGAATCAAAGTGTCCCATACCACTTTGAAGTTTTTAACATTTTAAACCATTAATATAAATATAAATAAATCCTTAAAACCACTTTTAAAACATGGATATTAATGAGAAATATTTATAATAATAAATCATTAAAACATTTAAAACGAAATTTTAGTCAAAGAGTTTTTAACAAAATGAGAGACACTCGAATACCAATAATTGAGGAATCAAATTTAATCAGAAATTTATAATATCATGAGAATAAATGGATTCATGATATAATATGACAAAGGATAGTATATATTCCATATAAGAGTGAATTGGTGCATAACAACAATGAAGTCTCAATAGAAATGTAAAATGAGACGAAATCCCTTATAAAGAAGGTATCCTTAAATTAGGGATATATCAATCTCATAATTATGTGTGAAAAATATAAATACACCCAATATAAGTGGATATTAAGTGTAAAACAATCAGAGGTCATTCACACATATTCATACGATGACATATTCAATAAATACAAGTTGAACCCAACGAAATCCAAATTGGGTTAAGAAGTTCCTTTGGTAAAATTCGACAGCCTAACGGCGTCACCTTACAATTCATAAAATTAGTTGATGAGAGAGAAAGTGGTATCTCATCACTTGGAAATAAAATTTACATCAATAAGGATATAGAAGAACATATCGCAACATAAAAAGATAACAAAATAAATCTTTTAAAAAGAGGAGTGTGAAAGGTTCCCTTACCGATTTGGGTAACTTTTGAAACGTTCACACCATGAAAGATGGATCGTACAATGTTGGTGTAATACGCAATGAGTAGAATAATGGTAATTACACACACCACTCAAAATAAATAGTGGCAAATGTATCATAAATCTCACAGGAATAAAAGTGAGATGAAAAATCCGTTACGAAAAATCGGCAGCCTAACGATGCCACTTAAAAACATCCAAAAATGGATTTATGAGATAAAATAGGGTTTATCATAATATGAAGATAAAAATTACAGAATGAGTAATATAAAAGAGCATCCCCAAACATAAGAAATATGAGCTTAAAAGAAATGACATAAAAGAGAGTACTTAAAAAGAAAGAGAGAGGTTGGATCCCTTACCTCAAGTCTGACTTGTCTTGTACATTTATTTATATTCCTGAATAATAAACTTTGGAAAATTTATAACTGATTAAGGACCTCCTTTAAATATTATTATTCGGCTCATATTACATATTATAATTTTATAATAATTGATTAATAATGTGAGTTCATATCAGACGTTTTTGTCGATGTTTGGTACATGAGTCAAAACGAACTTGTTTGAAAATGATTGTACATGTAGTTATAAGTAAATCATCTCCATAATAGTATTAATTATTTAAATATCATATATATCCAGTACATATTCATTTTATACTATTCCATAACATTTGGAGATAAAAATAAATGAAATGCACCGTTCATGGAGACGGTAGGCCGTACGTACGCATGAACGCTACTTTCATTTCTTTGTCATATTAATGAAATTAAAAAAATGAAAGATATATATATTGTAATTCCAGTATAATATATATGTTATATAAGTCACATATTTTCATTAATTTCATTCTTTATACATTCCATGTATTGTATGAACGAGTCACATCACTTGAGGGGGCGAAAGTCCACACTTCCTCGTATGAAATTATCACATTTGCACAACATGAAAAGAATAAAGATATGTTTTAAATATAAAATGCATAAGCATAGAAATGAAATAAATATAATATATATCATATAAAAATAGTGCCATCATAATGGCCACCATGAGAGATGGTAGGAGAAGATAGAACAATCATCGTTTCGTGAGGTAGTAATTCGCCATCCACAGAAACAATATGTACTTTAACCATTAGACAGAGGTGTGTGTAAGTGTAGCTCAAATATTTCTCATAAAAAAATCCTAGTATATTGAAGATACTGGTGTTGTTATAAAATAAAGTAATAAAAATAGTTTAGGGGGTTGGAGAAGAAAATAAAATAAAAGAACATTAGTGAAGACTTTACCTTTAAATCAGGTAACTCTCCTTGGTTTGAACCAAAAGGCTTTCTTGAAGAGATTTCTGCCTATGGGAAGGCTTAAATGATGAAGAGAGGGATGTGGAGAGATAAAATGGGTAGGGTTTGGCCGAGCCAAAGGCTTGAGAGGTGTGTGTAAGGAGGTAGAGGTGGGGGCCTTTTATAAGAGGGAGGATGGGCACTCTTGGAATGTCTTGAAAAGTTACTTTATTATAAAATGCTTTTCAGATTTTAAAGGTCCCAAATTGATATATTTCGAGGATAAGGTGATAAGGGTTAGCAATATACTCATACAATAGGTTTTTTCCAAGTTTATGTCTTATATTTTTCTTTATCTTTTCGTTTTATTTAAATCATTCATTAATGATGTAATCGCTGCATCATCATGGTGTCATAAATAAATCAATTTATTTAATGTCTAAAAATTATAAATAAAATATCATGAGTATTAAATCTTTTTATCTTTATAATTAATATTTATAGTAAAAAATATGACTTTTATAACCCCATGTAAAAATTGTTTTAGTAAAACAATATATGTTTCTAACATTTTAATTTTTACTTTAAATAAAAAGTTATTAATGTCATTTTCCTACCAAAGTGGCTTCATGGGGTCCCCATGTTGACCCATGGATTGTCTTGGTCGTCCATGACTCGTCCAATAAGGGTAGTAAATGTGTCAAGGTAATTTCATATAATTATAACATTATCTTTTCCTTAAATCACACTAATTACCTTTAATCCTGATTAATAAAACTTAAAAGTTACTATTCACCAAAAAATATTTTCATCCTATTGAACCAAATTTTACATCCTAATGACAACCATGTATGTCAGATTTTTTGAAATTCAAATCACAAAAGTGGTAAAGTTTCATTTAAATGAAAAATCAGTTTTTTTTAACTACCACTTAGTGGTTTCACTATTCATAAAAAATTGAAGTTTTTCTGAAAAATACCAAAAATTCACCCTAAGCTATATTTGATATTCAGAATTCAAAAATGATGTTTATTTTACAATATTCAAAACATATAGGATGAATTAATTAATTTAATAATTAATTCTTGCTGTCAAAACAAATAGCGTGTTTTTAAGAAACAATATCTATTGAAAGATTGACACTAGTTTAAGTCCAATTTCAAAGTGAAATTAATTACAATGACCACCATTGGATTAAATGGTAAAAATATATTCTTATTGAACTTTAAAACCAATTAAAAATATGATCTAATCATATATATAAATTAGATTAAAAAGAGGTTTCGAATTAAAATACAACATTTTTCACTATTCATAAAAAAAAGAACTTTATTGGATAAATACCAAAAATTTAAACAAAGTAAATTTTGACGTCCCGATTAAAAAGAAGAATTTTATTTGGTCCAAAATAATGTCTATGAGTGACCAAAACTATATTAAATAGGTTTCACCATCAAAAGGTGATAAATCGACCTTTTAGTGAATTATGGAGTATTTATGCTTAAAATTGAATTCTTTTCTTATTTTAAGACTTTATAATTTATTGGATAAATGTAAAAACATTTAACAAATATATAAAATCATATTTTAGTTATTTCTATTCATTCCGGCAAATACAACGGCTAGGTGTTAACTACCATTTAAAATAATAATATTTTTTTTTATTATAGTGCAACGTAAGATTTCAAAGAAACTCGTTGTTGCGTATTGGGTACGCCATTGAGAATAGAGTTCCATTTAAAGTAATATTAATATTTTATGAACAAATATGGATAAATATAAAAATGTCATATTCTTTATTTACATGGGGTGTTACATCCTTCCCCCCTTTTGGGAATTATGTCCTCACAATTTTAAAATTGGGCTCGGAAACTTCATTGAATGTCCCACATCAGAACAAGAGTCGGTAAAACTATCACTTTAAAAAAAATATAGAGAAGTATAGATGTCTCCCGAGTTAACCCATATTAGGATTCCATGTAGGAAAACATGGATATGGAAGAAAAAACATAGGGTCATGTTCTGAGGGAGAGTGATAGAACACATGTTTAGGAGAAAGTTAACCACCAGAAAATCACAAACTTGTGATGGGTTAAACAGTATTCGATTCCCCAGTAGGAAAAGTTAACAGACAACATTTTTGTTTTAAGTTACTTTTCATTGAAGAATTTAATTATGAGCTTTAATAAATCATAACAGAACATACTTACTTGTGGTTTAGACTTTAATGTTTTACTAGATTTCTAACACAAACTGAATATTTCTCCAAATGAGGAGTATTTAGGATGACTTGTTCACATTAAGAGTACTATAATCAACTTCTTGAGAATCACCAAATCCACAAAAGAGAACTATAAACATCCCATGTCTTTAGACCTTAACCAAAACCGAATCCAAAAAGGATTGTACAAGATCAAATAATACCCAAAAAGGATAATCCCTAAAAAACTATTCTTAATCTCCAAAATTTGTCAAACAATACCCAAAGTTCAAAAAAGACCATTCAATAGACATATATCCATAAAATTCTTCAATGTAATCAAAACTAATATTTAAACCCAAATGTATGAAGGATTTAATCACATAGTCTTCCAAGATAAACCTTAAAATTTGTCTTCAAATAACATCAGTTACTCTTAAAGTCTCATACTGAAAAGTAATTAACCTAATCACATATCCTCCATGATAGGTTAATAATTTACATAGATAACCCAAAATCAACTTATTCTAGATTCATAAGATCATTTAACTAAAAATAATTATTCAAACTAACCAGGGACTTCATGTAGTCCAGTGGTAGGCGATAAATACCAGTCACACTTTGGTTGTGGGTTCGATTCCCATAGCTTCATCCGACATGACAGGTTGTCACACGGTCTAGATGTTGTCCTTTTTCCAAAACTACATTATTCTTATAACATTCCCCAAAAAGGGATAAAATCTTCAAAAATAACCATAACATAATTTAACCTCATGTTTATCTCATGCCTTCCATTTTCCATCATAACATATAATAACCCATAATTACCTCAAAAGTAAGGACCATATAAAACCTAATGGTTACCTTTGTAATTATTACCTAATCTTCCACATCCAGTTGGTCATCTCGTATATGATGCCTTAGAGAACTCACCAAGGTTCAAGTGGTTAATCATGCCTCATGATTGTTGGTTTAGAATAACCACGATATTTCTCATTGAATCCCCCATTTCATACAGTCTCTTAATTAGAGAACCACCACACTTTCATTTGTCACTTTGCTGCCTGCTAGATCCATCCATTTACTAAACTAAAAAGGTTAGTGTGAGTATGTCATTAGAATCATCATATAATACTAAGATGTAATTATTCATGTTATCTTAAACTCATTCACTTTATCAAAAAATATGACCCTTTCTAAAATCCTAACCATTATGGTAATGTCACTTGTGCTTAAAGGATGCCCTAACCACTAATGTTATCTAAACCGACCTTTGATACCAACTATAAGGACCCGGCCTTAAAACTTTACTTAATATTTAATTAATTGGAATAATTCATATTGAGGATCTTTTTAGGTTTAGAGTTTTAGAAAATTAGGACATAACTATTACATCTCAAAGATTACAAAGTAGACACATCTACTCAGTTTCAATTTTTTCCACAAAATATAAACTCTTGAACATAAGAGTCATGTCTAGTTCTTGTTTTAGACAGCATGAAATTTCCTTGATCCCATCCTTGACCATATTCCCCTTTATGTCCTGTGAAAAACATTTCAAAAGAAACTTGGGATGAGCATAAAAAGCTCAGTAAGGGATATAAATATAAGGCCCCAGGATTAAACATTACATAATAATGAATTAAATGAATAAATCACATAGAGGATCTTTTTAGGTTTAGAGATTTAGAGAATTAGGTCATAACTATTACATCTCAAAAGATTACATAGTAGACACTTCTACTAAGTTTCCATAAAATAAAAAAAAACTCTTCAAAAGAAACATGTCTAGTTCCATGTTTTAGATAGAATGTCTTTCCTTGATCCCATCCTTGACCCTATTTATCTTTAAGTCCGGTGGAAAACATTTCAAAAACTTGGGATGAGAATAAAAATCCTAGTAAAGGATACACAAAAAAGGAAAACTGTTATTTTTTCAAACAACAAGTAAACCATGAGTACTTTACCAAAGTAATACTTTTCACCTTTATAAAGTAGTAAAAACTCTTCACTGAACTAAAGACCATTACTTGCCATTTTTTTACCAAAATATTACCATAAAACCCATATAAATAACACATAACATATAAAGGTAACTTGGGACATAAACATACTTAAATGGAATAACCATACGGTCAACTTCCATACATACTAAATTGAATAGCCATACGGCCAACTTCCATACCCAATGCATTGGAGGTTATAACGTAACCACCCGTCCTGGTATTCACGGCACCGCCCGTCATATGGTTTATCACATAACCACCCATAAAATTTCCAAGTACCATTATTGCACATAAAATATTTAAAATATAAACATTTCGACAACAACATTTCATTTGTAATCACAATAAGTAATTCCAAGATATTGAATTAATAAATCCATTTTAAAAAATCCTTTAAAAGAGATTTTTGAATCAAAGTGTCCCATACAACTTTGAATATTTTAATGGAATTATAATTTTAAAACATTAATGTCCATATAAATAAATACTAAAAACCATTTTGAAAACAAGTACATTAAAGATAAATATTTAGAATAATGAATCTTTAAAACATTCAAAACGATATTTTTGTTAAAGAGGTTTTAACAAAATGAGAGACTCTTTAATGCAAATAATTGTGGAATAACATTTAACCCAAACTTTATAATATCATGAGAATAAAGGGATTCATGATATAATATGTCAAAGGACAGTATACACACCATATAAAAGTGAATTGGTGCATAACAACAATGAAGTCTCAATGGAAATGTAAATTGAGATGAAATCCATTTTAAAGATGGTATCCTTAAGTTAAGGATAAATCTATCACATAATTATGTGTGAGAAATATAAATACACCCAATATAAGTGGATATTATGTGTGAAATAATCAGAGGACATTCACACATAATCTTGGAAAAACAAAACCAATGACATAGATATTTAACTCAATGAAATGAGATTGAGTTATGATTTCCCATACAAGTTCGTAAGAATTTATCAATGAGATTATTATTTGTAGAAATAGTATATCCACACAAAGGTTTGTGGAAATTACAACATATAGATTCCACACATAATCTTGTCATAATAAAATCAAGAAGTAGATGTTTAACCCAAAAAATTGAAAGTGGGTTAAGAAGTTCCCTTACAGAAATCCGACAGCCTAACGACGTCACTTTAAAATTCAGAAAATGAGATCATGAGGGAAAAAATGGTATCTCATCACATGGATGTAAAATTTAAATAAATAATGATATATAAGAACATATCCCAACATAATATTATGTGAATTAAAAGACATAACAGAAGAAGTCTTTTAAAAAGAGGAGGGTGAAAGGTCCCCTTACTGAGTTGGGTAACTTTCAAAGCGTACACCCCATGGAAGAAGGGTCATACAATGATGATGTAAATACCTATAAATGTAATTATACAACAAAAAGTGTTTAATAATGGTCAGTACATACACCACTCAAAGTAAATATTGTCAAACATAGTATAAATGTCACGGGAATAAAAGTGAGATGAAAAATAGCTTACGAAAACTCGACAGCCTAACAGCGCCACTTAAAACTTCCAAAAAATGGATTTATGAGATCAAATAGGGTCTCTCATAATATGAAAATAAAAATTACAGTATGAATAATATATAATAACATCCCCAAACATAATATAGATGAGCTTAAAAGAAATGACATAAAAGAGAGTACTTAAAAAGAAAGAGGGAGGTTGGATCCCTTACCTCAATTCTGACTTGTCTTGTTTGTTTATTTATATTCATGAATAATAAACTTTGGTAAATTTATAATTGATTAAGGACCTCTTTTAAATATTATTATTCAGTTCATATCACATACTATAATGTTATAATAATTGGTTAATAATGTGTGTTCATATCAGACGTTTTTGTCGATGTTTGGTACATGGGTCAAAAATGAACTTGTTTGTAAATGATTGTCCATGTAGTTATAAGTAAATCATCTCCAGAATAGTATTAATGATTTAAATATCATATATATCCAGTACATATTCATTTTATACTACTCCATTTCATTTGCAGATAAAATGAAACGAAATGCACCGTTCATGGAGATGGTAGGTCGTACGTGCGCATGAACGCTACTTTCATTTCTTTGTCATATTAATGAAATTAAAAATAATTGAGATATATATATATATTATAATTCCACTATAATATATAAGTTATATAGGTCACATATGTTCATTAATTTCATTATTTATACATTCCATGTATTACATGAACGAGTCACTTCACTTGAGGGGGCAGTAGTCCACACTTCCTCGTATGAAATTATCGCATTTTCACAACATGAAAAGTATAAAGGCATGTTTTAAATATAAAATTAATAAGAATATAGAAAACATAAATACCATATATATCATATATAAAATATAGTGACATCATAATGGCCACCTTTAAAGGTGTTAAAAGAAGATTGAACAATCATCGTTTCGTGAGGCAGAAATTCACCAACCACAGAAATAGTATGTTCTTTAACCATTAGATAAAGGTGTGTGTAAGTGTAGCTCGAATCCTTCACATAAGAAAATCCTAGTATATTGAGGATACTGGTGTTGTTAAAAAATAATGTAATAAAAATATTTTAGAGGGTTGGAGAAGAAAAATAAAACAAAAGAACACAAGTGAAGACATTACCTTAAAATCGGGTAACTCTTCTTGATTTGAGCTCAAAGGATTCATTGGAAAGGATTCTTCCCAAATTAGAGGCTTCAATGATGAAGATAGTGGTGTGGAGAGATGAAATGGGAAGGGTTTGGCCGAACCAATGGCTTGAGAGATGTGGGTAAAGTGGTAGAGGTGGGGGCCTTTTATAATAGAAGAGGAGGGCGACTCTTGGAAAGTTATAAAATATTACTTTATTATAAAATGATTTTCGGATTTTAAAGGTCCCAAAAGAATATATTTCAAGGATAAGGTGATAAGGTTTCTAAATACACCCATACAATAGGTTTTTGACAAGTGTAGGACTTATAATTTACATTATCTTTTCATTTTATTTAAATCGTTAAATAATGAGATAATAGATGCATCATCATGGTGTCAAAAATAATTTAATTTATTTAATGTCTAAAAATTATAAAAAAACTATCATGATGTAGGAAATCTTTTTATATTTATAATGAATATTTATAGTCAAAAATATGACTTGTATAACCCCATTTAAAAATTATTTTAGTAAAACAACACATGTTTGTGAGATTTTTATTTTAACATTAAATAAAAAGTTTTTAATGTCATTTTCCTACCAAAGTGGCTCCACGGGGTCCCCAAGTTGACCCATGGATTGTATTGGTTGGCCATGAAACATCAAATAACGGTAGGACATGTTTCAAGGTCATTTCATATTATTAAAAAATTATTTTTACCTTAAATTACACTAATTACCTCTAATCGCGATTAATAAAACTTAAAAGTTACTATACACCAAAAATTATTTTAATCTCATTGAACCACATTTTACATACTAATGAAAACCATATATGTTGGATTTTTGAAAATCAAATCACAGAAGTGGTAAAGTTTCATTTAAATGAAAAATCAGTTTCTTTAAGTACCACTTAGTGGTTTCACTATTCATCAAAATTGATGTTTTTCAGAAAAATACCAAAATTTCACCCTACGATATATTTGATATTTAGAATTCAAAAATAATGTCTATTTTACAAAATTCAAAACATATAAGTTACATTAATTAATTTAATAATTAATTCCTGCTGTCAGAACAAATAGCGTGTTTTTATGAAACAATATATATCAAAAGATTGACACTAGTTTAAGTCCAATTTCAAAGTGAAATTAATTTCAAGGACCACTATTGCATTAAATGGTACAAATATATTCTAATTTTACTTTAAACCAATTAAAAAGATAATCTAATCATATAAGAAAATTATATTAAAAAGAGGTTTTGAATTAAAATACAACATTTTTCACTATTCATTTAAAAATGAACTTTATCGGAAAAATACCAAAAATTTTCACAAAGTAAATTTTGATGTCCCGATTCTAAAGAAAAAATTTATTTGGTCCAATAAAATGTATAAGAGTGAACAAAACTATATTTAAAGAGGGTTCACCATCAAAAGGTGATAGTTCGACCTTTTAGTGAATATTAGTAGATTTATACTTAAAATTGGATTCATTTGCATTTTTCGCCTCTAACATTTATTGGATGAAAGTAAAAATATTTGAAAAACATATATAATAATTTTGTAGTTAGTTCCGTTATTTCCTTCCATTAAAATTTCTAGGCATTAACTACCATTTAAAATAATATTATTTTATTATTAGAGTGCAATGTAAGATTTCAAAGGAACTCGTTGTCACGTATTGGGTACGCCATCGAGCATAGCATTCCCTTTAAAGTAATATTAATATTTTATTCACAAATATGGATAAATATAAAAATTTCATATTCTTTATTTACCAGGGGTGTTACATCCTTCCCCCCTTTTGGGAATTGCGTCCTCTCAATTTTAAAATTGGGCTCGGAAACTTCATTGAAAGCCCTACATCAGAAAAGGAGTAAATTAAACTATCACTTTAAAAGAAAGAAAGGGAAGTGCAAAGGTCACCTCAGTTAACCCATACTAGGATTCCAAGTATAAAAATATGGATATTGAGGAAAAAAAAGGGTCATGTTCTGATGAAGAGTGATAGTAAACATGTCTAGGAGAAAGTTAACTATAAGAAAATAACAAGCTTGTGATGGGTTAACCGGTATTCGATTCCCCAGTAGGAAAAGTTAACAAACAACATTTTTGTTTTAAGTTACTCTTAATTGAGGAATTTGTTTTTGAGCTTAACTAAATCATAATGAAACATACTTACTTGTCACGTAGACTTTCAAATTTTACTAGATTCCTTAATCAAACTCATATTTTGTCCAAAAGATGAGTATTTAGGAAGGCTTGTTCGCATTAAGAGTACTATAATCAACTTCTTGAGAATCACCTAATCCACAAAAGAGAACTATATATTTCCCATGTCTTTAGATATCAACCAAAACCAAACCAAAAAGTTTAGTACGAGATCAGATAATACCGAAAAATGATATTTTTGTTTACAAAAAGAAAAACTACTCCTAATCTCCAAAATTTGTACAACAATACCCAAAGTTCAACAAAGACCATTCAATAAACAACTATCCATAAAATTCTTCAATGTAATCCTAACTAATATTGAAACCCAAATCTTTGAATGATTTAATCACATTGTCTTCCAAAGTAAATCCTAACATTTATCTCTAAATAACACCAGTTACTCTTAAAGTCTCACATTGAAAAGTAATTAGCCTAATCACTTATTCTCCATGATAGGATAATAATTTCCATAGATAACCCAAAATAAACTTATTCTTGATTCATAGAATCATCTAACTATAAAGAATTAGTCAAACTAACCGGAGACTTCACGTAGTCCAGGGGTAGGCGATAAATACCAGTCACACTTTGGTTGTGGGTTCGATTCCCACAGCTTTGTCCGACGCGATGGGTTGTCACATGGTCTGCGTGTTGTCCTCTTTCCAAAACTATATAATTCTAATAACATTCCCCAAAAAATGATAAAATATTCAAAAATTACCATAACATAATTTAACTTCAAGTTTATCTCATGTCATTCATATTCCATCATAACATATAGTAACCCATAATTACCTCAAAAGTAAGGATAATATAAACCCTAATGGTTACCTTTATAATTATTACCCGAACTTCCACATTCAGTTGGTCATCTCATACATGATGCATTAGAGAACTCACCAAGGTTCAAGTGGTTTATCACGACTCTTTGATAGTTGGTTTAGAACAACCATGAGATTCCTCATTGAATCACCCATATCATCCAGTCTCTTAATCAGAGAACCACCACAGTTTCCTTCAAACCCATTTTCACTTTGGTGCCTGCTAGATCCACCCATTTACTAAAAACAGAAATTTCATTGTGAGTATATCAACAAAACCATCATGTACTAATGAGGAAGATAAACACTAAGATATAATTACTCATTCACTTTATCTAAAACTAGGAATCTTTCTGAAATCCTAACCATTATGGTAATGTCACTTATTCTTAGAGAATACCCTAACCGCTAAAGTTATCTAAACCGACCTATGATACCAACTATATGGCCCCAGCCTTAAACATAATCAGGAATTAAATGAATAATTCACATAGAGGATCTTTTCAGGTTTAGAGTTTTAGATAATTAGTTCATAACTATTACATCTCAAAAGATTACACAGTTGACACTTCTACTAAGTTTCCATAAAATAAAAAAAAACTCTTAAAAAGAAACATGTCTAGTTCCATGTTTTAGATAGAATGTCTTTCCTTGATCCCATCCTTGACCCTATTCATCTTTAAGTCCTGTAGAAAACATTTCAAAAACTTGGGATGAGCACAAAAAGCCCAGTAAAGGATACACAAAGAAGGAAAACTGTTAGTTTTTCAAAACAACAAGTAAACCATGAGTACATTACCAAAGTAATACTTTTCACCTTTATGAAGTTGTAAAAACTCTTCACTGAAAAAAAGACCATTAGTTACCCTTTTGTAACCAAAATATTACCATAAAACCCATATAAATAACACATAACATATAAAGGTAACTTGGGACATAAACATACTTAAATGGAATAACCATACGGTCGACTTCCACACATACTTAATGGAATAGCCATACGGTCTACTTCCATACCCAATGCATTAGAGGTTTTAACGTAACCACCCATTCTAGTATTCACGGCACCACCCGTCATATGGTTTTTCATGTAACCACCCGTAAAATGTCCAAGTACCATCATTACACATAAAATATTGAAACTATAAACATTTCAATAACAACATTTCATTTGCAATCATAATAAGTAATTCCAAGATATTGAATTAATAAATCCATTTTAAAAAATCATTTAAAAGAGATTTTTGAATCATAGTGTCCCATACCACTTTGAAGCTTTTAATGGAATTATAATTTTAAAACATTAATGTCCATATAATTAAATACTGAAAACCATTTTTAAAACAAGGAAATTAAAGATAAAGATTTATAATAATGAATCTTTAAAACTTTTAAAATGATATTTTTGTTAAAGAGTTTTTAACAAAATGAGAGACTCTTGAATACAAATAATTACGGAATAACATTTAATCCGAACTTTATAATATCATGAGAATAAAGGGATTCATGATATAATATTTCAAAGGATAGTATACACACCATGTAAGAGTGAATTGGTACATAACAACAATGAAGTCTCAATGGAAATGTAAATTGAGATAAAATCTATTATAAAGATGGTATCCTTAAGTTAATAATAAATCTATCACATAATTATGTATGAGAAATATAAATACACCCAATATAAGTGAATATTAAGTGTGAAACAATCAGAGGACATTAACACATAATCTTGGAAAAACAAAACCAATGACATAGATATTTAACTCAATGAAATGAGATTGAGTTATGATTCCCCATACAAGTTTCTAAGAATTTATCAATGAGATGATTATGTGTATAAATAGTATATCCAAAAAACGGTCTGTGGAAATTACAACATAGAGATTCCACACATAATATTGGCATAATAAAATCAAGAGGTATAATTTTAACCCAAAGAATTGAAAGTGGGTCAAGAAGTTCCCTTATAGAAATCCGACAGCCTAATGGCGTCACTTTAAAATTCAGAAAATGAGTTTATGAGAGAGAAAATGATATCTCATCACTTGGATGTGAAATTTAAATAAATAAGGATATAGAAAAACATATCCCAACATAATAGAATGTGAATTAAAAGACATAACAAAAGATGTCTTTTAAAAAGAGGAGGGTGAAAGGTCCCCTTACTGAGTTGGGTAACTTTCAAAATGTACACCCCATGGAAGAAGGGTCATACAATGAAGATGTAAATACCCATAAATGGAATTATACTACAAAAAGTGTATAATAATTGGCATTACATACACCACTCAAAGTAAATAGTGTCAAACGTAGCATAAATGTCACGGGAATAAAAGTGAGATGAAAAATCCCTTACGAAAACTCGGCAGCCTAACGGCGCCACTTAAAACTTCCATAAAATGGATTTATGAGATCAAATAGGGTCTCAAATAACATTAACATAAATATTACAGTATTAATAATATAAAATAACATCCCCAAACATAAGAAAGATGATCTTAAAAGAAATGACATAAAACAGAGTACTTAAAAAAAAGTGGGAGGTTGGATCCCTTACCTCAAGTCTGACTTGTCTTGTTCGTTTCTTTATATTACAAAATAATAAACTTTGGTCAATTTATAATTGATTAAGGAACTATTTTAAATATTATTATTCAGTTCATATAACATATTATAATTTTATAATAATTGGTTAATAATGTGAGTTCATATCAGACGTTTTTGTCGATATTTGGTACATGAGTCAAAAATCAACTTGTTTGAAAATGATTGTCCATGTAGTTATAAGTAAATAATCTCCAGAATATTATTAATGATCTAAATATCATATATATCCAGTAAAAATTCATTTTATACTACTCCATAACATTTGGAGATGAAAAGAAATGAAATGCACCATTCATGGAGACGGCAGGTCGTACATACGCATGAATGCTACTTTCATTTCTTTGTCATATTAATGGAATTAAAAAATAATTGAGAGATATATATATTATAATTCCAGTATAATATATATGTTATATAGGTCACATATGTTCATTAATCTCATTCTTTATACATTCCATGTATTTCATGAACGATTCACTTCACGTGAGGGCGCGGTAGTCCACACTTCCTCGTATGAAATTATCGCATTTGCACAACATGAAAAGTATAAAGGCATGTTTTAAATATAAAATTAAGAAGCATATAGAAAACATAAATACCATATATATCATATATAAAATATAGTAACATCATAATGTCCACCATTAAAGGTGTTAAAATAATATTGAACAATCATCGTTTCGTGAGGCAGAAATTCTCCAACCACAGAAACAGTATGTTCTTTAACCATTAGACGATGGTGTGTGTAAGTGTAGCTCTAATACTTCACATAAAAACATCCTAGTATATTTAAGATAATGGTTTTATTACAAAATAAATGAATAATAGGAGTTTAGATGGTTGTAGAATCAAAATAAATAAAAGAACACAAGTGAAGACATTACCTTAAAATCGGGTAACTCTTCTTGATTTGAGCTCAAAGGATTCCTTGGAAAAAATTCTTCCCAAAGGTGAGGCTTCAATGATGAAGAGTGGGGTGTGGAGAGATGAAATGGGCAGGTTTTGGCCAAGCCAAAGGCTTGAGAGTTGTGGGTAAATTGGTAGAGGTGGGGGCCTTTTATAAGAGAAGAGGAGGGGCACTCTTGGAAAGTTATAAAATATTACTTTATTATAAAATGATTTTTGGATTTTAAAGGTCCCAAAAGGGAATATTTCGAGGATAAGGTGATAAGGTTTAGAAATCCACCCATACAATAAGTTTCTGTCAAGTGTAGGTCTTAGATTTTACATTATCGTTTAATTTTTTTAAATCGTTAAATAATGAGGTAATAGCCGCATCATCATGGTGTCATAAATAATTTAATTTATTTAATGTATAAAAATTATAAAAAAACTATCATGATGTAGGAAATATTTTTATATTTCTAATGACTATTTATAGTAAAAAATATGACTTGTATAACCCCATTTAAAAATTATTTTAGTAAAACAACACATGTTTGTGACATTTTTATTTTAACATTAAATAAAAAGTTTTTAATGTCATTTTCCTACCAAAGTGGCTCCATGGGGTCCCTAAGTTGACCCATGTATTGTCTTGGTCGGCCAGGACACATCCAATAAGGGTAGTACATGTGTCAAGGTCATTTCATATTATTAAAACATTATTTTTACCTTAAATTACACTAATTACCTCTAATCGCGATTAATAAAACTTAAAAGTTACTATTCACCAAAAATTATTTTAATCTCATTGAACCAAATTTTACTTCTTAATGAAAACCATGTATGTCGGATTTTTGAAAATAAAATCATAGAATTGGTAAAGTTTCATTTAAATGAAAAATCAGTTTCTTTAAGTACCACTTAGTGGTTTCACTATTCATCAAAAATTGAAGTTTTTCAGAAAAATACCAAAACTTCACCCTAAGCTATATTTGATATTCCAAATTCAAAAATGATGTATATTTTACAAAATTCAAAAAAAATAAGTTAAATTAATTAATTTAATAATTAATTCCCGCTGTCAGAACAAATAACGTGTTTTTATTAAACAATATAAATCAAAAGATTGACACTAGTTTAAGTCCAATTTCAAAGTGAAATTAATTCCAATGACCACTATTGAATTAAATGGAAAAAATATATTCTAATTTCACTTTAAAACCAATTAAAAATATAATCTAATCATATAAATAAATTAGATTAAAAAGAGGTTTTGAATTAAAATACAACATTTTTCACTATTCATTAAAAAATGAACTTTATCAAAAAAATACCAAAAATTTACACAAAGTAAATTTTGATGTCCCGATTCTAAATAAGAATTTTATTTGGTCCAATAGAATGTATAAGAGTGACCAAAACTATATTTAAAGAGGGTTCACCATCAAAAGGTTATATTTCGACCTTTTAGTGAATATTAGAAGATTTATGCTTAAAATTTGATTCATTTGCATTTTACGCCTCTAACATTTATTGGATGAAAGTAAAAATATTTGACAAACATATAGAATAATTTTTTAGTTAGTTCCGTTCTTTCCCGCCATTATAATGGCTAGGAATTAACTACCATTTAAAATAATATTATTTTATTATTAGAGTGTAACGTAAGATTTCAAAGGAACTCGTTGTCGCGAATGGGGTACGCCATCGAGAATAGTGTTATCTTTAAAGTAATATTAATATTTTATTCACAAATATGGATAAATATAAAAATTTCATATTCTTTATTTACCTGGGGTGTTACAATAAAAGTACGAAATGAAAACATTAGTCCATGTATGAAATCATACTTTACTCATAAAACATAAGAATTTTAACATACCTCATAAAATCATGAATAAATCATAGAAATCATAATACATAAAGGTAAATTTAGGACTTCATTACATTCTAATGTAGGTATTAACCCTCATGGCTACATTTAGAATACCTATCACAATATATTCCCTAAATCTCTTTGGAGAAACCTTAACGTTTAACCCCTTCGCGTTACCCAATGCATTAGAGAGCTATATCGGGCTCACCCGCCCTTATTATATCACAAAAGCACCCGTCTTTATAAATAATGCCCAAGAACCATAACATAATCATAGAACATAAATTAAGCTTAAAGGAAAGATAACATTCCCACATTTCAATAACAATTTAACATTTTAAGATATTGAAATAATGAATCCATTCTAAAAACCATTTTCAAAACCATTTAAAACATTTAATAAAGAGATTTTTGAATCAAAGTGTACCATACCACATTGAAATTTTTAACATTTTAAACCATTAATATCCATATAAATAAATCATTAAAACCATTTTGAAAACATGGATATTAATGAGAAATATTTATAAGAATAAATCATTAAAACATTTAAAATGATATTTTAGTTAAAGAGTTTTTAACAAAATGAGAGACACTCGAATACCAATAATTGAGGAATAACATTTAATCATAACTTTATAATATCATGAGAATAAATTGATTCATGATATAATATGCCAAAGGACAGTATATACACCATATAAGAGTGAATTGGAGCATAACAACAATGAAGTCTCAATAGAAATGTAAAATGAGATGAAATCCCTTATAAAGAAGGTATGCTTAAATTAAGGATATATCAATCTCATAATTATGTGTGAAAAATATTAATACACCCAATATAATTGGATATTAAGTGTAAAACAATCAGAGGTCATTCACACATATTTATAGGATGCCATATTCAAAAACTACAATTTGAACCCAAAGAAATCCAAATTGGGTTAAGAAGTTCCTTTGGTAAAATTCGACAGCCTAACGACGTCACCTTACAATTCATAAAATTAGTTGATGAGAGAGAAACTGGTATCTAATCACTTGGACATAAAATTTACATCAATAAGGATATAGAAGAACATATCCCAACATAAAAAGATAACAAAATAAGTCTTTTAAAAAGAGGAGTGTGGAAGGTTCCCTTACCGATTTGGGTAACTTTTGAAACGTTCACCCCATGAAAGAAGGATCATACAACGTTGGTGTAAATACCCATAAAAGAATGTATACTACACAACGAGTATAATAATGGGAAGTACATACACCACTCAAAATAAATAGTGGAAAATGTAGCATAAATCTCACGGGAATAAAAGTGAGATGAAAAATCCCTTACGAAAACTCGGCTGCATAACGACGCCACATAAAAACATCCAAAAATGGATTTATGAGATCAAACAGGGTTTCTCATAATATAAAAATAAAAATTACATAATGATGAATATAAAAAAAACATCCACAAACATAATAAATATGAGCTTAAAAGAAATGACATAAAAGAGAGTACTTAAAAAGAAAGAGAGAGGTTGGATCCCTTACCTCAAGTCCGACTTGTCTTGTTAATTTCTTTATATTCCTGAATAATAAACATTGGTCAATTTATAATTGATTAAGGACCTCCTTTAAATATTATTATTCAGTTCATATCACATATTATAATGTTATAATAATTGGTTAATAATGTGAGTTCATATCAGACGTTTTTGTCGATGTTTGGTACATGAGTCAAAATGAACTTGTTTGAAAATGATTGTCCATGTAGTTATAAGTAAATCATCTCCAGAATAGTATTAATGATTTAAATATCATTTATATCCAGTAAATATTCATTTTATACTATTCTATTGCATTAGAGATAAAAATAAATAAAATGCACCGTTCATGGAGACGGTAGGCCGTACGTACGCAGAAACGCTACTTTCATTTCTTTGTCATATTAATGGGATTAAAAATGAATGAGAGATATATATATTATAATTAAAGTATAATATATATGTTATATAAGTCACATATGTTCATTAATTTCATTCTTTATACATTCCATGTATTTCATGAACGAGTCACATCACTTGATGCGGCGGTAGTCCACACTTCCTCGTATGAAATTATCGCATTTTCACAACATTCAAAGCATAAAAATATGTTTTAAATATAAAATACAGAATCATAGAGAGGAAATAAATATAATATATATCATATAAGAATATTTCCATCATAATGGACACCATGAGAGGTGGTAGGAGAAGATAGAACAATCATCGTCTCGTGAGGCAGTAATTCGCCATCCACAGAAACAATATGTTCTTTAACCATTAGACGGAGGTCTGTGTAAGTTTGGCTCGAAACTTTCTCATAAAAAAATCCTAGTATATTGAAGATACTATTTTTGTTATAAAATAAAGTAATAAAATTTTTTTAGGTGGTTGGAGAAGCAAAATAATACAAAAGAACATTAGTGAAGACTTTACCTTTAAATCAGGTAACTCCCATTGGTTTGAACCAAAAGGATTTCTTGAAGAGATTTCTGACTATGGGAAGGCTTCAATGATGAATAGAGGGATGTGGAGAGATGAAATGGGCAGGTTTTGGCCGAGCCAAAGGCTTGAGAGGTGTGTGTAAGGAGGTAGAGGTGGGGGCCTTTTATAAGAGGGAGGATGGGCACTCTTGGAATGTCTTGAAAAGTTACTTTATTATAAAATTATTTCCAGATTTTAAAGCTCCTAAATTGATATATTTCTAGGATAAGGTGATAAGGGTTAGAAATATACTAATCCAATAGGTTTTTTAAAAGTTTAAGTCTTATATTTTATGTTATCTTTTCATTTTATTTAAATCGTTCATTAATGAGGTAATCGCTGCATCATCACGGTGTCATAAATAAATTAATTAATTTAATGTATAAAAATTATAAAACAAATATCATGATTTATTAAATATTTTTAGCTTTCTAATTAATATTTAGAGTCAAAAATATGACTTTTATAACCCCATGTGAAATATTTTTTAGTAAAACAATATATGTCTGTGACATTTTAATTTTTACTTTAAATAAAAAGTTATTAATGTGATTTTCCTACCAAAGTGGCTTCATGGGGTCCCCAAGATGACCCATGGATTGTCATGGTCGGCCAAGACTCATCCAATAAGGTTAGTACATGTTTCAAGGTCATTTCACATCATTATAACATTATCTTTACCTTAAATTACACTAATTACCTTTAATCGCGATTAATAAAACATAAAAGTTACTGTTCACCAAAAACTATTTTCATCCAATTGAACCAAATTTTACATCCTAATGAAAACCATGTATGACATATTTTTTTTAAATTCAAATCACAGAAGTGGTAAGGTTTCATTTAAATGAAAAATCAGTTTTTTCAACTACCACTTAGTGATTTCACTATTCTTCAAAATTGAAATTTTCAGAAAAACACAAAAAAATCACCATAAGCTATATTTGATATTCTGAATTATAAAATGATGTATATTTTAAAAAATTCAAAACATATATTTTGAATTAATTAATTTAATAATTAATTCCCGCTGTTAAAACAAATAGCGTGTTTTTAAGAAACAATATCTATTAAAAGATTGACACTAGTTTAAGTCCAATTTCAAAGTGAAATTAATTCCAATGACCACCATTGGATTAAATGGTAAAAATATATTCTAATTTCACTTTAAAATCAATTAAAAATATAATCTAATCATATAAAAAAATTAGATTAAAAATAGGTTTTGAATTAAAATACAACATTTTTCACTATTCATAAAAAAAAGAACTTTATCGGAAAAATACCAAAAATTTAAACAAAGTAAATTTTTATGTCCCGATTATAAAGAAGAATTTTATTTGGTCCAAAAGAATTTATAAGAGTGACCAAAACTATATTAAATAGGGTTCTCCATCAAAAGGAAATAAATCGACCTTTTAGTGAATTTTAGAGTATTTATGCTTAAAATTGAATTATTTTCTTATTTTAAGACTTTATATTTTATTGGATAAATGTAAAAACATTTAACAAATATATAAAATCATATTTTACTTATTTCTATTCATTCCCACAAATACAACATCTAGGTGTTAAATACCATTTAAAATAATATTATTTTATTATTAGAGTGCAACGTAAGATTTCAAAGAAACTCGTTGTTGTATATTGTGTACACCACTGAGAATAGAATTCCCTTTAAAGTAATATTAATATTTTATGCACACATATGGATAAATATAAAAATGTCATATTCTTTATTTACCTGGGGTGTTACACAAGGTGAGCTAATATAATTTCTAAATGATACCGCAAATGGATGGATTTCTACTAAATTATACTATCTTAAGATAATTATTCCTCCATCATATCAAGCTAAGAAGCAAAAAATTCAATGATGGGAAGTGAAATTCATTCTTTATGATGACCAAAATTCTCAAATAGTCCTATATAAATAAGGTTCAAATGAATTTCACCTCAGATGTGTTCAAGGGGGATAGAACCTCACTATTTTGAATGAAGTACATGCATGAACTTGAGGTGATAATCAATCAGGAACCAATCTATCTTATAGGCTAGGAGTCAAGGATACTTTCTGCCACAAATAAAACCTGATTTTGTGGATTTCAGTTGAAAATTTCATTATTTCTAGATACATACCAATTTCATCTATTAATCTCTAGAATTACTATATACCACTAAATATTATTGGATGTTTTCCATCTGGGGAATATATTTCAGGGGACCATATCCCCCAGTTACAACCATGCAGTAAAGTACATCCTTACTTCCAACAACGTATTCTATAAGTGGTTTGAGGATATGTACAAAAAGAAGTTGGGATGAAAGCTATCATCAACTTTGTGAAGTCAAATATCATCACCATATTTGGTTTCCCTAACATGATATTGTTGAACAATGACTCTAATTTCTATTATTATGAGTTGACAAGGATGTATTATAAATTATAAATTTATTCCAACCATTCATCCTACTACTATGAAATGAAAAATGGATAGATTGATGTTTTAAAAAGTCTCTATATTATATACTAAAGAATATGGTGGATGAAGAAAATAAGTACTAACCTGAAATAATTATACAATATTTATGGGATTATAATATAATGACTCATACAACCATGAAAATGACCCTATATTCATTTTTATATATTACATAGTTAGTTCTTCCCATCAAAGTCTAATTTCCTTCACTATGTATCACTATCTGTAATCATCTATCTGTAGATGAGAAGTCTCAAAAGTGGATAGATGATATGGTATAACTAAATGAGAAGATATCATGTGCATTAAACAACTTGAAAATTCATAAAAACAACGTTTCATAAGCATTAAATAAGAAAGTTTACATCTATTAATTCCTCTAAGGAGAGCTGGTATCTATTCTCATAACTTTGATTATACCAGGGAAGAAGCCTCCAAATCTTAAACCATCATGGTAAGGTCCTTCTATTGTATACAAGTTTTACTCTAGTAGATCCTATTACATGGTCATAATGGATGGAAAAAAATAATTCCTTCCATGGATTCTTGGTTTATTAAAAATTACTTTGAATAATTTCATGTCAATTCGAAAATATACTTACTATATGACGTTAAACTTCATGGTCATCATCCCAGATACATGATGATAAATTTTATGGAATAAGTCTTAGTTGTATGACTTTAAAATAAGTACTATACCATCCTTACTATATAAAGTAAAAATACATAATCAGGGTCCTGGCTTCATGACCTAAAAGGAACACCTCCACAGTCCCACCTAGAAGACTTTAAACTGCATATCATAACATCCAAGTCACATGACGTAAAAATATATGACAATTTCCATACCATGAGTTATAAATCCCATGGATTTGTTTCAAATTCCATTTTTAAATGATTTATCCTGATATAGACAATCCTCCAATTAACTAATGTTTCTCACACTATGAATGACTCACACGAGCTTAGAGGTCTTTGACAATAACTTCATTTAGAATGAATAAAAAGCACTATGATCAAGGATGAGGAATGATTTGGTACACACTAATGACCTTGAACTAATTAGGACGACTTACATTACACGCCTTAATTCCCCTACATAAGAGCCTGATCTATGTAGGATTTCTTTGTGCACAATCAACCTATGCATGCAGATATCAATGCCATCACCACATGAAATTATAGATGTACATATGGGACCCTTTAAGAACTATATATGTCTTGATTCCCATACTCATAGGATATATAGTGATGTCTATATCTCTTATCCTATGTTGTAGTCAAAATTAAAAAAAATGAATGAAATAAAATGACTATTTTCACTGCATATAAATTTCATAAATATATGGAATTTATCCTCAAGAATAAAATGTGGACTAAATTTTGATACTTAATGATATATAGTGATGGCTAGATATATTATCCTAGGACCAACCATAATTTCAAAAAAGAAAATTCCCTCCCCTCTACATGGTATTGTAATAAAGTAATGTCTGATTTTCATCCCTTGCACATGAATCCTATCTTTGTATAAGAATCCCCACAAGAACCATGTGTGGATCGATAAAAATTTTTCATCCCACATATAAGCTAGATTAAAATAGAGACCATGGTATAGATTTATCTTTTAAATATATTAATAAAAATAAATATTTTATCACGTATAAGATAGATCTATGTAGGAGCCTTCATCATTGAGTTCTTTATTTTTGAACCTATTCTAAAAAGGTCCCCCCATATGAGACTTTAATCTTAATAAGGAACAACCAGTTAAATACATAGGGATTAATTCCAATTTTTATAGGATATTTAGTAACACTTGGATATCCTATCCTAGAACCATCTCCAAATACCTTTCAAATCACCTTTTAGTCTTCATCAGATCATTTTTGATGCTCAATTACAAGACAATGTCAACTCAGTTTGTTTATGGACTAGATCCTCACAAAGTGAAAAAAACACTATTTTCCTTTTCATATGACTATAAAAATCATGACATGTAATAAATTACACATGAAATTAAACCATATATATTTTTCTATTTCATAGGACCTTAAAATTATTGGAAGCATCTTATCTATATGACCTAAATCATAAAATTCCCTCCATTGTTTAAGAACTTGATCTACAGAGGGGATCCTTATATATGCCATGGGATGTCAATTTTTATTTCTATATTAATCGGTCATGACATCATGGTTCACCTAGACTTTGATGGAAAATTTCCTTTATATTATAATAACTACCAATATATTGATTCCTATTTTTATAGGATATATAGTGATTCATGGTTATCCTATCCTAGTCCCACCCACAAATTCCAACCATGTACCACATTTTTCTAGTGCTTAGAACCATTCATTCACATCAATTTTTCATCATGGGTTAAAAATTAATATTAATCCATATAATTTTACCATGAGTCAGAAATGTATAAATCCCCCATATAACGGTCCTCATCATATGAACTTAAACTTCGTGGAACATGAGTCCTTGTATCATGATGTGAAACTGCACAAAATTTGGTCCGGCCTGAATAACATTAAGATATTTAGAGTGGTCTATATATATTTCCTAATTTCCCTACATGAGAGCTAGGTCCATGTAATAGATCCCGATATAAGGTTATTCTCTGAATAATTATTATGATCAAATGAACCTTTCTTAATTTCATATCCTAATGCATAGAGATTACCCTACTGTATAAGAACTATGTATAGATTGATTCGAATTATTTTATGATATGTAGTGAAGAATTAATTATATATTCAGAACCCTTAGATGAGTCATCATCCACCCAAAATCCTTTTAAACGAAACATAATAGGCTACGTAATGGAAATGTCAAGTCTAAAATGCCTTTATCACCCATCTTGAATATTCTTTTCTATAAATAATACTTCTAACCTTGAGTGTATCTAATCACCATAAACATTTCAAATCCATTAGTAATGAGTGTATTGGAATTGAAAAGACTATTCTTCTTAAAAATGAATATAAAAAAATGATATAGATCTACATATATTCACCAAATATAGACTACTAACTAGAAGAATTTATATCTTTAGGGGAAGATCCACTACTTTTTTTCATTCCTCCAAAACATCACAAAAACTCCCATCATTCAAAGATGGTATTTGGTAATCCCATAAAAAACTATTTCATACCACCACTCATGATCCATGAACATTGAGTTTCAATTTATGATGTTATTATTCCCTGTTAAGAAGATGTTGGGACATTATTAGTATTTGGGACCCATTTGAATTATTATTCTCACCCTTCATGTCCATGCATCATGAACTTAAACTGTGTGCACACACTTGAGAAAACATACAATGGAATTTCTCTCTCCTTTAACATCATGTCAAATTTTACCATTCCAATATACAAACTATCTTGATGCATTATGTTCCATACATAATCATCAAAGTATGGTATTTTATTAATCATAAATGGGGTGGAAAAAAAACATTCATCAAGGCCAAGAAGGTATAAAGTAATAGATACACAAGGAATTATCCCAAAAAAACTAGCACACTCAGTGGGAAATGAAACCACATTAGAATAAATAATGAGAGGGTTTCCATTACACCCTTTTAACGTAGGTCTATCCATAACAAAATTTCCTTCCCTTCATGTATGCTTCGGGTTTTGAGGACCAATATACATCTTGCATCTTTGAATAATATAAATAATATATCAGGGGGTCCATACCTTCCTTGGAGGGAGATTCATATAACTAAATAATCAATTTTAATCATGGTAAGGGAGATATTATTGGGAATTCAAATATCCAACCCATTAATCAAAGCCTTCACCTCTGCAATAAGAGAGTTTCCTTGTCAATAAAAACTACTAAAAGAAATAACCACTAAACCAATGGGGTCACAGTCAATGACTCTACCTATAATGATGCCAAGATTGTTGGATCCATCAATATTGAACTTGAAACCATTACAAGGATAAATTCATCTGACCCATCAACCCAATGAAGACACCCTCTAAGAAAAATTTGCATATCTCCTACTATTCATGATTATTCTCATTGACTAAGAATTGTCCCATCATTTCATAAGAACCCCCATATAAACATCTATACACCTGCACTGAGTCTGTATCACCAAGAAATATCTTGTATGACCATCCACATGGGCTTTGATTCTAATATTCGAGATGGTCCAACAACTAGTGTAAAACATAATTCCTTTGGAATTCCTCTCCAAGCCATTACCTTATAGACCATGAAACTAGGAAAGATAGAAGACTTAACCATCACCTTCCAGAATATCAATTCCAATAATGTTTTTGAATCTATTACAAACCATCCTTTCCTAATCAACCGAAAAATAGGTGTTTAACTAATTCCTCCTTGGAGTTACAACAACAAAAACACTTGGAAACCATGCTGATACCTTTATGTTTAATAGCATCATCAGTCAGAAGAGCACAATTCAAGAACTGTAAACTATGTATACCTTGGTCAAAGATATATTAAATTAAACTCAACACTTGGGGGGTCAAATATGTATGAATTTAAACTCTACCCTTCATTGGTCCTGACTGTAAGAACCTAAAATACATGGAATAAAGAAGTAAAATTGTTCAGATGAAAATTTGTAATCGGAATTGTAAAAAAAATAAAGTCCTAACTTATTAATCCTCTCAGTCTTAGGGTCTATGATAAATTATAGTGAAAACATAAAATGTAAAAAACTTTTAAGGCCCACCACATGAATGTAATCAAAGACAAGCCATACATGTTGTACCCACTAGTTTAGGAGAAATATACAACTATGACATATCATATTTTTTCACCCTGAGTGTGTGTTATATACTGGGTGGAATAACCTCAAGGGTTCTATAACCCTCTTGGATATTCCTTCCCTTTATAATCCTACTTCATTTTGTATGTGTTTGAATCCTCAAAAATCACCCTAGATATCAGTAATGATTGAATTAAAATTTGAAGGGTACTTCTACTTGACTATACATGCACTCCCCTAATATGGATTTGCATATGCACCCCAATATGTCCAGTCAATCAGAAGAATTTATATCCTAAGGGAAGGATATATTAATCTTTTTATCCCCATACACCATTGTAGTTGAAACCTTTATTAAAATATGGTCAAAAATCATCATCAATATTCCTATCTCATCTCATCATCCTTGATTCAAATTTCTTGATTTGTAATTTACATGACCTATAATACTTTTATTCATGTGGATTTATAATCCTTTATGTCCCACACTTGTTAATAGTACTCACCTATAGGTAATATATTTAATATCTCACCCTTATACTTTATAACAGTCTTAATCATGTGAACTTAAACCATATGTCACAATGGTCCAATATTCCTAACTAGAAACCAAATCCTCCTCTAGGGTAGTCTATAATGACTTTGTATCTTGTATAAATAAAGAAATACTCTATATAATATTATCCATTTTAAATTTTCATATTTTTTCCATATCTCGTGACCACACTATCAATCTATAGAATACTCTCAAATAGTGAAATTCCACAATTGTTGATAATGATGTTCACTCTAATTGGGTCAATAGAGGTATTGAAAATGATTTTGATAGTGATGGTAACTATGATTTGTTTAATTGGGCACATTTAAAGTGATGATGATAGTGATAGTAACTCTAATGGGGTAAATTAGTATCATTTTTCTTTGTTAATTTCACATTAGGTTTATCTCACCCATGTGCTTATGAAAACCACATCATTTTTGGGTTAAATCTATATAACCTTAGAAATTAGAGATATATAAGGAAAAAGTCATGTATAAAATCTATGAACACACACCTTTCCTAATTTAGGAAAAATTTAGTGTTTAAAATTTATATGGAATAAAACATGTTAGGTCAAAAACACTTAAAGGTTTTCATAAAAAAACTAAGTTCATTCCCACTACATCTTCCCTAAATTTGGTTTTAAAAAAATCAAGGAAGAGAATAAAATACTTAATGTTTGTGGGATCCATAATATGATCCCAAATATAGTAAATCTATGCTCTCTAGGATCCTTGACCTATGAAAAATTTATAGCACTCATCCATAGAATATTAGCTCAAAATATCTATGTGGTACATATGGTCATACAATTTTATGGTGTTTGAGACCTCTTAATCATTATAATCCTCATTCCAAATTCCCCATTTGTGATCATATTTAGATGGATTCATATCATTCTATATCCACATAGACCAACTATAGTGTTATAGTGATGCAATTTATAATTATACACATCTATGAGCCACACATAGGAGGATATCATTCAACCCAATAGACTAGATCTATTGTTACAATGATGTTATTTGTGTCTATACCCATCTATGAGCCATGACCAAGAGGAGAAAAATCATACAAATAGTCTGACTGTTGTTTTTCAATAATTGTATTTGTGCCTATACCCAACTATGATCCATTCCAAGGTGGATATCGTTTATCCAAATGGACCAACTATAGTGTTACAGTGATGGTATTTCTACCTATACCCATACCAAATCCACACCTAGGAGGAAATCATTCATCAAAATGTACCATCTCCAATGTAACGATGAATTTATTTTTTATTATACCCATATATGAGCCACACCAATGAGAAGATATTTCTAATTTAAGTGTTTGATAATAATAATTAAGCTTTTTAGTTCTAGCTAAATGTTTACATCGATTTAATTTATCTTTATTTAAACTTTTGAATGTCCCAAAATCCAACGTAATGAAAAAAATGGAAATTGAAATCATATAATTGAAAAATTATTGATGAATAAATATGTTTTATTTCATTGATATACAATGATAAGAGTATTTACTCTCTAGAGCCTCCCAATATTAAAAAGATTAAAAGAGTAATCCATCAAAAAATTCAACCATTTGAGTTCAGAAAATTGTTCAATGTCTAATGGAGAGTGATTCTATATTATTGGAGGACCACCAATTTTAATCCTTTAGCCTCCCTTGATTGAAAAATTTTATATACACATATAACCAATTTTTGATTCCTTCACTCATAGGCCTTAAGCTCTGTAGTGGTTTTGGTAGCTACACATCCTCTTTTTCTACCATAGCGTCATATTCTTGGAGCACAATATTCTGAGCAAGCACCCATTTATGAATATGTAATTTTCTAATAGATAAGTGATCTACTTTCCTTATATAATCCTTTATAGATTACTCATGATGGAAAGTATTATTGAATACGTGTGGGTCCCTCTCATAGGATTCTAGTTTCTCTCTATTGATTAGGACTTTCATAATGAGAGCATGAAGAAGATGTTAATAAAATACACCCATACCCATAATAGAGAAATGTTGGTGAATGATTTTATCATTTCTACTCATCTCATCCAACTAGGTCTCCATAATGATAGTAAGGAATTGATATCAATCCAACTACTTGACCACTTGATCTTCAGTAGTGATTTTAGTTTTTTCACTTTTATTAGTATTCGTCATCAGTATATAATTGAGAACCCATTACACAGAGGAGGAGACAAATTTAGGGGTGGGTATAGGTGAGATATTAAACACCACCCTTGGAATGGTTCCATCGACCATTTTAGTGGAAGTAATACCCATCGATGGATTACTAGATATATGTTTTGTAGGATTAATGTCATTAGTGTGTTCAGTAACTCTGACCAGTTTCATGAAGACTACTACCACATCCTAGTGAATGAGATATGAAGATGAATAATTATAATGATGTTTGGATTTATTACTCAAAGAACCCTCTGGTTTTATGATCTTCTCAAAGGTAGTATCAGTAAGTAGGCTATGGAAATCCAAAGGTTTGATCACCTGTTATATTGACCATGCAAGTACACCATCTAGATAATTCTCTATCCATGCCTTGAAATAATACCAGAATAGTTTATTTTGTGTATCCCATGGATGAAAAAATGTTATTGACATTCATATCCTTTGATGGAAACATCAACCATAAATGGAAGATAATAATGTGATGTTGTTAGCACCTGACCCTGGAAGAAGGTAAAAAAGACTCTCTCAATAGACACTTGAATTGATGTAAGAATATATAAGGATTTAAAGGATATCAAATGACTATCCAATTCATTTGGGCTATTAAAAACTCATATTTAAAGGAAATGATGAAATAAAGATCTTACCAAGTACCTCCATCATTATCGATAAAAATACCAGAGTAAGGAATAAGTGTTAAATATAGGAAATTCCTTAGAATTTTAGTGAATTAATTGATTCTCTAAGACCTAATCTAAACATATAAATTGTTGAGAAGATTATGGTGATATGCATAATGAGTAACTATTAGAGTATTTTATAATACATAATGTCAGAAGTGTTGTTTTTTCCATCCATACAAGAACTGAAATTACCCAATAATTTGGTGTTGGGGTATTCTTTCTTATACATGGTCCAACATGTGGTAAATTTAATCAAGAACTAGAACCAAATATTTTTTGGTCGGTAGTGCACTAGTACGAATTCCATTACTAGGGTACTAAACATAATACCCGATTAGGAATCCATAGTATGAAAGATCCACCAGATTAAAAACTCAACTAAGAACCCTATTATCAAAGGTAAAGATCCACGTTTGGACAAATGGAAAACCCCCATGAGTAATATTATCATGCTAACAAAATAGCATAATTCAAGCCCTCAAAATTCATATCCTGTTGGCTATGGAAAATATATGAGTTTTTGATTATTAGTTTTGTCCCATTGGATTGAAGGAAGATTTCCACCCATTCCATGAATGGGATAATTGAATGAATAATGAGTTTCTTTCCTAGTATTCTCTCTATTTTAGTTAGTGGACCCTATACTAAGGGTGGGTCTTTCCTAAAACCCCCAAGAAATTATCCTTTGGATGAAAATATTTATACTTATTCCAAAGGATCACAATTCCCCCATTTTACTGGATGTTCAATAAACTAATTCCCACCTCACTATGAAGTGGGTGGAAGGTATGGTAACTTTAAAAAAATAACAAAATAGTTTTAATAGAAGTTAGGTTGGATGATACAAAATATATAGAGAGTACCATACTTCATCATATAGATAAATTAACCTCAAATACATTTTAAAATAAAAAATATCTTATGCAGTCAAAAATCCCAATCACATTTATTCAAAAAGCTACCATGTGGTATAAATCCCACTTTTTATTCCACACTCTTCAATGATTATTCAACAAAATGGATAAAATATATGAATATATTTGAGAAATAAGATTTTGATGTTTATCCTCATTAGTATAAGTGAGAAAAGAGTTGTTTAAGATATGTTCACATCCTTGGTAAGACTCTAGGACATGTTTTCCATTGGTATATATGCTTTCTGAATACCATCTAGAGAGGCTGTGAACTATATCAATTGTATGTTATTATTAGGCACAAAAATTATCATTTATCCCAAATTCATTTATGGGTAGTCTGTCAGCCCACTGGTAATTTCAAGGATTTTTGGTAAGAATATTCTCTAGAGACTCATTTGAAGAAATGACATGATATCAATGGGTTTCCTTAACATTCATGGAAACAAAGGACATCCTTCCAATCATAGTCATGAAATCCGAAATATGGGAAGAACCAAAATCCTTCATTATTTCTGAACATTATTGTAATAATTCATGCATAACCAAACACTCGTGAATCCAAAATAAAACCAAAATGGCCAATTCTGATTTTCTATTTGCTAAACATGTGACCACTGTGCATAAACTGCACAAAAACTCAAACACCGTGAAACAACTAAACAGGTTGTGTATGAACCTATCATATGTACGGACACCAAAAAGTCAATAAGTAGATGGCATGATATCCACATAGATATATTATAGCAGTTACTGATCCCATGGAGGCTATGTCTTCACAAGGATATTTGTTGGAGTAGAGTACGTGAATTCTCGTTTTCTCTAGAAGAATCAAAATCTCTAAGGATTTAAGTGAAAATGAAAAGAGGTTATCAACCTATTTATAAGTAAGACCAAAACCTTTCAGCTACCCACCATGATCTTTATATGTGAGTCACACACCTCACCATATGGACAATGGCATTTCCAATATATAGTGAGGTAACAAATTTAATATTCTATTAACTTGTTTGGAATGAATCCTAATTTATACCAACCAGAATATATTCCATGGGGAGGGGATTTTACGATGCTCATGAGATCTACCACCCATCATATTCTCACCCACACTACCCATGGAATGATGATGGAATACACTACATAATTGACCATTTTTCATGTTAAATGAATATAGAAGTCACTAGGTTCTCATCCACCTACCACACGGGATGATAACAATTGTCCCTGTGTGATCATCTACTTCCCATGAAGAATGATGACATGACCACCACATGATACCATACACACTCCATAACATGTCAATAATGGATGAATAAAAAATTTCAGCCCTTTAAATCATCTAATTATCATTTAAATTTGAGATGGTCATTCCTCAAATACACCTTATTATTTAGTAAAATTCTCATGAAAAAAATCATCGATAAGACACCCTATGTTCATACATTCCCAATTGCACGACCTTCTATTTTGGAAGGTGGTTTTATCTTGGATTTTTAATAAATAACCAAGTTTTTTTATTAGGAATAAATATAAGACCTAAAGGGATACTCCATGGAGTCTCATAAGATAACAACATCAAGGAATTATTCATAAGGTAATTCCTTAAATTCACGAATCATGTAATGCAATTTTTCAGATAAAGCCTCTTACTTGAGGGATTATCCTAATGCATAGATCGTTCTCCCTTGAGTACTCCTTATCATGTGAGTTACTCCAGAAGCATCATCTATGAGGTTCTAACCATGCGAGCATGTTCCTAATTTTCTACTTCATGAGGTGACATTCACTATGCGACTATTACCTTAGGGTCAACCTCTTGATGGGTGTATAGGGTGGTCTTACCTCCTTTGTATGGTCTAAACATAGATCACATCATACAGTCCCATTACTTTTGTCTTATAACCACACAAATGCCCTATTTAATACACCTATTAGGCATATCAACCTCCATCGCACACCTACATACCATGCAAGACAACTCACCTTCACATACCTACCATGTAGAGAAACCTTCCTATCATTAGATAACCGCACAAACGAACCTACTTTGGGTGTCCAAACCATGTACCATAATAGTAATTTTGTACAAGGTATCCAATAAAACTATGACCCACTTTATCTATGGAAACCACAAAAAATCAAAGCCAATGAATCTTCTGAGTCCATTGGATGCATATGAATAGGTTTCTAGAAATGTCAGAGTTACCCTCCTTTTATCACACATTCCCTTGATAAAAGGTGTCTCCTTACTATCCTCCCTAGATAAGAGGACACTCTGGGAATTTTTAAGGATGCATTCCCTTGATAATAAGGGTCCCCATCATAGGTAAATCAATGATACCTTTACTAATCCTTGAAATCTGACCCTAACGACCATAGTATGAATCTGATTGGCCTGGGTGCTTGGTGAATGACCGAGTCCTTCAAAAAGGGAGGTATCCAAAGAGGGCATGAGACCATAGTATACCATTCTAGTCCCTTTAATGGTAGAGAGTATCCTTAATCTCTCTCCTCTTATCAAAAGGTAGGATGATAGGAGAATGTGCCTCTAACTAGGTTTAATCCCAAAATATCCATACCAAAAACTATACCACTTACTGGTTTAGTCATTCTAGGGTAGCCTCCCATGAATAGGACACACTAAATCCTATATTGATCCACCTTTTATGAAATATACATCCCCATAGAATGATATGAAACTATGTTACAAATATCTCGATATAATGACATTAAATTTCATACACAATTTCTTCATAATGTGACATAAAAATAAAAGACAATTTGCTTTCCGTATGACATTAAAAAACATGGTATAGTCCTATTAGATGACATTAAAATTTGAACCATGAACTATGTGGGCTTTGATTCATTCCAATTAATATACATAGGATGCCTCCGAAAGGTTCAAACCCAACATCTCCAACCCTATTTTTGTATCCTCATTGGGCTATATTCCTCTTGGATCCACTTACGTCCTTCTTCACTGGGTTATATCCCTCATGATATCGGACATCCCTTTCAACATGACCATATTTCATAGGAACTCTCCTCATTAGGACACAATCCTGATGTAACCATTCGCCACTTGGAGGGTCATATCCCTTCTAGGTATCATCATATTTATTTCATTAGGCCATATTATTGAGGAAACCATAATCTACACAGTGGACTATATCCCTGCTATTTGAGTAAACCTTACACCTCATATGGATATATTCATTGTGAATCCAACCTTACATTATTGGGCCATAATCCCTTTGAGGTGAAAAAGGGATACTCAGGAATAAGTCCCACACTAGCCATTATTTGGAATATTTTACCTAGAATAGTCTATTTAAAATGACTTTAAGCTACTTGGAATCCGTCATTTTCACAAAAACTTTAATGGTAGGATGTGTCTTATTAAAGGACACCAAACTATGTGGGTTATTATTCCTTTTATAATGATATATAGTAAGCCTATCTTAAAATCATGGTCTCAAAACTATCAACACTTATTTATTCCTTGGATAATGATAAACTCCAGAGCACCAAACAATGTGACTTTAAAACATATTACCTTAAAATTATACATCACTGATAAGTAAATTAAATATGGGAAATTTTTAACACATAAAAACATTCATATTAAATAATAACCTATGATATGTGGTAAAGGATCAGATCAATGCATGTCGATGAATTTTTTTTAGAACATGGATAGACAATATCACAATGGGACTTAGGAAGGATTCGTGAAAATTACTTACATTTATAAGATATTTCAATAGTAGGAAATAATCCCCTCAATAATGGGTGATGATCTTTTCCTCCCACCATCTAAACCAAGATGCATTCTAAGGCATCACATAAAGTACTAATGATTGCATGTCTTTGGAAATAAGATCTACATTGACTCAAAACCCAAATAATCTCACATTTTAAATCACACATCAAAGTTTCCTTCAGAAATAATGATCACATAAAATAAATTAATTAAAAACCATGCTATATGGAATAAAATATATTTATTATGAATAAATTATTTTATCAAGACATCATTTATACCTTATGTATAATCCACATAATATGAACAAGAATGTAAAAGTTACTATAATTAATATTTATGCATAAAGATAGAAATACATCATAGAAAATATAAAGTCATTAAATCCATCCATTACTTATGCTAAAATAAAACTGTAGTTTAAAGTTCTTCTCTGGAAAAGGTCAGGATGCTTTAAATTATTAGAGAGTTTTAAAATAATGATTCCGTTTGAATTATTCTAGTTCACATTAAGGGTTGACTACCCATGTAGGAATTAGTGTATCAAGGAAGCAAGTGTTGAAGAAATATGAGTTCGGGATAACAGGATTGGGGAGTTCCATCGATGGATCAAGGGGAAATGATTTAATTAATTTGTTAAGAAGTACCTACCCAAATAATTTCAACTAACATTTAAAGACCATGATTGGGTTTTGATAATAGAAATATGAACATTCTAAATATAATTTTTAGGGATATTTGGATTTGGTAAAATTGTGGGATACTAATAAATAAAATGTATTATGTTATAATTTGGAATTGGAGATAACGTCCTAAAAATTTCTTCTATTTTTTAAGAGAATGAAAATTCATATGATCTCAAAATTATCACAATATTAAATTTTGGAGAAAGGATAATAACTTCTATGAGTTGTACATGTGATTTCATATTTTACTACATTATAGAAAAAAAATCTTACATGCTATAATCCCATATTCCTGAAGTGCCTAATAAGGAGGTGGGTGAGTTGGATCTCTCAATATAATTGAGACACTTATATAATGTAGTAGAATTATAGTGTTTGATTTGGTCACCCATTTATAGTGATCTCTATAAGATACATAAAAACATGGATTCATAGTTGATGTTTTCACACCTAAATGATATCTATTTGGTGAAGTATAAACAATGGAGGTATGATATCTAAAAGGCACTTTTCACACATAGAATCAGAAAAGGTTTTTTTCTAGACCTCATATAATCAAAATTATTAGATAAATTGTGTATTTGGACATCTTTGGTTTTAAGATACCCAATGATTTGTGCACCAATATCATACATTAATCACTCCCTCAAAGATTATCTAGAGTTATTATGAATTATGATATAAAAAATATTTAGAACCATCTTTCAAATATTATTACCCTAATTTACTTAATTTATAAGGACATGAGGCATTAAAAACATGGAGACTTTATGATAATAAGAGGAGTAGAAAGGAAAAGGTCTCTAAAACTTAATCAAAGTCTATGGATTTTGACTATTTCCCTTCCAAGAAGTGGATGATCCAGAAGTAGGGAAAGGAAAAAAGAAGAAGAATGATTTTCATGTTGCAGGAAGGGACACTAGAAGAGGAATTACAACATGAATAAGAAAAAAGGGGAAGGTTTAATTGTTTTTTTATCAAATTTAACGTATCCAAGTATACAAGTTGGGTATTAGACATAGCCTATGGTGCTCACATTTCTATAAAAAGATAAAAACCAATTATATTGATAATGGTTGTGAAAGGAATGGTTGATCTTTGAGATACTAATAGAGAAAATATAGATACCTTAGCTATAAGATACTACAATCTTACATTTCTAATATATAATATTATAGTTTTGAATAATTTTTATTATATTCCCAATGTTATGAAAAAATATATATTTGTATACATTTTAGGTATGGATGAATTTGTATTCAAATTTGTAAATAAATGATGTAAATTTTATACAGATGGAGTTTGTTATGTTATTTAAAACCAAAATAACATTATTTATGTACTATGATATGATAAAACATTGATGGAATTGTTAAAGAATCATGTTCACATGAATCATTTCACATACTACATGAGGAATCACCTAAATTCTTATGTCAATGAGAAGTTCTTGAAATAAATCTATGAAGATAAGAAATTATATTCTTTTAAACTAAGACCACATGACAAATGTCGCACATGTTTTCAAGAAAAAATATCTAAACCACCATTTTCTGGAAAGAGTGAAAGGGATATAGAGCATATTATATTGGTACATGGTATGGTCGATGAAAATTCATGTATATATTCCAATCTTATTTTGGGTATATACATTACATACTACTATATATTCACTAAAATGTGTTCTAACTAAAACAAAAAATAGGATTCTATATTTTTTTTGGAGTATAAATAAATAGTTTTGTCATATACTCATTTATAGGGGTTTTGTTTGAATTTAAATCAACATCTTGCAAAAAACTGGCACCTTAGAGAATAAAGTGTATCTTATAGATTATCACATGGAAACAAGGATAGATTATCTATAATAACCCTATAACATAACTATTATAGTGGTATGATATGAAATATTCTTTGAGAGGTAGAACATATCTGTAATAGATAGTGGGAGAAAGATTGAATTTAATGAAGCTGGTGGTCAAGGTACACAAGAGTTAACATAGGAGAAAATTTCATGGGACCCTAAGGAAAATACTGTTCTAGAGATTCAAATACTACATAGAAGCACTGAAGAGGCTAGAGAACCAGAGAGACATGGTTTTCTAGTCATAAAATATTTGACATCATTATTAGATGATAATAATTATCCATCTATATTACAAGGAGGAAGTAACCAGATCCGAAAATGAAAGATGGAAAAAGCCATGAAATTTGAGAACGGTTCTATATTTTTAAACTATGTAAGGGTTTTGGTCAATCCTATAATAGATATAAATCCCTTTTGGGTGAAAATGGATATTCAAGAAGAAATTGGACATGAAAGTAATGTTAGTACCTAAAAAGTATAGTTAGTGGATAAAGGGTTTAAAAACATCAAGGAATAGACTATAATGAAAAAATTTCACCACATGACATGATGAAATAAATTTAAATTATTCTTTCCATAGTTTATTATATTATAATGAGATTTATTGGATGGAAGTATAAACCAATTTACCTAATAAAAATCTCAAGTAATATGTCTATATGACACAACTAGAGGGTTTTTTTAATAAAAAATATGTCAATAAGGTATGCAAGTTAAACTGATCCATTTATGAACTGAATAATGCATATAGATAATAAATCATTCTATTATTTGAATCATTAAGACAATTTGGTTTCATAGAGAAATAAATTTGAGCCATGTTACTATAAGTGGTTAAGTGATAGTGTAGTTGTTTTTCATGTAGTATATATTGATGAAATATTACTTATTATGAAATAAATACTAGTATTATAGTAAGTTAAGATATGGTTGGGAACATTCTTCAATATAAAGGAATTAGGTGAAACGACCCACATTCCAGGGATTAAGACCATTCGAGATAAATCTATGAGGATTCTTGGACTAAGTTAGGGATTTTTTTCCAATGTCTCTTGGTATACATCTCTAAAAAAAATATCCTCATTGAAAATATAATAGATAGAGGATGAATTAGATTCCTTATGCATTAGCTATAATATTGGTTCTATATACTAGGATTGATGTTGCTTACAACTTTAGTATAGTAGGAAAATTTCAAGTAGATCTAGGAGACCACGATTAGATGGAAACAAGTAATATCCTAATGTATGTAAGGAATACTAAGGATACATTCATAGTTTACAGTGTATATGAAGAGATAGTCATCATATGGTATTTATATTCTAGTTTCCAAATAGATCAATATGATCTGAAATCATAGTATGGATATGTATTCACCCTCGATGGAGGAGTTGTGAGTTGGAAAAGATAAAGTGAAGGAGTAGTCACTGATTATATAGTAGAGTCTAAGTATATTATAGCTTCTTAGGTATCTAAAGAAGTAGTATGGATACATAACTTTTTCTAAGAGTTTTATGTGGTTCTTAGTAGTAAATACTATATCACATTGTATTATGATAATTCTTCTTTGGTGGCTCTCTCTAAGGATACAAGATGGAATCCAAGGGAAAGAAGAATACTTTGGAAGTATCATCTCTTAATGGATTTTTCACAGAGGGGTGAGGTAATAGTAAACTAAGTTTCCATAATGAATAATATAGAATACACCTTAGTTAAAGAATTATGTTTTTAGAACCATGAATATCATGTGAGAACTAACGAACTCAAAGATGTTTGTAGTTGTCTCTAGTCAAAATGGGAGTCAGTTTGAGGTAGTACCCTATAAGAAACTACATTTTAATTCTGATTACCTATATATTCTATGTATTTAATATTAATAAACATATTATCACATGATGTGTATTTTTTTCATTACTTTAATGTGATATTGTCTTCAGATTATCTATCATATCTAAAGGTCATACCAGTTCTTTGCTATGATGATAGCCGTGAAGTTATATGAAGATATTATTTATGTATAAATTCTATGCCCATATAACATTATCTAAATAAAAATAGATGATACAACTTATTTAGGGAAGGAGACTCATAATACAATTAGAATTATTCTTTTGATGTTTTCCATTGGAAATATATAAGAGAGAAGGTTATGAGAAAAAATCCTCCCATATAAATTCCATATGTTATATGTGTCATTGGATATTATTATTTGAAAACACATTTATTGGTCCTTACCCTTGAGATTATTATTAATTTATATCATGATTCATATACTTACATGTATTAATGAAAACTATGCCGACATATGATCATAGTGAGGTAAGATATGTTGGGTATGTCCCGAGTGATATAACATTGGTGAATAAGTCAAGAAAATATTTTTCCATTACTATTTAATAAAAGTCGATATCACTGGTATTTTGATTGGAGGGGAAATTCTTGATTAAATTCTATGATCATATAGGTTTTGTGAGATTGATCATTTTAGGAAATCTAGTTAATTATTTATCACACATATAGGATGATGAAATTTTCAATGCAAATATCATAAAGAGATTTCATGAAAAATGGATTATATTACACATTGAACAATCATGGGAGGATGTTGTCATCATAACATTAACTTCTTTCTATATGGGTGATTTATATGTTGTAATCTATTGATGATGGAATTTATAAAAGTTATCCTAATTCCATTGAGAAATAGGCCTTGAGGGTTACACACTAAGTGTATCCAATACCTAAATTTAATTATAGAAGAATTTCATATTAGAAATAATATTTTTATAGATTTATAATGGATAAAAATCACATAGGTTATGCTGATTTCATAGAAATTTATTGAATGAATAATACATTGATATATATTATTTAAATAGATAATAATTATTCAAGTATTGATAAATGATGAGGATGATTGATGGGATTGGAAGACTAAGTTAAGGTTATGATGGAATTATATAATAAATATTATTTAAATGAATATTAATTTCTTTATTAATATTTATATTATCCTTAACCCATGCACATATCAAGGAAACAAGAAAAAAACAAAAACAATAACAAAAACAACAAAAATAATAAAAATAATAATAAACGTGGGATTAACTTATGATTAATTGATATTTAGGGGTCTATTTTCAGATACCAATTCATAAAACAACTATTTGAACTTAGTTATATCATTTCGATGAAAGGTGTTTGCTGTATAGAAAAACTGATCTCTAGAGAATTTTCCCAAACATAGAGAATTTTTTTATCCATATCGCTATCAAGCACATAGATAACCTATCCCCTACTCCATCTCAATAAAAAAGATATAACAATAGTAATCCTTCAAGACTCAAAGATATTATTTTTGTCATTAATGGGAATGACACAAGGTGATCGATATTCAGAGCTAGAACCCATATATCCATTTGAAATGTTCCATGTTTCATGGAGCACATGTAGATTACCACTAGAGTGATTCTACCCTAGGATAATTCATTGAAATGATAGTATGAAAAGAGCGGTATACTAATTCATCATCAAATAAATAATTTAATTCTAATGTATTTATTATTTTATAAATTAAATACAAATTATATATGAGATATCCTCTCATGTGGATAACGGGGTTTCTATTCATTATGTTCTAAGGATAAATACAATGGAACCAATGAAAAATAAAAATTGTGAATGAGTCCAACAACTTCTAATATTCTCAAAAACCATCATAGAAGTTTCCCATATAGGATTAAATGATTGGTTAAGGCCCTATAGAATCAAATGTTCCTGAAATTATTTCTAAGGGTTTGAGTGAGAAAGTGATCCATGTCTTCTTGTGATGATTGTATGATACAATTTTTTTTATAGTAGTATATTTGGATGACATATAAGTTATTTGAAATGAAATACCAGTATTACAATTATTTTAGACATGGTTGAAAACATGCTTCTCCACACATGACATAGGTTAAGTATCCAACATTTTAGGGATCAAGATCATTCGAGATAAATCCAAGAGGAAGATTATACTAAGAAAATGTAAATACATTTAAAAGATACCAAAGATATTAATTATAGAATAATATGAGAGGGGATTATTATGAATGTATCATGGTATAAATATATCTTATAAAATGGGTCATTAGACAAAATAGTGAAGAAAACAGATGACTAGGATTCCTTATGAATCAACTATACGATCGGTCATGTATTCAATGATATATAAAATGATTACTATTTATTACCCATTGATAATGGTAGGTATATCTCAAGAATAGGTGAAAGACTAGTATTGGAAGGAATTACAGACTGTCCTAATGTATCTAAGTCATAAGGCTGAGGTGATCTAGAATAATCACATGTGGACTTGATCATCATGGGAGGGTAGTCATTGTAATATACTAAGGATAAAATCACGGGATGGAGATTCTTGGATATCAGGATAGTAAATGTTTTGGATGGTAGGGATTCTCTATCAACATTTCTATTTAGACTTATTTGGATCTGGTAGTTCTTATGTATTTACTAAAAGCATTATTCCAGTGTTGTTTTCTTGTGGAAGTCATGACCATCTTCAGTTCCAGTGCTTGGCCATTCATCATGTACAAAACTGGGTAGGTTTCCTAATTCTAGTGCAACCTCAGAAGTAATTTCCTCTAATTCCTTATCAGTAGCATTTACAATTGGCCTTAGGACATCTGATAAGAGATAGAGTTGTCTTAGGACATACCTGTGATGTCCCTCCTCTATCTGAACATATGGATGAGCCTGGTTGTGGGGGTGGTCTCTAGTAGGTATAGTGAGGAAGAGGATAAAAGTGTTATATATATACCCACATATTTCATAAATAATTAGTTCATAATTTTAAAGATAATCATACATAATAATAAAAATACCAAAATAGATAGGTTTATAGTCTTGGTAAAATTATATTCAAACAACATGAATACATGAAAAACATTAAAAATTATTTAATTATTTTTTCATAGTCTTCTTAAATTCTTTCACGATATCCTTAGTACATGTAATCACCTTGTTCCATACATAAAATAAAGTGATAGATAAAATATGAGTATAGGGAGGGATAATAGGGAAGGTACATGCGACATGCATTAATATATTACATGGGTAACCATAATCATAATCATCATATCATGAGTATATAATTATCATATTGAGCATGAGAAAATCATTTGAGATTAACATAGATTGTGAAACATGCTTAATAAAAAAATTTAATAACATTATGGAAAAATATCATTCATATAATGTAAACACATCTATCATTCTTTCATAAAATATGTTTATAATGTTTATTGCATAGAATTTGAAAAAAGATAGAATTATATTCAAAAATAAATTTCATAATATAATGAGATATATTAATTTACTCAATACATTAGAGGGATATATAATTATAGGTAAACCTTCTACACCAAAATATTCTCATAATCATGCATTCCACATAAGAAAAAAATATATAACAATCATAAACTAAAATAAATCCATGAGAAAATAATGTGTTTCACAGTAGCATAATGAAGAAAATAAAGTCCAGTATACTTTTATATTCCCAAAATAATAAGGGAAGTTATTATTTTAGATATATAAGGGTATAATTTAAAAATGAAATATCAGATTTGATGAATAATATAATAATAATAAAATAAAAAATAAATAAGTGATTTATAGAAAAACTATTTATCAAAATCATGAAGTTGGATATGAATGCATCCCAATATAGTTAATAAATGAATAAACATAAGAAATAAAAATTAAAATTTAAATGTAATACATTTATAAGTTGTTTTGGAAGAAAAATAGTTAAAAAATAGTGGAATAGAAGATGAACCTAAAAGAAAGAGTCGGGTTCTGGAGCCCCCTTACCTTAGTTCTCATATAAAGTTATTGTGCTTACAACTAATATATATTAAATTTATGTTTATAAAAACATGAATTCATAATTTTATAACATTATTTTATTTCAATTTTTATCAATTACAATCATTATATTTTTTTTGTTAAATAAAAAAATGGTCGATGTTATGTTTCATTGAATTATCCCGTTTTGTTTTGATTTCATGGTTTCAATTATTTTTTATTTATACATTAGTAAAATTAACTTAACTAGATCAGAAGTACATAAAATTAATGTTTTGTACATAATAAAAATTTCATGATAATCATCCATAATTATGGTGATTGTTATATAGTTGACAACGTCCTTGTATGAAGATAAAACTGACCATTAATGAGATGTGTCAATTGGGGAGAGAGACTTATATACTATATGTATATATTGTAAATAAAAATTTTATAGTAGAATAATATAATAACTATCATGCTTATAGAATAATTAAATAATTTTAGGAGTATTGGTTTGGATATGAGTTGGAAAACAGAAAAATAGAAAACTAGAATGAAAGGAAAAAATGAATGAGCATCACCTTGTTTTTGATATTTCTTATTCTCTAAGACACTCAATGACTTAAATTATTAGATATTTATGACAATAAAATATCACTAGGGTTATAATTAGACATAAGAGGAAACAATTTGGTAGATATTGGTAAAATCAAAGTGTTTGGGAAGTGATTTTCTAAGGGGAAGAAGATTGAGTCTTTATACTTGGGTGGGTATTTTAAGTAAAAATAATGAATAAAATATTATTTACAAAGTAAAACCTAAAATAGGGGTATTATTTGAAAACACGAATAATATTTGAATAACACTACATGATTTTTTAATTTAAAACTTCCCATTACATAATTTATTAGTTTATACAAAAGGAATGAAGAAAAAAAATGAAAAACTGTTGTTATGATATTCTTTATATATTTAGAATTTTGAAATTATTTTTTAGTTTTATAAATTATGATTATTATTTTTAAATGAAATATTTATAATATAAATTCTCTTTTGGGTTTATAAAAACATCTTATAATTTATTAGGTCATTATTACATCATTACTATGTTATAAAACATGTAATATTTGAAAAATTGTATTTTTCAAATTCCCTAAAAAATTGATGGTTTTGAGAAAAATACAAAAACATCACTATTGAAAAATTTCCACATTTTTATTGAAAAAATGAAATTAATATTATCAAAATAATTTTAAAACATATGTAATTTTAATATCTAAATTTTCACAATAAAATTATAATTTTTTGTAAAATTTGTTAAAATACAATTCATTAAAAATACACACTTATAAGTTCCTGGATTTTCCTAATATTAATACTAAATTTATGAAACTATACTATTTATATTTATTCATTATAGTTATATTAAATATTATTTTCAAGTAATTTTACTACTTAATTGGTTAATTTATTATTCTAATGGCTAGATTAATATTTATAATAGTTATTTTACTATTTTTAATAGTCATATTTACAAAAACCATATTTTACTTGACTATATATACCCCTTAAATATATACATTAAAAAAACATAGTTTATATCAAGGTTTTAAATATTTAATTCTTAGTATTCCTTCATTATTTATAATCATTTTCTTTCTTTTAATTATAGAGTTCCCAACTATGGTGTTTTTGGGAGATCATGACCCTATGGATTTTCATATTATATTTATATTATTCTTTTATTATCATTCTATAATATTTTAATCTTATAGAATTTATTTTACCATGGTATGTAATGTTCTCATTTATGTGATTTGTATATATCCTATACCTAAATATGGTATACATATATATTCAGAAGGAAAATATCATATAGGAAAGTTCTAGCTGTTACATTCTTCCCAACTATTGAAATTTCATAATCAAAATTTCATCTCATATTCTTGGTTTATAATACATAGGGGTAATTTTAATTCATTACATCCTTAGGTTCCCATTTTTCTTATTTATACCTATAATTTATCCAAAGTACTTTGATAAGGTGAGTTATCTTGTTTGTTAAAAAATTATAATGTAGTTCAAGATATTCATTGGTTTATCCTCATAAAAGTGATCATGCTACATTTTAACCACCATGAAATAGAGTACATGTGAGGTATTAGGTATATACTTCCTTAGTAGAGTTATATCGAACACCTCATTCCCTTGGGATATGTTTGGTGGAAATGATGGTCAATAGGCTACAAATCCTCTGCGATCAAGGATATCAATTGGGGGGGTGATGTACCTAGGTATAATAATTCCTTTATTTCCAAACCTCATGACTGTATTCCAAGAATATAGTCAAAGGAATATTTTTTCCGTAATATAAAAATTCAAGTCTCTTCATCGATTGTCAACATAAGTCTTCTATTGACTCTAAGAAGATTTAATGTTTGGCTAAATATTTTGATTTTTTTAACATTTCTAGTATATGTTTGGGTCTAAGTAACTAAATTTAACAAACTACATCCCAACATATTAGAGATATAAAAATAATCCCATATATATATTCATATGGGGACATCTGAATACTTGATTGGAATATGTTGATATATGGGAACTCTATCATTGGAATATTTTGATCCTAACATCCTTTGAACCCCATCAAGTATACTATCACCCTAAATTCAAGTGTATCAATGGTCCTTTTAAAATGACCATCATTCTGAGGTTTATAATATGTAATAAAGTTTCACTTAGCATTCATATCATATTTAATACTCCAAAAAAACTTATCAGTTAACCCCATATCTCAATTAGATATGATTGAATGTGATTCCCCTTGAATCCTTACCATTTTATAGACATATATCATAGAAATTCAGTTGATTAATAAGTATTTATGAAGAGAGATTAATTGAATAGTTTTGGTGAATAAATATACCAAAACCCATATATAATTGATTCATTTATATGTACTTATAAGACTTGGGATAAAGTTAATGTTTATTTTCTCCCAATTCCATATTATGTGGAAAATGGTTGTACCATCCCTTTTGATTTATTACACCCTACATTAAAGTTTTATCTTACCATGAAATTTAGGGTGTACTTATAAATATTATTATCCACGTTTACCCACTAGAAGTGATCTCAAAAATCATGGTACATCTTGGTACTTCTAGGGTTGATAACGAACAATGAGTTGTGTGCGTCATATTGTAATTCCCTTTTCATATCATTTTTTATGACACATATATTCTTATTCAAAAAAAAATATATTCATATTTTTTTATGTTTAAATCTTAAAGATAATATTTCTTTATTAATCTAATTTTTTTTAATATCTAGATTATCCATGTGTGAATCCTTGATTTTATCTTCAATAAATAGATGGGTAATCATTAGGGAAAGTTTGGATGTTTTCCTTTCCTTTATGATTTCCAGATCCATCCTTTTCATATCTATGAGGATAGGGTATTTCTCCATCCACATCATGGATAAGGTATTAGATTCCTTTCTAATAATAGAATTTGTTATCTTAATTTCCTTTCTACGATGGTAGTTTATTGAAAAATCACATTCCTTTATTACCTCTAACCATCTTCATTAACACATGTTCAATTCCTTCCATGTGAATATATACCTTCAACTCTTATAATAATTATATATATCACACTTCTCTCCATAAAAAATAGTTCCTCCAAATATTCAAGGAAAATATCATAGATTCTAACTTTAGATTACTCATTGGGTAGTTTTCCTCAAAGATCTTCCATTTTTATGTGGCATAGGATATAAATTTATCATTTTTAATGAGTACACAACCTAATAATTTCTTTAAAGTATCACTGTGTATCAAAAAAACTTCTCCATGTGAGGGTTATGTGAATATAGGTGAATTGAATAACTACTTATTTATAACTACCCCCACATTTCATACATTAACATTATATAACCTTTTTGGAATACTTAAAAAAATTTACAAAAAAATTCCCCATAACATTCTAGTCTTGTTCCTTTGGAAACATGGAAACATAATCACTATTACATAAATGATCAAAATCATCTCCCACATGGTTCGTCTCGACTACCACCCTTCTTAGAAACATAAAAAATAATACAAATAATAATAACATGGGGGGAAAATAAACATAAAATGGGGTGATCTTAGATGCTCATTAAGGGTAAAGATGGGAAATATGTAAGTATAATCATGTTCATAAGGGTATGATAAAATGATCATAAAAATAGAAAATCATACCCTGTATGTCAAATATCATAAACATTAATCATGTCATAAATCATGGCTGGTCGTAAGACATGAATCATAAATAAATAAAGAAAATAATCCATGAAATCATAACATAGGTATAAAATGTGGAATTTTGGAACAAATATAAGTATATATAATGATTTCTGCAGTATTCAAGTCATTTCTTCCAAGGCCATCTTAGTAAAAAAAATCCTTTACTGAATCAGGTTCACATCCCATTCCAACTCTGTATTACTAAACCAAGTTAACTCCTCGTTCCAACCCAATAATACAAAACAAATTCCATTTCTCATTACATCCATGTCTATATCATTAGAAATAAATCTTTTCACAATGTATTGGAGGGATATATAAGTCCAACACATATCATAATGAAATCAGTCATACATGTTCCACAAGATCATAAATAATCATATCATTACCCATGAAATGAAATGGGTATTATAAACATGAAATCATATCTTAAACTGTTAAAAAATACAGGTTTCAAAATTATTTCATCATAAACACAACCCATGAAAAAATTGGGTTTCAAAATCCTATAACTCGTGAAAGAGAAATGAGTTTCATAAACATCATTCCATCAAAACATAATAAATTCAAATAAAGAATATGAATGGAATCATTTAATATTTTCCCTAGAATGGCATGAGTAACAGCAATAGATTATATCATATATGGTAAATAATTTTGAAATATATTCTAAAAATATTTTTTGAGGAAAATACCCTTTCTTCGTAGGAAAATGATTATTAAACCATAAAACAATTAGAAAAACTTTTTATCTAAACATTTCATTGATAAATTATAATGAATTCTTTGAAAACAATAAAACATTTTTAAAATAATTTCTCCTCGAAAATTATCTTCTATGATCTTTTGAAAACATTTTTGATAACATTTTTTAAAAAATGGTTTTTAAATAAAATAGGTTTCCTACATAAAAGAGAGATACAATCATATTTTTCTTAATTTTTTTTCTTAATTTTATTAAGTACCAAAGAGTGAAAAAATAGTACTAATAAATGGATATATATTCAACAAAAATAGGATATGTAAAATCCTGAGTATTCTTGTGAGATGGATCATAATATTTCATCAAATGAATAATAAGCATATACAATCTTGAAAAGCGACAAGATTGTTTCAATAAACTATTATCACTTGGTAACTTGGGATAATACTCTCCATGAAATAAAGGGAAATAATATGAAGATTAAAGTATAATGAAAAGAATGAGATTCAATATATTACATGTAAAATGGAAGTATATACACCTCAAAAAATAATTTAGGTTCATAACAAAACATGAGTCTCAAAGAAGGAAAATTGAGACTAAAGTATTTTACCAATTTGGTAACATTTGAAACTTAAAACACAATAAATAAATATCATAAAATGTGTACATAAATAAAGATTAATATAATTATAATAATCATAAAATTTATCCATGTTTTGTATTCACTCCACATAAAATAAATGGGTGGTGAATAAAGCATGTATCTCACAGAAATAAAAAGTGAGATGAAATTCTCTTACTTTGTGCCGTAAATCTCTTAATACTCATACACAATTACAATATAATAAAGGTAATTTTATTATAAATATTTTTTATAAGAATATTATTATATAAAATAACATATATGATTTTATTATGAATTTATATTACCTACTAGTTAACAATTTTATGTTATAGTTTCACTTCTAGTAATATTTTCTTTGTTTTTCGCATGTCTTATTTTGTTATAAATTTGGTAATTCTAAATATATCATGATTTAAATAATATAAATATTATATAATTATAATTTATATTCATTATATGATTATATAATAATCTATATAATATATAAGTATGAAATGGAATACACTGTTCATGGAGACAGTAATTCGTACGTACGCATGAACACTATTTCCATTTTTATTATTGTATTAAAAGAAAGAAATAAAATGACATATATATATATATATTATAATTTTATTATAATTATTATTTCATATATATTATATAATTTTACTAAACACATCCTTAATACATTCCATGTAGTGTGTCAACGAATCACATCGCATTGAGGGGCCAATAGTCCACACTTCCTGAAATGAAAGTATCATATTCACAACAAGTGTAAAGTATAAAGATATTTGTTGTAAAAGTATTGTAGAAGATTAATCATATAATAAATATACTATATAACATATATTAATAGATTTTCCATTATAATGTCAACCATGAGAGGTAGTAAAGGAAAAATGAACAATCATCATTTTGTGAGGCGGTAGATCACCATATACGTAAACAGTATGTTCAATACCCATTAGATAGAGGTGTTCTAAGTGTAGGTAGAAACCATACCATAAGAAATAATAGTATATTATGTATAATGGTGTTATTATACAGTAATTTAATAAAGGGAGTGGAGGTCCTGGAGAACGAAAATAAATGAAAGGAGATTGAGAGAAGGTGTTACCTCTTAATTAGTTAACTCCTTTTGGTTAATGCCAAAAGGATTCCTCGGGAGAATTTAGGATCAAAGGGAGGATTAAAATAATAAGGGAGTATTTTTTGGAGAATATTTGACCATATATGGGCCTATCCTAAGTGGTATGAGAGGTTTAAAGAAGTGAAGTAGAGGATTCCTTTTTATAGTAGAGGAGGAGTCACACACTTGTAAAATTTGGAAAAGGAATTACACCCACGTTTTCACATGGAAAGTGGATCATAGAATGGATCAAATTCGATAAAATATAGGATAGGGTATAAATATAGCTATAATATGGCTGTTGGAAAAGTTTCTATGTCTTTTTTGGGTCTTAAATTTAAGGTTTAGTCCTTAGATGAGTTTAATTTTACTTTAACCAATGTAATTAATTTTAATTAAATTCAATAATAAATTTAGTCAAAAATCAATTTAAACTTATTAATAATTATAAATTTTCCTTATTTAAAATATGGAATCCATTTTTCTAAATTCCTAACACAGAATTGTTAGAATGTAATTTAAAATTAATCTTTAGTTGGGTCGACAATGAAGGTTTTTAAAGTAAAAATATTCAAAAGTTCGCTATGTTTATATACCTAAATTCAAATTGAAATTGATCTAAAATACCTAAATTGTATTAACTGATAAAATATTATCTATTTAATCATTTAAAACATCTCAAAATATAATTTAAAATTTTAAATAAATTAGTTGAAAAAGCAGTTGTGAATTAAAATTCAGTATTTTCCACTATTCATACAAAAATAATGTTTCACAAAAAATTACCAAAAATTCACTCTAAGATAATTTGATAATTATAAATTAATAAAAAAAATTATTTTATCGAAATAAATTTCTAAATGTTTTGAATTTTTTTTACTAAAGAACATGAAAAGCAGTTTATTTGATAAAATAATTTTTTAAATATATAAAGAAATTACCAAAAAGTATATCTTTCATTATGAATATGTCAAATTTATAAAATAAAATTATAAAAAACATTTGAAAAGTAGTTATTACTATTCATATTACTAAGTTTAACTACTGGGTTTTAATTATCTCATTAAAATAATTAAAATAATAAAATGATGTTCTGTAGAAGCATCAATGTTGCATGTAACTTATGCCAAGTCGGTATTGTGTGTAACATATGACAAGAAACTATTCCATGTAACATATCCAAATATTACTTTTCATGTAATGTATGTCGAGTTGGTTTCATGTGAAATGAATGTTTGTCTTATTGTATTACGATACATAAAGTAATATTTGATTTATTCGAGAGAAAAGAGGGTCCATAAAAACATGGGGTGTTAAATTCTACCCCCATTAAAATGAATTTTTCCCTCAAAACTCACCATTCATGTAAAAAAATTGGTTAATTATTCTTCATCATGTCCTCATGTTCCCATGAATCTTCCTCCAACTGGTGATTTCTTTACAAAACGTTGACTATGTGAGTGGTCTTGTTTTGTATAACTTTATCTAATCAGTTTATAATTTCAACTATCTATTCTTTATAAGAAAGATACTTGTCTGGAATTATGACCTATGTGTTTAGTACATGTGAAGGGTATGCTATGTAATTCTACAAGAGAGACACATGGAAGACATCATAGAAATGAGATAGATTTTTAGGAAGTGCCAAGTGATTGGCTACCATCCCATTACTATCAAGAATCTCAAAGGGGTTAATATAACTAGGGATTAGTTTACCTTTATTTATGACCCTAAAATATTTCTTATATGGTGATATTTTTAGAGACACATTTGCAGTAACTTCAATTTCTAGATCCGACCATAAGTTATTAGCATAACTTTTCTACCAACTTTGAGATGCCCTGATATACTGCTAAATGGTTATAACCTTCTCAACAATTTCATTAATGATCTTAGGTCCTAATAGATTTCTTAATCCAACCCCATCCCAACATGTTGGAGCTCTACATTTCTTCACATAAAGGGCTTTATAAGGTACCATCTGAAAGATGTAGTGTAGGCTATTTTTGTAAGAAAACTCAACTAGAGGAAGGTGTTGATCCCAAACATCATTTAAATCCATAGAATAAGATTTGAAAATATTCTCTAGTGTTTGAATTGTTCGTTCAAATTGACCATCTATCTAAGGATGATAAGCATTTCTAAAACTAAATTATGTAACAAGTTCTTGATAAATACTTCACCAGAACATTGAGGTGAACCTCTGATCTCTATCTGATACAGTGGAATGCAGTACTCCATGCAACCATACCACTTAATATATATCATGGAAAGTTGATCCAGATAGAAATATCCTCTGATAGAAATAAAGTATTCTTAATTAGTAATACAATCTACTAAAACCCATATATAATTAAAACCTTTAGAGGTTTTGGGTATTCCAATGCAAAATACATTGTGATGTTCTCCCATTTCCATTATGGTATGCGTAATGGATGCAACATCCGCTTGGAATTTTTCCTTCTAGTCTTAACTAGTTGGCATGCAAAGAACTGAGATACAAACTCTATGATATCTCTCTTCATTATATCCCACCAGAAATATTATTTCAAGTCCCTAAACATCTTATTACTTCCAAGATGAATAGATAATGAAGAACTATGATCTTCCTCTAACAACTCCATTAAATCTGGTATGGAGGGAACACATACAAAGTTCATGAACCATATCATTCCATCCTAATCTATGTTAAACTCAAGAACATTTTTATCTTTCTTTGGATGATCTAAATATTCCTTCTATGCCTCCTTAATATTCACTTGGTTAGAGGGTTAAACATTCATTTGATAAAGATAATATTTTCCCCCTTCCTTCAGGATTTTAGATCCATCATTTGAAAATCCAAAAATATTGGATCTTTTGTGATCCTTAACATGTATAAGCTAGCATGATCCTTCTGACTCAAAACATCATCCACATTGTTCACTTTCCTAGGGTGGTAATTTATTGAAAAGTCATAATCCTTTATCAACTCTAACCATCTTCTTTGGCGCATGTTCAACTCACTCTATGTGAATAATTATTTAAGACTTTTATGATTGGTGTATATATCACACATTTCTCTATAAATATAATTCCTCCATATATTTAATGAAAAAATGACCACTAGTAACTCTAAATCATGAGTTGGGTAAATTTTCTCATGAATCTTAAACTTCTGTGAGGCATAAGAGATAACCATGTTATTCTAGATAAGAACACATCCAAATCCCTTATTAGATGCATCACTATAGATTAAAAATTCTTATCCACTCTAGGGTAATGTAACTACAGGTTCACTGTGTAACACACTGAGATAATTGAAATATAAATTATTAATTTGATACTTTGTTTTTAAATGTAAACTAAAATATTATTTAATAAAAAGGTTTTATAATCAAAATATGTTTTAAATCAAAAATAACTTTTTAATTTATATTTAAATAAACAATATTTTTAATAATATATATATATAATTTGTATAAATTGATTTCAAGAATATATATGTATATAAGTATTATTTTGATTATTTTTTCATAGGAAATCTATATTTTATAAAATTATCATTTCATAACATTTATACAAAATATATGAAAGTATGACTATTATTGTTATTATTTTTAAAACTTATATAATGTTAATAGTATATAAATGTAAAGGGAAATCATAATATTTTATATATATGTATTGTTAAATTATACTATGTATTGTTAAATTTTCATCTTAAAAAATATTTATTTTTAGTATATGTATTGTTAATATATATAACGATGAAATGATAAATAATGATTAAAAAAATTAAAAAAATGAATAATAAAATTAAAAAATTACAAAGATAAGGCATACAGGGCATTAGGTTTGTGTGGTGAGGCACTGCATGGGTTTAGAGTCAGGATGAAGAGAGACCATGTGTCGAGGGCCATGTCGAACTGGAAGGGAGATGTAGAGACCCAAATCTTGAAGTACATGGACATTACATTACTTTTTCAGAATACTTAATACATAACAAAAATAGACACACAAGGATCGTAATAGTTTAGTGTCTTTGGAAAATCGGAACATAATATTCTAATCGTGGTGAAAGATCTTCAACATTTCCCATAAAAATATTCCCCTTTTGTTTTCTTACCTAAAACCTTTCTTTAAATCCTAGGGAAAAGAAAACATATAAAGGGTGAGCTCAAATGCTTAGTAAGGGTAAACATATAGAACATAAAACAATCCATTAACATTTGAATGAAAAAACTTGAACATAAAATCTAAACATCAAAATCATGAGAAATGACATAAATCTAGGAAGTACATAAGGTATAGATCATAAAGGAACATTAATCATGATAAAATAGAATGGGAATAAAACATGTAATTGTGGCATCCATTAAGCACATGTAATTATTTCCATAGTAGCCAAGGCATTGCTGCCAAGATCATCTTAGTGGATAAAGCCCCTTACTGAACTGGGTTTACTTGATGTTCCAGCCCTATATTACTGAACCGGATTTACTTGCCATTTTAGCATTGTCTATCTCATGAGATATAAATATTTACGCAATGCATTGGAGGGAGATATAGTTCCCACCCATCTCATATTGAAATCATTCTTACGTGTGCCACAAAATAATCATAAATCATTCATCATAACCCAAAGAATAAATTAGGTTTCACAAACATCATTCCATCATAACATAATCCATATAAAAAATGGATATCACTTCATTATAAGAAAAGTGAAACCATATAAATCATAGGGACATTATAATTGAAACATACACATATGAAATAATGTCATCTTAGAAGGAAAATTGTTTTAATAAAGCACTTGAAATGAAATCTTGAGGAAAATATCCTTTCTTCTTGAAAATAATTTTCTTTTCACAAAATGACAATCAATTTAAAAAAAAGTATTTTGTTGAAAATAGTCATGAAATATTATAGAGTATGCTTCATGAAAATAAGGTGTTATAAAACCGTAAAAATTCTGTTCATGCCATATAAGTTAAAAAAATCATTCTTCTCGTACTTTTACCAGAAATGTCAAAAAGTACCTCGTATGGTAAACAAAAAAAACATTCCTTACATACCATGTAGTGAAAGTAAAAAAATGGTAAAAAGGGCTTTAAAAATACTTGATTTTTTTTATAAAACTTGGACATGGATGATAAATATAATCCCAGTAAATACTTACGTATAAGCAATCTCGAATAGATAACAATTGAGATTGCAACATTATCCCTTACCTTATGTCCAATTTCATCCATATGTGTATGATACTCTTGTATAGTGGGTTTAAACATATTATTAACTTGTAACAGAACCATAATAATATTTATTATATCATATATGATTCAATTATGACTTTATATTACCTGTTCTTTTGTAAATTCCTTGTTAAAGTAGTGTTTTGGGTAAAATCGTTTCATTTATCATCAGTGGTTTGACTTGTAATTAATAATATGATTACTTAGATCATGATTAATTAATTATTGAATATAAAAAAGGATTTATAAATAATATATATTCATAATATACATATATATAATAGAATGATAAATGGAAAGAAATACACCGTTCATGGAGACAGTAGGCGATACGTACGCGTGAACACTGTTTACGTTTCCATATTGAATTGAATGGAATTAAGTAGATGACATACATATATATACACATAAATATAGTAGAATTATTATGTCATATATTTCATGATTACTTATTATATATAATTTATAATCATTATTGAATTGTTAACATGGAAAATGAATCTCATCGCATCGTGGAGATGGTAATCTGTACGTACGCACGAGCAATGATATCATTCCCATATTTATTGAATGGAATTGGAGTGGATGATATAATATCTTAGAATCAGTATGATGTTATAATAACTGTATATATTTATTCTTTACACCATTATACCCTTCCAAGTAAAGTGGTGGTGGAAATACAGATTACACCACGGCGTGGAGACAGTATTCCGTACGTACGCACGCGCGGTGATTTCGTTTTCTGTAGGATAGATAGAAGGTGAAATGAGGATATTTAATATTTATAATAACATATCAATATATTAGTGATACTGATGTTATTAACTTATTATGAAACAACAAAATAATAGGAAGTATAAGAAGAAATGAATTTGAAAGAATCGGTAAAGGATATTACCTCTTCTTTGACACGCCTCTTTGAAACCTCCTCTTAGGATACTACAATTGGTCTTTGAAGAAGACCAAGACCTCTAGTATGTTTATATGGAAGTTTAGAAGTGAAATTGGCAGGGGTTGTCCGAGCTTTAAGGCTCAAATTTGTGTAAATATGAGAGGGAGGAGGTGACCTTTTATAAGGGAGGATAGGGGCACCTTTGGAATCCTCAAAAATATTAGTTTAATATAAATTCAAACCCCACATAAAACCTCCAAAAATTACTAAATTCGAAGATTATATGTGATAGAGTTGTAATCTCATCAACCAATAAAGTTTATACATGTTTTTATCTTATTTTAAAGCTTATCATTTTGATTTATCCTTATTTAATCTATTTAATTTTATTTATGGTAATAAAATTCTAAATTTTAAATAGTTATAAATAATCACTTATGTGTTGTTAATTTTCCATAATTGGATAATATATGAAATTTTAGACTATATAAATTTTAATTTATAATTTTTAAATATTTTTGTGATTTTTAAACAATTTAATAATATGTTATTTCTATAAAATAACAATAGTGTCAATCTTGACACTATTCATTTATTTAAATTTTAATAAAATCCACACAGAGGATATATTCGAACTAAAATATTTAATAGATTCATAACATGTCATATTAATCAATAAAATTAGTGGAGCACATTAAATAGGTCATATAATATTTATTTTATTATTTGTAAAACCATTTATTTGATACAACTCTTAATAAAATAATTTCTACAACATTTTTCTATAATTCTTAAATATACTTATTTGTTGCATAAAAATTAAAAATAAAATACTAGGATGAAGATAATTATTATAGATTTCATAATAATACTTTTAGTCAGATTTATATTTTAAAACACCTAACTTTTAAAATGTTATATTTATTAAATTATGAAGGTGACAACTTTGACATCATTTAAAATAAAATAATATAAGTTTCATAATCACTTCTATAAGACTTAAAACGGTCCTATATTAGGTAATTGGATGATTATGGTGTATATATACACTACCAATAAGTTTTTTCCAGGTTTTGGATCTTTTTAATTGGCATTATTATTTCCATAAAAACTATATTACTTATTTTTCACTAAATAAATAATTTCTTTATCATTAATGTATAAGCTATTAAGGTAATTAAATATCTCTTAAAGATTATAAATAATTTACCATGATAAAGAAAAACATTTTATCTTTCAAATGAGTATTTATAACCGAATTTATAATCTATATAAACTTATATTAAAAATATATTAATTATTAAAGTTGAGTGAGACATATTTCACTTTCCTATAAATAAAATAAACTAAAGGTCTTACTCACCTTCAAGTGGGTTCCAATGGACTCACTTTCGACCCAAATATGACTTAGGACGAAATATAAGCATCCAATTATATTAATACATGTGTTAGGGTAATTTAATAAAATTATATTTACCCTTAATTACCCGATTTACCTTTTACTATGGTAAATAAAATTTACCGTAGTTACTATTCATAATGCCCAAAAATAATAAGTAGCCTATTAATGTAATTTAGACCCACTAATTCCAAATATGAGATCCATTTTACTAAATTAAATACACAAAAGTTGCAGAAATTAATTTAAAATTAATCTCGTTGTTAAGAAAACATGTTTTAAAAGTTAAAACATTGCAAAAGATTGAAATGATTTTACCTATGAATTCAATGTAAAATAAATGATAATGACATAAATTATATTAAATGGTAAAAATATATTCTATCTATACTTTAAAACCATTAAATATTATAATTTAACCATATAAATTATTACGATGAAAAAAGTGGTTTTTAATTGAAATATAGCGTGTTTTTACTATTCATTAAAATATGAATGTTATCATAAAAATATCAAAACTTTATCCAATGTAAATTTTTATATCCTAATTCAAAAGAGTAAGTTCATTTTGTAAAATTTAACTTATAAACTTGTCAAAAATTACATTTAAAATGGGTGTGCCATCAAAAGGTGGCAAAAATGCATTTTTTGAAAAATAATTATTTTATTTGAAAATTTTAATTTGTTCTCATACCATGTTCTATAAAATCTGTAAGATGAATTATAATGTCATAAAATTCAAAATTTTATTTACTAATATTCATAACAACTAGTTTATAATAATATTATAACCATATATCGTTGTTTAGTGTAACTCGGTATTTCATACAACACACGTATCGAGGAAGGTTGTGATTGCATGTAATGCAAGCCAAGTCAGGGTTACGTGTAGTGCAAGAATCCTTTGTTGTTGAATATAATGAAATCCAACCATATTTCATTTATAAATTGAATATATATATATATATACACACTCAAGGTTTCATAGAATAACTACTATCAAACAAACTTGAAATTTTGTGTAACACGATCCAAGATTAGTGTTGCGTATACTGCAAGCTAATATGGTGTTGCGTATTCTGCAAGCTAATACAGTGTTGCGTATAGTGAAAGATAATCTTGGTGTATCCTACAACAGAAGATATGAATGAAATTAAAAAGAATATATCTTATAAAATCTCGGGCTATTACATTCTACCCCCCTAAAAATGAATTTCACCCTCGAAATTCGTCAGGGTTATAAATCATTTACTATTCATAGAAACCCACATCGTAAAAAGGAATACTAAAACATAATTATAAAAACAAAGCTATGAAACGTAACTATTACCCAAAGTAAATCATCACTGGCTTTCTATATAGGAGAACATATGTGAAAATATGGATATAGAAGAAAAATCTAACCATCAAGTTCTGATAGAGAGTGGTAGAGAATATGACTATGAAAAATCCATGAATCACAAAGCCATAAATTTGTGATGATCTAAGGTACCATCTGATTCATCAGATATAAGAGCACTAGGACAACATTTCTGGTTTTCAATATCATTCCCATAAGTTGTAAAATTTGATGTAGAAGAAATACTTACTTTATTTTGGTACAATCTCACTGTTTTTCGTGCTTTGTACAATTTCCTCTTCATCTCTTAAAGAAATGAAGTTGAATTTCTTGTTCGTGAAGTGTTAGCAGATCATGTGATAGAATGACGAGTGATTCCATTTATTTCAAACAAAAGGTTAGAAAAAGTTATCAAATATACATAAGTCCATCTATGGTGAGGTTAATCGTATACGATTCCAAAAATGAACTTATACTTCATCTATCATACCACTTAATAAAATAAAACTTGTTTCTACAAACCAGTGACTTCTTATAGGCCATTGGTATGCGATAAAGGCTAGTCTCACTTTAGTTGTGGGTTTGATTCCCACATCCTTGTCTGACGCGATGAGTTTTCGCTCATCCTGTAGGTTGTCCTTTTTCTAAAATTACATCATTATGACATTCCATAAATAATATTGAAAAAAGTTATAGCATTAAACAATACTAACTTGTGTCCAACATAATTCAATTAAATCTTTAGGCTTATCCAAAATACATATGTCCAATCTCATAGTATAAAGAAAACGATTACTTGAAAGGTCACATAACAAGCACGTGAATACCATCATTTATACGATATATCTTGTTGGTCACATTCCAAACATACGAATACCATAATCATGTATTCTCTTGAAAAATGAATACCCATTGAACCTTAGTGAAAACATGAATGTTGTCAAAAGTTAATTCTTTCCACATACCAAAATCCCAAAAATTCTATATACTCAAACCATGATATCACTTAGTCCTTATATCAATCATGATCTCAATTCATTTTTTCGTTATCCATTCATTATGCGCATATCATATTATTTCCAAAATTATTTCAATAACTTTTTCATGGTTACCACTACCATATAATTATTGAAAACCAATACATAGATATTCCTATATTCCACAATACCATAAATGAGATTCCATGATACTATTTTGAAATCCTATTACATAAACACTTAATCATTACAAAACATCATTGTCATACTAAACATCACAAATAGTGATTGCATGAGACTTCCCTTTATCCTTTTCCTTAAGAGGTTTCTCACGTTGATTATCATTAACCCGTGGATTAGGGAATTTATTAGCATAATTCCCCATTTCCTTGCACTTGAAGCATTGAAGTGTTGGTGGAGGGTTCTCTGTGGTATTTTCTCTATTCACATCATTAGAAACCTTTTTCCCATTACTTTGACAATAAACTGCTCGATGACCTTATTTTCCAGACATAAAATATTTTCTAGTACCTTTTTGGAAATCTCCACCATGCTTCTTTCCACACATTGAACATAAAGAACCATTTATCTTCTTTTCACCATTGTTCAAAGATTTCTCCTTGAACTCCATATTTCGTTTCTTGTTAAAACCATAAGATGGATATGTAACACCAAATTCCAGTTCTACCATGATAGCACACCGCACAATTTCTTCATAGCTACTAAAGTCTCTTATAGCTAATGCCCTTCGAAGACTTGGTTTTAAGCCACTAAAAAATCAATCAACTTTACTTTCAGGTTGGATGATAAAGCCAGATGCATACCTTCAAAGCCTTGTAAAATTCGCCTCGTATATACCAACAGATTCATCATCCTTTTTCTTATGCTCAAGGAACTCATTTTCCATATTTGTTAGAAGAATATGAGGTAAGTACTTATTGAAAAATAAGTTCTTGACCTAAACCCATTCCATGGATTCAATTTCACCTTGGGGACTTGTGTTATTAATTAGATTCCACCACTGTTCTTCTTCACCTTCTAAACGGTAAACAGCCAGAATGAATTTTTCATGTTTAGAATAGCGAAGTATGGAAAATATCTTTTCAATGGTTCTGATCCATTGTTCAGCAACAAGTCGATCAGAAGACCCACTAAAAGAAGGTGGACGTTGCCTCATGAAGGACTCAATAGAATATTGTTCACTTCTCTGCTCATTTGGAAGTCCAGAATGATTCATAGCTTGTATAAGTGTAGTAATAAGATTTTTTACTCCATATCCCATGACATTGGTTTGTTCAGGAGGAAAATCATTACATTGTCCATTACATTGATCAACACGGTTCATTCGGGTTCCATCCGTCATCTAAAACCCAAAAAGAATAGTGTGAGAGGAAAAAATCATGCTAGGTAAAACAACATAATAAAGGGGGAGTACCTTCAATATCTAACATCTTAGGTTTAATTCTAAGATCATTACCATAATTCTTGCACTATAACCTATACTTATACTTAACCTTAGGGACATCATTAGACATACCTTAGAAATATCTCTAGGGATCTCACTAAAGTATTCGCGTCCTAGTTTCCAAAGGTTAACTAAATCTTTCCTCTGATAACAACTATAGAGACCTGAATCTTGACGTACATGGAAATTACATTACTTTTGTGGAATTATTAATACTTAACAAAAATAGACACACAAGGACTGTAATAGTTTAGTGTCTTTGGAAACTCGGAACGTAATCTTCTAATCATGGTGAAAGATCTTCAACATCTCCCATAAAGATCTTCCCCTTTTGTTTTCTTACCAAAAACCTTTCTTTAAATCCTAGGGAAAAGAAAAAATATAAAGGGTGAGCTCAAATGCTCAGTAACGGTAAACATAGAGAACATAAAACAATCCATAAACATTTGAATGCAAAAACTTGAACATAAAATATAAACATCAAAATCATGAGCAATGACATAAATCTTGGAAGTACATAAGGCATAGATCATAAAGGAATATTAATCCAAATAAACTAGAATGGGAATAAAACATGTAATTGTGGCCTCAATTAATCACATGTAATGATTTACATAGTAGCCAAGGAATTGCTTCCAATACCATCTTAGTGGACAAAGTCCCATACTGAACCGGGTTTACTTGCAGTTCCAACCCTGTATTACTGAACTAGATTTACTTGCCGTTTCAACCATGTCTATCTCATGAGATATAAATCTTTACCCAATTCATTGGAGGGAGATATATGTCCCACACATCTGATATTGACATCATTCTTACGTGTGCCATAAAATAATCATAAATCATTCATCATAACCCAAATAATAAATTGGGTTTCATAAACATCATTCCATCATAACATAATCCATATAAAACAAATGGATATCATTTCATCATAAGAAAAGTGAAACCATATAAATCATAGATACATTATACTTGAAACATACACATATGAAATAATTTCATCTTAGATGGAAAATGGTTTTGATAAGGTACTTGAAATTAATTCTTGAGGAAAATATCATTTCTTCTTGAAAATCATTTTCATTTCACAAAATTCCATTCAATTTTAAAAGAAAAATATTTTGTTTAAAATAGTAATGAAATATTTTAGAGTAATCTTCATGAAAATAAGGCGTTATGAAATCGTAAAAATTCCGTTCATGTCGTACAATTTAAAAAACATTCTTCTCGTACTTTTTCCATAAAAGTCAAAAAGTTCATCGTATGGTAAACAAAAAAAAAGATTCTTTACATACCATGTAGTAAAAGTCAAAAATGGGTCAAAAGGACTTTAAACATACTTGAATTTTTTTTTAAAAAAATGGACATAGATGATAAATATAACCCCATAAAATACTTACGTATAAGCAATCTCGGATAGAAAACAATTGAGATTGCAACATTATCCCTTAACTTATGTCCAATTTCTTCCATATGTGTCCGAGACTCATGTATAGTGGGTTTAAACATATTATTAACTTGTAACATAACTATAATAATATTTATTGTATCATATATGATTCACTTACGACTTTATATTACCTGTTATTTTGTAAATTCCTTGTTAAAGCAGTGTTGTGGGTAAAAGCGTTTCATTTATCATCCGTGTTTTGACTTGTAATTATTAATATGATTACATAGATCATGATTAATTAATTCCAGAATATAAAACATGATTTATATATAATATATATTCAGAATATACATATATATAATAGATCGATAAATGGAAAGAAATACACTGTTCATGGAGACGGTAGGCCATATGTACGCATGAACGCTGTTTTAGTTTCCTTATTGAATGGAATGGAATTAAGTAGATGACATAAATATATATACACATAAATCCAGTAGCATTATTATGTCATATATTTCATTATTACTTATTTTATATACTTTATAATCATTCTTGAATTGTAAACATGGAAAATGAATCTCATCGCGTTGTGGAAACGGTAATCCGTACGTACGCACGAGTGATGATATAATTCCCATATTTATTGAATGGAATTGGAGTGGATGATATAATATCTTAGAGTCAGTATGATGTTATAATAACAATATATATTTATTCTTTACACCATTATACCTATCCATGTAAGGTGGTGGTGGAAAAACATATTACACCACAGCGTGGAGACGGTATGTCATACATACGCACGCGTGGTGATTTCGTTTTCCGTAGGATGGATAAAAATTGAAATGAGGATGTTTAATATTTACAATAACATATAAGTATATTATTTATACTGATGTTATTACTTTATTATGAAGCAACAAAATAAGATAAAGTAGAATAAGAAATGAATTTGAAAGAATCGATAAAGGATATAACCTCTTCTTCGACACGCCTCTTTGAAACCTCATCTTAGGATACTAAAATTGGTCTTTGAAGAAGACCAGGACCTCTAGTATATTTATAGGGAATTTTAGAAGGTAATTTGGCAGGGGTTGGTCGATCTTGAAGGCTCAATGTTGTGTAAAGTAGATAGAGAGGAGGTGCCTTTTTATAAGGGAGGAGAGGGGCACCTTTGGAATCCTAAAAAATATTAGTTTAATATAAATTCAAACCCTACATAAAAACCTCAAAAAAATGACTCAATTTTAATATTAGATGATATAGGGTTGTAATATTATAAACCAATAAAATTTAGACATGTTTTGATCTTATTTTAAACCTTTTAATTATGATTTATCCTTATTTAATCTATTTAATTTTATTTGTGGTAATAAAATTCTAAATTCTAAATGGTTATAAATAATCACTTATGTGATGTTAATTTTCCATAATTAGATACTTTATGACATTTTATACTATATAAATTTCAATTTATAATTTTTAAATATTTTTTGATTTTTAAACAATTTAATAATATGTTATTTTTATAAAATAACAATAGTTTCATTTTTGACACTATTCATTTATTTGAATTTAAATAAAATCCACACAGAAGATATATTCTAAATAAAATATTTAATAGGTTCCTAACATGTCATATTCATCTAGAAAATTAGTGGATCACATTAAACAGGTCATATAATAATTATTTTATTATTTGTAGTACCATTTATTTGACACTTCTCTTAATAAAATAATTTCTACAACATTTTTTTATAATTATTAAATATACTTATTTTTTGCGTAAAAAATAAAAATAAAATACTAGGATAAATATAAATCTTATATATTTCACAAGAATACTTTTAGTTGGATTTATATTCTAAAAAACCCAACTTTTAAAATGTTATATTTATTAAATTATTAAGGTGACAACTTTGACATCATTTAAAATAAAATAATATAACTTTCATGATCACTTTTATAAGACTCCAAACGGTCATATATTCGGTAATTGGATGCTTATGTTGTATATATACAATACCAATAAGTTTTGGTTAGATTCGTGAGCCTTTTAATGGGTTTTATTATTTCAATAAAAACTATATTACTTATTTTTCCCTAAATAAATAATTTCTGAATCATTAATGTATAAGCTATTAAGGTAATTAAATATCTCTTAAAAATTATAAATATTTTACCATGATAAAGAAAAAAATTTTATCTTTCAAATGAGTATTTATAACCGAATTTATAATCTGTATAAACTTATATTAAAAATACATTAATTATTAAAGTTGAGTGAGATATATTTCACTTTCCTTTAAATAAAATAAACTAAAGGTCTTAATCACCTCCTAGTGGGTTCCAATGGATTCAATTTCAACCCAAATATGACTTAGGACGAAATATAAGCATCCAATTATATTAATACAAGTGTTAGGGTAATTTTATAATATTATATTTACCCTTAATTACCCGATTTACCTTTTACTATGGTAAATAAAATTTACCATAGTTACTATTCATAATGCCCAAATAAAAAAAGTATCCTATTAATGTAATTTTGACCCACTAATTCCAAATATGGGATCCATTTTTATAAATTAAATACACAAAAGTTTCAGAAATTAATTTAAAATTAATCCCGTTGTTAAGAAAACATGTTTTAAAAGTTAAAACATTGCAAAAGATTGAAATGATTTTACCTATGAATTCAATGTAAAATAAATACTAATGACATAAATTATATTAAATGGTAAAAATATATTCAATTTATACTTTAAAACCAGTCAATATTATAATTTAATCATATAAATTATTACGATGAAAAAAGTTGTTTTAATTAAAATATAGCGTTTTTTACTATTCATTAAAATATGGAAGTTATCAGAAAAATATCAAAACATTATCCAATGTAATTTTTTATATCCTGATTCAAAATAAGAAGTTTATTTTGTAAAATTTAACTTATAAACTTGTCAAAAATTACATTTAAAATGGGTGCGCCATCAAAAGGGGGAAACTGCATTTTTTGAAAAATACTTATTTTATCTGAAAAATTGATTTTGTTCTCATAACATGTTCTATAAAATGTGTAAGATGAATTATAATGTCATAAAATTCAAAATGTATTTACTACTATTAATAATGGCTAGTTTATAATAATATTATAACCATATATTGTTGTTTAGTGAAACCCGGTATTGTGTACAACACACGCTATCAAGGAAGGTTGTGATTGCGTGTAATGCAAGCCAAGTCAAGGTTGTGCATAGTAAAAGACTCTTTTGTTGTTTTGCATAACAAAATCAAACCATATTTCATTTATAAATTGAATATATATATATATATATATACACTCAATGTTGCATAGAATAACTACTATCAAACAAATTTGAAATTGTGTGTAACACGATCCAAGATTTGTGTTATATATACTTCAAGCTAATACAGTGTTGCGTATAGCGCAAGATAATTTTGGTGTATCGTACAATAGAAGATATGAATGAAATTGAAGAGAATATATCTTATAAAATCTCGGGTTGTTATAGGAGAAGCCAAGTGCAGGTTGAAGGCACTGTGTCTTCACAAGGTGAGGAGTTTGCAGGGGTTCTCTGCGAGTTGAGATTTTCAAGGTCGAAGCCGAGTGAGGTAGGAAGATCTATATTTGACATCGAAATATTCAGAATTGATTCCGAAGTCTATCTCAAGTCATAATAAAACATCGGATCTAGGTCACACGAAGGATCCAAATGAGATTTGGGAAAAATGGCCTCTCCTTTTCTAAGTTGTTCAGATCTATTGTAGATATGTGTGCATGATTTTCTTTAATGTCCGAATCTTATCGAGGTCTACTAAAAAATGATATAGTTTTTCAATTTTAATACACATGTTTTTATTTTGTGTTGGTTGTCACTATTGAGGTTTTTAGTTCCATCTGTTTGGATGTCAGTATGAGTTAATTTAATATGGATTGTCTTGATTCAATCCACATTCTGTTTGTATAAATTTTTTATTATGTGGATAAAATTTTAGGCTTCATAAAGAAAAAATTAGCGTATGAAATTTGAGTAAATTAATTTCCATATTTTTTAAGGGAAACATCAATCTATTTATTTTATTATTTAATTTTCAAGTAAATATAATTTGAATAAATGAAATTGAAGGGAGTGATGTTTTCAAAATTTAATTCTTAATTTTAAAGTGGATTTTTATTTTTATTTTTTCAATTTATTTGTTTCCTTTATGTTTTTTATGGGTTTATTCAAAACAAAATTAATAAGTTTTTTTAGAACATTGAAAAATTATAGTAATGGGATTAATACTATAATTGTTTCAGTGTATGTTTGGTATGGTATTCTTGATAGAAATTGTTCAAATTAGTTTTTGTAAGGGATATAATGCTATATAATTTTTATTTAAAATATTGTTTTTTAGCAAGGAAAATGATTTCTACTCAATGATTTTTATTGGTTTTTTAAATATAAATCAACATGTTTTTCAGTTTCAAAATTTAAATAAATTTATAGTAAGGGATAATTTTATTTAAAAAATTTATGTTTAATGTTTATGAAATCTGATGTAAGGGGATTTTTATTTTTATTTTGTCAATTTATTTGTTTCTCTCAATTTTATTTATGATTTTCTTATAAAAAACATTTTGTTTTTTCAGAACATTGATAAATTATAGTAAGGAGATTAATACTATAATTATTTTAGTGTAAGTTTGGTATGGTATTCCTGATAGAAATTGTTAAGAGGTGTCATTGGGGTGTCACAGGGGTTATCATGGGGTCTTGGTGGGGTGTCCAAATTTTTTTCTTAGTGTGTCAAGGTATTGTGTCAGGGGTGTTGTCCTGGGGTCTCAGGTGTGTGTCTAGGGGGTGTGAAGGTGGTGTCCATGTCAGTGTCATTGGGGTTGTCAGGGGGTCTTAGTGGGGTGTCTGCTAACACTGGGAGTTCTGTGTGCCAAAATATTATATATATAAGAAGTGGTAGTTTAGGGGTGGTTATAACTACCTCTAATGTGATGTTTGAATTAGAGGTAGTTAAAACCACCTCTATTCTATTAGAATAGAGTAAATTTAAAGAGATATTAGAGGGTTTTACAACCCCTTCTAATCTAACCACTGATAAACATTGGCATAGTTTACCTGCACTTCCCAATAACCACCTCTAATCGGAGTAGGTGGCCACTTTAGTGGCGGTTATAGGTAACCACTACAAAAGTATTTATAATGGGATAAAACACATTCTAATCACCCAGTTTTTTGTAGTTTGCCTACGAGGTTAATTTCACAAGACTTTTTAGGTACGCTTCAATAATTATAATCCAACCCAAAATTAATATTGATATGTTCTTCAGTGTATTAAATCTATGTATCATAAGGGAAATGGCCATATGAGATGTTTGTTTCTATGAGGAGACTGTGTGTTGTTTAATCAAGGTTGAAATAGAGGTTGGAGTCATGTATCAATCTCATTTTTTTGACAATAAAAGGAAAATAGATTTCAAAGGAAACTCTAAAACCATGGATAAAAGAATATGAGTTTTCCTTTATTCTATAATCTGGGAATAAGCATAGGGGAATTGGTCTTAAGGTGTCTAGTAAATGCTTTATGTATAGAAAAAAAGGCCACCAAGCAATTGATTATTGAAATGAGGGGGAGAAGTTAGCTCAAATTCTAATGGAGAAAACACCGCACAGAATGAACCTCCCATGATTCAGTGATACAAGTGTAAGGAGAATGGTAATTACGCTTACCACTTCACAAACACAAGGGCTGCTGATGATGATCAACATCAACAACCTCTTATGTTGAGGGACAAGGTGAAATCTCTTGCAATCATTATTTATGATGATGGGTGAAATAACGACATGATGAAATCAACACTTACCATACACTCTAGAATTTCTAGTGTCTTATTTGATTTTGGATCTACTCACTCTTTGATATATAAATAATTTTATAAGGGTGTTAAAATTCCACCAAAACAATTAGATGTGGAATTAACAGTGCAAACCCTTAATTGTATGCTGATTGCATCCCAAGTCTAGGATTTATCTCTGGTTGAAGTTTGTTGGAATGTGCTTCCTATAAATATTTTCATCATTCCTTTCATTGAATTTGATGTCATCTTAGGCATGAATATTAATTCTATGCAAAAATTCCACATCAATTATTGAGGAACGAAAGTTATGTTTGATATTTCAAACCCTACAATGATCATCCATCCATGTGATGATAAGTATAAACTTCTTATGGATATTACATCCAGTGTATGGGTCATAATTCTCATTCAAAAGGGGAGTTTATCTCAAATAGATGGGGATAAAATTGACATAATGCCTATTATTCAAAAAAAATTGGATGTTTTTTCCAAAGAGTTTCATATCTTTCCACTAAAATGTGATGTTGAGTTCTAAATAGTTCTCATAATTGGTTCCTCGCGAATTTCAAAGAATCCTAATAGAATTGCCCCAATTGATTTGTAATAACTGAAGAATTAACTCCAATAAAACCATGATAATGTATTCATTCGTTCAACTGTGTCACCTTGGGGTGCACCTATTCTTTTTGTGAAAAAGAAAGATGGATCAATGAAACTCTTCATTGATTATCAGGGGTTGAACAAGATGACAATCAATAACAAGTATCATCTTCCTCGTATTTATGACTTTTTTGATCAACTATTTGGTGCTCAACAGTTTTCCAAGATTGACCTTCATTCTAGATATCATTAATTGGGGGTAAAGGATGATATACATAAGACATCATTCCATACAACGTGTGAAAACTATTAATATATAGTGATGACTTTTGGTCTTAGTAATTACCCATATATCTTCATTGATTTAATTAAAATAGTCCTTAAATGTTACCATGATATGTTTCTAGTGTTATTTATATATAAAGTTCTTATCTATTAAAATATAGTGGAGGATCTTGAAGATTTCATGAGAATTTTACTAAATACCCTAAAGAAAAATAAAATATATGAAATATTTAAAATGTGTTAATTTAGGCTACAAAAAGTTTCATTTTGGGGTCGCATAATCTCAGGAGAGGGTATAGAAATAGATCTATCAAAGGTGAAGGTTGTTGAATGATGTCCAAGACCAACCATGGTGACTAAGATCTGTATCATTCTTGCTTTAGTTGGATATTATATATAGTTTGTAGATAATTTATCATGACTAACTAATCCTCTAACCAAGTTAATTTTAAGAGGTGGAAAGTTCCTATGGACAGATGAATATAAAGAAAATCTCAAGTAACTGAAGATAATGTTAGTCAATCTATAACACCCCGAGCCCAGACATATGAACTTAGTACTTAAAAAATTCTATGTAATTTTATTTATAAAAATGAATAACAATTACACAACAATTTAACAAAAAGGAGGACCCTTTACCAGTTCTAGGTTCTGGAGGATTATACAAAACCTTACATTTATCGGAGTTAAACAAAAAAACAATTTCCTAATATGCTTTCATAGGCACTAACACCAAAAGTTTCCAATTCCAATTTAAAACTTCTATGATTCCTATAAAAAACAGTTAAAAACAAAGTGGTGAGAATTTAATTTCCTAGTAAGGGGTTAGTGAATTTTTTTTGAAACATACTTTTACGTTTTCAAATGAATGAGTTTGGAAGTACCTTTGGATGATATTTTTTGTAAAGAGCATTGAAAATACATTCGATAAATAATTTTTGCTTAAAAAACATATAAATAAACTCTTTTGAAGATATATATGCTTTTGAATATGCTATCAAGCCTGTGAAAGTAATTACTCTATAGAAAATACTTACGCCTGAGAGTACTTAAAAATAAACCAGTGGTTCTTCAGAAAATACTAAGCAAGACTCTGTATAAAAAATGTTTGGGATACTTTGACATTGAAGGCTCTCTGGGCCTACCCACATAGTGAATGATGGGTTCACCCCCATTAATCTTCCATATTTACACCGTTAAAGTTTCCAGATTTCTTGAAAACATTTTTGGCTTGCTTTACTTATATATACATTCACTGGAGTTTTTTATTGTTGAAAACAAGTCAATGCATTAAGATACACTTAAATTTACATATAAGAACACACATATATATAAATATAAACATTCATGTGATCTTATTTAAAACCAAATCTAATTCCCTAAGACTTTGAATGAAATGTATTCAAACATTTCTTTCATGGAATACATTTATTATTCTAATAGATAATTTATCATAACAAATGTTTTATATCTTGCACATAAAATTATTAAAAATCTCAAATAATGATGAATTAATTATTTATAATAATCTCATATACTAAACCATAAAATTAAATTGAAATACATGAATGAGATAATAATGAAAGGAATGATGATATTATGCATAATGCCTGGCCATGGCTAAATGAAATTTCAATTTCCTAAATATAACATAAATTTTTTTAATTATCTATGCGCAATAACAATATAATTACAGAAATTTCTATAAAAATATGTTATATATATATGACATGGAATCAATAATTTTAAATAAAAAATTTGATAAATGTTAATATCACTTGTCATAATTGATATGGAATTATATTAAAACATAAACATTATTAAATGCATATACACAAGTTCCACTGTGGTTTTATAATCAGACTTAAATTGAGAAAATAAATTAAATTTTTTCAAAGTTAATATACACCATTACATCATTAGTTCAAATGTAATTATTCACTTACATGTATATATCTTTTAGAATAAAATAAAGACTAATAAAATAAAAATAAACAATTCAAGAATCAAATCTTAAAAAAATAAATTTAATAACACCATAACAGAAGAATATTCCTTACAAAAACATATTTAAACAACTTCTATCAAGAATACCATACCAAACTTGCACTAAAACAATTATAGTATTAATCCCATTACTATAATTTATCAATGTTCTGAAAAAACGTCTTATATTTTTAAAGAAACCCATAAATAAAATTATGAGAAACAAATAAATTGACAAAATAAATATAAAACCCCCCTTACATAAGATTTCAAAAACATAGAACATAAATTTTTTAAATAAAATGACCCATTACTATAAATTTATCCAAACTTTGAAATTAAAAAACATGTTGATTTCTATTTAAAAAAACTAATAAAAAATCATTGATTTGAAATCATTTTCCTTACTAAAAAACAATATTTTTCATAAAAAATAAACAGACTTATATCCCTTAAAAAAACACATTAAAAAAATTTCTTTCAAGAATACCATACAACAAATACATTGAAATAAGGATAGTATTAATCCCCTTACTATAAATTTTCAATGTTCTGAAAAACATATTAATTTTTTTTGAAGAAACCCATAAAAAATGAAGGAAACAAATAAATTGACAAAATAAAAATAAAATTCCCTTTAAAATTAAGAATTAAATTTTGAAAACACAACTACCTTAAATTGCATTTATACAGATTATATTTACTTGAAATGTAAATAATAAATGAAATAGATTTTAGTTTCCCTTACCAAATATGGAAATTCATTTACTCCTATTTTCTTCTTATTTATCATCTTCTCACTGCTTCAAATCAAGGAACTGCTTCTCTATTTTTGTAAAAAGAATTTGAGGAAAGAACTTATTGAAAACTAAGTTCATTAACTCATCCCAATCGATGGATTCAATATCATCTTGCTACCTTGTATTCTTTATTAGAATCCAACACTGGTATACTTATCCGTCCAACCAATAAACAGTCATATCAAATTTCTCATGCTCTGAACACTAGAGAACAAAGAATATATTTTTAGTAGTACTGATCTATTGTTCAACAACAAGTTGATTAGACTACACTCTAATATATGGTGTATGTTTCCTCATGAATGACTTAATTGAATTTTATGATATCATTTTATCATTTGGAAGTCCAACATGACTCATATCTTGAGAAATATGTGTGATCATAATAATGAGGTTTTCCATTCTAGCTCCCATATAATTCAGTTTCTCAGGAGGAAAATCATTGGATTATCTATCAAAATCACTATATATAGGGTTTCTTCGGGTTCCATACATTGAATAAAACCAAAATGATAGAGTAAGAAAAAATTATCATATTAAAGAACCACATGATCTTGAAAAGTCACTTATAGGATGTCATAAGTATGAAACCTTCCTTAACATATGACACATTAGGTTTATCCTAGTATATTCATAACCAAATTATATTTAATTTATGATGGGTCATGAAGATTTTTTAAATTCCCAAATCATATCCCATGGTAGTGTCAAACCATGTTCGCAGTAATCCCGTTGTCTTGTACCTGATTACCCCGAGTTAGGCCTGAGATATTTGGTTAGAGTTGATACCCCTAGGTACATCTATTTCAGATCCATATCCATTTGTAGTATCCAGAAACGGATGTATTTCTAGGAAACCACTCAATACATCCTTTACGAAAATTCTAGGACATTTTTCTATACTTTTCCTTATACATAGACTTATCCTTAGACATTTCATTACCGTTCTCATCCTAGATTCCAATGGTTAACTAAAACTTTTCTTTCATACCAACTATAGTGACCCTTTCTTTTCATACATTACAATTGAACAATTTTTTCAGAATACCTAAAACATTATACAATAAAATTCCCAAATACTGTACAAGTCTAGTGCCTTCGAAAACATGGAAACATAATCACTGGTATATAAATGAGCTACATCATCTCCCACTAGGATATTCAGAACTATCACCCTTCTAAGATTCATTAAACACAATACATATATTTATAACATGGGGGAAGTAAACATAAAAAGGGGTGATATAAGATGCTAAATAAGGGTACAAAAGGGATAAACATAACCATAATTAAGAGAATAAGGGTATAAGAACATGATCACAAAAATAGAAGACCATACCCTACATATCAAAGATCACAAACATGAATCATGGCATAATGTTTTGAAGTTCATAAGACATGAATCATAAAGAAATAAACAACATAAGCCATAAAATCAAAACATAGGAATAAAACATGGAATATTGGTAGACACATAAAAATATATAATTATTTCCATAGTAGTAAAGGAATTTCTTCAAAGGTTTTCTTAGTGGAAAAAGTCATTTACTCAACCAGGTTCACACCCCGTTCCAAACCATTATTACAGAACTGACTTCAATACTTGTTTTAGACCTATGATACATAAATGAGTTAATTTATCATCCCATAAATGTCTATCTCATGAGATATAAATCTTTAACCAATGTGTTGGAGGGAGATATAGGTCCCACCCATTTCATAATGAAATCACACATACATGTGACATAAGATCATAAAAAATCATATCATAACCCATGAAATAAAATGGGTATTATAAACCTACAATAATATCATAAAATTTGAAAAAATATAGGTTTCATAATCATTTCATTATAAACATAACTCATGAAAAGAAGTGGGTTTCAAAATCCTATAACTCGTGAAAGAGAAACGAGTTTCATAAAAATCATTCCATCAAAACATAATACATTCTGAGAAATAATATGAAAGGAAACATTTAATATTTTCCCCATAAAGTCATGAGAAACAGAAAAAAATGTTATCTTATATGGGAAATAGTTTTTAATGATTTTTTAAAAACATGACTTATGAAAAATAACATTTCTTTTTTGGAAAATTATTTTTAAAAAATAAATCCTTTTGAAATCCTTTTTCTTTGAAAATTGATTCACAAACTTATAAAGTAAGATTTGAAAACAATAAAAAAATTGAAATAAATTTTCCTAGACAATTATATTTAATTATTATTTTAAATCATTTTTTTAAATTGTTTTGAAAACATTTTTTTTGAAATAAAACGTGTTTCCGACCAAAAAGATAGATACGATCAGATTTTTCTTACTTTTTTATCTTAATTATCATCGGTATGAAATGGTAGAAAAATGGTACTAATAAATGGTTATATCTTTAATAAATATAATAGAAGAAAAATAATGAGTTTTATTTATATATGTATCATAATATTTCATCAATGTAAGCATAAGAATAAACAATCTTGAAAAGCGATGACAATGTTTCAGTAAAATCTTATCTCTTCGTAACTTAGGATCATACTCTCCATGTAAGAAAAGGAAATTAATTTGAGACTAATATATCATGAAAATAATTATATTAGTTATATAACATTTAAAATAGAATTATATACTCCTCGAAAAATAATTTAGGTACATAACAAAACAAGAGTCTCAAAGAAAGCAAATTGAGACTAAACTATTTTATCCCATTTCGTAAATTGTGAAACTTAAACCCCATGAAATAAATATAATTAAAGGGGTATATAAATACCCACTAATATAATTGAAATAATAATATAATTCATGCATGGGATTTATAAACACCACACACATGAAATGGGTGGTGAATAAAGCATGCATCTTATATAAATAAAAACTTAGATGAAATTCCATTACCATTGTGTATTGAATCTCGCCATACTCGTACATGATTCCTATATAATAAATGTAAAATTTTTATAAATATTTAATAGAAGTATATTAATATAAATAATAACCTATATGGTTTGATTATGATTTTATATTACCCTCTTGTTAACAAATCTATGTTAAGGTTTCCCTTCAGGTAATATTCACTTTGTTTTTCACTTGTGTCTTAATCTGTTATATATTTGGTCCCTATACTTATATCATGATTTTAAGAATATAAATCATGATATAAATATAATTTATATTCATTATATGAGTATTATAATAATATATATAATATATAATTATGAAATGGAATACACCGTTCATGGAGATGGAAATTCGTATGTATGCATAAACATTGTTTCCATTTTTATTATCGTATTAAAAAATGAAAGAAAATGAAATATATATATATATATATTATAATTAAATTATAATTATTATTTCATATATATCATATAATTTCACTAAAATAATCCTTAATACATTCTGTGTAGTGTGTGAACGAATCACATCACTTTGACGGGGCAGTAATCCACACTTCCTCAAACGAAATTATCATATTTACAAAAAGTGGAAGGTATATAAATATATTTGTGGTAAAATTATTAAATAAGATTAAATAAATAATAAATATAATATATAACATATATAAAAATAGTTTCCATCATACTTTACACCATCATAGGTGGTAATGAAAAAATGAACAATCATCATTTAGGGTGGCGGTAGTTCGCCATACACATAAATAGTATGTTCGTTACCAATTAGATAGAGGTGTCTGTAAGTATAGGATGAAAAATTATAATAAAAAATACAATTATATTAAAGATAATTTTTTAATTATATAATAATGGAATAAATAGAGTATAGGGGTTGGATAAAGAAAATAGAAGAAAAGATTTTGAGACAAGGCATTACTTCTTAATCGGGTAACTTTTGTTGGTTTTTTCCAAAAGGATTCCTTGGAAGAATTTCTGCCAAAAAGAACACTTCTTGGAGGAAGGGAGGATTTTTGGTGAGGATATTTGAGTATATATTGGCTGAGCCTAATTGGTTTTATATGTGTAAATAAGTGAAGGAGAGGAGGCCTTTTTAAAGTGGAGGAGGAGTGTCACTCTTGTAAATTTTTTGAAAAGGTATTCCACTGATGTGTTTCCCATAGAAAGTGGCTCCCAAAATGGATTAAAGTATATAAAAGGTAGTTTAGTATACATATGGACATAAAATGGATATTTAAAATGTTTCTAGGTCATTTTGGGTATTAAATTTATGGTTCAGTCCTCAGTTAAGCTTAATTTTACCTTAATCAATGTAATTAATTTTTATTAAATTCACTAATCATTTTGGTCAAAAAATTAAGTTGAAATTATTATAAATTATATATTATTATGATTAAAAATATGAAATAAAATTTTCCAAATTCCCATCGTTGAAGTGGAAAAAATTAATTTAAAATTAATCACAGAGTCAGGTCGACAATGAGGGTTTTTAATGTAAAAACATACAAATGTTTGCTAGGTTTTTATACATATGTTCAAAGTGAAATTGATGTCAATGACCTAAATTGTATTAAATGATAAAAATATTATCTAACTAAACTTTTAAACAACTTACAATATAATTTATCCTTGTAAATAAATTAGGCGGAAAATGAGTTTTGATTTAAAATTTAGTATTTTTCACGATTCATCCAAAAATAAAGTTTCTCAGAAAAATACCAATAATTCACCCTAAGAAAATTTAAACATTATAAATTAAAAAATGAATTTTGGTTTGTAAAAATAAATATCTAAATTTTTTTAAAATTATTTTGTTGTTTTGCATAGCAGAACATGAAATGCAGTTTATTTGAGAAAATAGTATTTTTTAACATATAAATAATTTACCAAAAATTATATATTTCATTATGAATATGTTATATTTATATTATAAAATTATAAAAAATATTTAAAATTAGTTATTACTACTAATATTACTAATTTTAGCAGCTTGGTTATAATTATCTCATCTAAATAATTACAACAACAAAATGATGCTTTATAAAAACATCAGTGTTCCATGTAACATATGCCAAGTTAGTGTTGCATATAACATAATCCAAGTTTTTGTTCCATGTAACATAATCCAATGTTATGTTCCATTTAACGTATGTCAAGTTGGTGATCTGTGAATGAAATTTTTTTCTTGGTTCATTGCAAAACATAAATGAAAATTTAATTTATTCGAGAAAAAAGGGTCCATAAAAACACAAGGTGTATCATTCCTGATCTCCTTAAACCTATATTAATATTATTATATCTAGATTTACCTTAATTAATTCTATGTTAAATTAGTTATTGGTAGATAAAATCGTCATATATTTCTCACAATGTGTCGGTAATACCTAGATATACCAATAAAACTACGAATCTCTATAATGTTTTTAGGTTCAAGACATTATTCATTCTATATTGTGTTTAAATGATTCATATAAATTCCTTTTCTCATGATAAAATTCCATTAGAATTTGATTTTATGCATCCAAAAGGCACACTTTCTGAACACAGTGTACAAATTCCACTTCTTAAATGATTTGAGAAAATTCATTATATTCCCCTCAGGTTTATCCTTTAACTAGGAGTATATGAGAATATCATCAGTAAATACCAGTTAAAATTTATCAATGTAGTCTATAATGATTATATTCATAATGTATATTAATATTTCATCAGTTTTTATAAGTCCAAAAAGAATCATTATGAACTCTTAGTGTTCATATATTTTATAGAAGGAGGTCTTTTTAATATCTTCTTTATTCACCTTTAACTATTCATATCCAAAATGAAAATTAACTTTTAATAAGTACTGAGATCATTGAATTTGACCAAAGAAAATTCCTAAATCCTTGGAATTAGATACATTTTCTATATAGTGAACATTTTTAGCACTTAGTAGTTGATTACAATCCACATTTACCTGTGCTAATTCTTGAAAAAGATAATTATTTCACACTATGAGGATGCATTTAGAAATATGAAAACTTTTTCAAAATTATCATTTACTTTATTATTTAACTTCTACAATTATATTGGGGAAATCCTTTAAGATATTTTTGATATATTTGTGGCACTAGATATAAAATATATTGAAAACACAACAGTAAGATTTGGGTTATGTCTAGAAAAATCTATTGGGGAATAAATATATATATTCCATTATAATGAATATTCCTAGAATGCAGATTTTTTTAACACCCAAACCTTTTATGAAATTGTTTTATGAGTAAATTTAATGTATTCAATATCTTGCGCTACACGGAACACCGAGTTCTAACAAACCACAATATACTATTTAAATTACTATTTAACATTTCCATTATAAACTACCCATTGAACTTTGTGGTATGAATAAGAATCACCCCATTTTAAATATTAAGTATAATGTTTTTATATAAATAAAACCTATTGATAAACTATTACATAAATATTTGAAGGTCTTCATACATTTGAAAAATACTATTTTCACAAAAAAATTCTTTTATTGTTTTTTGTGAACAAAAAATAAAATTAATTTTAGAAAATTTTAGAAAATTTATTTGAAAAAATAAATTCATTTATTATATACATGTATAAATTATCTAAGGTCAAATGTTAAATACTTTTCGAAAAAGTTTAATTTTTTGATTGACAGTTAAAAATGATGGTTTTAATTGAAAACTTTGTTTTTGTTTAAAGAATTTATAAGGTTAAATTTTGTTTTAAAATTGATTTAAAAGTAAAATTATTTTAATTATATTATTATTAAACCAATATAGGTAATTAGAATCATTTTAATATTGAATTTTAATATAAAAACTTTTAAAACTTTTGAACATTTTATATTTAATAAATCATATCCTCATCATATCTATGGGTTTAATTTTAAATTAAATCAATCCAATTATGTGAATTTAATTTGGAAAAATGTATTCAATATATTTAAATAGTACAATTAATATTATATAATAAGTTAAAATTTATTTTTTACCATCATTAATAGTGAAAATTGTAAAAAATAATTTTAACGATTATGGTTAAAACAGGATTATCAGGGGTTAAACTAAAAAGATAAGGGTTAAAATGACCTATAAACATTTCCATTTTTTTCATTAACATATATAAACCTTATTTACTATAATGGTTGATAATTTCCCATTTTAACCATTTAGAATATGAATAACCTAGTTACACTTTATTATTTTCAAAAATTCTATGTGTGTCCTCTCCCTGACTTTTTAAAGGCTACCACTCTTTTCTCCTCCTCACACATACAAAACCCTTTGGTTCATCCAAGAACGACCCAATTAATTTTATTAATTAAATAATATAATATTATGTTCTTTATTTTTATTAGGAACCCTCTTAATAATGATTTTTTATAAACCTAAAGAGGCTCCCTAAAGAAGAGGTAAGATTCATAAACTCATGTTTTTGTTTTATTTCCTCATCCACCTCCTTAAAATCATATTAAACCAAGTTAATATAATAAAATAATTATATTACATATAATTATATTATATTATGTCAATTTAATGGCATAAAGATCTCTCGTTTTCCCTATAATTTGAAACAACACCGTTGATCATATGTAAGGCGGACTACCGCCTCACAAACCGATGTTATTTATTTTTCATAACCACAAATCACAACAGAATATAATTATGGTTTTATTTTTTATATATTTTAATTATGATATTATTATGATTATGTAATCATGGTATCAAATATTACTTCTTAATTTTCATTCATTTGGGATATGATAATGTTTCTCATGTCTACAGCAGACTACCAACTCTGGAAGCGATGTGATTCATTTTTTAGAAAAACATTACAGTGAATATAATAAGGGTAATTTTAATGAATATTTGGGATATATAGGTAATAATAATGAATATTTAAAGAATATATATTATTTACCTTGTTTTCTTTTTATCCATTGAGAAAATGGAAACAACATTTATGTGTATGTACAACTTATCATCTCGATGAATGATGTGGAACATTTCCAATATATAACATTAATTAATTACTATAAATACATATGTAATAAATAACTATGATATTAATTTCATGGTTATAATTTTTTAAATGAGTAAACCATGATAAATATAAAATTATCAAAAATCCAAAACCCAAACTTACAGAAAAACAAAGTAGTTATTACATGAAACATGAATTTAATAAAGAATTATTGATAAAAGGGTAATAAACATTCACATGTAAATCATATATCATATGATACTTATGATTATAGTTCAATAATAGATTTATAATAAAGTTATAATTATTATATAGGTGGTTTGAATGTGTAAAAAAGAATTTAATACTTTAGGTAACATATTTTTTACTCAAATTGTCCTCTTTGGGACATAAGATATGGTAAGAATTTATATTATTTTATGAGGTGTATATAATATGATTTTTAATTTTATGTTGTGAATATAATTATTTTAATGATAATTACAGTTTCCTTTTTTGTTAATCTTTAATGGTTCTTTTGATTGAAAAGACACCGAAGATGTAAATATTTTCTATTATAGTGTCATCGTTTATTGATATTGTTTATGAATATGTCACTAATGATGAAACCTTACGATATATATCTGAAAAAACAAATTATTTTTATTATATTATTTCTACTTATAGAGAATACATTTTTTCCTTTAATTTACCTCTTTTAATGTACTAAGGGGTTAAAAATATGCCTTTTTAAGAAGAATTGAATATATTTTTCTCTTTGGTTGAAAATGATTTTTCTTCCATATCCATGTTTTATTTTTTCTAAATATGTTTTTACAAATATTATAATATTTTTTAAATTAGTTTATACACTTGTTTACATCTTTAAAAAATTGTTTAAAAGGAATCTTCTTATCATTGTCTGAATGAGGTTCTTTTCAATTTTATCGAAAATATAAATGAATCTTTGATTAAAAGTATACGACATGAATCAAAATTTCCCCTTTAATGAGAACCCAATTTTTTATATCTTCCATTTAATGTTTTCAAGATTATTTTCAAATAATGTTTTATATAATATTTGAAATGTTTATAGATTTTAATTATGTGTTTTCAAAATGGAAAAGATATTTTCTCATTAATTTTTTAATGGTATTTTTTTGGAATTTATAGTCATCATCAATAATAATATTTGGCGTTGTTTATGATTTACGAGTGATATGATCCAAGGATAACATTGAGATTATTTCTCAGAAAGTTTTATGATTATAATCCCATTTCTTTCCCATGGGTTATAATATAAATAAATTTATATGAAACCCATTTATTTTTCATGGGTTATGATATGATGAAATTCATATAAAACCCATTTATTTTCATGAATTTGGGATATAATGGATGTTTTATGATCTTGTGTCACAAATTTTTATGATTTTTATTATGTGATGGGTGGGACCTATATCTAACTCCAATGCATTGGGTAAATATTGATATCTCATGAGATAAATAAGACATGAATTGGGAGTGAACCTAGTTCAGTGCGGGAATGTTTTACACTATGATAGTAATTGAAGAATCCATTTATTACTATGATGGTTTTGGGAGTGAAATAATTACACTATTATTTACATGGCGATGATCCTTGACTACCATGGAAATGAATTTCTATGCTTATGTGTATTCCAAAACACCATGTATTATGCCTGTGTTATTCTCTCACAGATTATGTTCTTTAATTACTTTATGTTTCAGGTCTAATTAACTACCAATATTTATTACATGAATCAATATTTTGATCTTTGATATACTGAGTATATCTCTCATATTTTATTCTCATATTCTCATACACTCATGCCCACATTATATTCATGGATTTCCCTTGTTTACCCATATTGATCATCTGAGCTCAATCTTTCTTAATTAATTCCCCAGGTTATGATTTAGGTATTATGTTATATTTTTATAATAAGGGTTATAGTTATGAGGAGGTATGTGGGATATAATGTATAAATCTTATGAACCAGTTATCTATGTTTCCGTGTTTCCAAAGGCACAATACCTTTACGATCCTATGTCATGTGTTTTTGTAATGAAATGTACAGAAAAAATATGTAATATCTATGTATGAAATTTCTAGGTCATTATAGTCAGTAACATAGGATTTTTTTATTTAACCATTGGAAACTAGGATAATAAAACTCTAGTGATAATCCTTAAGATAAGCCTTAGTATAGGGTATCATTCTAATGTTTTGGTAAGGAAAATATTTTTTGGTTTACTTATAAATAAATCCTTCTTTTGATACTACAAGTGGATTTGTTTTTAGAATGGATATACCTAGGGGTAATAACTATGAAAATTACACATCTTGCTTAACTCGAGAGTTACTTTGTACATGACAACACACCCTACTCTGCACCTGATTTGATATTCTGGGGGAATAAAATTTTTCTAATTTACATTTTTTACAAACCATCATGAAGGATTTGAATAGATTATAGCCATGAATAACCTATATTAAACCTTAGGATTCATGGATTTGAAATCCAGTGTCTTGATTTAGACAACCTATAAATGAGTTTTCACAACTATGTGTTTTCCCACTAGAATTATTATTGCTCACATTATGATTTTGGTTTTAGATAATGGATAGAAACTGAAGGAACTATGTTAATTCTGAATGTGATGGAATATTCAATTATTATCCTCTTGAGAAATGAAATTAATATGTGAGATAGAATAAAAAATCTCACTATTATTATCCCACAACTTTCTAAAGTTATGATTCATGATGAACTTCTAAATGAACAAAGGATATAACAATATTTTGTTGAGTATTTCATAAGGCAAAGTCCAAAATTATTTGGGGGTTCCACTAATCATCTAGTTGATGAGAAATGGACCAATACCACTAAAAATATATTTTACACTCTCTAGTATTTAGAACATGAAAAATTAATTTCGGCTATATATCATTTGGAAGAAAAAGTTGATCAATGGTGTAATATCTTCAAAAATATGTGGCAACAAGATGAAATTAACTACATGATGTGGGATGAGTTTGAGATATTATTTTTCAATAAGTACTTCCCTCATATTCATTATATAAAAATGGAGAAGTAATTACCCAAGATAACAAAATAGAATAATGAATCCATTGGTACCTATGTGGAAAATTTTACAAGGCCTAAAAGGTACCCTTCTGGAATTATCATCCAACCTGAAAGTAAGGTTGATCGATTCATTAGTGGATTAAAACCAATTCTTCAAGGGGAATTATCCATAAAGGATTAAGTAGCTATGAATAAATCATTTTATGTGATATCAAGGAAGAAATAGATATTGTATTTAACTATCAATCAATTGGTTTTGATAAAAAATTAGAGTTCAAGGGAAACACTAAGAACCATGGAGAAAAGAAAATGATATTTACTTCATGCTAAAATTTTAGTGAGAAACATGGAGGAAACTACCTTAAGGGTAATGGTATATGTTTTAAGTATGTAAGGTAATTCCACCGGGCAATATAATTCCAATATGATGGGAATAAGATAACTAATGAATCAAATAGATTGAAATACCCATAGAATGCACCACCCACACTCTAGTGTTTTATATACAAGGATTATAGGAACTATGCTAACTAGTTTCGATATTCAAAGGTTAATGATGACAATCGATGTTAGAAACCACTTAAGTTGAGGGAAAACGGTAAATCTCAGGCGATCAATATTTTTGATGAGGGGTGCAATAACGACATTGTGAATGGTATACTTACCATCCACTATAACTACCAATGTCTTATTTGACTATAAATATGCATATTATTTTATATTTGAAGAATTTTTTTAAGGGTATCAAGATTCTACCCATATGGTATGATATTGAATTACATGTGAAAAACCCTATTGTCATAATGGTCACATATCAAGTATATGATTCCTCTCCAATTGATGTTTTTTGGGAATGTGATTCCTATAAATCATTTCATCCTTTTCCTTGTTTAATTTTTTGTTATCATAGGAATAGATTGGATTTATCTATATAAATCGCACATCAATTATTGAAGAAGGGAAGTAATATTTAATATTCTAAACCAACCTATGATCAACTATATTTGTGGTGATAAATATGAAATTCTCATGGAAATGAAATCAATTGTATGCATTTTGATACTTTTTCAAAAGGGTTGTTTATCTTAGATGGTTGGGGAGAAACTCAACATCAATGATATTCCTATTGTGAGGGAGTTTTTTTATGCCTTTCCAAAAATGTTTCGTAGTATTCCACCAAAATTGATGTTGAGTTTTCAATAGAACTCATACCTGGTGGGACACCTATTTTAAATACTCCCTACAGAATGACCCTGACTAAGTTGTGATAATTAAGAAGAATCTCCAGGAGAATCTAAAAAAGGGATTAATTTTTCAAAGTGTGTCCCATTAGTGTCTACCCATTATCTTCTTCCAAAATAAATATGGATCTATGTTACTTTTTATTGATTATTGGGATATAAACAAGATCACAATCCAGAACAACTATCCTCTACCTCATATTGATGAATTGTTTAATCAACAATGTGGGAATCGATATATTTCTACAATTGACCTTCATTCAAGATGTTATCAACTAAGGTTCAATAAGTAGGATATACCCAAGACAACATTTCATACAAGGTATAAATACTATGAGTATATATTGATACCATTTGATATTACTAACACCCCCATTATCTTCATGGATTTAATGAATAGAATCATTAGAGATTACCATGATTAGTTTTTGGTAGTCCTTATAGAAGATATTATTACTTATTCAAAGATAATGGATGATCATGAAGATCACATTATAATTTTTATAAAGACCCTATGGAAGGAGAAGTTGTATACAAAAATTTACAAAGTTTTAATTTTTGATACAAAAGGTTTCATTTTGGGTCATATAATATCAATAGAGTATATATCAATCGATCCATCAAAGATAGAGGCTATTGAATGTTGGCCCAGACCATCTACAATGACTAATATCTGATGTTTTCATGGTTTGTATTTATATTATCATTGAATTGTAGAGAATATATCATGGATATCTAGTCCACTCACCAAGATAACTTGGATGTTATCCAGATTCCTTTGGACATGTAAATTCAAAAAAAAATCAAGGAAGTGAAGAGAAGATTAGTTAGCACACCAATGCTTTCATTACCCTATAGCTATCAATAGTTTTTAATCCTTAATGATGAATTAAAGAATGAATTGGTTTGATTTATTATGAATAATGACATGTTTATAGATCATGCCTCATTATAATTGATTTTTTATGGTCAAAACTACCCAAATCATTATTTGGAGTTAATTGTGGTAATTTTTACAATAATGATATGGAGGCATTATATTTAGAAGGAAAAGTGTGATATATATAGTGATCACAATAGTTTAAATTATATATTCACATAAAAAGAGTTGAAGATGCACTATATGAGATGGTTAGAGATGATTAGAGACTATTTCTGTTCAATACATTTCCCCCTTTGGAAAGCAAACAAGGTGGCTGATGCTTTGAGTCGAAAGGATCATGCTTTCTTATCCATGATGAGGATCACAAAAGATCCAATATTTTGGGATTTGAAAAGGATATATCTATTAATATAGATTGGGATAAATACTATCTTTCTTAAATTAGTATTTAACCATCTATCCAAGTGAATATTAATGAGGAATAGAAGGATGATGTAGAGCTACATAAGGAGGTGATAAATGTTCCTAGGTTTAACCATGATTATGATTGAATGATAAGGTTTAAGAATTTTGTATGTGTTCCATCGAAACCATATTTGAAGGGGTTATTAGAGGATCCTCAAAATTATTCATTCTCTATTCGTCCTAGAAGTACAAAGATGTATAGATATTTGAAATATTATTTTTGGTGGGGTGGAATGAAGATAGATATCCCAAAGTTTGTATCATGATTCTTGGTATGTCAAAAAGTTAAGGTTGAGAGACAAAATTTTAAGGGTATGTTACATCTATTAACCATAATAGAATTAAAATAGGAAAACACCACCATGGATTTTGACATCAGTATCTCCAAAATTTTTAAGGGGCATAATGCTATATGGGTTATTGTAAACCAACTTACAAAGTCAGAACACTTCATCACTATTAGAGAATATTTCTCTTTGGTTCATCTTTCTAGTATATACATCATGGATGTGGTAAGGTTTTATGGAGTATCACATTTCATTATGTTTGATTAAGATATGAGGTTTACTATGAAGTTTTGGTGAAGTCTTCAGAAAGATCTTTATACATAGTTGAGTTACAACAGTGTAAATCATCCTTAGGTAGACGACCATTTAGATTGAATAATTAAAACCTTATAGGATATATTGATACATTTTTATCTATATTTCAAAGTTGGTTGGGATCAACACCTTCCTCTAGTTTATTTTCAGAAATAATTTCTTTCATATGAGTATTCATATGGATCCTTATGAAGACCTCTATAGAAAGAAATATAGATCTACAATGTTCTCAAACGAAGTTAGTGAAATATCTATTGGAACCTAAGATAGCTAAAGAAATGATAGAGAAGGTTATACCCATTCAACAAAATATATGGATGGAACAAAGTCGATATAAAAGTTATGCTGATAATTGTCGGTGTGATCTGGAATTTGACGTTGGCTAAAATGTGTTTCTAGAAATCTATATATAGAATACAGTAATAAGACATTGAAATAAGAAAAACATAATCCCCATGTATACCGATCTATTTGAAATTATTGGTTGTATCAGGATGGTAGCCTATTAATTGGAACTTCCACCAGACCTCTATCAAGTCCATGATGCATTCAATGCATCTCACCCATGGAAATACATGCCTAACCCTTCACATGAACTAAAATCAGAGGTCATACTTATATAGAAATACCTTTCCTATGAGGAATAATTGGTGGAGATTCTGGATCACATAGAGAATGTTCTACGAAAAAATACTACTCATTTGGTCAATGCATTGTGGTGAAACCACTAGCATGATGAAGCTAAATAGAAACCTAAGAATTTAATGAGGCATAAGAATCGTCATTTGTTTGTATAAGAGTGATGAATTTCAAGGGTTAAATTATTTTTAAGGGGGGTATAATGTTACACCCCAATATTCTATATTTTTTTGAATAAATCTATTTTCTTCGATATCTGCACTACATGCAACACTGAGTTCTATGAAACCAAAATATATAATTTATGCTACTATTTAACATGGAAGTTATGGAATAGAGGTTAAAATTGGTTGTATTAATAGTAATAACCATATTTTAAATATTCTTTATAATGGTTTTATATAAATAAAACATCTTGATAAAAAGTACCAAATTTTTGTTGTAGTATTTATTTTGTTCGAAATTAATATTTTTTCAAAAAATGATTTTATTTATTTTTTAACAAATGAAAAAAAAAATTAATTTAGAATTTTATAAATTTTATTTTAAAATATAAATTTTATTTGTAATTAACATGTCAAATTTATCTTAGAGTAAATTTTTATAATTTTTTTAAAAAGAATAACTTTTCTATGAATAGTGAAAATACTGGTTTTATTGAAAACAATATTTTAATTTAAATAATTAATAAAGTTAAATTTTGTATTAAAAAAGTATTAAAAGTAAAATTATTTCAATTATATTTTAATTAAACCAATATAGATCATTGGAATAAATTTAACAATGAATTTTGATATAAAAACTTTTTTAACATTTGAAAACTTTCTCTTTGGAAAACTGTTTTCTCATCGAATATAGGTGTTTGATTTTAAATTAAATTCCAAGAATTATTTGAATTGAAGTTGGAAAAATGATCTAAATATTTTTAATCATTATAATTAATATTATAAAACATTTTAAACTTAATTTATGACCATAATTAATAGTAAAAATAGTAAAACTCAATTACTGATGTTTAGGTTAAAACCGGTTTATCAGGGGGTAGGGGTTAATCTAAGACAATAACTGGTAAAATGATCAATAAAATTGACTAAAAAAATTGTATGGACATATTTAGGAATTAAAAACTCTAATTTATTAGAATGAAACATTTTAGATTCTTATGTAATATGACAAACATGGGTATACTTTATTCTTTTCAAAAAGTTCATATGTGTCCTCTCCCCTACTTATAAAATGAAACCCCTCTACTCTCCTATTAAAACACCCAAAAAACATCCATTTAAGCCAAAAATTACCCATTAAATTAATCAATTTCATCATTTCATCCTAAAGGTCTTATTTATATTAGGAAAACCTCATATGAATTCTTTAGGAATATAACTAAAGAGGCACTCCGAACAAGAGGTAAAATTTTTAAATTTGAGTTTTTGTTTTATTTCATCCTCCACCTACTTAAAATATTAATAAACCCTAATAACATAACAACATCCATATTTTAAATATAATAATATTTTATTATGTTAATATAATGACCTACACATTTCTTCACTTCCCTCAAACGGGAAACAAAATCATTAATCTTTCTTATGATAGACTACCGCATCGCGAACCGATATTATTCTTTTTTCCATCACCACCTCTCAAAAATGGAAATAATAATAAATATATAGTTTATATATTATATTTATGATATTATTATTCTTCTGGAAGTAATATATCACTTATTCCTTCTTACTTTCGAATCATGTGGATACGATAATGTCGCTCGTGTATACGATGGAAAACCACTTCACGAAGTGATTTGATTCATTTTAAAAATCTCATTAAATGTTTCTAAGGATTATATTAAAAAAAATTCATTAATATTTGGGATGTTTTCATATTTTAAAGATATTTTTTCAAAATGGAATGTATATTTTCCTCAAAAAAAATTATGATATTATTTTGGAATTTCTATTAATCAATGAAAACAACTTTTGGTGATTATTATGATTTAATGTGGATATATGCCAAGGATGCCATTATTATCCTTTATATGGATGGTTTATCATTGTAATGAAGATATTTTTTTGAAACCCATTTCTTTTCCATGGGCTATTCTATAATGAAATATATATAAAACCCATTTCTTTTCCATAGGTTATGTTTTAATGTAATGATTATTACACCCATTTATTTTCATAGCTTCTAATATGATGTATATTTTATAATCTTATGGTTCAAATTTGTATGATTTTCAATATTTGAAGGGTGGGACCTATATCTCCCTACAATGCGTTGGGTAAACATTGATATCTCATGAGACAAATAAGACTATAATGGGGAGTGAAACCAGTTCAATAATGGACTTTTTCCACTAAGACAGTATTGGGAGTAGAACATGACAATTGTGATGGTTTTGGTAGTAAAACCATTCCATAATGATGGAATCGAAAATGATACTTGAATAATATGAAAATGACTTTCTATGATAATGTGTATTCCACTTCTCCATGTCTTATGTTTATGTTATGCTATCATGGATTATAATAGTTGATTCCTTTATGATTCATATCTTATGAATTTCCAATCATTATGAAATGACTGTAGATTTTTATCTTTGAAATGGTGGGTATGTTATTTATATGTTACTATAATGTTATCAAACCCCTATTCACATGTTATATTTATGTATTTTCCTTGTTTACCCTTACTGGGCATCTATGCTCACCCATTCTTATGTTTCTTTTCCCCAGGTCATGATGATAGGTATTATGTGTGATATGTCTAGGAAGGGTTGTAGTATGAAGAAACTAAGTGGGAGATATTATAGAATTCTTATGAACCCGTTGTTTATGTTTAAATGTTTCTAAAGGTATTATAACTTTATGATCCTAAGGAGTGTTTTTGTGTAATGTAATGAATGTTCATCTAAAAAGATATAATATCAATGTATGAAAAGACTGGTTCATTATAATGTTGTTGGGAAGGGCCACCTATGAATTTATCAGAAAAAAAACTTTAGTATACTTGAATATCACACACATTGAGAGCTACACATAGTTGAATCAAACCTATATAACTTCTCATGATATTTGTGTACTAGAAGATGGGATGGCTATACATACCACTCACCACACTAAGTTTAACTTCACACACATTATTTTTAATAACTCACACAAAAACATTCAAAAAGGACAAATAATAAGAAGGTAAAGAGGAAACCCAAATATTACATGGTTCTAGATTTTAATCCTACATACATTAGATAACACTGCCAATGTTGGTTACCTTGGATGATATTAGGATTACCCATATTTAATCATTGATTTTTGATATCAGGAATAATTCTAGTACTTATTATGAAACATTTGATGATAAATACTAAAGTCAATCCCCGCATAATTTTATAAAAGTGTTCAATTAGTTGAATATATATCATCTCTATTTTATTTTTTTAATGAACCTTCCATTGGAATAGGAAACCTTCGGTTCCATTTTACTACCACCACTTTAAACACAACACCCAATAAACCACCACTAAACATTGATAAGAAGTCATCAGTAGTTTTGAACATCTGATTGGACTTCAACCTTCAACTAAAATTTTCTACTATAGGTAGCCAAACATCAAGGCTGATGCATCTTCTATAATTTATCCTTTTGATAGATTTAATTGGAATATTAAACAGTATATATTTTTAAGAATCTCCCACTTGAAGAAAATTTCAAATAAAATTTTAGTAATGTTTTCAAAATGTGTGCTACTCTGAGAAAGCAACCTTCCATCCATAATATCTATAAAGTGTTCTATACTACCTTATATTCACCTGAGTCCAATTGAGTCACAATTTTGCCTAAATATTTAATTAACCAACACCTTCATGAACATGATAGCTATATTTTTATTCCTTGATTTCTTTTATAACTCTAAACCCTTATAATCTAAAAAATTATAAATAAAATGGAATTTTAGGTCAATGTATTTCATTCTTGCAAGAAAAATAGACTTTAGGAAATGTTGATTGCACTATAAAAATCTCAGAATAAAATTACTTCTTTAAAACCACTTTTGAGACCATTTAACATGGATATTATACAAACTAACTCCCTTATGGTTTCTATAACAACTACATATTCTTATTCCATTATTGGCAAGGTAACCAATTGTAACGTCCTAGGTTCGGGTGCCACTCAATGGGTTCCCCGAACCCAGTTTGCCATGTGACCTCAAGCACATTTCCCCAAACGTCAGAGGCTGTTGACTAGCAGTGAGGGACCAGGTCTGATAGTGGGGAAACTATGCCATCATTTGTCAAAGTGTAGCACAGCGGAATAATAAAACATAAGACAACAGTAGTATCAATAAACCATACATATTTAATATAAACAACTGCAGTAAAAGATAACCAACCGGTTATATAAATAATGGTACAACATGCCTCAAATTCTACGAAAACATCCAGAACATGTTACACAACAGTACAATACAATACAGGGTACATCAAAACAGAACAAAACGACCGGTAGCATCGTGAGCCTAAGCCCGGTTCCATTCTCCCCTACTCCTCAACAGCAATCAAGTACCTGTATAGAGACCCTTGCCCTTATCCACACCTGTAGAAACGTAATATGTTTTGGCCGAAAAGCATGAAACAAATAGGGTGTGAGAAATAATTCCCAGTAGGCACCCACAAAAGGCTTGTGCCCAACTGTGTGTAAACATGAAACAATAGTGTGCAGTAGTAAATGAAATAAACTAAGCAGTACTCAAAATTAACTAACTTAACCAGTTATATTTCCATTTTAATTATTCATTTAACCATTTAATATTAAGAAAACAACATAGTGAATTTCTAAATAAGAAGTCAGCGTCCTTAGACAAGAAAAACCATACCCTCAGGTAATCAGAATCCAACCTGTAGGTATTTCCCTCAGGCGTAATAGAAATTTCCCTCAGGCATACAAAGTGTCGCCCTCAGGCATAGAAGTCACAGCCCTCAGGCATGAATGGTTGCCCTCAGGCGAAATAGAACATTTCCCTCAGGCTAATACAGTCATATCCTCGGGCTATAGTAAAACACCGCCCTCAGGCATAAGTAACCGGGCCATTCCCAACATATAAACATGCAATTTATATACAATTCCTCTCAAGGAAAAAGTAATGCATAATTAAACAAGGTATACCCTCGGGTATCTTCGCCAAACGACTATACAGATTAACGCACCCCCAGGGTGGTCCTGGATCCAAGCAATGATCCCAAACAATAGTTTTACAATTTTATTTAATTACCTATACAATTCTAGGTATTTAAAATAGCCACGACCTTAACCACACGACACCCCAAATATGGGTTCGTAGCTCAAAAAAAAACGCACAATAGTCATAAATGAACACCAAGCCACCAACCTTTAACACCCATGAATGATATACGCGAACGACGATCCTCGATTTGTCCTAGAATTACATAGATATGAGGTGAAAGAAAACCTCGTTTAAAATTAAATAACTTCCCTATGGGAAAGAATTGGTAAGAACTACTCCAGGAGAAGGGAGAACTCACCAGTGCGGTTCTAGGGAGATCGATGGTGTAGAAAATGGATTCCCGACGTGCACTCAACGGATATCCAAAGCCTCGGCCTCCCTCTTCCTCTCCTTCTTCCCATACTATGCTTTCCCTGTGAACAGGTGAGGCTACTACCCATTTTAAGAGAAAAAAACAAAGTAGACGGTGTGTACTTTAGAGTACACGACGTGTACTCCCTTAATTTAACTGTTCATCTAGTGGCACCGCCAAACTGTTCATCTGCCGACATGAGTACACGACATGTATTCCCAACTACATGGCGTGTACTGTCGCCCAGCTGGTGGCTGCTTCCACCACCTTACTGTTTCATCTTCTGACTGACTACACGGCGTGTAAAAGACCAATACATGACGTGTAGTCGGTTTTGACACCCTTCATCGACGACATGGCTACATTCCCTGTTTACTCATCCTACAAGGCCAAAAGTATGCGGCGTGTACTTCCAAAATTTAGGATTTTCCCATTTTCCTTATTTTTCTCCAAAACAATTAAGGAAAAGAGAAAAGAAGAAACCCGTACCTCAAAAGTAAGATCCTGGTTCTTAAAAACTTCCCCCCTTAAAGCAATTCATCCCCGAATTTCCCTTACAAGGGTGGCGAAGATCAACCCATGAACAAATCCAGCCACTGAGCATGTACGTCGGTCTCCTGCTCCCAGGTTTCGATCTGCACTCGGCCATGCTGCCATAGCACCCGTATGAGAGGAACTGACCAGCCTCAGAGAACCTTCATGCTCCTATCAACGATACGAATCAGATGCTCCTCAAAGGATGCATCAACCTCAATCTCACCCTCTTCAGGCTGAAAGACATGAGATGAGTCTGAATGATAGCAGCACAACTGAGATACATGGAAGACATCATGCATGGCCCAGTGCCTCTGAGTTAACTGCAACATATAAGAAACCAGCCTAACTCTCTCAAGAATCTCAAATAGCCCCATATATCTCGGTGAAAGTTTACCCTATCTCTTGATCCGCCTGTGTCCCAACCATGGTGAAACACGCAGGAAAACCTTATCCCCGACCACGAACTCCAAAGGTCATCTGCAGCGATCAACATAAGATTTATGAAGAGACTTTGCGGTAGCCATCTGCTTCTAAATCAACTAGACCTGCTCTGAAGTCTCCTGCATGAGACATGGTCCCAGTAAAGCAGCCTCACCTGCTTCTAACCAGCACAAATGTGATCGGTATAGCCTACCATATAAATCCTCATAATTTGTCATCTCTATAGTTTCCTGGAAACTGTTATTGTAGTAAAACTCGGCAAGGGGTATATGCTTCTCCCAAGAACCCCCAAAGTCTAGGATACATGAACGCCTCATGTCCTCAAGCACCTATATCGTACGCTCTAACTTTCCATCAGTTTGAGGGTGGTAAGATGTGCTTAGAAGCATCTGTGTACCCAGTTCCCTCTGAAAACTCTACCGGAAACAAGACATAAAACGGGCGTCCCTATCTGAAACGATAGAATGAGGGACCCCATGAAGACGTATGACCTCTCGTATATACAAATTTCTGAGTTCGTCAACACTGAAGGTTTCCTTGATCAGCAAAAATTGAGCTACCTTCATGAGTCTTTCCACAACAACCCACATGACATCGTTGCATCGAGGTGACCTCGAAAATCCAGTCACGAAGTCCATAGAGATATCATCCTATTTCCACTCCGGGATGCGTAACTTCTGTAACAGTCTAGTTGGCCTCTGATGCTCCACCTTCACCTGCTGACAGGTGGAACACCTCGTAACAAAACTCGCTATCTTTCTCTTCATTCTCGACCACCTGTACTGACGTCTCAAGTCACGGTACATCTTGGTAACTCTGGGATGAACTGCCCAAGTTGAAGCATGAAACTACCACATTAGCTCCTCACGTATATCCCCTGGAACCCATACTCGTCCATGGAATCCTATTACCTCATCATCATCTATCATCCAACCAGGAGGAGGGTCCTCACTTGCCACCGACTCCCGTAAAACCAGGCCTTCTGAATCAGATAGCTATCTCATCCTCATTCTATCTAGGATGGAAGAAGTCACAACTAAAGATGAAAGATTGGAATGCCCCTAACTGTTGTGCACCTAAAAATGCATCTCAGAGAACAAATCCATAAGCTTCTATTCACCACTATCCTCCTGCGCAACCTGTATCTGAGTCTTCCTGCTCAGTGCATCAGCTACTACATTACCTTTACCAGGTGTATAGGCAAGCTCAAAATTAAAGGACTGAAGGTATTCGACCCACCTTCGCTGCCTCAGATTCAAGTCACGCTGAGTAAAGATATACTTGTGACTTTTGTGGTCAGTGAAAACCACAAAGTGCTCTCCCAAGAGACAATGTCTCCAACAACGCAACGCTTGAACAACAACAGCCAACTCGAGATAATTCGTCGGGTAATTCTTCTCATGTGGCCTCAAATGCCGAGAACCGTACACAACAACTCGATCGCCCTGCATCAACACTGCTCCCAGCCCAATACCTGATGCATCACAGTAAACTGTATACCTATTCCCTTGCTCTGGAAGTATCGGGATCAGTGCTGATGTCAAATTTCCCTTCAGCTCTTGGAAGGATATGTCGCATGCTTCTGACCAAATGAACATCACACCCTTCTTAGTCATACCCATCAATGACACTGCTATGTGAGAGAAGTACTGTATGAAGAGTCTATAGTAACCAGCCAGCCCCAAGAAACTCCATATCTCAAACAAGTTCTTAGGCTACTCCCAAGAAACTACTACCCTCACCTTCTCTAGGTCTACTGCAACTCCTGCCTCTGAGATGATATGACCCAGGAAGTGAATCTGGTCCATCCAAAAGTGGCACTTTGAGAGCTTAGCATATAGCCGATCCTCTCTCAGTATACTAAATACGATCTAAAGTTGGGTGGCATAGTCGTGTCGAGTGTGAGAGTACACTAAGATGTAGTCCCCGAACACTACCACAAAAGAATCCAGATAAGGATGGAACACATGATTCATCAGAGCCATAAAAACTGCTAGCGTGTTTTTGAGAGCAAACGACATAACCATATAATCATATAGACCATACCTGCTCCTGAAAGTCGTGAGAGGTATATCAGATGGTCTAACGCATAGCTGATGATATCCTGATCTCAAGTCAATCTTCGAGAAAACTTGTGCTCTAAGAAGTTGATCAAAAAGATCATCAATCCATGGCAAAGGACATTAGTTATTCACTATCAACTGGTTCAGCTTCCGGTAATTCACATAGAGTCTAAGGGTATCGTCTGAATTCTTTTCAACAAGGACAGGAGAACCCCAAGGAGAAGTACTGGGTCAGATGAAACCATTTTCCTATAACTCCTCTAACTGCCTCTTGAGCTCTTGCAACTCTGGTGTAGCCATCCTATAAGGAGGAATGGACACCGGTGCTTCTCTTGGCACAAGCTCAATAGAGAAATCCACCTCACACTCCAGAGGTAGACCCAAAAAGTTTTTCGGGAAGACATCCCTGAAATGATCAACCACGGGAGAGAAATTCGTCTGAAAAGTCCCCTAATCATCTAGATATAAACTCGCAATCTGGTCTGTAACTCCACCATGAACATGATGCTCTGGTACAACTCGACTCGCCTAAACATCCCACTCGCCCTTGTATAGAAACTCTCCGCCCTATGGTGACAATAACCTCACCCTGCGACAATAAAAATCTACAAAGGCTTGAAATAGAACCAACCAGTCCATCTCGAGAATGACATCATAACTCGTCATCTCTAAGACATAGAGGTCCCATTGGAAGTGACACCCACCAACCTTAAGGGGGAACTCCTTGCACTGATTCACACATGTCGTTCTAGTTCCCAACGGAGTGTCTAGCAACATAATAGCAGAAGAAGAAGAAGAAACACAGATCCCAAGGCTCTCCACAATGGGTACATATATGAAACTATGAGTATCACCCGTGTAAAAAAGTACTGAAGATATGACAGAAGCTATTAGAATAGTACCTATGATTGTAAACGGTATGGGATCTTGCTCCTACTGGCCTGTTTCACTGCATATGCCTGCCCAGCGTCGTGGCCCTGTGACACAGCCTGTTTACCCTGAGCTATCCTGCCCTGCTACCTCTAATATCCTGGTGTCTGGATTCCATGGACATGACCACCATCCCTGCCTGCACGCCCTGACGTATTCCAGTTGCCTGACTAGTAAGAAGCAGCTGGTCCTACTCCTGCATGTGGAGTCTATACAGAACCCCTCCTACTAGCCACTGGTGGAAACTCCCTGAAAAAGAACTGCAGATGACCCATCTTGCCGCAAGCTTGGAACACCATTGGATCACATGGACACTATGGTCTCTTGTACCACTCCTTACCACACTGGTAGCAAAATACCGGGCCACCTGAAGAAACTGCCTGACTAGTACTGCCATTGTGAGAGAAACTCATCTGTCTCTTCCTCTTACCAGTAGAAATAGTACCAGAAACTGGTGTTGAACCACCCTGGCCCACACCACTAGCTTCCTGCATGATCCTCTCTATAATTAGTTCCTAGTTCACAATAGCATGTACTGAAGGCAACCTGAAAACATTCACCAGTGCTCGGATTTCATACCGAAGACCATCCTCAAAGAGTCTGGTCCTCAACATCTCATCACCCACCAGAACGGGTGTAAAACACTGAAGCTCAGTGAAATGAGTGGAATAATCCATCTCCGACATAGCGCCCTACTGCAAATTCAGGAACTCTCGTTCTCTATCTTCTCTCTGTGTCTCTAGAAAGAAGAATTCATAGAATAATTCCTGAAAATCTTCCCACGCCATGTCCCTGTGATGCTCTGACTGGGTGGTAACATCCACCACCTCTTGGCAGAATCACACAGCATATACATCGCGATATTGACCCTCCACCCTGGAGGTGTCTCAAGATTCTTGAATATTTTCTACATCAAACCCAGCCAAGACTCCACAGTCTATGGTCCTCTATCCTCAGAAAATTTAGGTGGATGCTAGTTCTGGAAGATACAAGTCAGCTTATCCATAGATGTGGCAACCTGCGGTGCTCCCTGAAAGGTCTGCATGAACCTCATAAAGCCTTCCTAGAACTGTTCCTCCACTCTTGTGTCTGGTATAACGGTTGGCGCCACATCTGGCTCTAATGGATGATCCACTGGTAGCCCATGGCCCACCATCTCTAGAGTATAATCATTGCCGCTCTCCTGGAGAACAACGTGTGGTCGTCTCGGCGGCATGACTCTACAAGTTCAAACACAAACCTTAGATCTAGATTTATCAAAGACTGAAGAGAAGGAACCAAAAGGGGAATAGGAGGAAGAAGGCATTTCATGATTTTCAAAACAAGACTACACCACGTGTATTCTGACTACACGGCGTGTACCTGACTTCTCTTCCACTGCCCGGGTCCTTCTACACGGCTTAGCCACACAAATCCCATTAAAAAAACTACACAGCGTGTATATCATCTACATAGCGTGTATGATGTAATTTTCCAACTGCCAGTGTCGTTTGTGACACGGACGACTACTCGGCTTGACACTACATGGTGTGTTACACCCGAACATGGCATGTACACCACCCTGTTTCCTAGCCATACGACCAACTCCACATGGTCTGTCCTCGGACAAGACTACATGGCGTGTCCCAAAGGCACACAACGTGTACTAGATGCGCTCCGCCGACCAGTGTTGTTAGTTACATGGCCGGATACACGGCTCCAACTACACGGCATGTTCAGCATACAAACGGCGTGTACACGAAAGGATTTCACCGACTCGTGTTGTTAGTTACATAGCCGGATCCCAGGTCAGACTACACAGCGTGTTCCATAGTGGACACGACATGTTCTATAGTGGACACGGCATGTAATCCTTATTGTCTCCTCCATCCGTGTTGTTAGTTACATGGGCGGACTCTGGGTCAACACTACATGGCGCATACATCCAGTACACGGTGTGTTTTCCCCAAGCATTTCCCTTCCTTGTGTCCCCGCTCACATGGTCTATGACACGGGAGGAGACTACACGACATGTACTTAGGGTACACAGCGTGTACTCAAAAAGTTTTCTTTTCTTCCCGAACAGAAGATCATACACAGCGTGTTTAAGGTGATACACGGTGTGTATACTGGGTTTCCGGACATTATCGCTTAGAAACTTCTCTGGAACCCATAATATACTCGAAAAAAACACGTAAGTGTTAAATTCCAATCCGTGAGGGACCATACTCCCCATGAATCAATGTTTGACATATTATCTGTGTTAAAAAAAATTAACAGTCAATGATTCACCAAATTCTGGTCAATGGGGGCTCATACTCCCCAAAAACCAAAGTTTGGCGTCCATTCTATAAACCGGATCTCACGAAATTACCCTATCACATAGCAGGTATTTATCAAGAAGCTATCACAACAGCATGCTTCTCTATCACCACAACTAGAACAACAGCATGAAATTTCTAATTCACCTACATGGCATGGAACAATGCATGGCATGCGATTTCTAGCATGTGCCTAATGATGCATGAGATGGCATACCCTCATCCCATCAATTTGCAACTAAATAGAACCCATGAATAAAAGATAAGCAGCACAATGCAAGTGTGTCACCCAACGATGAAATCCAATCAACTGTAAAACTTGAAAAATCAGTAAAATTGAAATAATAGTGGTAGACTGGCTTTTCCCTGTACATGGGTTAGCTACGCCCGGGCCCAACTTATTACCAACTTCCGCTTTTGTCCTATCCCTAACTACATCTCCAAATAGTAAGTGAAAGAATATAACTCCTTTGATACCACTTTGTAATGTCCCAGGTCCAGGTGCCACTCAACGGGTGCCCCAAACTTAGTTCTACATGTGACCTCAAGCGCATTTCCCCAAATGCTAGAGGCTGCTGACTAGCAGCGAGGGCCCAGGTTTGATAGTGGGGAAACTATGCCCTCATTTGTCAAAGTGTAGCACAACGGAATAATAAAACATACGATAATAGCAGTAGCAATAAACCATACATATTTAATATAAACAACTTCAGTAAAAGATAACCAACCAGTTATATAAATAATGGTGCAACATGCCTCAAATTCTAAGAAAACAGCCAGAACTTGTAACACAATAGTACAATACAATACAGGGTACATCAAAACAGAAAAAAAAAAACCAATAGCATCGTGAGCCGAAGCCCGATCCCATGATCCCCTACTTTTTAGCAGTAATCAAGTACCTATATAAGGACCCACGCCCTTATCCACACCTATAGAAACGTAATCTGTTTTGGCTGAAAAGCATGAACCAAACAGGGTGTGAGAAATAATTCTTAGTAGGCACCCACAAAAGGCTCGTACTCAACTTTGTGTAAACATGAAATAGCAGTGTGCAGTAGTAAATGAAATAAACTAATAAGTACTCAAAAGTAACTAACTTAACCAGTTATATTTCCATTTTAATTATTTATTTAACCATTTAATATTAAGAAAACACCACAGTGAATTTCTAAATAAGCAGTCAACGTCCTTAGACAAGAAAAACATTACCCTCAGGTAATCAGAATCCAACCCCCAGGTATTTCTCTTATACGTAACACAAATTTCCCTCAAGTGTACGAAGTGTCGCCCTCAGGCACGAAAGGTTGCCCTCAGGCGAAATATAACATTTCCCTCAGGAGAATACAGTCATGCCCTCATGCTATAGTAAAACACCGCCCTCAGGCATAAGTAACAGGGCCATTCCCAACATATAAACATGAAATTTACAAACAATTCCTCTCAAGGAAAAAGTAATGCATAATTAAACATGGCATACCCTCGGGTATCCTGTCCAAATAGCTAAACAGAGGAACACACCCCCGGGGTGGTCCTAGATCCAAGCACTGATCCCAAAAAACAGTTTTACAATTTTATTTAATTACCTATACAATTATAGGTATTTAAAATAACCATGGCCTCAGCCACACGACACCCCAAATATGGGTTCATATCTCAAAAACACAAAATGCACAACAGTTGGAAATGAACACCAAGCCACCTACCTTTAACACCCACGAAAGATATACGTGAACAATGATCCTCAATTCGTCCTAGAACGACGTATATCTGAGGTGAAAGAAAACCTCATTCAAACATTAATAACTTCCCTACGAGAAAGAATTGGTAAGAACTACTCCATGAGAAGGGAGAACTCACCCGTGCGGTTCCAGGGAGATCGACGGTGCAGAAAACATATTCCCGACGTGCGCTCAGTGGATCTCCAATGCTCCAGCCTCCCTCTTTCGCTCCTTCTTCCCGTTCTAAGCCTTCCCTATGAACAGGGGAGGCTACGGCCCATTTTAAGAAAAAAAACAAAGTATACGGTGTGTACTTTAGAGTACACGGCGTGTACTCCCTTCATTTAACTGTTCATCTGGCGACACCGCCAAACTATTCATCTGCCAACAAGAGTACACGACATGTATTCCTGACTACAAGGTGTATACTGTCGCCCAGCTGGCGGCAGCATCCACTGCCTTACTGTTTTATCTGCCGACTGACTACACGGCATGTAAAAGACTACTACACGGCATGTAGTAGATTTTTACACCCTTCGTCACCGACATGGATACACGCCCTCTGTAATCATCCTACATGGCCAAAAGTACACGGCGTGTGGAAAAGTACACGGCGTGTACTTCCAGAATTTAAGATTTTCCCCATTTTCCTTATTTTTCTCAAAAACACTTAAGGAAAAGAGAAAAGAAGAAACCTGTACCTCAAAAGTAAGAACCGGGTTCTTACACCAATGGTTTCATATAATACATCCAAAAAGCTACTGTTTCATTAGATTTACACAAAAATCTAGTCATGAACTTCTATATTTTTTAGTCTCTAGTAAATTATATATCCAGAAAACCTTATAATTGATCTTATTCCTTGAAACATAGAGCAATATTTTATAAAACATTCATGTGTTATATGATCTAATTCATGGCTTCCCAGTGCTCCCTTTTGAGGTTCTACATAAAGAGACTTACTACTCCCACTAAAAATTTAATATATTGATCTGTACAAATGATTATGTATATAAAACTTTTGACAGATGATGTAAATGTTACTCTTTCCATGTACTTCCATCATATTATATTTTCAAAACCTACCCCTTGGACAATATGAAGTGTCTATAAGAAGGATTTGATATGGGTTTACATCTAGTAAAACTAAAAAATTAAATGATCTTTCATATGTATTCCTTATGGGATAACACCAATATAATTTCTTTTAAATCATTATCTATTCTTCTCCCCAAGATTTTTTATCTCATCTAATAACTCACATCCTGAATATTTTAGATAACATACTATTCATATTCGAAATTTTTGAAACCTATAGACCATTTAGAAGCATGTAAAAATTAACTTTTAAATGATATTTAAGATGTAGGACTTATGGGATAACACCATTATACTATCTTTTATATCCTCATCTATCCTTATCCCCATGATTTTCTTAGCTCATCTAAGATCTTCCATCTCAAATCTTCTGAATAACTGACTCTTCATCTACAAAATCTGGGAAACCTATAGACTATACAGAAACATTTCATCCATATATAGTATAATTATAATGTAATTCACAAAACTCCATAAATTTAGATAATAGTAATCATCAGTTTCTTCCAATGTGAAACATTTTTCAGTTATGAACACATCATACTTCTATTTCCACTATTGAGGTTCCAATATCGCAAAATGAAGGCTTCACATAAATTTATAAACAAGGATCTCATTATAATGTTCTTAAAAACTCTTTAGACACTTCATGTAAATCTCCTCCTCTAAGTAACTATGAAGAAATGTAATTTTAGTATCTATTTTATCTATGTAAGCTTCATTTTAATCAAATAAACTCAAAAAAATATGGATTTTTGTATGGTCAATAACTGGTGATTTTTTTAGAATTCAATTCCATTGTTTGATCAAAATTGATTCACCACCATCCATGCCATATTCCAATTTACTTTCCCTAACTTCATTTGTTAAAATAATGATCATTTTTATTCAACGGATGGTATTCATTATTGTTGTTCAGTCATCTACCAATTTATTTTTATCTTCAAGGAATCCATATCTTCTTTTAGCATTAACTCCAGCCATTTTCAGTCCTCAAGTATCACTAATTTTGTAAGGAATTTGGGAAAACTAACACATGTTATATTTAATAAATTCTTGCCATCTCCAATGTATAGATTTGTATCCTAAATCTATAAGATCTTCTCAACTCATCTTGAGATTCATCGCTTTCTGATACATCTAATTCTTGTACTCTATCTTCTAAGGCACTACTACTTAATTAATAAACTTGTAGATCTTTTCCTTTGGATTTATTAGATATTTATAATTATATAACATATTCTATTGGTCTTACTTCTAGATAATATGTACTAACATCTGGGATCATAAGAACTTATGATCTTCTCATGCTTTCATCTAGATCAACATGAACATTAGTAGTTAACTCCCTTTCTACAACTTTGATTTAGGGAAGTGCTAGTCCATCCTCAAAACCCTCTCATTGAAGTGAATATTTTAACTATTACTGAATTGGTTCTTGTAATCATCCAATAGTCAGAAACCAAATCCTTCATTCCAATATATAAAATGGAACACAACATAGAATTAGATTTAAGTTTTCCCCATACTTGGAATCAATATGAACATATAAAAAACTTCTAAATACTTTAATATGATTAACTTATGGTATCTTTTCAAACCATAACTCTTTTAATAGAATATATCCCATAGTATATAATGAAATTTTATTGGATAATTTTTCATCTATATGTATTTCGCTCACCCAAATGATCATTTTTATTCCAGAGTTCATACACATGCATCTCATATTCTCAATTAAATCCTGATTCATTATTTCTACTGCACTATTTTTTTGTCATGTTTCAGGTATGATCTTCTCCATTCAGATCCCATTATTATAGAATAAGTTTAAAAAATTCCTATAAATATACTATCAATAATTATCTAATCCAAGGTCCATCATATTTTGATCACTTTATCTTTATGAAATTAATTTCCATTTAAATTAAAAATTAAATAAATTTGATAAATGCTTATGAAAATACACCCAAAATTTATTGTTTCATTATTGGTGAATGTGAAAAATGAAATTGGCACACTATGAGATTAGAATAGGGATATCCCCCATACACCTGATGAAAAATGTTCCAATATCTGAGCTCTAGGATTCTATCCCATCATGTTGAATGAAACCCCTTTCACTTTCCGCAACATAGAAATCTCAAAACTTCTGATATCTATGTGATCAAACATTCGAATGTACCTCCCTAATTGAACATTTATATTCTCCTCACTAAGATGTCCAAGTCTGTAATTATAAATATAAATATCTTTAGACATTTTTGTTCCAAACATTGAACTTTTATATGTTATCTCCAGTCAGAGAGAGAGGGACCTTAATCCTTTACCCCTCCCTCATACAAATACTATGGATGCTTGATTCACATTCCAAAAACCATTTACAAAGGACATTCAACATAATTCATCATTGAACTATCATATGAAAACTTGATTATTTCATATTCATAGGATGTTTCTAACTCTTTTGAGTCTAAAAAATCCTCCATTATTCATCAAGATGTTCACATATCCCTTTAAAATGACATGTAATTCTTCATCCTCCTCTGTAAGAACTTTTCCATATATATATGATGCATAGTTGACCATGTGTACACATTAAATAATTGAATGTAAAGATGAACCATATTCAATCAATCATGACTCAACTAGAACATTGACACCCTAAAATAGGTTGTTTCCTACCACCATTGTGCTTATGAAATTTTAATTTTCAGAAGTTTTTATTTTTGGGACCTCCTTATGACTTATTCAATCCCTCCAGAGATAGCCATGTTTCCAAAATTTCAAACTGGCGAGACCTGGACAGATAGATGTTCCTCAACTCCTCTCCCTTGTTTTATATTTTGTCACCTTCAACTTCTCCTCTAAGGTGAGAACCCCCTTCTATCAACATTCGAATAATAACTAAAAGGTTTATGAAATAATCTTCTAATGATTTATTCATTCAACATAAAGTTCCAAACATCGAAAAAATACCATGAAATTTTTCCTATAAGAATCAATCCCAGATGTGATCATTCCATCCCAATATTCTGGTAGGGATGGAAATAATATAATTTCCCACATGTCATCAATGAAGGTTAATTTCACCACATTAATCTAGGTTTGAATAATGTTAATATAATTCAAATCTTTTTATACTATCCTTTCTTTTTAAAACCTCATTTAGAATATATATCACATTATAAGATTCATGTCCTATGTTATAGGTTTCTCATATGTATCCACCAGAGCCTCCATTAGATCATTTTTTGTTTTCTTCTCCTAGAAGTTAAAGGCCACATCCTGAGTCAATAGAATCCTCACTATTATTTATTATTTTTTATGAAAAATTTACCATTAAAATCTCTATATGAATTATATTTTTCAACCATCCATTGAATATTGCATTTTTTTGGATGATAAAATATTCCATATGCATCCTCCAAAATCAATAATCATTTATGTAAAACTTATCGATTGAGACTGTGCATTCTTATGATTCTAAATCTTCCGATGATAGTGATTTTAACTATAATATATAAAACATCGATGAAATATTTAAAATATTACCTAAGATACTAATAGGTTATCCATTATAAATAACCACATGATCTTATACTAATTGTTAGGAAGGAATGCCTATGAAATCACTAGGGCTAGAATCATCAATCCATAGGAATATCACACATACCGGAATCTATATATAATGATATCATAACTATGGAGATTCCCATGACTATAATGCACTATAAGATAGGAAGACTATGCACCTCACTAACCACACAAAGTCAAACTTCCCACACAGTTTTCTGAAGAACTCATACAAAAAAAAATCTACAAGAATAAACAATTAAAAAGGAAAATAGGAAAAATAAAGATTACAAGGTTGGGAATTTTAGAGCTATATCAACTAGAGAATGCTTCCAATGTTTATTAATACTAACACACAAGGATTACACTTCATTAATTGGTAATTTATTATATCATAAATAATTCAAGTAAAAGTTCTGATACCATTAATACTAAGAAGTATAGGTATCCACATAATAATTTTATAGAATTATTTATCTAGTTGAATAGGTTTCACTACCATCCAAATATTGTGTCGAATTTTAACAAAAACTCTAAACCTATAGATCCCTATTATTACCACAATAAAAATTTCTCCACATGGTAAACCATCTCTAGAATTCACCAAGAACTGATTAGAAGTTCAAAACTTATAATCAGATTCACCACTTCATTGGAATTTTCTTCTTTAGTATCCGAACATCAAGACTAATGTATATTCCAAAATTTTTCCTTCTGATGAATTTGATTAGATAATGAAAAATCAATCATTTCCTAATTTATTTTTTCCTTTTATCTCAAACATTTTAGAACAATATGATTCTTTATTTGGTATTAACACCCATTGATTTTAAGTATTTTCTAAAGAAGATTCAAAATCTTTCTTACATTCATATAAAATAATGGTATGGGTTGGGAAATAGGAAGAGATTTTGTTTTCTTAGAAGTTGATATGAGCTCTATTTAATGAGTTTCAATCCATGCCCAGTAAAACATTGAATTATACTATAAGAATTAATATCAGTTAACATGAAGAGTCTTCCCATAAATACTTATCATGACCCTACCTCCAAAGATACCCCACCAAGGATAGTAATGATGAAAGGGAGATAATGAACCCCAAATCCCACCTCCAGTAGGTCCCAGATTGGTGACTAGAAGCAAGGGTGTAAAAATCACACAACACCATCACTTTTTCTTCCACACATAAATAAAGAAAACCTAACATTATACCAAAAAACCCATATCATATTCCCCCAAAAAATTATTTAACCATTTCCATTCTATTAGACAAACCAACCCACACTATTTAAAAGGTTCATCAAACAATTACTTATTCATTCCATCACTATTCTAAAAATTAATCAACAAAAAACATTCATTTAACAAGGTAACAATCCTTGATAAACTGCATTAATGACACATCTTACCACAACTTCCCAGTATGGGGTGCATATTTCTACATGTTACTCATCAAGAAACTCTAATCAAATTTCCTATACCAACCCAGAACAAATCCCCTACTCACAACCACATCAGACAACATAACATAACAAAACTAGTTCTGCTAACCAGCTGCATAATCATACCATTCTGATCACATCGATACTATACAACCACATTCCATCCACTTCCAACAAATGTGAAAATCACATAAAAACATTTTACAGTTCCACATTAACATTTATCACATTCCACCACTTCCCTTTGGGGCATTATGAAACAAACCAAAATCCTCGGGGTAACCAATTCATTATCCAAGTATACAAGGTTTACCAATTTTCATATTAGGGTGATATAAAACAAATCTCAAAAAGGAAACAACCATAAAAGATATATCTAGAAGAAAAAAATCCACCAAAGACCACAATTTTTAGCGAGGCATCAAGACAAACAAGGGAAATATCACAAACAATATTGAAGCTATAAAACATTTGGATCAAACCCTATTTCGCCTTTTAAATCAGTTATTTGATTATTTATCTTTAGTATAATCAGGAACAAAAATGATTCATAGATAAACAGAAGTAAAACCCATCCCACATGATGCACAATAGAGATAAACAATGGAAATCTTATCTCATAGAAGATTTCCAATTATTGTTCACTGAAGGGAAAGGAATAATGCTAGCGGATCACAACTACAATATGAAAAAGGAAGATCAACCTATATCGCACCGAGGATCTATCAAAACTCATCCCAAACACACCCCCAAACTAAAGAAACACTACTATAGAAACCCCCTAGAAGAATAATGGACTAAAATAGATGATAAAAAGTTCAAAAATCACTACATATTGACCACAGATCACCAACGAACATCCACTGGGATCAACATATTATAGAGGGAGGGAGAGGACTCAAATAAGACTTTTATGTTTCTAGGGTTTTCCCAAAATTAGAGGGAAAGGGAATCCATGGAAAAATGAATGAGGGTTCAGCTGTAAAATAATTTTAAAACAACATATGATTGAGAAATTACATGATGTGTAATCCCCTTTAACATCGTGTAATACCCAGGGTTCAGTTTTCGCCATGCCGCCTCTCTATTTTTTTTATATTTTTATAACCCTAAATTATTACATGTTGGGAAACCTATAAGAATAATCGTGAAATAAAAGTTCACATCATGTACTCCCATTACATGACATGTAATCCCCCTTCTTCCAACATTTAGAAACCAAAATCCATTTGATCCATCTCTAAACACTTCTAATGACCAAAAACCACAATTTAACAGACCGGTATGGAACAAAACATTACATTAGATACCTCTCAAATGATCATTTCCATTGAGAATCCAAAACCATGCCTATAAGAAAAAGGGTCTTAACAACCTCCCTGCGAGATACCTCTCAAGGATGTCATCATACATCAAACACTACCACTAGTTTAACACACCAAACCAAACAATTATAGCCACACTACACAGCCTCATCACCACAACCACATGCCACCTCCTCTCACACAACCAAACTACCACGTGACCACTACTACCAACGAACCAAACCACCATACAACCAAAAACTACACCATCCCGAACATATGAATCTGTGAATTGTTTTCTTCCATGTTAAGATATTATCTGCTCTGGGCAACACTAACTCACCCACATGAGATTAATCACATATAAATTAATGCATATTGACTAGGAATCAGGTCCTCCAATTTCCAAACATTAAGAACTTATCACAAATCACACCACACACAATCGTAAAACAAGAAAACATATCATCACAGAAAACGAAAGGTTCCAAAAATCACATAATAAAACATAAAAAAACAAGAAAAAACTAAAAAAAACTTCGGGTGTGGGGAAATCATATACATTTATTTCTCCCATGTACTCTCCTCCTAGACACAATGCCTTGACAACACACAAACCAAAGGAATGGTCTGCCCACAAAATGCCTTCCTTGGATGATCCTGAATCTCCATTTGATTCTCCATGAATGTTGTATCATCCTCGATATCTAACTCTCCTCAGTCAACGACATGAGAGTCATCCTAATGATACTGATGAATATAATATATGAGAAAGATGTTGTGGATCCTTTTCAACCATGGTGGAAATTAAAATCGATATGCCACCTCTCCAACTCGCCCCATCACCTAAAAGGGTCCAATGAACCTGGGAGAAAGATTACTCCCTCTACCAAACCTTTTCTTCCCATGTTGAGGGGAAATCTGTAAGAAAATGTGGTCCCCAAAATGAAACTCCATGAGCCTCCTTTTGAGATCATAATATGACTTCTACCGGTCCTATGATTCTTTCATCCTCTCACAAACAAGATGAACTTTCTCGGTCATACTCTTCACTACATCGGGACCAAGAACAACTATCTCCCCAACCTCCATCCCGCACAACGAAGAAAAACACATTCTTCCTTATAAATCCTCAAATAGATCCATGATAATGAAAAATTGATATATATTTTTATAAGAAAACTCCACTACGGGATGATGGAATACCCAAGATCCAATAAAGGACAAGATGTATTCCCGCAACATATACTCCAACGTTTGGATAGGCCTCTCTATCTACCCATCAATCTAGTGGTGGAAAGAAGTGATGAGGCATAACTGGGTGCTAAAAGAATCTTGAAATCCCTTATAGACTCGTGGGGATAACTATGCATCCCAATCTGAGACAATGGACTTCCGAACTCCATTAAACTATATGACATCATCTATGTACCTCTTGGCCAAGTAATCCACTACACATGGCTCCTTGATCACTAAGAAGTGGGCTGATTTCATCAATATGTATACTATCACCCCGATAACATTATAGCCTCCTTGAGATCTTGGTAACCCTGTGATGGAATTCATTGCGATGTCATCCCATTTCAACTCGAGAACATCCAAGGGATGAAACAAACCACTAGGAACAAGGTTCTTGGACTTTACCTAATAGAAAACCAAGCACTTGTCCACAAACTCTGACACTTCTTATTTCATCATAGGACACAAAAATAACATCCTCAAGAAATAGTACATCTTAGAAACTCCTGAGCGTACCTCTAAAGGTTAGTTATGAAACTCATGAAGAACTCCATCAGGTATCACCACCAGAAAAAAATAATTTCCTTGAAGAAACATCAGGTTCAGACCGTCCATGGAAAATCACTTTAGAGCACCGCTATGGAAAAAACGATCATGCAATACCTCTGTATCTAAGTCTCCCCACTATGAATCCTCCATCTTCTACAACAGAGAAGTCTTTATCTTTATCTGAAAAAAATAACCTTTACCACCATCCACTCTTGCATCTATGTAAAAGGATTCTAACTCCTCCATCACTTTCCAAGCATTTTCATATTCCTAAACAACCTCCTACCATGACTTTTTTCTCGAAGCATAAACCATGACATTTCCATTTTCTGAGGTGTAGGAGACCTCCAAATCACAGTCCTGAAGGAACTCTATACAATTGTGATGTCATAGATTCAGATGACACTATCAAAAGACATAACTCAAACTCTCATGATCCATGAAGACCAGAATCCACTCCCAAATGAGGTAATGTCACCAGAGCGTTAGGGAAAAAACTACCTCTACTAACTCCAGATCAGGTGTAGAAAAATTATGCTCATGAGAACATAACTTCCTAGACCCATAAGAAATCACCACCTACTACTACATCAACACACATCCCAATAACAAACAGGAAGCATCACAAAACACCTCAAACGTCACCCCATCCTTACGCAACTGGAGCATTAACCAACATCTACTTTAGGTAAACAAGCACTATTGGCCATTTTTCCCTCCACACAAAATCTAGGTCTTTTTTATTCAATGTTGTTAAAGAGCCTGTAACTCGGAGAAATCGGGCACAAAAATTCTATAATAGCCTAAAATACTAGGGAAGTTTTGAACCTCTACCACATTCATAGGTTCCACAAAAGAAACAACCTCTTCAACCTTCAATGGGTCTACTACCAACCCCTTCTATGACACCCCATGCCCAACGAAATATACCTCTTATGTTCAAAACTTATACTTGGATAACTTTCTAGAGAGATAGTGGCATCAAAGAACATGAAAGATAGTTATGTGATTCTTGGTATGCTCCTCCTCTAAGTTTGAATAGATCAAGATATCATCGATTAACATGACAACGTACCAATCTATAAAATCCCGGAATAAGGAGTTCATGAGATCCCTGAATACGGTTTTTGTGTTCATAACGCTGAATTGAATGACTGCAATCTCAATGTTCCCATACCGGCATCTAAAGGTAGTCTTCAGGATTTCACCCTCCTTCACCATCAGCTAGAGATATCCAGACCACATATTGATCATAAAAAACAAACTCCACCCTCTCATCTAGTCAAAAAGATCAAATATCCTTGGAAGAGGGTAACAGTTCTTTACCATCACTTGATTCACCCTCTGGTAATTTATACACAACCTTATACTTCCACCCTCCTTCTATACAAACAGCACTAGATCACCCCACAGAGACACACTGGTCTGGAAAAAACCCTTCTACATCAGAACATTTATCTGAATCCCCAACTCCTAAAACTTAGAAGGTGACATCTAGTATGGAGCCATCAAAATTAGAGAAGCACCAGGTTGCAAGCGTATCCCAAATTGAATATCATGTCTATGGGGTTGTGTTACAACCTCCTCAGGGAAAACATACAATAAATCACCAATGATTCTAGGAACCCCCACCATTTCTGCAACAACCAATTCCACCAAAATCTCAAACAACAAGGAAAGAAGGGGATCTACACACTGACTGCCCACCTGACAACCCTACTCACCAATGAAAACCACACCTCGACCATCCACATCCAAAAAAATGATTCTCCTCTGGAAGAAGTTGATTACAGTATGTACATAATATAACCAATATATGCTGAGAATGACATAGTATGTCTTCATTTGTAGCAAGAAGATATCCCCATGAGACTAATGGATTCCCTTCATCAGTTTACAAACTAGACACACATGAAACAAGATGGTATATCTTCCGACTAGTGTTCTCAACACCAAGGGCACATGAAGCCTATATATGGCTAGTCTTAGAGCATAGGCTAGATAAGGTGTAACAATAGAGTGGTAAGATCCCAAATCAAACAAGCCACAAGAAATTATATTGAAAAAACAGATCATACTTCTGATGATTTTTGGCCCTGCCGAAACTGTTGCCTCTGCTAAATGCAACTGACCACACCTAGCTCCTCTACCTCTCTGTTGATGACCAACTCCACAACCTCTATTAGGTTGTAGTCCCTAAGTATGGTGAACAAACTGAGGCTGGCCTCTACATGATCTATCTCCATAGGAGGAGAAAAGCCTATTTCCCTTGCCGTTGAAATGGTCTCACTGGATATTACTGTCGAGGCTGACACTAAACGTATCCACCTCTCCCAAACAAAGCTTGGTCACCCACTAGGCATTTTTTATGAAAATGGTCTCAAACCCCATAGAAGAAACACATTATCCACAAGGACATAAGAACATCACAGAGACCATTAAAGCCATAAGGATAGAATTGAAGCTGCTAACATCATCTCCCTACCGTTCAAAACCTCCAAGGTCCTGGTACCAGAGATATACCACTGGAAACTCTACCTCTCAATGAAATCTGTTGGCTCCCCTCTCATGGTAGACCACCTCATGATTGAATCTACTCGATCCACTCCTACCTTTTCTCAACCTATAGATACTTTGACAACGTAAAATGAGTAACTTCATACTAGATAGAATGGTGGAGTACCTCCTCAAGACATCTCATATGAGACTCCTCATCAAGAAAAAGATCCGGGGAAAAGTGAAAAAGGTCCTTGAACATGATTCGTGGCTCGCACACTGACATACTCCCATACTGAAGGGAGACTAGTTCCTACATCTTCTCAGCCTTCATGGTTGATGAAATGAGATCTTCCCATAACTCCTTCATAAATTCAAACAACAAAACATTTTCCTCCTTCCGCTCTCCCAGATGCAACATCCTCCACAGATGCCTAGCTCCCCACATCTGACTAACAACCAAAGGGACCCTGCACTCTATCGAGGCCCGGATCAGTCTGAATGAAATCTTTAGCTCCTCTAACCAAACTCATGTCCCCACCTCAGATACTCTGCCCTTACACTTTCCCAAATCTTACTACTGGAAAGCACAAAACACCCTCTACCACTTATCATCCTCCTCATCTGAACCAACCCTATGTTGATCAACTAGATCAGCCTACCAAATCTCTACTTCCTGAATGACACATGGACGAAGACTAGGAGCCATAGCTGAAAGAAAGAAAATGATTTCCTAATCTCGGGTAGTATGTAATTTTATTATGATTCATTTTAATTTATTTTATTTATTTCATAAATTTTGACCTTCACAAAATAATCCAATTCATACAAGAACACAATTCATTAGGATGCATGTACATTTCTTAGGTCTTTAGTCTACAAGCAGGTATATCTCATTTGGCCATTCAATAAGCTCAGAGTCTGTGAACTAGATCATGAGGGGCCCTAAAATCCCATGTCCAAGCTGGTCTCGCAAACTTATGTCACGTACACTACTGAAAATCCGGCCTTTAGCAACCCCCATTAGCGGTCGCTAAAGGCCTTTAGCGGCTGCTCAGCGACTGCCATTGGCGTTCGCTATAGCAGACCGGCAGATCAGCCTTCAGCGACCGCCAAGCGGTCGCTGCAGCCCCTCTGCCGGGCAGCCTATAGCGACCGCCTATGACGGTCGCGTGTCTAAAAAAAAAAAATTTAAAATTTTTTTTTTATTGAATTGAATATATATATATATATATATATATATATTCATATATATACTATTAAATACAATATTTTAAATATATATATATATATAATATATTTTAAATGTTTTAATATATATATAATATATATATAATATCAAATCATTGTGCTATAATAATTTAAAAGCTTCGATTCAAGAAATAATCTCATTTCAGGTCTTTCGGAGCACGTTTGCTCCGAATGGGACCGCCGCACGCCGTTTTGGTGTTTTATGGCGCCGGAAACGCGTTTCCGGCCGCCGCGGTCAAACGGCACCTCTGAATGAGGTGCCGTCTGGCCGACCATTTCACAATTCACTCCCCGGATGTTGTCGTACGGTTTCGTGGCATTCGGAGGTCGTTCGGGTGGTTTTGACCCCCCAACACGCCATTTCAGCGCGCGCTGCGCTGCTGAAAAGGACACAATCGAACGTGCCGCGCGCACCGCATGTCCGATGGATGTGCGGCCTCCTCCTGCATCTCAGGAATAATATTTCTAACGTTCCTATGCGGTTTCAGGTCGTTCGAAGCACGTTTGCTCCGAATTGGACCGTCGCACGCCGTTTTGGTGTTTTAGGGCACCGGAAACGCGTTTCTAGCCGCCGCGGTCAAACGGCACCTCCGAATGAGGAGCCGTCTAGCCGACCATTTTACAATTCACGCCCCGGATGTTGTCGTACGGTTTCGTGGCATTCGGAGGTCGTTCGGGTGGTTTTGACCCCCCAACGCGCCATTTCAGTGCGCGTCGCGCTGCTGAAAATGACACAATCGGACGTGCCACGCGCACCGCACGTCCGCTGGACGTGCTACCTCCTCCTGCATCTCAATAATAATATTTCTATCGTTACCGTGCGGTTTCAGGTCTTTCGGAGCACGTTTGCTCCGAATGGGACCGCCGCACGCCGTTTTGGTGTTTTATAGCGCCGGAAACGCGTTTCCAGCCGCTGCGGTCACACGACACCTCCGAATGAGGTGCCGTCTGGCCGACCATTTCACAATTCACGCCCCGGATGTTTTCGTACGGTTTCGTGGCATTTGGAGGTCATTCGGGTGGTTTTGACCCCCCAACGCGCCATTTCAGCGCGCGTCGCGCTGCTGAAAAGGACACAATCGGACGTGCCGCGCGCACCGCACGTCCGATGGACGTGTGGCCTCCTCCTGCATCTCAGGAATAATATTTCTATCGTTCTCGTGCGGTTTCAGGTCGTTCGGAGCACGTTTTCTCCGAATTGGACCGCCGCACGCCGTTTTGGTGTTTTATGGCGCCTGAAACGCGTTTCCGGCCGCCGCGGTCACACGGCACCTCCGAATGAGGTTCCGTCTAGCCGACCATTTCACAATTCACGCCCCGGATGTTTTCGTACGGTTTTGTGGCATTCGGAGGTCGTTCGGGTGGTTTTGACCCCCCAACGCGCCATTTCAGCACGCGACGCGCTGCTGAAAAGGACACAATCGGACGTGCCGCGCGCACCGCACGTCCGATGGACGTGTGGCCTCCTCCTGCATCTCAGGAATAATATTTCTATCGTTCCCGTGCAGTTTCAGGTCGTTCGGAGCACGTTTTCTCCAAATTGGACCGCCGCACGCCGTTTTAGTGTTTTATGGCGCCGGAAACGCGTTTCAGGACGCCGCGGTCACACGGCACCTCCGAATGAGGTGCCGTCTAGCCGACCATTTCACAATTCACGCCTCGGATGTTTTCGTACAGTTTCGTGGCATTCGGAGGTCGTTCGGGTGGTTTTGACCCCCCAACGCGCCATTTCAGCGCGCGCCGCGCTGCTAAAAAGGACACAATCGGACATCCCGCGCGCACCGCACGTCCGCTGGACATGCTGCCTCCTCCTGAATCTCAGGAATAATATTTCTATCATTCTCGTGCGGTTCCAGGTCTTTCGGAGCACGTTTGCTCTGAATGGGACCGCCGCACGCCGTTTTGGTGTTTTATAGCGCCGGAAATGCGTTTCCGGCCGCCGCGGTCACACGGCACCTCCGAATGAGGTGTCGTCTAGCCGACCATTTCACAATTCACGCCACGGATGTTGTCGTACGGTTTCGTGGCATTCGGAGGTCGTTCGGGTGGTTTTGACCCCCCAACGCGCCATTTCAGCCCGCGCCGCGCTGCTGAAAAGGACACAATCGGACGTGCCGCGCGTACCGCACGTCCGATGGACGTGCGGCCTCCACCTGCATCTCAGGAATAATATTTCTATCATTCCCGTGCAGTTTCAGGTCTTTGGGAGCACGTTTTCTCCGAATGGGACCGCTGCACGCCGTTTTGGTGTTTTATGGCGCCGGAAACGCGTTTCCAGCCGCCGCGGTCAAACGGCACCTCCGAATGAGGTTCCGTCTAGCCGACCATTTCACAATTCACGCCCCGGATGTTGTCGTATGGTTTCGTGGCATTCGGAGGTCGTTCGGGTGGTTTTGACCCCCCAACGCGCCATTTCAGCGCGCGCCGCGCTTCTGAAAAGGACACAATCGGACGTGCCGCGCGCACCGCATGTCCGATGGATGTGCGGACTCCTCCTGCATCTCAGGAATAATATTTCTATCGTTCTCGTGCGGTTTCAGGTCGTTCGGAGCACGTTTTCTCCGAACTGGACCGCCGCACGCCGTTTTGGTGTTTAATGGCGCCGGAAACGCGTTTCTGGCCGCCGCGGTCACACGGCACCTCCGAATGAGGTTCCGTCTGGCCGACCATTTGACAATTCACGCCCCGGATGTTGTCGTACGGTTTCGTGGCATTCGGAGATCGTTCGGGTGGTTTTGACCCCCCAACACCCCATCTCAGCGCGCGCCGCGCTGCTGAAAAGGACACAATCGGACGTGTCGCGCGCACCGCGCGTCCGCTAGATGTGCTGCCTCCTCCTGCATCTCAGGAATAATATTTCTATCGTTCCCGTGCGGTTTCAGGTCTTTCAGAGCACGTTTGCTCCGAATGGTACCGCTGCACGCCGTTTTGGTGTTTTATGGCGCCGGAAACACGTTTCCGGCCGCCGCTGTCACGCGGAACCTCCGAATGAGGTGTCGTCTGGCCGACCATTTCACAATTCACGCCCCGGTTGTTGTTGTACGGTTTCGTGGCATTCGGAGGTCGTTCGGGTGGTTTTGACCCCCCAACGCGCCATTTCAGCGCGCGCCGCACTGCTGAAAAGGACACAATCAGACGTGTCGCGCGCACCGCACGTCCGCTGGACGTGCCGCCTCCTCCTGCATCTCAGGAATAATATTTCTATCGTTCCTGTGCGGTTTCAGGTCTTTCGGAGCACGTTTGCTCCGAATAGGACCGCCGTACGCCGTTTTGGTGTTTAATGGCGCCCGAAACGCGTTTCCGGCCGCCGCGGTCACACAACACCTCTGAATGAGGTTCCGTCTGGCCGACCATTTCACAATTCACGCCCCGAATGTTGTCGTACGGTTTCGTGGCATTCGGAGGTCGTTCGGGTGGTTTTGACCCCCCAACGCGCTATTTCAGCGCGCGCCGCGCTGCTGAAAAGGACACAATCGGACGTGCCGCGCGCACCGCACGTCCGATGGACGTGTGGCCTCCTCCTGCATCTCAGGAATAATATTTCTATCGTTCTCGTGCGGTTTCAGGTCGTTCGGAGCACGTTTTCTCCGAATTGGACCGCTGCACGCCGTTTTGGTGTTTTGTGGCACCTGAAACGCGTTTCCGGCCGCCGCGGTCACACGGCATCTCCGAATGAGGTTCCGTCTGGCCGACCATTTCACAATTCACGCCCCGGATGTTGTCGTACGGTTTTGTGGCATTCGGAGGTCGTTCGGGTGGTTTTGACCCCCCAACGCGCCATTTCAGCACGCGCCGCGCTGCTGAAAAGGACACAATCGGACGTGTCGCGCGCACCGCACGTCCGCTGGACGTGCTGCCTCCTACTGCATCTCAGGAATAATATTTCTATCGTTCCCGTGCGGTTTCAGGTCTTTCGGAGCACGTTTGCCCTGAATGGGACCGCCGCACGCCGTTTTGGTGTTTAATGGCGCCCGAAACGCGTTTCCGGCCGCCGCGGCCTGACGGCCCCTCTGAATGAGGTGTCGTCTGGCCGACCATTTCACAATTCACGCCCCGGATGTTGTCGTACGGTTTCGTGGCATTCAGAGGTCGTTCGGATGGTTTTGACCCCCCAACGCGCCATTTCAGCGCGCGCCGCGCTGCTGAAAAGGACACAATCGGATGTACCGCGCGCACCGCACGTCCGATGGACGTGTGGCCTCCTCCTGCATCTCAGGAAAAATATTTCTATCGTTCTCGTGTGGTTTCAGGTCGTTCGGAGCATGTTTTCTCCGAATTGGACCGCCGCACGCCGTTTTGGTGTTTTTTGGCGCCAGAAATGCGTTTCCGGCCGCCGCGGTCACACGGCACCTCCGAATGAGGTTCCGTCTGGCCGACCATTTCACAATTTACGCCCCGGATGTTGTCGTACGGTTTCGTGGCATTCAGAGGTCGTTCGGGTGGTTTTGACCCCCCAACGTGTCATTTCAGCGCGTGCCGCGCTGCTGAAAAGGACACAATCGGACGTGTCGCGCGCACCGCACGTCCGCTGGACGTGCTGCCTCCTCCTACATCTCAGGAATAATATTTCTATCGTTCCTGTGCGGTTTCAGGTCTTTCGGAGCACGTTTGCTCCGAATGGGACCGCCGCACGCCATTTTGGTGTTTAATGGCACCCGAAACGCGTTTTCGGCCGCCGCGGTCACACGGTACCTCCGAATGAGGTGCCGTCTGGCCGACCATTTCACAATTCACGCCCCGGATGTTGTTGTATGGTTTCGTGGCATTCGGAGGTCGATTGGGTGGTTTTGACCCCCCAACGCGCCATTTCAGCGCGCGCTGCGCTGCTAAAAAGGACACAATCGGACGTGTCGCGCGCACCGCGCGTCCGATGGATGTGCGGCCTCCTCCTGCATCTCAGGAATAATATTTCTATCGTTCCCGTGCGGTTTCAGGTCGTTCGGAGCACGTTTGCTCTGAATTGGACCGCCGCACGCCGTTTTGGTGTTTTATGGCGCCGGAAACACGTTTCCGGCCGCCGCGGTCACATGGCACCTCCGAATGAGGTTCCGTCTAGCCGACCATTTCACAATTCACGCACCGGATGTTTTCGTACTGTTTCGAGGCATTCGGAGGTCGTTCGGGTGGTTTTGACCCCCCCAACGCGCCATTTCAACGCGTGCCGCGCTGCTGAAAAGGACACAATCGGACATCCCGCACGCACCGCACGTCCGCTGGACGTGCTGCCTCCTCCTGAATCTCAGGAATAATATTTCTATCGTTCCCGTGCGGTTCCAGGTCTTTCGGAGCACGTTTGCTCTGAATGGGACCGCCGCACGCCGTTTTGGTGTTTTATAGCGCCGGAAATGCGTTTCCGGCCGCCGCGGTCACACGACACCTCCGAATGAGGTTTCGTCTGGACGACCATTTCACAATTCACGCCCCGGATGTTGTCGTACGGTTTTGTGGCATTCGGAGGTCGTTTGGGTGGTTTTGACCCCCCAACGCGCCATTTCAGCGCGCGTCGCGCTGCTGAAAAGGACACAATCGGACGTGCCGCGCGTACCGCACGTCTGATGGACGTGCGGCCTCCACCTGCATCTCAGGAATAATATTTCTATCGTTCCCGTGCAGTTTCAGGTCTTTGGGAGCACGTTTTCTCCGAATGGGACCGCTGCACGCCGTTTTGGTGTTTTATGGCGCCGGAAACGCGTTTCCAGCCGCCGCGGTCAAACGGAACCTCCGAATGAGGTTCCGTCTAGCCGACCATTTCACAATTCACGCCCCGGATGTTGTCGTATGGTTTCGTGGCATTCGGAGGTCGTTCGGGTGGTTTTGACCCCCCAACGCGCCATTTCAGCGCGCGCCGCGCTTCTGAAAAGGACACAATCGGACGTGCCGCGCGCACCGCACGTCCGATGGATGTGCGGACTCCTCCTGCATCTCAGGAATAATATTTCTATCGTTCTCGTGCGGTTTCAGGTCGTTCAGAGCACGTTTTCTCCGAACTGGACCGCCGCACGCCGTTTTGGTGTTTAATGGCGCCGAAAACGCGTTTCTGGCCGCCGCGGTCACACGGAACCTCCGAATGAGGTTCCGTCTGGCCGACCATTTTACAATTCACGCCCCGGATGTTGTTGTACGGTTTCGTGGCATTCGGAGGTCGTTCGGGAGGTTTTGACCCCCCAACACGCCATCTCAGCGCGCGCCGCGCTGCTGAAAAGGACACAATCGGACGTGCCGCGTGCACCGCACGTCCGCTGGACGTGCTGCCTCCTCCTGCATCTCAGGAATAATATTTCTATCGTTCCCGTGCGGTTTCAGGTTTTTCAGAGCACGTTTTCTCCGAATGGTACCGCTGCACGCCGTTTTGGTGTTTTATGGCGTCGGAAACACGTTTCTGGCCGCCGCTGTAACACGAAACCTCCGAATGAGGTGCCGTCTGGCCGACCATTTTACAATTCACGCCCTGGATGTTGTTGTACGGTTTCGTGGCATTCGGAGGTCGTTCGGGTGGTTTTGACCCCCCAACGCGCCATTTCAGCGCGCGCCGCACTGCTGAAAAGGACACAATCGGACGTGTCGCGCGCACCGCACGTCCGTTGGACGTGCTGCCTCCTCCTGCATCTCAGGAATAATATTTATATCGTTCCCGTGCGGTTTCAGGTCTTTCGGAGCACGTTTGCTCCGAATAGGACCGCCGTACGTCGTTTTGGTGTTTAATGGCGCCCGAAACGCGTTTCCGGCCGCCGCGGTCACACGACACCTCCGAATGAGGTCCCGTCTGGCCGACCATTTCACAATTCACGCCCCAGATGTTGTCGTACGGTTTCGTGGCATTCGGAGGTCGTTCGGGTGGTTTTGACCCCCCAACGCGCCATTTCAGCGCGCGCCGCACTGCTGAAAAGGACACAATCGGACGTGCCGCGCGCACCGCACGTCCGATGGACGTGTGGCCTCCTCCTGCATCTCAGGAATAATATTTCTATCGTTCTCGTGCGGTTTCAGGTTGTTCGGAGCACGTTTTCTCCGAATTGGACCGCCGCACGCCGTTTTGGTGTTTTATGGCGCCTGAAACGCGTTTCCAGCCGCCGCGGTCACACGGCACCTCCGAATGAGGTTCCGTTTGGCCGACCATTTCACAATTCACGCCCCGGATGTTGTCGTACGGTTTTGTGGCATTCGGAGGTCGTTCGGGTGGTTTTGACCCCCCAACGCGCCATTTCAGCACGCACCGCGCTGCTGAAAAGGACACATTCGGACATGCCGCGCGCACCGCACGTCCGATGGATGTGTGGCCTCCTCCTGCATCTCAGGAATAATATTTCTATCGTTCACGTGCGGTTTCAGGTCGTTCGGAGCACGTTTTCTCCAAATTGGACCACCGCACGCCGTTTTAGTGTTTTATGGCGCCGGAAACGCGTTTCCGGCCGCCGCGGTCACACGGCACCTCCGAATGAGGTGCCGTCTAGCCGACCATTTCACAATTCACGCCTCGGATGTTGTCGTACGGTTTTGTGGCATTCGGAGGTTGTTCGGGTGGTTTTGACCCCCCAACGCGCCATTTCATCGCGCGCCGCGCTGCTGAAAAGGACACAATCGGACGTGCCGCGCGCACCGCACGTCCGCTGGACGTGCCGCCTCCTCCTGTTTCTCAGGAATAATATTTCTATCGTTCCCGTGCAGTTTCAGGTCTTTCGGTGCACGTTTGCATCAAACGGGACCGTCGCACGCCGTTTTGGTGTTTAATGGCACCCGAAACGCGTTTCCGGCCGCCGCGGTCACACGGCACCTCCGAATTAAGTTCCGTCTGGCTGAAAATTTTACAATTCACGCTCCGGATGTTGTCATACGGTTTCGTGGCATTCGGAGGTCGTTCGGGTGGTTTTGACCCCCCAACGCGCCATTTCAGCGCGCGCCGCACTGCTGAAAAGGACACAATCGGACGTGTCGCGCGCACCGCACGTCCGATGGACGTGCTTCCTCCTCCTGCATCTCAGGAATAATATTTCTATCGTTCCCGTCCGGTTTCAGGTCTTTCGGAGCACGTTTGCTCCGAATGAGACCGTCGCACGCCGTTTTGGTGTTTTATGGCGCCGGAAACGCGTTTCTGGCCGCCGCGGTCAAACGACACCTCCGAATGAGGTGCCGTCTGGCCGACCATTTCACAATTCACGCCCCGGATGTTGTCGTACGGTTTCGTGGCATTCGGAGGTCGTTCGGGTGGTTTTGACCCCCCAACACGCCATTTCAGCGCGCGCCGAGCTGCTGAAAAGGACACAATCGGACGTGCCGCGCGCACCGCACGTCCGATGGACGTGCGGCCTCCTCCTGCATCTTAGGAATAATATTTCTATCATTCCCGTGCGGTTTCAGGTCGTTCGGAGCACGTTTGCTACGAATTGGACCACTACACGCCGTTTTGGTGTTTAATGGCGCCGCAAATGCGTTTCCGGCCGCCGTGGTTACACGACACCTTCGAATGAGGTGCCGTATGGCCGACCATTTCTCAATTCACGCCCCGGATGTTGTCGTACGGTTCCGTGGCATTCGGAGGTCGTTCGGGTGGTTTTGACCCCCCAACGCGCCATTTCAGCGCGCGTCGCGCTGAGGAAAAGGACACAATCGGACGTGCCGCGCGCACCGCACGTCCGCTGGACGTGCTGCCTCCTCCTGCATCTCAGGAATAATATTTCTATCGTTCCCGTGCGGTTTCAGGTCTTTCGGAGCACGTTTTCTCTGAATGGGACCGCCGCACGCCGTTTTGGTGTTTAATGGCGCCCGAAACGCGTTTCCGGCCGCCGCGGTCACACAGCACCCCTGAATGAGGTGCCGTCTGGCCGACCATTTTACAATTCACGCCCCGGATGTTGTCGTACGGTTTCGTGGCATTCAGAGGTCATTTGGATGGTTTTGACCCCTCAACGCACCATTTCAGCGCGCGCCGCGCTGCTGAAAAGGACACAATCGGACGTGTCGCGCGCACCGCACGTCCGATGGATGTGCGGCCTCCTCCTGCATCTCAGGAATAATATTTCTATCGTTCCTGTGCGGTTTCAGGTCGTTCGGAGCATTTTTGCTCCGAATTGGACCGCCGCACGCCGTTTTGGTGTTTTTTGGCGCCGGAAATGCGTTTCCGGCCGCCGCGGTCACATGGCACCTTCGAATGAGGTTCCGTCTGGCCGACCATTTCACAATTTATGCCCCGGATGTTGTCGTACGGTTTCGTGGTATTCAGAGGTCGTTCGGGTGGTTTTGACCCCTCAATGTGCCATTTCAGCGCGCGCCGCGCTGCTGAAAAGGACACAATCGGACGTGTCGCGCGCACCGCACGTCCGCTGGACGTGCTGCCTCCTCCTACATCTCAGGAATAATATTTCTATCGTTCTTGTGCGGTTTCAGGTCTTTTGGAGCACGTTTGCTCCGAATGGGACCGCCGCACGCCGTTTTGGTGTTTAATGGCGCCCGAAACGCGTTTTCGGCCGCCGCGGTCACACGGTACCTCCGAATGAGGTGCCGTCTGGCCGACCATTTCACAATTCACGCCCCGGATGTTGTTGTACGGTTTCGTGGCATTCGGAGGTCGATTGGGTGGTTTTGACCCCCCAACGCGCCATTTCAGCGCGCGCTGCGCTGCTGAAAAGGACACAATCGGACGTGTCGCGCGCACCGCACGTCCGATGGACGTGCGGCCTCCTCCTACATCTCAGGAATAATATTTGTATCGTTCCCGTGCGGTTTCAGGTCGTTCGGAGAACGTTTGCTCTGAATTGGACCGCCGCACGCCGTTTTGGTGTTTTATGGCGCCGGAAACACGTTTCCGGCCGCCGCGGTCACATGGAACCTCCGAATGAGGTTCCGTCTAGCCGACCATTTCGCAATTCACTCCCCGGATGTTTTCGTACAGTTTCGTGGCATTCAGAGGTCGTTCGGGTGGTTTTGACCCCCCAACGCGCCATTTCAGCGCGCGCCGCGCTGCTGAAAAGGACACAATCGGACATCCCGCGCGCACCGCACGTCCGCTGGACGTGCTGTCTCCTCCTGAATCTCAGGAATAATATTTCTATCGTTCCCGTGCGGTTCCAGGTCTTTCGGAGCACGTTTGCTCTGAATGGGACCGCCGCACGCCGTTTTGGTGTTTTATAGCGCCGGAAATGTGTTTCCGGCCTCCGCGGTCACACGGCACCTCCGAATGAGGTGTCGTCTAGCCGACCATTTCACAATTCACGCCCCGGATGTTGTTGTACGGTTTCGTGGCATTCGGAGGTCGTTCGGGTGGTTTTGACCCCCCAACGCGCCATTTCAGCCCGCGCCGCGCTGCTGAAAAGGACACAATCGGACGTGTCGCGCGCACCGCACGTCCGATGGACGTGCGGCCTCCTCCTGCATATCAGGAATAATATTTCTATCGTTCCCGTGTGGTTTTAGGTCGTTCGGAGCACGTTTGCTCTGAATTGGACCGCTGCACGCCGTTTTGGTGTTTTATGGCGCCAGAAACGTGTTTCCGGCCGCCGCGGTCACACGGCACCTCCGAATGAGGTGCTGTCTGGCCGACCATTTTACAATTCACGCCCCAGATATTTTCGTACGGTTTCGTGGCATTCGGAGGTCGTTCGGGTGGTTTTGACCCCCCAACGCGCCATTTCAGCGCGCGCCGCGCTGCTGAAAAGGACACAATCAGACATGCCGCGCGAACCGCACGTCCGATGGATGTGAGGCCTCCTCCTTCATCTCAGGAATAATATTTCTATCGCTCCTGTGCGGTTTTAGGTCTTTCGGAGCACGTTTGCTCCGAATGGGACCGCCGCACGCCGTTTTGGTGTTTTATGACGCCCGAAACACGTTTCCGGCCGCCGCGGTCACACGGCACCTCCGAATGAGGTGCCGTCTGGCCGACCATTTGACAATTCATGCCCCGGATATTTTCGTACGGTTTCGTGGCATTCAGAGGTCGCTCGGGTGGTTTTGACCCCCCAAGACGCCATTTCAGTGCGCGGCGCGCTGCTGAAAAGGACACAATCGGACGTGCCGCCCGGGGGGGGGCTGTACGGGGGTGTGGGGGGCTGTACGGGGGTGCGGGGGGGGGGGGGGGGGGCTGTACGGTTGTGTCGGGGGGCTGTATGGGGGTGCGGGGGGCTGTACGGGGGTGGCGGGGGGCTGTACGGGGGTGCGGGGGGCTGTACGGGGGTGGCAGGGGGCAGTACGGGGGTGCGGGGGGTGTACGGGGGTGCGGGGGCGTTGTGCGGGGGTGCGGGGGGGCTGTACGGGGGTGCGGGGGGCTGTACGGGGGTGCGAGGGGGGGGGGGCTGTACGGGGGTGCGGGGGGCTGTATGGGGGTGCGAGGGGGGGGGGCTGTACGGTGGTGTCGGGGGGTTGTACGGGGGTGCGGGGGTGCGGGGGGGCTGTACGGGGGTGGCGGGGTGCAGTACGGGGGTGCGGGGGGATGTACGAGGGTGCGGGGGGGCTGTACGGGGGTGGCGGGGGCAGTACGGGGGTGCGGGGGGCTGTACGGTGGTGCGGGGGGTTGTACGGGGGTGCGGGGGGGCTGTACGGGGGTGCGGGGGGGGGGGGGGGGTGTACGGGGGTGCGGGGGGCTGTACGAGGGTGCGGGGGGTTGTATGGGGGTGTGGGGGGGGCTGTACGGGGGTGCGGGGGGCTGTACGGGGGTGCGGGGGGCTGTACGGGTGTGCGGGGGGCTCTCCGGGGGTGCAAAGGCCATCCCATTGATTACAAAAGTGAAAAATAAAAGTGATAACATCTAATTAATACATATTTCTTTTATCGATACCATACAGAAATTTATAAAAAATATATTGGATAATACATAATCTATAATATCAGATTTATTGATCTGTTGGAATTAGTTCGACTTTTTCAAATGTAGAATCCTTCAAGATTATCTGATCAAAAACTCAATATGTGTATAAAATATTTAAAATACCACCATGGATGGTAATAATGCATTACGTAAATGAATAAATACAGTATATTTATGTCAACCCTACCAGTAAAAACAAAAAACATATCTCGTGAATATATGGTGCGTCACGCGTTGTCATCACTGCTACCTCCTTCTGGTGGGCCAGGTGCCTACAACAAATAAACATTATAAATATTTTAATAACAAAAATAATTTAAATTAAATAAATAAATACAGTATATACCTGCGTCGTATGATCCCCTGTACCATCACCTCGACGCACATATTCCCGCAGTGCTCTAACCTCAGCTGTCAATTGCGCATTTGTCTCCTCGGAAGCGCGCAACCGTGCCTCAAAATCTGACATCTGCTGTGTCATATGAGCAACAGCAGGACCGACAACCGCAGCGCGTGACACTACAGAACGAGGAATCCCTGCTCCATAGGTCAAACTATAGCCATGCCCGTCCCGACCAATAATGCGATGAAAGATCTCATCCCGTCGCATGGGAAGCTGTCGCTGGTCCTCTGGTAGATGTTCTAACTCAGCTTCAAATTGAGCCTGTGAAATATTTAAATATATATAAATATATATATGTTAATATATAGATTTATGTAATTATTGGTAAGTACAGACACTTACTATCAATGCTGCAACCTCTGGATCATTGCGATCACGAGTCCTTATCCACACTGACATTTTATCAGTTGTTGCACCTTGCCCTCGCAACTGTATATTAAAAGAATATAAACACAAAACCATATTAATTAATAAATTAAAAAATGAATAATATATACCTCATGTCGGATCTGAGACACGTGACAAGTCCCGAGCCTGTGAGATGGTCCCTGCAACGCTCGATTCTCTGAATGGCGTGTTGACACCTCCTACATTCAATTCATTCAAATTTCAAACAAATCACATATTCTTGAAAATATATATACAGAAAAATAATTAATATACAAACCGCAACACCCTTAGTAGACCAATATGCAACCAAGTCACACCACTGAGCCGGGAGGACACCTCTCGGGACTTTTTCCAAAATGTCAAGGGCACCCACATTTGGTACCTAGTGGTCCCTCTTCACTTTGCCTTTATAATATTTCCACATCTTACGGCATTTGCTCATACACACGGGCCGAAACTCTTCAGGGCATACTTTCAAATTTTTCTATAAAGAAAATAATCAAACATATTAGTATTCTTTATAAATAGAAAATAAAGTAAAATTATTTTCTTACCTGAACCTCCCTCCATAGACGATCTAATGTGTATGAGGGATAGAAGCCCAATCACGCGTGGTCAATGGAAATCGATGTTGGTCACGTATGATATGACCCAGCTGACGAATAAATGCCGGGGCATTCGGTCCCACGGGATGAAATACCTCATCAAATGAAACATCTATCGTCGTGTTGGAATTCCATGATAATATGCCACGACCAGGGCCTCTCCTGCGAGAGGAAGAAGCAGCCGAGTCTGATCCTGTTGAAAACAATTTTATATATAAATTGACAAATGTTATATATATATATATGTCAATTACATAAAAAATATAGACAATGACATTCAAACATACCTCAACCCTGAGACGTAGATGCCTCAGATGGATGATGTGGATCTTTTGCCTCTTCCCCTGACATGTCTGCAGTCATAGAAAATATCAGTAATGAGTCCAAAGTGTTTAAAAGATAAATTGGATTGTTCTTAATAAATCAAACTTGTACAACTGTTAATCAAACAAAAAATGGATTGAATAATTAGTTGTGAATGAATTTTAAAAAATCAGAAAGTTAATCAACCTAAATATTTATGACTGAATTAACTTACAAAAGTGAGGATTAAAACTTATAAGGATTTATAAAATGATTATATAATTTATGATATCCTAGGACATTCTACTAAATAGCGGGAAAACAATTATACCTTTCATTAAGCATGCAAATCGACCGTTTATCCTTCAACAGCCGCTCTGACCCAATAAATATCTTCTTCACGTTGAACTATGGTATGTTGATCAAGTTGTTGGTATACAAACGAAACAGTCTCAGGTTCATCTTTTTCAAATAAAAACACTCCTCGCCCAGACATTTTGACAACAACTTTCCAACTTGGATCCGAAGGCAAAGTAATGAAGAATAGTTGTTCCGCTTGTGATGTCAAAATGAAAGGTTCATTCTCAACTCGTTCATTATTTCTGTATAACATATAGTTAAAATTCACCAATGAAAACTGATATTGATCGACTTTACATCCATGCACTGGATCAACCCAATTACACTTTAACAATATGTACTTCAAACCGTGTGTGTATACAACTTCAATGATGTCTATCAATTGACCATAGTAATAACCAGAATCGACAAAGGGACAACCGATGCCACTGTTTTGTGTTGCTCGTTTGTCGTCAACATCTTTAATGCGAAATCGAAAACCATTAGCATCAATAGCTTTATAAGGACGAGCCGTTATAGATGGACCCTCAGCCAGTTGGATAAATACTTCAGGTAGCGTGGGGTCCCCTAACTCCCTCAGCTTACGAACCTACATAATTTATAAAAATCAATACTGATATATGCAGAAAGAATTAGTTTAATACTTCACTCATAATGAAAATCAATTTATACATACATAATCCTTGAACCAATCATGAAATACCGCATAATGAGATTATTGAATTTGCAACTCAGTCGCACGATGAATCTCTTCTTTTATCTCATTAATGTGTTTCCTGCAAATGATTACGCGATGTTTAAAAGATCAACTTATACAAACAAAACATGTAAAAGTTATACAAGAACATTGATAAGATACTTACTGCATTAATGGTGCAACCGATGGAGTATTGAACAAGATATATCGATGTGCTTGTATCCACTCGATGTTGTCCATATCAAATGTGGTTCCTTCTCCAACTGGACCATCATGAATCCGAGAGGGCTTATCTAATTTTGTTTCAACATCCGTAAGATATTCTGCACAAAAGGTAGTACACTCATCCATCAAATAACCATTGGCTATTGATGCCTCTGGCGAGCTCTGTTGCGTACAAATCTTTTCAATGTACTCAAATACCGTTCAATAGGATACATCCACCTGAATTGCACTGGACCAGCAGCCATTACTTCATCAGTTAGGTGCACTTTCAAGTGGACCATAACATCGAAAAATGAGGGGGGGAAAAGTTTCTCAAAGTGACAAAGCGTAAGTACAATTCGGTCCTGCAAACTTTTTAAATCACTCATTCGTTGATTTCTTAAACAAAGCTGTCTAAAAAAATAACTCATCTCAATCAAGGGATGAACAACATTGGGGGATAAACAATCACAAATTGCGATTGTAATCAACTACTGAAGTAATATGTGATTGTCATGACTTTTCAACCCTTGCAATGTCTTGCTCGTCATATTCACACACTTTGAAATATTAGAAGAGTAACCATCAGGCACCTTGACCATCTTCAAAATGGAAAGAAATGCCTCTTTCTCCTCTGTAGTCATCGAATACTGTGCAGCAGGCATATATGCCTTGTTTCCCTCAGCTAACTATAAATGCAACTGTTTCCTTAAACCCATTTCTTCCAAATCACGGCGTGCATTAACATGGTCCTTTGACTTTCCACTGACACCTAAAATGGTCCAAAATATGTTATCACAAACATTTTTTTCAATGTGCATGACATCCAAATTATGCCTCAACAAGTTAGTTTTCCAATACGGAAGACTATAAAAAATACTTTTCTTTTTCCAATTGTGACTGCGCTGCCTACCCGCAGCACGAATATTACGTACTAGAGGAGCCACCAAATCCTGAATTTCATATACCGTGCGGATGTTTTCTTCCACAATCTGCGATAGCATTTCGACTCCTGTCATGATCTTTGGTGCTGGGTTGAACTCTCTAGAACCATCAAATGCCACTCTGTCCTTTCTGAACCCGTGCTGAGGAGGGAGAAAGCGCCTGTGACCCATGTATTCCCATTTTTTGGAATGTTTAAGCCATACAGATTTTTTACTTTTATTGAAACAAGGGAAAGCAAATTCCCCTTTCGTACTCCAGCCTGATAAATTTGCATAAGCTGGGAAGTCATTGATTGTCCACAATAAAGTATCATGCAGTTTGAACATTTCATTCGTTTCGCAGTCATAAGTCATCACACCATCGCACCAAAATTCATTCAACTCATCAATCAATGGCTGAAGATAAACATCAATCTTATCTCCTGGACTTTTAGGTCCATCAAAAAGAGTGGAAAGTAATATAAATTGTTGCTTCATACAAAGCCACGGAGGAAGATTATATGGAACCAACACCACGGGCCATGTGTTATGAGTTGCACCAACCATAGACTTGAATGGATTGAAACCATCTGCTGCCAATCCCAATCAGACATTACGAACATCTTTAGCAAAGTTGGGATGTCTCTTATCAAAATCCTTCCATGCATGAGAGTCTGCCGGGTGGGTTAACATGTCACTTTCATGAACTCTTTCTGCATGCCATCTCATTAAATTAGAAACTTTATATGACATAAAAAATCTTTTCAACCTCGGTTTAAGGGGAAAGTAACGCATTTGCTTTACGACAATCGGTTTCCCCTGTATCGCAATCTGACTTTGATGAGTTTTATTTCCCCTGTTCTCTTTCCACCTGGAAGCACCACAAACCGTACAAATATCCAAATGAGCAGTTTCATTTCTAAACAACATACAGTTGTTTGCACATGCATCTATAGTCTCATATGTAAAACCTAAGTTCTCTGTCAACTTACGAGCATAGTAATACGACTCAGGAATCTTAGCGTCGACAGGAAGAACTTTTTTCAATAAAACCAAAAGCATGTCGAATGATGTGTCTGACCAATTATTCAAAGTCTTCAAATGCAACAACTCCATGATAAACGACAGTTTATTGTATGAAGTACATCCAGGATATAATTCTATTTTCGCATCATCAAGTACTTCATAAAACCTCCTCGAATCACGATCTGCACCAGAGCGAAGATTTATCTCACCGGTCTCAAGATTCTGGATATCAATGCCTTCAGGATCAAACCCACGTACCATTTCAGTAAGCATTTCATGCATTGGATCAGTCATCCTTGCATCAACATCCATCTGAGCTGCATTTGTATTTTGACAACGAACATATTCTTCTCCATGATGAATCCAACTCTTATAATTTTTCAGAAATACATTAAAGAAAAGGTGCTCCCTCACAGTATCTCGTGTGAATTGATATCTGTTAGCACATTTTCTACATGGACAACTAATATAGTCACATTCAAATCCTCTCGTGAAGTCAATAAACTGCATAATGCCATTGAAATATTCTCTAGACGTTCGATTTGGAAGATCAATCCAACTCTTATACATAATAATATCTGTATAACAAACATTTACACAATACTTATTACATTTACATTTTTCAAATCAACTATATTCAAAATAAATATTAACCATTTGTTTATGAACCATTGATAAAATAATAATGTAACTGAAAGCTCATGTTACCTGATTGAGCTACAAACCTGAAAGGGAGGGGAGCCGAAGGCGGTGCTGCGAGGGAGAGGAGGCAGCGAAGGGGAGCCGGAGCCAAAGGCGGTGCGGCAAGGGAGGGGATGGGCGGCGGCGGCGGCGGGGAGCTGGAGGAGAGGAGGCGGTGAGGGGACGGGGGACGGGCAGCGAGGGGGGGGGGGGGGTGTCCGGGGTCGGGGGGGGGGGGGGGGGGGGGGGCTGTCCGAGGTGCGGGGAGGGGTGTCCGGGGTGTTGGGGGCCTGTCAGGGGTGCGGGCAGGGGTGTTCGGGGTGCGGGGGTGTCCGGGGTGCGGGGGGCCTGTCCGGGGTGTGGGGGGGCTGTCCGGGTTCAGAGGGGGGGTGTCCGAGTGCGGGGGGGGGGGGGGGGGCTGTCCGGGGTGCGGGGGGGGGGGGGGGGCTGTCCGGGTTTGGAGGGGGGTGTCCGAGTGCAGGGGGGCTTTCCGGGGTGCGGGGAGGCGTCCGGGGTGCGGGGGGCGGTCTAGAGTGCGCGAGGGGGGGGGGGGGGGGGCTGTCCGGGGTGCGGGGAGGCGTCCGGGGTGCGGGGGGTGGTCCGGAGTGCGCGGGGGGGGGGGGGGGCTGTCCGGGGTGAGGGTGTCGTCCGGGGTGGGGGGGGGGAGGGCCGAGAGGCTGGGGGGCGGCGGCCGGAGGCCCGAGGGCGGCGGCTGGAGGCCCGAGGGCGGAGGGCGGCGGCCGGAGGGCAGGCGGCGAGGGAGGGCGGGCGGCGGGGGAGGGCGGGCGGCGGGGGAGGGAGGGCGGTGGGGGAGGGCGGGCGGCGGGGGAGGCCGAGCGGCGGGGGAGGCCGGGCGGCAGGGGAGGCCGGACGGCGGGGGAGGCCGGGCGGCGGGGGAGGGGAGGGCGGCGAGGGAGGTAGGGGGTTAGGGCGGCGAGGGAGATCGAGGTCGAGGGGGCGTGGGGGGGGGGGCAGAAGCCCCCGTTTTTTTCTGTAGATTAGCGACCGCCATTGGCGGTCGCTATTGGTTAGCTATAGCGACCGCCAATGGCGGTTGCCTGCGTCTGGGGGGCTTCAATTCCCCCTTTTCTAGTAGTGGTACCAAGGTCAAATAGAATAGTTCTTATACCACCCCATGAAGTCCTTACTATGCCTAACTATGAACATCATCCTATATCTTAACCACCTCCCTTTTCTACCACTCTGTCATGACCCCCTCCCTCAAAAGATACCCTACCTAGGATAGATATGAAGAAAGAGAGAAAATGACCCTTGGGTCCTGCCTCCAGTTTTCCCTAGGTTGTAGACTTGCACCAAAAGTGTAAAAATCTCATAACACCATCACTTTTGTGGCCACCTCTAAATTCACAACACCACATATAGATCTAAAAAACCCATTTCATATTCCCAACCAAAATTGTTGAACCATTTCTAGTCTATTAGCCAAACCATCCCACACCATTTCCAAGCTTTATTAAATAATTATTTGTTCATTACATCACTATTCGTGCAATTAAGAAAGACATAAACAATCATTTCAAAAGGTGAAGAGCCCTAATAAATTAAGGTGACTTCACATTAAAGACACATCATAACATGACCTCTCAGTATATGGAGAATATTTCTATATGTTACTCAATGAGAAACTCCAGGAAAATTTACCATTAAAACCCAGAACAAACCCCCAACTCACAACCACATATGGAAACATAACATAGAACAACTACTTCCATTTCCTACTGCAAAATCATACCATTTCCATCACAACCTCACTATAAAAACACATTTCATCCACTTCCCCCATACGTACAACCCACAACAAAACATTTTCAAGTTCAAATTAACAATTATCACATTCCACCACTTTCCTTTGGGGCGTTATCACAAAAACCAAAATCATGGGGCAACAAATTAATTAACCAAGTATACATGGACAACCACGATAGATTTATCCATTGCAAAAAAATACACTAATGAACACAATTTCTTGTGGGGCATGAAGCCCAACTAATTGTAATATCACAAACAATATCGAAGCTGTAAAACATGTGGATCAAACCCCATTCCTCATTTTAATTCAATTAACTGATTATCTATCTATAATTTAATCGGAACAACTATGATTCATAGATAAACAGAAGTCAAAACCCTCCCACATGATTCACAATAGAATGAAACAAAGAAAATACTACCTCAAGGAATCTTTTTAATTGCTGCGCACTACAATGCAAGGAAGAATGCTCACGAATCACAACTACACCCTGGCAATGGAAGATCAACCTATACCGCACCAATTATCCATCAAAACCCAACCTAAACACATCCGTAAACCAAATAAACACTACCATTGAAAATCCCTAGGAGAATAATAAAAGAAAATGGACCAAAAGAGAAGAATAACCACCATAGATCGACCACAGATCACGAACGAACTTCCACCAAGATCAACATATCGAATAAGAAGGGAAAATGCTCGTGGAACACTTCAAAGAACCTAGGATTCGCCCAAATAAGATGAAAATGGAATCCATGACCGAATAAATGAGTTTTTTGCTGAAAAATAATTTTAAAACTACACATGATTGGGGTATTACACAATGTTTAATCCCATTTCACATTGTGAAAAAGCTCGTTCGGAGCACGTTTTCTCCGAACTGGACCGCCGCACGCCGTTTTGGTGTTTAATGGCGCCGGAAATGCATTTCCGGCCGCCGCGGTCACACGGAACCTCCGAATGAGGTGACGTCTGGCCGACCATTTTACAATTCACGCCCCGGATGTTTTCGTACGGTTTCGTGGCATTCGGAGGTTGTTCGGGTGGTTTTGACCCCCCAACGAGCCATTTCAGCGCGCGCCGCGCTGCTGAAAAGGACACAATCAGACGTACCGCGCGCACCGTACGTCCGATGGACGTGCTGCCTCCTCCTGCATCTCAGGAATAATATTTCTATCGTTCCCGTGTGGTTTCAGGTCTTTCGGAGCACGTTTGATCCGAATGGGACCGCCGCACGCCGTTTTGGTGTTTAATGGCGCCCGAAACACGTTTCCGGCCGCCGCGGTCACACGGAACCTCTGAATGACGTGTCGTCTAGCCGACCATTTCACAATTCACGCCCCGGATGTTTTCGTACGGTTTCGTGGCATTCGGAGGTCGTTCGGGTGGTTTTGACCCCCCAACGCGCCATTTCAGCGCGCGACGCGCTGCTTAAAAGGACACAATCGGACGTGCCGCGCGTACCGCACGTCCGATGGACGTGCGGCCTCCTCCTGCATCTCAGGAATAATATTTCTATCGTTCTCGTGCGGTTTCAGGTCATTCGGAGCACGTTTGCTCCGAATTGGACCGCCGCATGCCGTTTTGGTGTTTTATGGCGCCAGAAACGCGTTTTCGGCCGCCGCTATCACAAGGAACTTACGAATGAGGTGCAGTCTGGCCGACCATTTCAAAATTCACGCCCCGGATGTTGTCCTACGGTTTCGTGGCATTCGGAGGTCGTTCGGGTGGTTTTGACCCCCCAACGCGCCATTTCAGCGAGCGCCGCGCTGGTGAAAAGGACACAATCGGACGTGCCGCGCGCACCGCACGTCTGTTGGACGTTCTGCCTCCTCCTGTATCTCAGGAATAATATTTCTATCGTTCCTGTGCGGTTTCAGGTCTTTCGAAGCACGTTTGCTCTGAATGGGACCGCCGTACGCCGTTTTGGTGTTTAATGGCGCCCGAAACGCGTTTCTGACCGCCGCGATCACACGACACCTCCGAATGAGGTGCCGTCTGTCCGACCATTTCAAAATTCACACTCCGGATGTTGTCGTACAGTTTCGTGGAATTCAGAGGTCGTTCGGGTGGTTTTGACCCCCAACGCGCCATTTCAGCGCGCGCCGCGCTGCTGAAAAGGACACAATCGGACGTGCCGCGCGCACCGCACGTCCGATGGACGTGTGGCCTCCTGCTGCATCTCAGGAATAATATTTCTATCGTTCCCGTGCGGTTTCAGGTCGTTCGGAGCACGTTTTTTCCGAATTGGACCGCCGCATGCCGTTTTTGTGTTTTATGGTGCCGGAAACGCGTTTCCGGCCGCCGCGGTCACACGACACCTCCGAATGAGGTTCCGTCTGGCCGACCATTTCACAATTCACGCCCCGGATGTTGTCGTACGGTTTCGTGGCATTCGGAGGTCGTTCGGGTGGTTTTGACCCCCCAACGCCCCATTTCAGCGAGCGTCGCGCTGCTAAAAAGGACACAATCGGACGTGTCGCGCGCACCACACGTCTGCTGGACATGCTGCCTCCTCCTGCTTCTCAGGAATAATATTTCTATCGTTCCCGTGTGGTTTCAGGTCTTTCAGAGCACGTTTTCTCCGAATGGGACCGCCGCACGCCGTTTTGGTGTTTAGTGGCGCCCGAAACGCATTTCCGGCCGCCGCGGTCACACGGCACCTCCGAATGAGGTGCCGTCAGGCCGACCATTTCACAATTCACGCCCTGGATGTTGTCGTACGGTTTCGTGGCATTCGGAGGTCGTTCGGGTGGTTTTGACCCCACAACGCGCCATTTCAGCGCGCGCCGCGCTGCTGAAAAGGACACAATCGGACGTGCCGCGCGCACCGCACGTCCGATGGACGTGAAGCCTCCTCCTGCATCTCAGGAATAATATTTCTATCGTTACCGTCCGGTTTCAGGTCTTTCAGAGCACGTTTGCTCCGAATGGGACTGCCGCACACCGTTTTGGTGTTTTATGGCGCCGGAAACGCGTTTCCGGCCGCTGCGGTCAAACGGCACCTCCGAATGAGGTGCCATCTGGCCGACCATTTCAAAATTCACGCCCCGGATGTTGTCGTACGGTTTCGTGCCATTCGGAGGTCGTTCGGGTGGTTTTGACCCCCCAACGCGCCATTTCAGCGCGCGTCGAGCTGCTGAAAAGGACACAATCGGACGTGCCGCGCGCACCGCACGTCCGATGGACATGAGGCCTCCTCCTGCATCTTAGGAATAATATTTCTATCGTTCCCGTGCGGTTTCAGGTCGTTCGGAGCACGTTTTCTCCGAATTGGACCGCTGCACGCCGTTTTGGTGTTTAATTGCGCCGGAAATGCGTTTCCGGCCGCCGTGGTCACACGGCACCTCCGAATGAGGTGCCGTCTGGCCGACCATTTCAAAATTCACGCCCCGGATGTTGTCGTACGGTTTCGTGGCATTCGGAGGCCGTTCAGGTGGTTTTGACCCCCCAACGCGCCATTTCAGCGCGCGCCGCGCTGCTAAAAAGGACACAATCGGACATGCCGCGCGCACCGCACGTCCGCTGGACGTGCTGCCTCCTCCTGCATATCAGGAATAATATTTCTATCTTTCCCGTGCGGTTTCAGGTCTTTCGGAGCACGTTTTCTCCGAATGGGACCGCTGCACGCCGTTTTAGTGTTTAGTGGCGCCCGAAACGCATTTCCGGCCGCCGCGGTCACACGACACCTCTGAATGAGGTGCCGTCTGGCCGACCATTTCACAATTCACGCCCCGGATGTTTTCGTACGGTTTCGTGGCATTTGGAGGTCGTTCGGGTGGTTTTGACCCCCCAACGATCCATTTCAGCGCGCGCCGCGCTGTTGAAAAGAACACAATCGGACGTGCCGCACGCACCGCACGTGCGATGGACGTACGGCCTCCTCCTGCATCTCAGGAATAATATTTCTATCGTTCCCGTGCGGTTTCAGGTCGTTCGGATCACGTTTGCTCCGAATTGGACCGTCGCACGCCGTTTTGGTGTTTTATGGCGCCAGAAATACGTTTCCGGCCGCCGCGGTCACACGGCACCTCCGAATGAGGTTCCGTCTGGCCGACCATTTCACAATTTACGTCTCGGATGTTTTCGTATGGTTTCGTGACATTCGGAGGTCGTTCGGGTGGTTTTGACCCCCCAACGCGTCATTTCAGCGCGCGCCGCGCTGTTGAAAAGGACACAATCGGACGTGCCGCGCGCACCGCAGGTCCGCTGGACGTGCTGCCTCCTCCTGCATCTCAGGAATAATATTTCTATCGTTCCCGTGCGGTTTTAGGTCTTTCAGAGCACGTTTTCTCCGAATGGGACCGCCGCACGCCGTTTTGGTGTTTAATGGCGCCCGAAACGCGTTTCCGGCCGCCGCGGTCACACGGAACCTCCGAATGAGGTGTCGTATAGCCGACCATTTCACAATTCACGCCCCGGATGTTTTCGTACGGTTTCGTGGCATTCGGAGGTCGTTTGGGTGGTTTTGACCCCCCAACGCGCCATTTCAGCGCGCGCCGCGCTGCTGAAAAGGACACAATCGGACGTGCCGCGCGCACCGCATGTCTGATGGACGTGCGACCTCCTCCTGAATCTCAGGAATAATATTTCTATCGTTCTCGTGCGGTTTCAGGTCGTTCGGAGCACGTTTGCTCCGAATTGGACCGCCGCACGCCGTTTTGGTGTTTTATAGCGCCGGAAACGCGTTTCCGGCCTCCGCGGTCACACGGCACCTCCGAATGAGGTGCCGTCTGGCCGACCATTTCAAAATTCACTCCCCGGATGTTTTCGTATGGTTTCGTGGCATTCGGAGGTCGTTCGGGTGGTTTTGACCCCCCAACGCGCCATTTCAGCGCGCGCCGCGCTGCTGAAAAGGACACAATCGGACGTGCCGCACGCACCGCATGTCTGCTGGACGTGCTGCCTCCTCCTGAATCTCAGGAATAATATTTCTATCATTCCTGTGCGGTTTCAGGTCTTTCGGAGCACGTTTGCTCCGAATGGGACCGCCGCACGCCGTTTTGGTGTTTTATGGCGCCGGAAATGCGTTTCCGGCCGCCGCGGTCACACGGCACCTCCGAATGAGGTGTCGTCTGGCCTACTATTTTACAATTCACGCCCTGGATGTTTTCGTACGGTTTCGTGGCATTCGTAGGTCGTTCGGGTGGTTTTGACCCCCCAATGCGCCATTTCAGCGCGCGCCGCGCTGCTGAAAAGGACACAATCGGACGTGCCGCGCGCACCGCATGTCCGATGGACGTGCGGTCTCCTCCGGCATCTCAGGAATAATATTTCTATCGTTTCTGTGCGGTTTCAGGTCGTTCGAAGCACGCTTGCTCCGAATTGGACCGCCGCACGCCGTTTTGGTGTTTTATGGCGCCAGAAACGCGTTTCCGGCCGCCGTGGTCACACGGCACCTCCGAATGAGGTTCCGTATAGCCGACCATTTTACAATTCACGCCCCAGATATTATCATACGGTTTCGTGGAATTCGGAGGTCGTTCGGGTGGTTTTGACCCCCCAACGCGCCATTTCAGCGCGCGCCGCGCTGCTGAAAAGGACACAATCGGACGTGCCGCACGCACTGCACGTCCGATGGACGTGCGGCCTCCTCCTGCATCTCAGGAATAATATTTCTATCGTTCTCGTGCGGTTTCAGGTCTTTCGGAGCACGTTTGCTCTGAATTGGACCGCCGCACACCGTTTTGGTGTTTTATGGCGCCCGAAACGCGTTTCCGGCCGCCGCGGTCACACGGCACCTCCGAATGAGGTGCCGTCTGGCCGACCATTTCACAATTCACGTCCCAGATATTGTCGTACGGTTTCGTGGCATTCGGAGGTTGTTCGGATGATTTTGACCCCCAACGCGCCATTTCAGCGCGCGCCGCGCTGCTGAAAAGGACACAATCGGACGTGCCGCGCGGGGGGGGGGGGGGGGGGGGCTGTACGGGGGTGTGGGGGGCTGTACGGGGGTGTGGGGGGCTGTACGGGGGTGCGGAGGGGGGGGGGTGGGGATTTACGGTGGTGTCGGGGGGCTGTACGGGGGTGGCGGGGGGCTGTACGGGGGTGCGGGGGGCTGTACGGGGGTGGCGGGGGGCTGTACGGGGGTGCGGGGGGGGGGGGGGGGCTGTACGGTGGTGTCGGGGGGCTGTACGGGGGTGCGGGGGGCTGTACGGGGGTGGCGGGGTGCAGTACGGGGGTGCGGGGGGTTGTACGGGGGTGCGGGGGGGGGGGGGGTGTACGGGGGTGCGGGGGCTGTACGGGGGTGCGGGGGGCTGTACGGGGGTGCGGGGGGCTGTACGGGGGTGCGGGGGGCTGTACGGGGGTGCGGGGGGCTGTACGGGGGTGGCGGGGGGCAGTACGGGGGTGCGGGGGGCAGTAGGGTGGTGCGGGGGGTTGTACGGGGGTGTGGGGGGGGGGGGGGGCTGTACGGGGGTGCAGGGGGGGGGGGCTGTACGGGGGTGCGAGGGGCTCTCCGGGGGTGCAAAGGCCATCCCATTGATTACAAAAGTGAAAAATAAAAGTGATAACATCTAATTAATACATATTTCTTTTATCGATACCATACAGAAATTTATAAAAAATATATTGGATAATACATAATCTATAATATCAGATTTATTGATCTGTTGGAATTAGTTCGACTTTTTCAAATGTAGAATCCTTCAAGATTATCTGATCAAAAACTCAATATGTGTATAAAATATTTAAAAGACCACCATGGATGGTAATAATGCATTACTTAAATGAATAAATACAGTACGTCTATGTCAACCCTACCAGTAAAAACAAAAAACATATCTCGTGAATATATGGTGCGTCACCCGTTGTCATCACTGCTACCTCCTTCTGGTGGGCCAGGTGCCTACAACAAATAAACATTATAAATATTTTAATAACAAAAATAATTTAAATTAAATAAATAAATACAGTATATACCTGCGTCGTATGATCCCCTGTACCATCAGCTCGACGCACATATTCCCGCAGTGCTCTAACCTCAGCTGTCAATTGCGCATTTGTCTCCTCGGAAGCGCGCAGCCGTGCCTCAAAATCTGACATCTGCTGTGTCATATGAGCAACAGCAGGACGGACAACCGCAGCGCGTGACACTACAGAACGAGGAATCCCTACTCCATAGGTCAAACTATATCCATGCCCGTCCCGACCAATAATTCGATGAAAGATCTCATCCCGTCGCATGGGAAGCTGTCGCTGGTCCTCTGGCAGATGTTCTAACTCAGCTTCAAATTGAGCCTGTGAAATATTTAAATATATATAAATATATATATGTTAATATATAGATTTATGTAATTATTGGTAAGTACAGACACTTACTATCAATGCTGCAACCTCTGGATCATTGCGATCACGAGTCCTTATCCACACCGACATTTTATCAGTTGTTGCACCTTGCCCTCGCAACTGTATATTAAAAGAATATAAACACAAAACCATATTAATTAATAAATTAAAAAATGAATAATATATACCTCATGTCGGATCTGAGACACGTGACGAGTCCCGAGCCTGTGAGCTGGTCCCTGCAACGCTCGATTCTCCGAATGGCGTGTTGACACCTCCTACATTCAATTCATTAAAATTTCAAACAAATCACATATTCTTGAAAATATATATATAGAAAAATAATTAATATACAAACCGCAACACCCTCAGTAGACCAATATGCAACCAAGTCACGCCACTGAGCCGGGAGGACACCTCTCGGGACTTTTTCCAAAATGTCAAGGGCACCCACATTTGTTACCCAGTGGTCCCTCTTCACTTTGCCTTTATAATCTTTCCACATCTTACGGAATTTTCTCATACACACGGGCCGAAACTCTTCAGGGCATACTTTCAAATTTTGCTATAAAGAAAATAATCAAACATATTAGTATTCTTTATAAATAGAAAATAAAGTAAAATTATTTTCTTACCTGAACCTCCCTCCATAGACGATCTAATGTGTCATGAGGGATAGAAGCCCAATCACGCGTGGTCAATGGAAATCGATGTGGGTCATGTATGATATGACCCAGCTGACGAATAAATGCCGGGGCATTCGGTCCCACGGGATGAAATACCTCATCAAATGAAACATCTATCGTCGTGTCGGAATTCCATGATAATATGCCACGACCAGGGCCTCTCCTGCGAGAGGAAGAAGCAGCCGAGTCTGATCCTGTTGAAAACAATTTTATATATAAATTGACAAATGTTATATATATATATATATGTCAATTACATAAAAAATATAGACAATGACATTCAAACATACCTCGACCCTGAGACGTAGATGCCTCAGATGGATGATGTGGATCTTTTGCCTCTTCCCCTGACATGTCTGTAGTCATAGAAAATATCAGTAATGAGTCCAAAGTGTTTAAAAGATAAATTGGATTGTTCTTAATAAATAAAACTTGTATAACTGTTAATCAAACAAAAAATGGATTGAATAATTAGTTGTGAATGAATTTTAAAAAATCCGAAAGTTAATCAACCTAAATATTTATGACTGAATTAACTTACAAAAGTGAGGATTAAAACTTATAAGGATTTATAAAATGATTAGATAATTTATGATATCCTAGGACATTCTACTGAATAGCGGGAAAACAATTATACCTTTCATTAAGCATGCAAATCGACCGTTTCTCCATCAACAGCCCCTCTGACCCAATAAATATCTTCTTCACGTTGAACTACGGTATGTTGATCAAGTTGTTGGTAAACAAACGAAACAGTCTCGGGTTCATCTTCATCAAATAAAAACACTCCTCGCCGAGACATTTTGACAACAACTTGCCAACTTGGATCCGAAGGCAAAGTAATTAAGAATACTTGTTCCGCTTGTGATATGAAAATGAAAGGTTCATTCTCAACTCGTTCATTATTTCTGTATAACATATAGTTAAAATTCATCAATGAAAACTGATATTGATCGACTTTACATCCACGCACTGGATCAACCCAATTACACTTTAACAATATGTACTTCAAACCGTGTGTGTATACAACTTCAATGATGTCTATCAATTGACCATAGTAATAACCATAATCAACAAAGGGACAACCGATGCCACTGTTTTGTGTTGCTCGTTTGTCGTCAACATCTTTAATGCGAAATCGAAAACCATTAGCATCAATAGCTTTATAACGACGAGCCGTTATAGATGGACCCTCAGCCAGTTGGATAAATACTTCAGGTAGCGTGGGGTCCCCTAACTCCCTCAGCTTACGAACCTACATAATTTATAAAAATCAATACTGATATATGCAGAAAGAATTAGTTTAATACTTCACTCATAATGAAAATCAATTTATACATACATAATCCTTGAACCAATCATGAAATGCCGCATAATGAGATTATTGAATTTGCAACTCTGTCGCACGATGAATCTCTTCTTTTATCTCATTAATGTGTTTCCTACAAATGATTACGTGATGTTTAAAAGATCAACTTATACAAACAAAACATGTAAAAGTTCTACAAGCACATTGATAAGATACTTACTGCATTAATGGTGCAACTGATGGAGTATTGAACAAGATATATCGATGTGCTTGTATCCACTCGATGTTGTCCATATCAAATGTGGTTCCTTCTCCAACTGGACCATCATGAATCCGAGAGGGCTTATCTAATTTTGTTTCAACATCCGTAAGATATTCTGCACAAAAGGTAGTACACTCATCCATCAAATAACCATTGGCTATTGATGCCTCTGGACGAGCTCTGTTGCGTACAAATCTTTTAAATGTACTCAAATACCGTTCAATAGGATACATCCACCTGAATTGCACTGGACCAGCAGCCATTACTTCATCAGTTAGGTGGACTGTCAAGTGGACCATAACATCGAAAAATGAGGGGGGGAAAAGTTTCTCAAAGTGACAAAACGTAAGTACAATTCGGTCCTGCAAAATATTTAAATCACTCATTTGTTGATTTCTTAAACAAATCCGTCTAAAAAAATTACTCATCTCAATCAAGGGCTGAACAACATTGGGGGATAAACAATCACAAATTGCGATTGGAATCAACTGCTGAAGTAATATGTGATTTTCATGACTTTTCAACCCTTGAAATGTCTTGCTCGTCAGATTCACACACTTTGAAATATTAGAAGAGTAACCATCAGGAACCTTGACCATCTTCAAAATGGAAAGAAATGTCTCTTTCTCCTCTGTAGTCATCGAATACTGTGCAGTAGGCATATATGCCTTGTTTCCCTCAGCTAACTGTAAATGCAACTGTTTCCTTAAACCCATTTCTTCCAAATCACGACGTTCATTAACATGGTCCTTTGAATTTCCACTGACACCTAAAATGGTCCACAATATGTTATCACAAACATTTTTTTCAATGTGCATGACATCCAAATTATGCCTCAACATGTTAGTTTTCCAATACGGAAGACTATAAAAAATACTTTTCTTTTTCCAATTGTGACTGCGCTGCCTACCCGCAGCACGAATATTACGTACTGGAGGAGCCACCAAATCCTGAATTTCATATACCGTGCGGATGTTTTCTTCCTCAATCTGCGATAACATTTCGACTCCTGTCATGATCTTTGGTGCTGGGCTGAACTCTCTAGAACCATCAAATGCCACTCTGTCCTTTCTGAACCTGTGCTGAGGAGGGAGAAAACGCCTGTGACCCATGTATGCCCATTTTTTGGAATGTTTAAGCCATACAGATTTTTTACTTTTATTGCAACAAGGGCAAGAAAATTCCCCTTTCGTACTCCAGCCTGATAAATTTGCATAAGCTGGGAAGTCATTGATTGTTCACAATAAAGCAGCATGCAGTTTGAACATTTCATTCGTTTTGCAGTCATAAGTCATCACACCATCGCCCCAAAATTCATTCAACTCATCAATCAATGGCTGATGATAAACATCAATCTTATCTCCCGGACTTTTAGGTCCATCAATAAGAGTGGAATGTAATATAAATTGTTGCTTCATACAAAGCCACGGAGGAAGATTATATGGAACCAACACCACGGGCCATGTGCTATGAGTTGCACCAACCATAGACTTTAATGGATTGAAACCATCTGCTGCCAATCCCAATCGGACATTACGAACATCTTTAGCAAAGTCGGGATGTCTCTTATCAAAATCCTTCCATGCATGAGAGTCTGCCGGGTGGGTTAACATGTCACTTTCATGAACTCTTTCTGCATGCCATCTCATTAAATTAGAAACTTTATATGACATAAAAAATCTTTTCAACCTCGGTTTAAGGGGAAAGTAACGCATTTGCTTTACGGCAATCGGTTTCCCCTGTATCGCAATCTGACTTTGATGAGTCTTATTTCCCCTGTTCTCTTTCCACCTGGAAGCACCACAAACCGTACAAATATCCAAATGAGCAGTTTCATTTCTAAACAACATACAGTTGTTTGCACATGCATCTATAGTCTCATATGTAAAACCTAAGTTCTCTGTCAACTTACGAGCATAGTAATATGACTCAGGAATCTTAGCGTCTACAGGAAGAACTTTTTTCAATAAAACCAAAAGCATGTCGAATGATGTGTCTAACCAATTATTCAAAGTCTTCAAATGCAACAACTCCACGATAAACGACAGTTTATTGTAAGAAGTACATCCAGGATATAATTCTGTTTTCGCATCATCAAGTACTTCATAAAACCTCCTCGAATCACGATCTGCACCAGAGCGAAGATTTATCTCACCGGTCTCAAGATTCTGGATGTCAATGCCTTCAGGATCAAACCCACGTACCATTTCAGTAAGCATTTCATGCATTGGATCAGTCATCCTTGCATCAACATCCATCTGAGCTGCATCTGTATTTTGACAACGAACATATTCTTCTCCATGACGAGTCCAACTCTTATAATTTTTCAGAAATCCATTAAAGAAAAGGTGCTCCCTCACAGTATCTTGTGTGAATTGATATCTGTTAGCACATTTTCTACATGGACAACTAATATAGTCACTTTAAAATCCTCTCGTGAAGTCAATAAACTGTATAATGCCATTGAAATATTCTCTAGACGTTCGATTTGGAAGATCAATCCAACTCTTATCCATAATAATATCTGTATAACAAACATTTACACAATACTTATTACATTTACATTTTTCAAATCAACTATATTCAAAATAAATATTAACCATTTGTTTATGAACCATTGATAAAATAATAATGTAACTGAAATCTCATGTTACCTGATTGAGCTACAAACCTGAAAGGGAGGGGAGCCGAAGGTGGTGCTGCGAGGGAGAGGAGGCAGCGAAGGGGAGCCGGAGCCAAAGGCGGTGCGGCAAGGGAGGGGATGGGCGGCGGCGGCGGCGGGGAGCTGGAGGAGAGGAGGCGGTGAGGGGACGGGGGACGGGCAGCGAGGGGGGGGGTGTCCGGGGTCGGGGGGGGGGGGGGGGCTGTCTGAGGTGCGGGGAGGGGTGTCCGGGGTGTCGGAGGCCTGTCGGGGGTGCGGGCAGGGGTGTTCGGGGTGCGGGGGTGTCCGGGGTGCGGGGGGCCTGTCCGGGGTGCGGGGGGGCTGTCCGGGTTCGGAGGGGGGGTGTCCGAGTGCGGGGGGGGGGGGGGGCTGTCCGGGGTGTGGGGGGGCTGTCCGGGTTTGGAGGGGGGTGTCCGAGTGCAGGGGGGGCTGTCCGGGGTGCGGGGAGGCGTCCGGGGTGCGGGGGGCGGTCCAGAGTGCGCGCGGGGGGGGGGGGGGGGGTTGTCCGGGGTGAGGGTGCCGTCCGGGGTGGGGGGGAGGGCCGAGAGGCCGGAGGGCGGCGGCCGGAGGCCCGAGGGAGGCTGGAGGCCCGAGGGCGGAGGGCGGCGGCCGGAGGCCGGAGGGCAGGCGGCGAGGGAGGGCGGGCGGCGGGGGAGGGCGGGCGGCGGGGGAGGGCGGGCGGGGGGGAGGGCGGGCGGCGGGGGAGGGCGGGCGGCAGGGGAGGCCGTGCGGCGGGGGAGGCCGGGCGGCGGGGGAGGGGAGGGCGGCGAGGGAGGGCGGCGAGGGAGGTAGGGGGTTAGGGCGGCGAGGGAGATCGAGGTCGATGGGGCGCGGGGGGGGGGGGGGGGGGGCAGAAGCCCCCCGTTTTTTTTATGTAGGTTAGCGACCGCCATTGGCGGTCGCTATTGGTTAGCTATAGTGACCGCCAATGGCGGTCGCCTGCGTTTGGGGGGCTTCAATGCCCCCTTTTCTAGTAGTGATACCAAGGTCAAATAGAATAGTTCTTATACCACCCCATTAAGTCATTACTATGCCTAACTATGAACATCATCCTATATCTTAACCACCTCCCTTTTCTACCACTCTTTCATGACCCCCTCCTTCAAAATATACCCTACCTAGGATAGATATGAAGAAAGAGAGAAAATGACCCTTGAGTCCTGCCTCCAGTTTTCCCCAGGTTGTAGACTTGCACCAAAAGTGTAAAAATCTCATAACACCATCACTTTTGTGGCCACCTCTAAATTCACAACACCACATATAGATCTAAAAAACCCATTTCATATTCCCAACCAAAATTGTTGAACCATTTCCATTCTATTAGCCAAACCATCCCACACCATTTCCAAGCTTTATTAAATAATTATTTGTTCATTACATCACTATTCGTGCAATTAAGAAAGACATAAACAATCATTTCAGAAGGTGAAGAGCCCTAATAAATTAAGGTGACTTCACATTAAAGACACATCATAACATGACCTCTCAGTATATGGAGAATATTTCTATATGTTACTCAATGAGAAACTCCAGGAAAATTTACCATTAAAACCCAGAACAAACCCCCAACTCACAACCACATCTGGAAACATAACATAGAAAAACTACTTCCATTTCCTACTGCAAAATCATACCATTTCCATCACAACCTCACTATAAAAACACATTTCATCCACTTCCCCCATACGTACAACCCACAACAAAACATTTTCAAGTTCAAATTAACAATTATCACATTCCACCACTTTCCTTTGGGGCGTTATCACAAAAACCAAAATCATGGGGCAACAAATTAATTAACCAAGTATACATGGAAAACCACGATAGATTTATCCATTGCAAAAAAATACACTAATGAACACAATTTCTTGTGGGGCATGAAGCCCAACTAATTGTAATATCACAAACAATATCGAAGCTGTAAAACATGTGGATCAAACCCCATTCCTCATTTTAATTCAATTAACTGATTATCTATCTATAATTTAATCGGAACAACTATGATTCATAGATAAACAGAAGTCAAAACCCTCCCACATGATTCACAATAGAATGAAACAAAGAAAATTCTACCTCAAGGAATCTTTTTAATTGCTGCGCACTACAATGAAATGAAGAATGCTCACGAATCACAACTGCACCCTGGCAATGGAAGATCAACCTATACCGCACCAATTATCCATCAAAACCCAACCTAAACACATCCGTAAACCAAATAAACACTACCATTGAAAATCCCTAGGAGAATAATAAAAGAAAATGGACCAAAAGAGAAGAATAACCACTATAGATCGACCACAGATCACGAACGAACTTCCACCAAGATCAACATATCGAATAAGAAGGGAAAATGCTCGTGGAACACTTCAAAGAACCTAGGATTCTCCCAAATAAGATGAAAATGGAATCCATGACCGAATAAATGAGTTTTTTGCTGAAAAATAATTTTAAAACTACACATGATTGGGGTATTACACAATGTTTAATCCCCTTTCACATCGTGTAACACCCAGGGTTCATTTTTTTTGCGGAAATTGTGTCTCCAGTACATTTTATTTTATTTCTATTACTTTAAAATAATATAAATTGTGGAACCGCCATGAAAAACCAAAAAATAGAAGTTAATTTTTTTAATCCCATTACACAATGTTCAATACCCCTTCTTCTATCCTTTAGCAGCCAAACATCTCCAAACTCCATCTAAGCCTCCTTCGAACACTTCCAATGACCAAAACCCATAATGTAATTTACTATGAATGAATATACTATTACAATTCTAACTAGGAAAGAGTAAAATATGTAGTTTGTAATGATTTCACCAATATGTGTTTTTATAGATATTTTAACTTCAAGGTATAAGGTAGTTGATTCCATAGTTATAGAAATCATGCATGATATAAAAAATTCATTAAACATCAATCAAATAAATCCTTCACCATTGTGGAGTGAATATTAAATATAACATTCAATTTTTTTTTGATTCAGGTTCTCACTATTTTCTGAAGAATAAAATATTCAAATGAAACATATGTCAATAAAGTATATATAAAAAATATATTCATGTGATTAAATCAACACTAATGTCTTAAAATACGATATCATTAAATTTATCCCAGATTATTATTTTTTACTAACATAATTCTCAAATTAACCATAACTTGATCTGATACTATCCATATCAACCCACATCTTTCATATATGGTTATAACATCATTTTTTTGATAAACATACTTAATAATAAAATCCAAAAATTGACAGGTTTAGTGTCTTGGGAAAATTAGTTTTAGGAAACATGAACACATATTAAACATTGAACATTAATTAATTCGTTCTTCCTAGTTGTATTAAATTCTTTTATGATCTCCTTAGTTCATGTAATCACCTAGAGACATAAATCAAACAAAGGTTGAGCTAAAATAATATTAATGGGAGGGATAATATGGAAGGAACATGTGACATGAAACAATATATTTCATGGGTGAAAACAATAATAATAATCATATAATAAGTATATGATCATCATCATAAAAATGAGGAAATAATTTTATATTGACATGGAATGGGGATATTGTGGATACATACAACACATATCATCATGTTCATGACTAACATAAGTGTAAAAAGATCATTACATATAATGTGGAAAAAGTTACAATCTTGTTCAATTTTAGATTTAAAAATCTTATGAAATATATCAATTTACCTAATGAATTTGAGTGATAAATAATTCATAATCCACCCTTAATATAATAATATTCTCATAATCATGCATAAAGATAGAAATGAAACATATATCGACCATAAACATGAAATAAACCCCTAATAAAAATGTATTTTGTAATAGAATCAAGAATCGTATAATGGCGAGTAAAATTGAATATTACTAAAATAAAGAAAAAATAATTATTTTAGATATTAAAGGGTACCATTAACTTAAAAAAATATCATATTTCATGGAAAGGATAAGAGTAAAACTAAAAAGGTTCAATAATAGATTTTAAAATAATTCTTTACCAAATTATGAATTTTTCTATGAATGCATCACAATTTTATGAATACATATATTTTCCCATAAAAAATTTAAATTTAAATAAAAAAATTTAGAATGTGTTTTTGAAGAAACATTATAAAGAACTGAGTTTATAAATTACATAATATAATGTCATTAAACTATAATTCACATATATTAATTCCAAAATATCTTTTAGGTTTAGAGTTTAAGATAATTAGGTAATGCGACTTATATAAAAACCCCTATTTTACAAAGTGGACACTTTTTTCTAGTATCCATTTTTACCACAATATAAGAACCTTAAAATAATTTTTTTTCTTTTCTTAAAAAATCTCCAAGAATATTATCTTAACTACTTTTATTCTATTAATCATACTTAAAGCCTATGAAGAATATTTTAAAAACATGGTATGATTAAAAAAATATTAGAAAGGGACATAAAATAAAGAAAGAAACTATTAGTCTATGAATAATTATAAAATTTTTATTTTTAAAAATAAACTTTGGGTATAAAATTGTCCCTTTTATTACCCAAGAAATCATCTTCCCTGTCCAAAAATGTTCATAAGAAATTTCTTTAGAAGTATTTAAGTAAAAATAAACTCCTAATTTTTCCTTGAAAATTTGAAAATCACATTATTTTTTTGGTCAAAAAGTTATACTTTTCACTCTTCCATATGGAATAACCACCGTTGTTAAATTTTGAGTAACCATTAAATCTACTCATGGATGAAATTAATGGTCAAATTTTGAATATTACAAAATAGTAACCCTCATCACTACTCATGGGTTAATCATCATAGTTAATCTTGGAATAATTATCACAACATGTTCCCATTATATCTTAAGAGATTCCCAATAGGTAAATTCCATCCCATTTTTAGAATAACCATACGGTCGACTTACTTACCTAATGCATTGGAGGGATATTGTAGAACCACCCATATTTTGTGTATAACTGAACCAACCATCGTCATAAATAAATTTCAAGATCAATAACATGGTACATAAAATATTACATCTTAAAAACATTTCTTGAGGAAAATAACTTTTCAATTTTTAAATCACATATTAAAAATATGTGAAATTAGAAAGGAAAAACTTTTCTTTGAAAAGATACTTGTAAACATGAAAAGGAATATATAGAGAACATATTATTCATGATTGTGGGAAAATCCACTCATTCCGTATAAGTTTAAAAAACATTCATTTTATACCTTTTTCCCAAAAAGTCACAATGTACCTCATTTGGAAAGTGAAAAAAATATTCCATTGAAACCGTTTAGTAAAAATTAAAACATTGGTAAAATTGACTCTAAAAAATAAATGGATAATATTAAAAAACTTCATTAAATTATTTTTAGAATATATGGATATGTAAGAAAAAGTGAGTTTTTAAGGATACTTTAAAAGATGATTTTCAAAATGAAATCCCCTTACCTTTTATTAAAACACAGAACATATGTTCTTTATCCTCCTGAATGAAAAAACATATTGTAGACGCCGAAAAAGTCTGTAACTCCTAGAGGAAGTTTCGAAATGGAAAAGCGAAGTCATATTCGGAATTAGAGGCCCGATCCGGAGGCCCGGGAAGTGGTGTGTGAAATAAAGGAGGACTTGCGCGAAATAATATCATTCATGAGAAGTATCCCCGGGATGTGCGCAATCGAGATGGTGAGGCGCACAATTTTTGCGCGCCCCGGTTCCTCGCGGCAAGGTTTTGTGCACCGACGGCTCCCGGTGTGGAAGATTTCATGTGCCGCCTAGATTCCGCACCGGCTGATGCCTATAAATAGAAGGCGACCCCAAAAGGTTTGGGGGTTGCGGAATTTAGATCGGCTCCCGTGTGTGAAATTAGACTCCCCCCGCGCGCAATATGACTCCTAGGTAATTCCCCTTTTTCGCGCAACATTGCCCGGGGGTTCACCTTTGCGCGCAACTCCACTGGTTTAAGTGAATTTGCCCCCTCCTCCGGGTTCCTTCCTTGCACGCAATCCGTGTCCCGTGTGCGCAATCCCCTTCCATGCGTGCAATAACTTGCACGCAATTCCCTATCCGCATGAAATCCCCTGGCTCCAATTGCACACCCACCCGGTGTTTTGCACGCAAACCTTCTCTTTGCGCGCAAAACCCAAGACCCTTCACCTTGACTCCCCTTGGCTGCCTTTCTGCGCCGGCACCTGATGTCTCCCCTTCCGGGAATGCGTACCATGCGTTGTTTTCCCGTACGGCCTTCCAGGCTCATGCGAAGTAACCTCAAGGTTCCTTGGGCGGTGTTTCCCATGGCGTTTCTTTGCCTTATGCTTCTCCGCATAGGCATGCTAACGGCTATTGCTTCTTCGCATAGCCACGCTAACGTAGACCCCTCGATGGTTTTCCCTGTGGCCCCCCTTCACTACGGCCATGCCGATGTCTTCCCTCCCACATGGGGTAGAGGGCATTGGGCATGTAATACCTAGGGGTGTGGAGTGAACCCACCTCGTCCAAGCTGCAGGACGTTAAACTGCTAAGCACGTCCTCCTTAACACATGACGTTAAACTGTGGTCCGACCCTGTGCTTCGCACGCAGGGTCCCCCCAGCTTGGGAATTATTTACGCCCACTCGTCTCCACGGGAATGGACTCCTCCTCACATGAAATACTCCTTGTCAGAGTGGCGTTTTCCCATGGGGGAAGGGCTGCCTCAGAGCGTAAGCCCCTAGCCTCTCTTGCGGAAGGTTGCACCCGTGCATCTCCGTACTCCCCTCCGCCGAGGCCAGTGGAGTCCCTTTCCCACTACGCTTTGTTGCCCCACGGGCCTACACCCTGGAGTAAGCCCCGACACCAAGGGCCGCTAACCACATATAAGCCCCTGTTTCCTCTTTGGGTCGCTCAACGCGTAAGCCCCTTTCTGCTTCTCACAGACGCACCCTTTGCGATGTGATCGTCTGGTCCCTGCTGCCTCTTGTTTCTCACACCGAGCATGACTCACGTGGGATTAGAGTGTGCATTGACCATGACATCCTCTATGGGCCGCCTTAGAGCGTAATCGCCATCCCAGCGAACTACGTGGACTTTGATCCGTGCTAACACACGGTACGTAGGAAGCCTCCATGAGGTTCAAGCCCACCACCCGGTCGTTCCAACCACTCTACGTCGGTTTCCCGACCACCATGGGCCGCCTCAGAGCATAATCCCCATACCCACTCTGGGCCGCCTCAGGGCGTAAGCCCCAAATCCTTCGTCCCGCATGACGTTAAACTGTGTGCCCTCATCCCGCATGACGTTAAACTATATCTCGTCCCGCATAACGTTAAACTGTATTCCCCCTCTTGGGCCGTCTCAGAGCGTAAGCCCCATGCCTCACACCCACGTCTCATCCTGACCTCCCCCCTGAGCCCACGTGACTTGGGAAGCTCATGCCCTAGCCCGGAGATCTTACTTCCTCCAGGCTCCAATCCATGTGTTCATTCTCACGGGTCGCCTTTTCAGGTGTCCCACCATATCACCGAACTACGCGGACATTGATTCCCTGCCATGGGGATATATAGGAAGCCACCATGAGGTTCAAGCCTGTCACTCCACCATCCATCCTGATCCTTACCCGGGCCACCACATCCTGGTGAGATCATGCCACCCCATCCCACTCCATGACATCTGGGAAGCCGCCCACGTGCTAGCCCCAACATCGGTGTTCCCCCTAGGGGTTCCTTTAGCCCGATCCTTATCCGCAAGACATTAAACTTGCAGTATACCCCGTGTTAAAAATGGGAAGCTGAGGAAAACCGCAGATGGTACACAATCCCTGCGTTCGATGTGGGATGCCTCGGGCTTCTGCGCCCTCGAGAAGCCCTGTGATAAGGGACATAAGAAAAACCTGCCGATCCCCAGCGTCACGACATGCCAACGACACCCCAACGTGACCATTATCCTCACTGAAGGTTGCTTACCTGACAATACCCCTTGGAGAGTCTCGATGGAAGCATCATAATTAAATGGCGTCCATGTAGATATGGCACCGGGAATGATCTTCATGAACCCGTCTTAAATATATGAGGGAGACCTGGACTAGGTAACGAGTTCCGAGGAGGAATCCACAGAAGGAAGAACCGACATCCCATCATCCCGGTTTCGATCAAGGAGTAGACATCCCTGAATAAGGAATGGATGATGCCCGCCTTTGGAAAGCGGGAATGCGGGGCAACAAGCAGCGTGTCCACCCCACAGACGGATGCGCGCTCCCCAGCAAAAGCGTCAGAAACATAAAATGGTGAAACCGACTTGAATCTCTTATCCTCAATACAGATAATGGTAGCGTTCAGGGATTCAGAAGATTAGCATGTCACCAGGTCCGGGTACCTATCACAGAGACGTGAAACTCGCCCTGGGTCGAGGCTGTCAGGACGTTGACCACTCCGTTCTGCAACGTTGTCAGCGTGGATCCCTCTCGCCGGCCACGGAAGATGGAATGACGCTGGGCTTTGGTTGTTGATTCCTTTCCCTGTTAGTACTAATGAGTTCATCTCCCTGCTTCCAGGAATCGAATCACTGCATCTGGAGCTCGATCGCCACCTGGCCACCGGCGTAGAGGCAGGGGAAGTACCGACGCGACCACCCCGCGTGGTCCCTCCTTTTCCATAGTCACTCCGACTTCGACTGCCATAGTTGTCGGGCGCTCACACCCCCTCTCCCTATCAGAAATCATCCAGCAAAGGGTGATCAACGACTTGGTTCGTAGGTACGACGAGGAGGGAATCGTCCCCACCAGGGGCATGGACCATTTGGATCTAGAGGTGGCTACGCCTCACCACCATCGCCGCACCCGAGGGCCGCGCAGGGAGCTACCGCTCCCCACTCCGACATTCAACCGCTTCGGGAGTCTATCCCCGGAGCGCCTTGACACATCCCCCCCCCTACGCCAATGAGGTGGGGGATGTCCGGGTCCGCCCGATCGGAGACCCGTCCCAGGGGTTAATGGAAAGAACCTTCGCCAGGCTGTGTCGACACCATCGCCTGACTCCCTGGTCCGAGGAGCAGGCAATCTTCATGCCCGCACCACCAGCTCTGACCCATATGACCCGACGCCAGCGTCGGTCGTGAGCGGAAGAGAATGCCCATCCTGGGGCACCAACATCAGCAACCATTGTGGCCCGAGCCACTACTGACTCCTGTTACCAGACCCCCGCACACGTTGAGCAGGGGCAGCCACATGCCTGACTGGGATCGAAACCCGGACCGCCCTGCAGGCAAGTTGGATCGAATCTCCCGGTCGCGGGCACTGGCAATGGCCACCGCGGACCAATCCGCGGTAGGGCCACCCACCATGAAGTCTCATTCTATTCCACTGATATGGAAAGTCGAAGGCTTCTTCGCGAAAAGTACGCTCTGGGTATGACTCTTTCGAGTGCCCACTACACTGGGTATGAGGTCACTCCCCCTACTGTCGGCTGCGAGTATGGAGCCTCTGCGTATCCAGTCGCTCACTCACATGGAGGTCCTCCTCATGTCCCTTTCGACATTTGTCACGGTGCTTCTCGCACCCCGGCCATCAGTCCCCTCTACCTCAGCTCTATTGCGGCCAGGGGACTCCTTGATGTAAATCATCCTTACCCTGAGGAGCAACCCAAGGGCAGGAAGGCGGGGCGTCGTTGCCGTAAGAGGAATGTCAGGGGAGTCCGGACGGAAATTAGACCAGTCCGTTTCTCGGATTCTGAGGTGGAGTACGACTCGACGATGGAACTTTCCCCCCAACCCTTCGAGTTCATGGCAGGGATGGGGATGTGGAACGTCAGTCTCGTACTCCCCGAATGTGAGATCCATATGATTCCATTCTCCCTCTGAATGTATATCCAGAAGGACGAGGACTTGGTGTACCCCCAGGGGTCAAACCCGCTGTTTCCAATGTCTTCCCCGGAAGCACCTTCCGCCTCTATCAGGGAGGGTGGGAAACTTTTCTGGGGACCAAAGAAAGATTCGTAAGGTGACGCACCCTCGGAAAGAACCGACATTGTGACAGGAGGCCCATTCTCCATCCCATCCTATCATGACGTGGCAGCCAGGGCACTGCAACCCTTAGAGGATGACTCAGGGATCGACGACCAATCGACATGTTCGCCGTATTCCCCGCCGACCAACCCACCGGCCCGGCGGCCTGCCTCGACGCCGTTTCCAGTTCCCCAACTATTCTGGGTTGAAGATCAGGGGCAGCAATGTCCGGACCCCGAACCGGAGTCATGGAGCTTCTTGGACCGTCCTCGTAGCAGGCCACTTCCCCAAGAAGTTTTGGCCGGTCACAGGATCAGATTTTGATATGCCAGAGTCACTCACCCTGGGAGAGTTTGAATGCTTCTTCCAGACTCTTTGGTTGACTCACTCCCATCTTTGCCATCAGCTAACGCCTTATCCCAGGAGCCAAGCACATCTCTAGGATATCAGTGAGCAGTGCCATCGGGTCGACCTGGCAGCGCTCCCTGCGGTTCGGCACCCCGAGTCACTAGGCCACCACAGGGCCCTCCAGCAACAATGCGTCTAGAGTTTTCAAGCAATCCGCAAAGTTATTGAGGAATCCACCCCCCACGCGCATGTCCGCGGATGGGGGCAGTACGCTGCCCTTCTTTTCTGTGTGATCTGCCGACATCCCGATTCACTGGGCGGCCCTGAGGGAACGTCGCCATAGGCAGTGGCAGTCAACATGGATGACCTTTCAGATGAGGGAAACAGTGTGGAGCCCCTCGACGGGGACTCACCCCCTGAGGACAAGCCTCTAATGGACCCATCTAGAAGGATTACTCGCCAACATAGGAGCCTCCTAGGTCTCCCTCTACCCACAGAGGCACTAAAACTAAGCCGAAACATCGGCAAGGGAAAAGAGCCTATCAGATCTGTCAAACTCGTCGACCCATCTGCCTCAGTGCAGAAGGCAGAGGAAGATCCCAAGAAGGCCACACTACGCCAACAGCTTGCTAAGAAAAAGAGGCTGGTTGATGAGCTCTTGGCCGAACGCATTGCAGAGCGGCGGCCTGACTACGGTAACCCTAGACCAGGACAGCAGGGGCAGGAGCACCCACTCATTTCCAAGATTCCCCCAGGAAACCGCGACCATGTTGTGTTTTCCGACAGGGGAGAGGCTGGAACCTTTGACAAGAGGGCGCAATATGTTTCTCCGAACCCTCCCGAGCGGCGGGACCACCTGGGGGACCCTGCTCGGTTTCCTCCTGCCGCCCGGAGAGTCGCTCCGCCAGCCGCCCCACGAGCTGCTGAGCTTGACTACTGTATCGAAGAGCCTGGAAATGTGCTTGTGGTTAGAGATCTCCATCAGGACATGAATCTGCATCTGGACGATCTGATATAAGTACTCATAGCCCGCTTGGAGGCCCTGGAAACTCGGCAGGTGGTAATCCCACCGGACGACAAGCCATACCCAGCATGGGTGGATGATATGTTGGCCCCGCCGGGATTTGGGAACCCCACTTTCGCCACCTTTAATTGGACCGGAGACCCGCCACAACACCTGGCCCACTTCAACTCGAGGTGCGGGCCTATGTTAGGGACTCCGGCGCAGCAGGAGGTTTCCAAGCTCCGTTGCTTCGTTCAGACACTGGAAGGACCATCATTCGTCTGGTACAGCTAGCTCCCTGTTGGATCTGTGACTAGCTAGGAGGACCTTCACTGGAAATTCCTCTACCAGTTCAGTTCCACAACTCAGAAGACAAACATCACATAACTCTTCAAGTGGAAACAAAGGCCCGATGAGCGAGTCGCGGACTTCGTCGCCCGGTGGAAGGAGCTCACGTACTCCATTGACATGCCACTAATTCAGGAGAAATTACTGACAATGTGTGTAGGGAACATCAAGGCAGAGTTGGTTCCTTCCCTGATCACTCAGAATTACCCTGGAGGGTTCCGGGACTTCTCAGACAAGGCTCAGCGCCTCGAAGAAGACCTGCAACAGGCCGGTCAGGCACGCCCGCTGCCTCCTATAATATCTGCAAGGAGAGCCTCCATAGCTGAGCCCGCTGCTGTAGCCCAGATAGAGGCCCCCTTACAGCTAGAGTTTCTACCAGTAATGCTAGCTCAGCAACCTCATAGGGGTCCACCCCCATGGGCACAACCACCGGCCCAGCAGCGACCGCCTCAAAATCGGAAGGTGCCTCTGCGTAACGCACCGCCACCACCTAGGTGAGATAATCCGGCTCCGCCTCCTCAGCCTTCTCCTCCGGCCTCTGGTCATGGTCAGCCTCCAAGATCCCCCTTTCTAGACAAAAGGAATCAGACTTACACGTTTGGCGAGGCCCACTTCCCCAGTTATTTCCATAGCGCCTTGGAGCAGAGGATCATGCGGCTGCCTGAGTGCCGGAAGCCAGAAGAGGCGTGTCTCACTGACCACCCTAACTACTGACCTTATCACCGGATCCTGGGACACACCATCCAGCGATGCTCTGTGTTCAAGGACTAGCTCCAAGACTATATTGACAGCAACATAGTCAGGTTGGGCCCAGCCCCGGCACAGGTGGCAGGTGTCTTCGTGAGATCAGATGGCAGTAGTGACAATGGGGATGTGTGGGAACAGGTTTCTGACCGTGGGTCCCAGATGTATAACGACTTGATGGCCCACAGGATGGTTGCTCGTGCCCATGGCATCATCCATGCCCGCCTGAGTCAGCCAGAGCCCTCAGAGTCTGCAAGCGCCGCTTTGGCATCGTCGTCCCAGCCTACCTGTTCCCAGAAGAGCAAGTGGTAGTGTAAGAAAAAAGAACACGCCCTACCAGTGCCGTCATCTTCCCGCACGCTTGGCAATTTTATACCCCCAGAAATGGGGATCCCTTCGAGACTCCAACCAGTAGTGGATGACTCCTCGAGCAAATGCACGTGGTATGCTTCGGTTAACACCGTAGAGTTGTTAAATCCCTTTTTGACTCCCAACGATGAGGAACGCCTGGTGGACCTCCCCAATGTCCCCAGTCATCGCCAACATCGGCAGAACCGTGGATACGTGAATCGTCGAGGCACGACAGTCGTCACCTCCAGTCAGGCCATGCATGCTACCGAGACCATGCAGCATGCCCAGTACAGAGAGCAGTAGACGCGGCTCCCTAACCCGGTGTCAACAGGTTCTCCTCCACCACCGTTTGTGTTGCTGGATCAGGAGAAACCACTTCGTTCGTGTTACAACCCTCCCTGACATGCCACCGGCCGACTACAGCCTTCCGGTCCTAGCATGGCAGCCACCTCCCAGGCTTCGGCTAGTGAACAGCGGGACGTGCCTAGTACCAGTCAGTCACCGGTCCCACCAGCAGGGCCTGTTATGCCTCCAATCGCAGAGCAACCTCTTGTAAGAAAAAGCTCGCGTTTAGCCAGAAAGTATGATGTTCTGAAGCACTTGGCCGGAATTCCGGCAAGGCTTTCTATCCTTGACGCCTTTCGTATGTCGTCTGAAATGCGTGAGGTACTCGCCGAGGCTTTAAGAAGCCCCCTCCAGTTTGAAACGGAGGTAGCGGTCGTAGAAGCCTTCCACACCGAGGTGATTGAGGACGCCGAATTTCAGGTGGTTATCTCGTTTTCTGGTGAAGATGAAGACCTTCCCATACAGGGGAACATCCACCCACTGTACATCACCGACCAGTTCAATGGCGTGGAAGTCCGCCGCTGTCTTGTAGACACGGGTTCTGGGATTAAACTAATCCCAACTTGGACAATGCGGAAACTGGGGTTGTCTGAGGATGATTTAACTCCCTCCGACCTCAGGATCCAGGGGTATGACAGGACCAAGAAAACTCCACTCGGCAAGATTTGTCTGACGTCCCAGTTCGACGACCTAATTGCCAATACCGAATTCATGTTTGTCTCTCAGGACACCGCCTACAACGTGTTTATGGGCAGGCCGTGGCTGCACTTTCACGTGGCGGTCCCATCATCATATCACCAGTGCCTCAAATACTCTCTTAAGGGTCGAGTGGGAGTGCTCCAAGGAGATGCGTCTCCGTTTTCCTCTTGTGAAGCCCGTTACCTAGATGCTGACTATTACAAGAGCAAGGACAAGCAGATCCTGGCAGGTGAGGTCAATCCCGCCACTGTCACGAGTGATCACTGGGCAGGTTTGGATGACGTATATGTCTTCCCAATCCATCGGTTGGAGGCCATGACCCCCGATATGGGGGATTTCTTTGTTGTCTTGGGTACCAGAGGAAGGCATGTTTTCGGGTCTAAGTGACTGCGGGAAATCACCTCGTACTCTTACACCAACCAAACTCAGGTGATCCCGAATCCTCTTACCCCTGTATGATATCGGGATGTTGGGCTCATGGAAACGACTACACATCATACGTCTCTATTTCGTTGGTCCGGAATCAAACGACTCAAGCCAATGCGCCACTACTTCTTTGATGTCGTAAACCATGGCCCCTTGGTCCGAAGGACAAATGGGATTGGATCAACCGCCTTTTTCCCCATGGTCTCCGTAGTGCCTAGGTCTCCTGACGTGACGACCTCTGCCGCCGAAGCCGGCACTAGCTTCCCATCAGGGTCTAGCAGCCCCGAAACGGCTCCCCTCGTGGAAGATCCTTCCACAAGCGGAGAGGAGGACATGGAAGATGATCCTCCTACCTTTGAGGAGGGCGTCTCCATCACGGTCGACGAGTTAGTGCAGGTGAACCTCGGTAGCGAGGCGGACCCGAGACCCACATTGGTCAGCACCACTATGCCCCCTGAGGAATGGAAACGGTAAATAGACTTCCTCAGACAACACCGTGTTGCGTTTTCCTGGAGTTATGACGAGATGCCGGGACTAGATCCCCAGATTTCCGTCCACCGCCTTGGCCTCCCAGCAAACCATCGCGGGTTCAAGCAGCCTCCCAGAAAGATGCACCCCTCTCATGGTTTCATGGTTGAGGATGAAGTTTATAAGCTCATCAAGGGCAACATCGTTAAGGAATTCCAGTACCCCAAATGGCTAGCCAACATTGTGCCAATCAAGAAGAAGAACAGGAAAATTAGGGTTTGCATCGACTTCCGCGATCTCAATCGCCACTGTCCGAAGGATGATTTTCCCCTTCTCGCGACAGAGTTTTTGATCGATGCCACGACCGGGTTCCAAGCCCTCTCTTTCATGGATGGGTACTCCGGGTACAACCAAATCTGAATGGCCCCCGAGGATGAAGAGTTCACTGCCTTCAGGCCCCCCCAGGGTACTTTCTGCAACTGGGTTATGCCCTTCGGCCTGATGAATGCCGGTGCCACCTATCAATGGGCTATGCACCGCATATTCAAGTCGATCCTCGGGACACTGGTGGATTGCTACGTAGATGACCTGGTGGTTAAATCTCCTCAGTGCCAGGATCACCTCAAATACCTTTAGAAAGTGTTCGGATTCCTCCATTATCGCCACTTGAAGATGAACCCACTGAAGTGCGCCTTCGGGGTCACCTCCGGAAAGTTTCTTGGATTCATTGTTAGGTATTGAGGCATAGAGGTCGACCCAGAGAAGATCAAGGCCATCAGTCAGATGCCTCCCCCGAGTAATATTCGGGAGCTTCGAGGCCTCCAAGGCCACTTAGCCTATATACGCCGATTCATTGCAAATCTGTCTGGCAAGTGTAAGCCCTTTTCTCGGCTCATGAAGAAAGGCGCCGCCTACGGATGGAACGAAGAGTGTCAGATCTCTTTTGAGGAAATCAAGTAGTATCTACTTCAACCTTCATTCTTGATGCCACCCGTTACCAGAAACCCGCTGGTACTTAACGTGACCGCCCTGGAGCGATCCCTCTGCGCGCTTCTCACCAAGAAGAACAATGAGGTAATAGAGAGTAGCCTCTACTACCTCAGCCGCATTCTCCTCGACGTAGAAATTAGATATTCTCCCATCGAGAAGAGCTGCCTGGAGCTTGTATTTTCCATGAAGAAATTGCGGTACTACTTGAAGCACCACGAGGTACAGCTGGTCTCTCGGGTAGACCCGTTGAAATACATCCTGAACCGACCTATGTTGACTGGCCGGTTGGCACGTTGGGCGGTGATCCTCCAGCAGTTCGACATCAGGTTCGTACCTCGGAAGGCCGTCAAAGGACAGGTGTTGGAAGACTTCTTAGCTGCCCACCCAACCTCTGCGGACCAGCCACTAGATCTAGGATTTCCTGATGAGGCAATCCTCTAAGTCGATCGCGCCATCCCATGTTGGAAGATGCACTTTGACGGTGCCTCCCGGAGCCCTGCCGGTATAAGGCTCAACGATCCTAGGCTTAACAGAGTGGGCCTGTGTATCGTCTCCATCACCCCAGAGCAAGTCGTTCTGCCATATTCATTCCTGTTGTTAGAAGGCTGCACCAACAATGAGGCAGAATATCATGCCCTCATCACTGGCCTCGAGTTGGCTCTCGAGGTTGATGTACCCCATCTGTAGGTAAAAGGGGACTCTGATCTAGTCATCAAGCAGGTCAATGGTGAATATGCTGTCAGAAAGCCAGAAGTCATGCTGTTACTGGAGTGCACCCTCCGTCTAATGGCTAAGTTCCCCTCCCGGTCAGATGTCGTTCACATTCCCCGATCGCAGAACAGTCGAGCAGATGCTTTGTCCAGCCTGGCCGCATCACTTGCAGAGCCCAAATAGGATGACCTAATCATCCACATGGCGCACCGGAGAGTCATTGCTCCTGTTATTCTGGAGGGAGATCGTGGCCCGCGAGTGATCCATCTCACCGCTGGCGCCCCTATGTCAGGATCCTCGGGGGATTCAGGCGTGGTGATCGAGAAAGTTCCTGACTGGAGGACACCCTTGGTTGAATATATCCAGCACGAAAATCTTCCGCTGGACTGAGCCGAGCGAGAATGAATCTGACGCCACGCACCACAGTTCACCCTTCAAAGTGGTCCCAGCCTTGAGCAGCTCCTTTACAGGCGCGGGTTTGGTGATTTTCTCCTCCGTTGTCTTCAAGGAGTCGAGATTCCATAGGTCATTCAAGAAGCGCACGCTGGATCCTATGGCGCCCACCAGGCCGGGTTGCAGTTGTCTCACCAGATTCGGAGGTTGGGATACTTCTGGCCCTCCATGATCTACGACTGCATCAAGTATGCCAAGAGGTGTCATGCGTGCCATGTTCATGCTAAATTTGTGCCTCAGCCACCAGAGCCTCTCCATACTACCAAGTATTCTTGGACCATTGCAGTCTAGGGGTTGGATGTCGTAGGGCCTTACCCGTCGGCGACGGCCCGCCAGTGCCGGTTCATCTTAATCGCTACAGATTTCTTCTTGAAGTGAGCAGAGGCAATCCTGCTCAGGGAAGTCAAGGCCTGTTCTATCGCTGACTTCGTGAGCTCCAATAACATCTATCGGTTTGGAGTACCTCACGCTATCCTCACGGATAACGAAACCAACTTCCGAGCGGCCGAGCTGACGAAATTTTACACTAAGTATAATATTAACTCTAACCACACCTCCCGCTATCATGCGTAGGAAAATGGACAAATTGATGTGTTTAACAAAACCCTCTCTAACATTCTGCAAAAGATGGTTGGTTAGAACAAGTAAAGTTGACCAGACAAGCTCCCCAATGCCCTCTGGGCTTATAGGATGATGACTCGTAACTCCACCCAGGTGACTCCGTATTCCTTGGTATATGGAGCTGAGACCGTCCTACACATCGAGATCCAGTTGCCCTCATTGCGCACAGAGGTCTACGACCAACAAGTGCCAGATAGAGTTTCTGGAATCCGTCTAGCCAAATTGGAAGCGCTGGAAGGAAGTAGGCTTCGCGCTTTACATAACTTGGAAAGGCATCAGAGCAGGATGTCTTGAGCTTTCAATAAGAAGGATCACCTCCGCTCCTTCCTGCAAGGTGACCTGGTGCTGGCTCTCAGAGCACCAATGATTCCCGGTAAGTAACCACCCAAGTTGGAGCCCATGTGGGAGGGGCCTTTTATTGTCCATAAGGTCTATCCCAATGGTGCGTATTCCCTGGTAACTATGGATGGTGAGTGTATAACTCCTCCCACCAACACCAGGTTCCTCAAGCAGTACTTTGCCTAAGCCTGCTGTCTGGTCCCGCATGACCTTAAACTGCATTCGGTCTAGCATGATATTAAACTACATTTTTCCCTACATCTGGGCTCCTCTGGTCCCGCATGAACTTAAACTGCATCCGGTCTAGCATGACCTTAAACTAAATGTTCCCCTACATTTGGGCTCCTCTGGTCCCGCATGACCTTAAACTACATCCAGTCTAGCATGACCTTAAACTAAATTTTTCCCTACATCTGGGCTCCTCTGGTCCCGCATGACCTTAAACTGCATCCGGTCTATCATTAACTTAAACTACATTTTTCCCTACATCTGGGCTCCTCTGGTCCCGCATGACCATAAACTGCATCTGATCCAGCATGACCTTAAACTACAATTTTCCCTACATCTGGGCTCCTTGGTCCTGCATGACCTTAAACTGTACGGTCCCGCACAACCCTAAACTCCACCTTGGTCTGAGTTCTAAGACCTAAAACTAAGATCCGTATTTCATCCTACATGACGTTAAACTATGTTTCTATAACTACGTCTACCTTGATTCCCATCTTAATGGGATACGTAGGAACGCCCAGACCTTTCGTCTTTGGGTCCAGCTTGAGGTCTGCTATTGTGTCTGTCTCACCTTTAGGACCATGACCACATGATCGTGTGGCGTGGTATGGGATTATGTCATCATTTACGTCGGGTTTTCAATAGCTGCACCATGCGCACTCTGTCCTCAGGATTAGCCCTCCTATGTCATGTTCCCCATGACATTAAAAGGCGCCGTCTATAACTACGTGCGGCTTGATTCTCATCCTTATGAGATACGTAGGACAGCCTGAACACCTAGATGCCAGGTCCAGCCACACCTCTAAGGAGATCCCACGATCTCCCGGTTGCCAGGGTGTTTGGAATTATGCCCCACTTTTCCTGGGAATCCGCCATCTTTTGGCCGCTCTCAGACTGAGCCCTTTGACCCTTTCCAGTGGTCTGCTAATGTGTTCAGAGTACTCTGGTCTATGACATGGAGTGTCAGATTCGACTTAGGCAAGTTCCATACACTTTCCATGCTTTGTATTCCCCTTCATTCGGGCCCCCATCATCCTTCACACATGGAGGGACCCCCAAGAACGGCCTGGATACAATGCCCAAGGGCTCTCCTACCATCACGGGCCAACGCCCATGAGGGTTTCAGACAAAAAATTGATACAAATCCCGCATTGAGAATATGGTCAGTGGTGGATGCTCATTTGTTTGTCCCCATGGCTAATGCGATAGGATGCTGTATTGTGAACATGGTCAGCAGTAATCCTCAGTCGTCACGCCGGCTTTCCCGGGCCCCGAATGTTGGTTGCATGATTCACATTATGTTCCTCCCCACCGTGTCAAGGTGGAATCTCGACACTCCTTGTACTAACCCTCGGTACACCCCCACATGTCAGACAGACTAAGCTGCATAACGGTGTCTCTCGGGGCTCCCGCAATCTGAGCGCTAGAGTATGTGCTTGGGTTTCTTCTTTACAGGTTACGTGCAACTTGACCCTCATCCCCATGGGAAACGAGGAGTCTCCCGGACCTTGCGTTTCAGGCCCAGCACAGCTGGGAGCTAGCATCTCCTGTCCCCTTCCTAATGGTTGGACCGTCGCCGGCCCTTTGGCCCGAGGATCCTCTCTCGGAATCGCACGCAGTGATGGTATCACATCGTGCGTGTTCCCCCCGTTCCAAGCCGTACAACCTTAAACTGTGCTGTCGGTCCAAGAAATACGACCTTAAACTGTGCATCCGGTCCAAGCCATACGACCTTAAATGGTGCATCCGGTCCAAGCCATACGACCTTAAATGGTGCTGCCGGTCCAAGTCATACGACCTTAAAATGTGCTGTCAGTCCAAGCCATACGACATTAAACCGTGCTGGCGGACCAAGCCATACGACCTTAAACTGTGCTGTCGGTCTAAGCCATACGACCTTAAACTATGATGTCGGTCTAAGCCATACGACCTTAAACTATGTTGGTCGTCCAAGCCATACAACATTAAACTTTTCTGCCGGTCCAAGCCATACGACCTTAAACTGTGCCACCGGTCCAAGCCATACAACCTTAAACTGTGCTGTCGGTCCAAGCCATACGACCTTAAACTATACTGTCAGTCCAAGCCATACGACCTTAAACTGTGCTGTTGGTCCAAGACATACGACCTTAAACTGTGTTGTCGGTCCAAGCCATAGGACCTTAAACTATGCTGTCGGTTCCAAGCCATACAACCTTAAACTGTGCTGCCGGTCCAAGACAGAAGAACTTAAACTGTGTTGTCTATCCAAGCCAAACGACCTTAAACTGTGCAGTCGGTCCAAGCCATACGACCTTAAACTGTGCTGCCGGTCCAAGCCATACGACCTTAAACTGTGCTGTCGGTCCAAGCCATACGACCTTAAACTGTGCTGTCGGTCCAAGCCATACGACCTTAAACTGTGCTTTCGGTCCAAGCCATACGACCTTAAACTGTGCTGTCCGTCCAAGCCATACGACCTTAAACTGTGCTTTCGGTCCAAGCCATAAGACCTTAAACTGTGCTGTCGGTTCAAGCCATACCACCTTAAACGGTGGTGTCGGTGCAAGCCATACGACCTTAAACTGTGCTGTCGATCCAAGCCATACGACCTTAAACTGTGCTGCCGGTCCAAGCCATCGACCATAAAATGTGCTGCCAGTCCAAGCCATACGACCTTAAACTGTGCTGTCGGTCCAAGCCATACGACCTTAAATTGTGCGATCCGTCCAAGCAATACGACCTTAAACCGTGTCGTTGGTCCAAGCCATACGACCTTAAACTGTGTTGTCGGTCCATGCCATACGACCATAAACTGTGGTGTCGGTCCAAGCCATACGACCTTAAACTGTGCTATCGGTCCAAGCCATACGACCTTAAACTGTGCTAGCGGTCCAAGCCATACGACCTTAAACTGTGCTGCCTGTCCAAGCCATACGACCTTAAACTGTGCTGCCGGTCCAAGCCATAGGACCTTAAACTGTGCTGTCGGTCCAAGCCATGCGACCTTAAACTGTGATGTCGGTCCAAGCCATACGACCTTAAACTGTGCTGTCGGTCCAAGCCATACGACCTTAAACTCTACTGTCGCTCCAATCCATACGACCTTAATTTGTGCTATCGGTCCAAGCCATACGACCTTAAACCGTGCTGTCGGTCGAAACCACATGACCTTAAACTGTGCTGTTGGTCCTACCATGAGAGATTAAACTGTGTGGTCGGTCCAAACCATATGACCTTAAACTGCGCTGTTGGTCCTACCATGAGACCTTAAACTGTGATGATATCGTCCTGGCCGCACGGCGAAAAATGGAACTGCATTGTGATGACCTCCCCATGGGAGACATCACGCCAGGTATTGGTCAATTACCATGCCGCTTTTCAACACCTATTATAGCTTGATTATTGTGGAGACGCCATGAATTTCTACCCTAGGATAGTCTCCCCACAAAAGAAAAACCATTTACCTTCAAGAACAAACAAGATATATCAAATGATGCTTCTTTTGGTGCGAGGGCTAGACCCGCTCGACTCCTTCGTCCTTTGCGCAGGCGCCACATCGCGCCATGATTCCCTTCAATAACTACGTATGGATTGATTCTCACCCTTATGAGATACGTAGGAGCACCTTGAAACTTCCCCATAGGCCCATCCTAACTTCTCACGCTTGGTCTCTCGGCCTAAACGCATCCCTGGGAGCACATAGTAAGGAGGGTTTTTCCCCATTCACATTGGGGTTTTCAATCGCTTTATCATGTGTCTCCCATTCCCCTTCTCCTTTGGTCTGAGTTCTAAGTCCTAAAACTAAGATCCTTTATTTGGTTTTCCATGACTCGCTCTCTCTTGTGGGTGTGTACGGTGTGGTGCGGGATTATGTCCTCATTCACGTCAGGTTACTCGCCGTGTCATGCCTATCCCCAGATGAGATGTGTCCCTTGTCCCGCATGACGTTAAACTGTATTTCGTCCAACATGATGTTAAACTGTGCTTCTAGAAATACGTTTGGCTTGATTCTCATCTTAATGAGATACGTAGGAACACCCAGACATTTAGTTTTGGGTCCAGCCCCAGGGATTACCAAACCACGCCCCTCCTTATTGTCGGCCTCTCGGTTTGACTTCTTGGGAAGTGGTGTAATTGGGACATCTACCCTGAATAAGTTCAGGATTCCCCATGGTAATAATGGGAAGCGACAGTTCTCTCACCAAAGAGGTCCTGCCTGAAAGTTGGGATGACCCGTGATCAGGTCAGTACGTCTGCCTAATGCGCCTCTGCCACGGTGGCATAATTTTGGGAGTGTTGGACTCTGTTCGAACAAACCACCACTCCACCTTCCACGCTTTGCATGCCCCTTTATTCGAATCCTCATTTCTTTTCATGTTTGATGGGACCCCCTAACAGTATGGATGATAGAATTTGGTCCGCCTACTGCCACAATATGGATGATAGACCTTTGGTCCTCCTATTGTAGTAATATGGATGATAGACCTATGGTTCGCCTACTGTCCTGGGCCAACGTTCCAGAGGACTGGTTATGTTTGACAGGACCCCCTAATACTATGGATGATATACTTTGGTCCGCCTACTGCCACAATATGGATGATAGACCTTTGGTCCGCCTATTGTAGCAATATGGATGATAGACCTATGGTCCGCCTGCTGTCCTGGGTCAACGTTCCAGAAAAATGACTGATGATATTTGAGTTAGGACCCGTGTTGCGAACATGGTCTGTGGTCAGCCCTCATTTATTGTCCCCATTCTAGGACAACACGATATGGATGCTGTGTTTCCACCACAGTTAACAGTTATCCTCCATTGTCGCGCCCCATAGTGTTCCGAAATTGGGCAGCGTGATTCACCCTTCCTCTCCACCTCCCTATGTTCGGATGGATTTCAATGCCCCTGGCATTTCCCCGCTCGTGTCTCAGAGCACATTGAGTAGGTGATATATCAATCGGTCTGAGGTCTCCTCAGAAATCCAGGCCCAATTTCAGATGCCTGAAGCTTGGTCAATGCCCCACTATTGGATGAAATGATAGCACGAGCATCCTTTGCTTCTCGTGTTGGGAACGACCCACTGGAGCTTAGGGTTGAGTTGTTATTCATTTTGGAATTATGGTTGAGCATATTAAACCAAGGGTACAAATGGATGAATTTAGCCATATATGGGATTGAGATGATGAGCAGTACAAGCAAGAAGTTCATGAGATGGCCAAAAAAAGCCCTTTGAGATCAGTGTGCTGAATTGATCTTTCAAGCACTGCTACCCTTTAGCTGGTAGCCGCCAGGACTGCCTCTCGCTCCTTGAAGACTCTCTCCACATTAGCCGCCGTAGAGCGCAGTTCTCCAACCCTAGCTTGTGCCTACGCCTGCTCGGTTCGAAGTACGGTCATCTGGTGATTCGCCTCCATCAGTTGTTCCTACGCATCAGCTAGCTGGGCCATCAGTTGCTCCACAAGCTCATAGCATGTTGCAATGAAGGCCTCCTTATCATCCGACTACCCTTTGAGGTTCCAAACTTCCCGCTCCACCCTCAGCAACGTTTGGGTACTCGCTGATCTTTCCCGACATTGCGCAACGTCGGTGCGCCGACTGCTCTAGCATATCTTCTTGGCCATGTAATCATGGACCGTCAGATGAAGGCGCTGAGCGTTAGCCCCTCCAGGGCATAGGAAGCACATCCATGACTGGAGTGATCCCATCCGCCTCAGCCAATATGACTGGGGTTGTCTAAGAAAGCACTGGATACACTTCCACCCTTTGCGCCGTGTCATCTGGCTCTCTTCGGCTGCCTCTGAGTCTGAGTCATCTATCTCCTCAGGGTCAGTTGGTCGGTATATAGGGAAGGCTGCCAGCAGATCGGCAACAGGATCTACCCTAGGGACGCCTTCATGAGGAATAGGATCCTCGACGTCCGGGCAACCTTATTCTCTCACCCCGGTAGTGACGATACCTCAATCAGCTTCCGACCTCGCTTCAATAATAGCGCCGTTGATGTCCGCTTCCCCCTGATCACCAATTGTCGGGTCCGAATCAGTGTGGGGATCATGTTCTACATGAGGTGGTATGTCCGCCACTGGTCCACTCACGAATGGCCCGGGCTCCGCAGCCTGACGAGCCTCCAATGTTGAGATCACTGCGCAAGGCGTACACTGATTAGTTAGGATCTTTTGATACCAAGCGCCAGTAGTGAAGCGTGAGACTTACAGGAGTCCAAAGCATCAGTCTCCAGTGTTCTGGTCATTGCAGGAGCCACCGTAATTGGAGACCCCTCTGTGCTTGTTAATTCAATGATGGGTGTCGGATCCCCATCATGTCCCGCCAGTTCCTCTCCTCCCTCCTCTGGTGGAGATGTCCGTCCAACACTCAACCACTCCTGAGTGAGGCAGAGAGATGGTTGGGAAATTGGAAAGGAGAATGGATGAAGAAGGAAAATGAATGAATATAGAGACAGACCTCGAGTATCTCAGTTATGTCGAGATCAGAACCGAAAATCTTGCAGCTCTCTCGGAGACTCTCTTGGTAGGTCTCCCCTTGCGACCCCTCACCTTCGGGTTCTCCTTCTTCTTCATATTCTCCTTTGCCTTCGTATTCTCCGGTCTCCTCCTCCCCCTCCGACTCCTCGTCATTGTCGCCTTCTCCCGGTGGCATCGCTTCCGGATCATGCTCCTGGAGGAGCATCACTTTCACTAGGAAAGGTGGCTCCGCACGCCGACCCATTTGGCGTGCGTATGTGTCCATGGCTATTAGATAAGCATGCCGCCGATGGAAGTTCACCCGGTCGGTAATTCAAACGAGCCCGACCTCTGGCAGTTGGATCCCGTTTTGCATGATATTCTACTAGATGGATTCAACGCTCAGCGATTGTCGTAGGGTCATCCAGGCCGACCACAGTTGCGAGAAAATTGAATCTTGGGAAGGTTCGAGTAGGTATCTTATCTACTTCCCGGGCAGTTCCCTGGCCACCTCATGTGACCCCCCCATGGGTAACGAGGTCGCGGCAATGCTATGTGATGTTACCGCTGCTGAACTCTCGGCCTGCGCAGGCCTCGTGGCCTGACGCACCCTTGGTTCCCCCCTTCCGGCAGCACCTTGTGTTCTTTCCCGTCACCCGGTTTCCGCGCGAGTAACCTCAAGTTGTCGGACTCGCTTGCATAAAATCCCCTCAGGGTACGTTATGGTCCAGTGTTCGGCATACTCGGTTACAAGGCCAGCATCGACCTTAGTGGGAGGAATAGTAACGACATCACCAGAGACGAAGGTGGTAAACATCAACCACATCTGGCGCAGGACGCCGGGATTCTTTTCCTGCCAGATAGCCGTGAATACCTTCTTCGGCATTCGTTGGAGGCACCCAAACTTCCTGGAGAATCGGGATGGCACGTAAGACTCGCAAATCACCTTCCCATCAATCCGAGCCACAAGCACCCCGCCCCGAATGCTCTGGAAATACTCCTGCTATTCTAGAGAGCCTCTCCCGTTGTCCACCATCTGGCCGACCAGGGTGGGGAACGGGCTAAAGTGGAAGTTGTTGTGGTTGCCAATGCGGATTCTCACGCCCTCCTCATTGAGCGTCATTGGAGCCACCCCTGCGATGTTCAGTAAGGACGGACGCATGCCATTTCTCGGAGGACGGATGACATTTGGGAAAGTGTACCCACCGAGGTGAGCCGCCACCCAGCCGTGGAAGATCTGGAAGGGACCACATACTCTCCGAGGCAACCCCCTTGTGAGATGCGTCCCAGGATGGCATACAGCTTGGCCAGTACGGGGACGCCCAAGTTGAACCGTTTGTTGGAGGCCATGGTAACCGCCATCACCAGTGTTACTGGACGGATGCCCATCCTCGCGTCCCGCACCGGCAGGAGACACCCGCTCAGGAAGGCGCCAAGGAACCCGACATACCGAATGTTCGGGACCTGGGCCTCGATGACGCGATAGCCCCATGATTGGTATTTCCCCGCCTCTAGGGTCCTCCAGTATGACCTATCCCTGCTTCTTTGAGCCGTGGTTGGGCACCGTTTACCCCGTCCCGACATCTTGATTGACGGATCCTTCTCAAGGAACAGGCTTAACCAGCCCTTGTAGGTAATGTCCTTCAAGAAGTCCTTGACCCCCAACCTCTCTTTGACCAGCTCCAACAGGTGTCACTTCAGCATAGGCATCCGTGACCTGTCTTCCCAGGTGTTCTTTGGAGGAACGAACTCGTCGTATTGGTAGCCCTCCAGTGGGATACCTCCAATGTAGTGAACGTCCCAAAGACTGATGCCGACTTCACCATGATGAAGGTGGAATGTATTGGTGTCAGGAGGCCACTGGGTGAATAGCTCCGGCTTGAGCTCAGGTTGACGGTGGAAGTGGAATTGTGATGTCCTTACTGCCTCGAACAGGCCGATATACCGCAATTCATCCCCGAACTGGTCGCAGGTATGGCAAACCCAGAATGACCAAGCCCATTCGCTGGTGAAGTTTCCGCCCAGACCGCAGGTCCCAATCCTTCAGCCAACCCTTCGTGTCATCCGTGACGCTCTGACGGAATGTGCTCGCATAGAGGGATGGAGAATTCTCTACGACAGGCTTGTCCCCAGTAATGGTCCTGGTCCTTGGGTTCAGGACATATACGTACATATGTCTGGTTTCCCTGGAAGGATGGTCATTGTTGGTGATGTTGTAGTGAGGAAGCTCATCCTCCTGGGTCACCCATGACCACGGCGTGTCCACCTCGAAGCCCGGCAGAGGCACCTCCTCCAGGATGCCAAAGTTCCAGAGCGGGATGTTGTCTGACAGGGGATACATCTTCAAATCCGGAGTCATCATATTGAACAAGGTCAGTTTGTTGGAGATGATCACCTTGGCACCATAAAACTCCTCGTTCGCCGCCATTTATGTCCTACGAGCAGTGACTTCCCCCTCATTAACTCGGTTTGTGGCCATCTCGAATATATCAGGAGTTTCACGAAATCAGGATGTAGTGCGCAGAATCAGAGAATGCCGCACGAAATCTGAAGTGGCGCCATGAAATCCAGGAGATGGGTGCGCAATCGGCATGCTAAGCGCGGAATATCCCGAGAAGTTGCGCAAAGATGGCCAAAATTTGGAAGGAATTTCGCGCTGCCAGAGCGTTTTTACGCGCAACCGCGGAAGCAATTTCGCATGCGAGAGCGATAAGCCTATCATGCAGAAAAAGCTGAAGTACAGATTTGGGACCCATAACCCCTTTTTTATAAGCGAGGCCTGGGTTCCGCACCACGTGGAAAGAGAATTCCGCGCGAGTCCGTCGTTTTGCACGCTCTGTTGGAATTTTGCACGCAAAGTGCCTAGGAGACCCAGCACTTCGGCGTTGCGGCACTTCCCTCGGAATCTGATCGTTGCGACCTCTTGCCGATCCAATTCTGAGGGGGGGGGCATTTGTAGACGCCGAAGAAGACTATAACTCCTAGAGGAAGTTTCGAAATGGCAAAGCGAATTCATATTCGGAATCAGAGGCCCGGTCCGGAGGACCATGAAGTGGTGTGCGAAATAAAGGAGGACTTGCGCGAAATAATATCATTTGCGCGAAGTATCCCCGGGATGCGCGCAATCAAGCCGGTGAGGCATGCAATTTTTGCGCGCCCTGGTTCCTCGCAGCGAGGTTTTGCACGCCAACGGATCCTGGCGCGGAAGATTTCGCGCGCCTCCTGAATTCTGCACCGGCCGATGCCTATAAATAGAAGGCGACCCCAAACGGTTTGGGGGTTGTGGAATTCGGATTGGCTCTCGTGCATGCAATTTGACTCCCCCCACACGCAATATGACTCCCAGGTAATTTCCCTTTTCGCGCAACCTTTCCCTGGGGTTCGCCTTTGTGGGAAACTCCACTGGTTTAAGTGAATTTTCCCCCTCCTTCGGGTTCCTTCCTTGCGCCCAATCTGTGTCTCGTGCGCGCAATCCCCTTCTGTGCATGAAAAACCTTGCGCGCAATTCCCTATCCACGCGCAATCGCCTGGCTCCAATTGTGCGCCATCCCGTTGTTTTGCGCACAAACCTTCTCTTTGCACGCAAAACCCAGGACCCTTCACCTTGACGCCCCTTGACTGCCTCTCTGCACCGGCACATAATGTCTCCCCTGACGGGCATGCGCGCCATGCTTTGTTTTCCCGTACGGCCTTCCAGGCTCGTGCGAAGTAACATCAAGGTTCCTTGGGCGGTGTTTCCCGTTGAGTTGCTTTTTCTTATGCTTCTCCACATAGGCACGCTAACGGCTATTGCTTCTTCACATAGCCACGCTAACGTGGACCCCTCGATGGTTCGCCCTGCGGCCCCCATTCACTACGGCCTTTCCGATGCCTTCCCTCCCACAAGGGGTAGAGGGAGTTGGGCATGTAAGCCTTAGGGGTGTGGAGTGAACCCACATCGTCCAAGCTGCAGGACGTTAAACTGCTAAGCACCTCGTCCTTAACACAAGACGTTAAACTCTGGTCTGACCCCGTGCTTCGCACGCAGGGTCCCCCTCAACTCGGGCATTCTTTACGCCCACTCGTCTCCATGGGAATGGACTCCTCCTCACATGGAATGAGATCCTCCTTATTGGAGTGGCGTTTGCCCACGGGGGAAGGGCTGCCTCAGAGCATAAGCCCCTAGCATCTCTTGCGGAAGGTTGGACCTGTGCATCTCCATACTCCCCCCTGCCGAGCCCAGTGGAGTCCCTTTCCCACTGCGCTTTGTCGCACCACGGGCCTCCACCCTGGAGTAAGCCCCGACACCAAGGTCCACTAACCACGCATAAGCCCCTGTTTCCTCTTTGGGCCGCTCAACGCATAAGCCCCTTTTTGATTCTCATGGACGCACCCTTTGTGACATGATCATCTGGTCCCTGCTGCCTCTTGTTTCTCACACCGAGCATGACTCACGTGGGTGTAGAGTGCGCATCGACTATGAAATCCTCTATGGGATGCCTCAGAGCGTAAGCCCCATCTCAGCGAACTACGTGGACTTTGATCTGTGCTAACGCACGGTACGTAGGAAGCCTCCATGAGGTTCAAGCCCACCACCCTATCGTTCCGACCTTTCCACATCGGTTCCCTGACCACCATGGTCCGCCTCAGAGTGTAAGCCTCATACCCACTCTGGGCCACCTCAGGGCATAAGCCCCAAATCCCTCGTCCCGCATGATGTTAAACTGTGTGCCCTCGTCCCGCATGACGTTAAACTGTATCTCGTCCCGCATGACGTTAAACTGTATCCCCCATCTTGGGCCATCTCAGAGCGTAATACCCCTGCCTCACACCCACGTCTCATCCTGACTTCTCCCCTGATCCCACGTGCCTTGGGAAGCTCATGCCCTAGCCCGGAGATCTTACTTCCTCTAGGATCCAATCCATGCGTTCATTCTCACGGGTCGCCTTTTCAGGTGTCCCATCGTATCACCGAACTACGCGGACTTTGATTCCCTGCCATGGGGATACGTAGGAAGCCTCCACGAGGTTTAAGCCTGTCACTCCACCATCCATCCTCATCCTTACCCAGACCACCACATCCCGGTGAGATCATGCCACCCCATCCCACTCCATGACATCTAGAAAGCCGCCCACTTGCTGGCCCCAACATCGGTGTTCCCCCTATGGGGTCCTTCAGCCCGATACATCTCCACAAGACATTAAAATCGCGGAATACCCCATGTTAAACATGGGAAGCTGAGGAAATCCTCATATGGTACACAATCCCCGCGTTCGATGTGGGATGCCTCGGGCTTCCGTGCCGTCGAGAAGCCCTGTGATAAGGGACAGAAGACAGACATGCTGATCCCCAGTGTCAAGACATGCCAATGACACCCCAACGTGACCATTCTCCTCACCAAAGGTTGCTACCCCGACAAGACCCCTTGGAGCATCTCGATGGAAGCAACGTAATTAACTGGCATCCATGTAGATATTGCGCCAGGAATGAGCTTCACGAACCCATCTTAAATCTATGAGGGAGACCCGTACTAGGTAACGAGTTCCGAGGAGGAATCCACGGAAGGAAGAACTGACGTACCATCATCCCAGTTTCGATCAAGGAGTATACGTCCCTGAATAAGAAATAGATGCCACCCGCCTTTGGAAAGAGGGAATGCGGGGCAACAAGCAGCTTGTCCTCCTCACAGACGGATGCGCGCGCCCTGGAGAAAGCGTCGGAAACAAGTATGTTATTTCTATACTTGATTAATAATAATATTCATGGTGATTATTACTTTATTTAATTTAATAATATGTTATATTCAACTACTTAATCAATTAAATTCATGTCGGGCGTTTTGATGATATTCGACACATCTGTCAGAAATGACATTAGAAGGATGATTATGGTTAAAGAGTTAATTATTACATCATCTCTAAAATAATAATGACATAATTATAATTTATATACATCAATTATACTGAAAAATCCAACAATTAAATATGGTTATGAATAACGAACTATGTTACAACTATTGAGACGCTAAGCCCTACATACACATGATTAACATTTCTATTTTTCAACAATCATTATGGAAAGAAGTAAAGTATTATTTAATATTACCATAATTATCATAATATTATAAATATCATATTTTTTCTTTAAATATAATTATAAATATATCATCAATTTGATGTGGTGATGAAACAGGAATCACATTGCTTCATGGAGGTTTTAGTCCACACGCACGAACAAATGACCATATAATTTTCCAATGCACAGAAAGGTGAGAAAAATGGAAAATATTATCTTTCAATAGTTATAAATATTTAATTAATAACATATATAAAACTTAAACCCATCATTATAATCAGTATTGAGAGACAGTGATGGAAAACGAATTACATTGACTCATGCAGTGGTAGTCTTCCATTCACAAGAATGATGGTTTTATATCCCATTTGATAGAAGTGTAGATGGATATATGTTTTTCAATCAAAATAAAATTATTATATGGAATATATTAATTTTTATATATAATCATGGTGGACTAATATTTTATGGAGGTGGAAGAACAAATAAAACTAAAACATGCAGATAAAGAATATACCTCATACTTGGAAATCCTCCTTTGATTAACATCTTAAACCATATAAGGCTGGTGGTATGCATAAAAAAAGAAACCTATAATGAGGTAATGGATTAAATTAAGTGATTTGGGTAGGTATTGGTTGATCCAAATTGGGTTTGAAGTGTGTAGAAATGAGAAGTGGGTCCCTTTTATAATAGAGGTGCAGGGCACACTAGGAATTACTCAAAATATTAAATTAATATAAATTTAGTTTCAATGAATAATGGATCTAAAAAATATTTATTTATAATATAGGATGATTATGGGTCAAAATAAACTCATACAGTAATTTTTAGAAAATATTAAGTGACATTTATACCCTTATCATTTGGTTTTAACCCCTTGTTAACCCCTTTAACTCTTACCATGAAAACAAGGATTTGAACTCTTTAAGGGTTGATATTATTATGACCTATCCTGGATGGGATCATTGTGTGACTACCCCAAGCCTGCCTCTAATAGGCTAGGAGATTCTAACTAGCACTGAGTGTGAATATCACATAAAGGGGAGGCATTAGCCTAATGTACCTGTATTCATGCACACATCTGTAAGCCGCTAATGTTGAAATGTAAAAACACTAAGTAAAAAATGCACGCAAAAAACTATATCCCATAAGAAAAATTAAAACAACGAATGTATTGGAAAATAAATAGGTCCAAAATAAATTCTCACAAAAAGGGTCAACAAACCACAATGTACAACTTGTAAACAAAGGTACTTGGACTACTGTCTGAAGTAGTGGGAACACCTCGACCTATCTGATCTGACAAAGATCTTTCCAGTTTTGGTCCACCCAGGACTCTGTCAAATGCTCTATCATTTTTACAAGACATGATACATGTGGGGAAATCACATGAAGTGGTGAGTATAACAATACACAGTAAGAAACTCTAAAACCAAAAAAGCAATACGTAAAGAAAAGGCACAGTCTGCTCTACACAAGTATTTGTCTACATAACATATAACAAGAATCTGTAGATATAATCAATGAATACCAAACAGTCTAGGGTAATTCATAACCACTGCACACCAATGCTATTAAGTTATCTCAAATATTCCATGAAGCACTCATCCAATATAACACACTTCTGATTCTGTTAGCACTAATGATGTTCGTCCAAGAAGTATCATTCTTCGATAACAATCATGAGAGAGAAATACACTAAATGACTTGATGAAGGGATATCATACATAGATGAGGATCACAACTAGGGACATGAGGTGATACAAAAAAATCCATATGGATTAACCATATAAGTATAGGATCAATGTCCGGTAGGATTGGTCATGTTAATACCAAGGACTCTACCTAGGGCATATAGATGAATAAAGGATCCCACACTGGGCCTCTTGGGGGATTCCAAAAAATCTACCCAAGAAGTCCTTATGAATGGATCATACTCATATGAGTAGGAAACTATAACCACCATCCATTAGGGAAGTGATAATAGGAACAAACCTTTAACAAAACCTATCCCTGATACAGTGGACAAGTGGATCAAGCCGTGTAGAAAGGGGGTACATGATGGGTAGTAGAGTCACATGCCATGTCCCTAGACCCAGGGTACTTTCTCTATACAATGACCCATGTCCTCAAAAAATTTCATGTAAAAAATGTGGTACACATCATGTAGAAGTTTTCACATGTTGTGTCCTATCATTCGGGGTCTTCCTTTGTACTCTGGCCGTGTGCCAGTACACGACGTCAGCTTGTGTCTACCTACCCATGTACCAGTACATGGGGGATCCCATGTATTCGGTCCAAGACATATCGTGTGGTGGTAGTACATGTATTATAGGAAACCCGTGTACTCCACCCCATGTCTATGTATTTCCCATGTACACATTGGATAGTCAAATGATGAACAAACACTGTGTATCCCATACTACATGCCTTGTGTTATGGAATTTCTTGAATATCGCATTCATCCACCGTATGGCTCGACCAATCTCCCAATCCCTCTCTAGTGGTACATTCACCAAAAAACTCAAGATCGAGGGCTTTTTAATCACCAAAATCCGAATCGAGGTTTTTTGGGCCTTCAATTGGATTGGAAAACAACTTTAAATCAATGCGACAAAAATCACCCAAAGAATAATATCTCCCAAATCACTTCTATTCATCTATCACAGTTGCTGTCAAACCACCACTAGGTTACCCTAATGTTGGGTATTCAGTTTTAGATCATTATTCCATGAAACAAAGGTGAACCATTAATTATTTCACAACCCCACAATGAACGAAGAACACATGTAGAAAATAGGGAGAGAATTTCACATGAAACAAAGCCGAGGAACGAACCTCAACCATTTTTCATTCCAGCCTCTATTTGTTATCATAAGAATGATCAATAAAAAAATGAATATAATAATAAAACCCATAAATTCTCACAATTTAAAACACATCCTATTAGAATGATCTAACCATGGATCAACTTGTTCATTGGTTGGTTCGTGTTCATCATTACATATAAGAATGGGGAAAGAAATCCAAAATAACACATCCTACCTGTAAATTGAATTTTTCATTGGGGAAGATCGATTACCGCATCATAACTGTTGGAAAGATATATTATGAAAGGCATCCTTTGATCTTTTATCTGGGGTCCGATCATCGTTCACTGAGAGAATTATACAATGTTTCTCTCCAGAGCCTCCAAAGAATCTTCAGGGTTATGTGCGTAAGACTAGATCCCTACCTAAAGTGTTATTTAAAAGGAGAAGTGTTTTTTCATCTCTAGGTTGAGGAAACTAGAAGAATAAAATAAATATTCAATTTATTTTATTCAATAAAATGAAAAAAAATTCATAGTTGACCCATTCCTGCCAATGTTAGGTTTCACCTTGGGTGAAGATGACACTCTGAACACAATAGTGCCCTTAGATTTATGATCTGGGTATGATTTTAGAAGTTATCCCACTTTTTCAGGAAAATTGCATGCACATACTATTTAATATTTTAATATATTTCAATCAATTTTTCTAGGCACACCAACCCTCAAAATAACACACCATCTCAGATCCTAGTCTCGAAATTAATCTATAAAATATTTAAAAATAATACACAAAAATTTTGGGACATTACCTTCTCCCCACCATGGGGCTATACGTCCCTGAAAAGCCAAAACCAAGGATACTCAAAAAGATTTGTGTTTTGTGAAAGGATATGAGCCTCCCAATCCCATTTGATCTTTCAGAGATTCCTATTTCTCTACCAAACAAGCAACAAATGAATTGATCACCCACAAATGATCCTCTCCTTCAGTCAATGACATGCGACGGGTCATGCATGTACCTCCTCAGATGCGACATGTGGAAGATGTCATGTACCCGGTCTAACTGCGGGGGTAGAGCTAAGAAGTACACCACCTCACCAACTCTACGAAGTATCTGAAAAAGGATGATAAACTCTAGAGATAACTTACCAAACCGAACAAATCTCAACAATCCCCATTGAGTTGAAATCTAAAGGAACACATTGTGACCCCCCTCAAACTCCAAGGGCCTCCATCTCCATTCATCATATGAATTTTGATAGATCTGTGTAGTCTTCATCTACTCATGGATGATTTTCACCTTCTCAAAAATATCTCACACCAACTTCGTGCCCATGAGTATTGAATCTGTTAGGTCAGTCCAACACAATGGTGACCTTCAGGGTTTCCCGTACAAAATCTCGAATGAAACCATACTAATGGTTGAATGGTAGCTATTGTTGTATGCAATCTCCACTAGTGGTTGGTGATCCTCACAACTACAACCAGAATCTAATATGAAAGCCTGTAGTATATCCTCCAAAACATGAATTTTGTGCTCCATCTGGCCATCATTCTGTGGGTTAAACATTTTGCTCAAGCGTAACTCAGTACCAAATACCTCCTGCAATCCCTTCCACTACTAGGATGAAAAACGAGAATCATGATCTAAAACAATCATCGATGGAACTCCATGAAGACGAACTATCTTCTGCATGTAAAGGTGTCCTAACATCTCTATTGAAATCTTCTCTTGAATACCTAGAAAGTGGTACGACATTGTGAGTCAGTCAATGATCACCTAGATGGCATCATGAACCCTAGACATACGTGGTAAACCTATCATGAATTCCATTGAAATTCCATCCCACATCCATTCTGGGACCTCAAGGGGTTGAGATAAACCTGATGGAACCTGTTGCATAGTCATTACTCCCTAAAACACGAGGCATTGAGAAATTAACTCATCCACACTCTTCATCTTCCCAAACCACCAAAATTGACGCCAGGGGTCTTTGTACATTTTCACCACCCCTGGATGTTCTACCAAAGGGGTTGTATTAAACTCCCTTAAATCATCATCCCGCAATTCCACTAATACTACTGTAAAACCTTTAAAAGGAAGGACATGCTCCATACCTTTTGAATATCCATCAGCAACATGCCCTGAGCATGTATTGTCTCGTAGTCGGTATCCCCATGTTATGCCTCCCTGACTCGCTATAAGAGTGGATGGGTAGCAACCATTGACTGGTGGTAAGATGATCCATCTCCATCCACAATGGATAACTACAATGAGGAATAATATTTCGACGCCTTGTTCATCAACTAAAAACTAGATTTTTTATTGAGAGCTTCTACTAGCACACTCTCTTTCTTAGGAGTATTTATAAACTTTAAGTCAAAATCCTAAATGAACTCTTCCCATATCCTCTGTCTCAAGTTTAGGTCCTTTGAGAGAAGATATACTTGAGACTCCTATGATCATATTAGATGATAAACCTCTCTCCCATTAGTTAGTCTCCCTATATCTTCAACGCAAAGACTACCACTACTAGCTCAAGATCATGGGTCACATAGTTCCGATCACATGGTCTCAACTAGTGTGAACCATAGGTAATAATCATTTACCTCTACATCAGGGAAAAAACCATGCCTGGTTCCTGATGTATTAGAGAAAACTATGTATTAAACACTCTCCTCTAGAAATATCAAGATTAGAGTTCTCATAAAACTCTACCGCAACTGCTAAAAATCCTACTCGCACTTCTATGTCCACATGACAAGATTCCCCTTTTGAGTCAAATCTGTCGTAGGAGATGATATCCTGGAGAAATCTGGTATAAATCTCCGATAAAATAATTATAGCCCAAGGAAGATCCACAGCTATTTCATGCTCCTAGGTGTATCCCTTTCTAACACTACCTCAAACTTTGTCAGTTCTACTGCCACTCCATCTACTAAGATACCATGTCCCAAAAAGTGGACTGCCTGAATCCAGAACTTGCACTTCATGAGTTTTCCACAGATTTGGTTCTCTTGGATTACTTCTAGAACAATACATAAGTGTCTTATGTACTCCTCCTCAGGAACTAAGTGCACAAGGATTTCATCAATGAAGAATACCATGAACTAGTATAAGTAAGCATAAATGATTCGGTTCATGAGTCCAATGAACACTATTGGGGCGTTTGTCATGCCAAAGGGCATCACCAAGTACTCATAATGACTGTAAAGACATCTGAAAGCTATCTTTAGTATATCCTCAACCCGTACTAGCAATTGGTTAATGGATGATCAACGCCTATACTTCGAGAACCATCATGCCCCTATAAACTGATAAAAGAGATAATCGATCCACGGTAGTGGATACTTTTTCTTCACATTCACATAGTTTAAGCACTCGTAGTCCACACAGAACCTCGATACACCTTTTTCATTTTTGGAAAACAAAAATGGGGCCACCTAGGGTAAAACACTGGGTCTCATGAAGCCCTTTCTCTTTAAGTCACCCAACTTCACCCTCAGCTCACGAAGCACTGCTGGTACCATTCGATATGATGGTGCAAATATTGGTATTGTCCCATGCTGGAAATCAATACAGAAGTCTATCTCCCGATGGGGAGGTAATCCTAGAACATATTTGGGAAAGAAATCCACATACTTATATTATAACGACCCATACTTTACATACATTGTTAATACTTCAAAATTTAAGCACACTTATTACAACATATGACAAAACCACAAAGGACCGTATAGGTATAGTGTCTTTAGAAACTGGGAAACATAAACAACTGGTTCATAAATCTTCTAAAGTGTCTCCCATTTATTTCATCATATCTAGGGTCCCTTTTAGCATATTCTACTTAATATCCATCTTCCTGACCTGGGGAAAAGAAAACATACAAAAAAGGGTGAGCTCAAATGCTCAGCAAGGGAAAATAAAGGAAATAAAAGTCATAGCATATCTTCTTGAAAATCATAACCTGCAAAAGAGATCATAATATCTTAACATGGAATAAATCATAGAAGTGAAAATGAGATCCCCATAATCATAACATAAAACTTTAAACTTTGCGGTATGCACACATAATAATGGAAAATCATTTCTTGTTAGTCATGACTCATTTCCAAGACTATCTTAGCGGACAAAGTCCATTTCTGAACCGAGTTCACTCCTCGTTTCAGTCCTATATCACTGAACCGAAATAACCTTCCGTTCCAGCCATGTCTATCTCATGAGATATAAATCTTTACCCAATGCATTGGATGGAGATATAGGTCCCACCCATCTTATAATGAATCCTTTCTTATGTGTTCCAGATAATCATAAATCATACATCATCGCATAACACATGTAACAAAAATGGGATTCTTGAAACATCATGACATCATAAAACAAATCATATATGGTAAATGACTTCATAAAAATAATTCCCTCACAACATAATCAAATCAATGTAATAATAGGGATAAAAACAGAACCCTTTATTATCTTAGATGGAAAATAATTTTGATAAAACATTTGAACTCCATTATTGAGGAAAATATCATTTCTACTTCAAAAACACTTTTCCTTTCTTAACATGTCATACTATTATAAACTAAAAGAAGTTGATTAAAAATAAACTTGAAAACTTATAAAGGAAGCTTCTTGGAATTTTTTTTTAAAAATCCATTCATGCCGTATAAGTTAAAAAAACATTCTTCGTACTTTTGTCGGAAAAGTCAAAAAGTACCTCGTATGAAAAAACGATAAAAGATTCCTTTCATATCTTTTAATAAAAACTCACCGAAGGGTAAAATTGGATTTAGACTATTGTAAGTGGATGGAAATAATATTTCATATTCAGGAAACATGGATGTGGATGATAAAATACACCCCAGTAAATACTAATGTATAAACAATCTCGGATAAAAATGAGATTGTGATATTTCCCTTACCTTAGGTCCGACTTGATTTGTAAGTGTCCGAACCTCCTGTATAATGATTTAAATAATGTTATTGAATTATTCCAGAATCATACTTATTTTTATGATATCATATATGGTCATATTCTTAGCTTCTCAGTAGTAATATTTCATTGCTACTTGTTATTCGGGTGTTTATAACTTTTTGTTCTTATGCGTGTTTTGTCGAATAAATTCTTATTCTTATCTTTAGGTTATAGATAACTAATTTCCAGAATGGTATTAGTGTAATATATATCATATTCATTCATTCAATTCATTTATATAATCATTATGAAATGAAGATCATGTAGAACGAGTCGCATCACATCGTGGAGACGGTATTCCGTACGTACGCACGAGTGATGATATCGTTCCTATGATCGTGGAATTGTATTGGAGTATATTTATACTATTTAAGAATCAATATCACTTTATAATAGTCATATATAGTCATTATATACACCATTATACCCATCCAAGTAAGGTGGTGGTGGAAAATAGATTACACCATGGCGTGGAGACGGTATTCCGTACGTACGCACACGCGGTGATTTCTTTTTCCGTAGGATGGATAGATGGTGAAATAGGGTTGTTTAATACTTATAATAACATATCATTATATGAGTGATACTGACGTTATTACTTCATAATGAAACAACCTAAGAAGAATAAATGGAAGAAGAAATAAAGATGAAAGAATCGGTAATGGGCTTTACCTCTTCTTTGAAGTGCTTCTTTGAGACCTCCTTTTAGGGCACTAAAATGGGTCTTTGAAGAAGAACAGAACCTCTAGGATGTCTCTAGGGAAGTGGAGAGGAGAAAGTGGCAGGGGTTTTCCGAGTTTGAAGGCTCAATGTGGTGTGAGGAGGAGGGGGAGGAGGTGCCCTTTTATAAGGGAGGAGAGGGGCACCTTAGGAATATCTCAAAATATTATTTTATATTAAAGTAAAAATCGGTTTATAATGGTTCCAAAGGGTATTATTTCGAAGGTAAAGTGGGGATGGGTCGAAATCCTATCAACCAATAGGATTTAGACAAGTTTAGGTTATTATTTTTACCTTATCAATTAGATTTAACTCTAAGTTAAATAATTTAACTTTTACCGTGTCTTTTTGTTTTCTTACACTATATGGTTAATACACTTACTATAACATGCCAAAAGAACCCCAAGTTGTTTATTATTAATATATATATCCTTATCTAAGTCATTTGGCCGAACCATAGATTTTTAGGAATAACATAACAATTAATAATATAATATTTGATTTAAAAACTATTTTGTGTCAATTTTGACACTATTTGATATATGATTTTTGTGAAAGTCATAACGGAATTATATGTTCGAACCAAGTTGATTAAATCAACACTAATATATCATAGTAACCTATAAAATTAGTGTAATTCATAAAAAGTCTCAAATTACATTTATTTGGGTATTTATAACATCAATTATGTTAACATTTCCTTAAAAGGGTAATTACTGCATCATCGTTGTATCATAAATAAATTAATTTATTTAAAGTCTAAAAATTATAAATAAAATATCATTATGTATGAAATCTTTTTAGATTTCTAATGAATATTTATAATCGAATTTATCTTATGTATAAACCCATATTAAAAATGTTTTAGTTATTAAACATTGATTTTAACTATTTTAACTATTCATTAAATAAAATAATATTAAATGTCATAATCTAATCCAAGTGGACCTAAATGGTCATATAATATTCATAAGGTTGTTTTTGGTCGAATTACACTTATCCAATAGAATTAGGACATGTGTTAGGGTAATAGTAATATCATATTTACCCTTAGTTACACTATTTACTATTAACCGCGGTAAAAAAAAGTAAAAAGTTACTATTCACCAAAAATTATTTTCAACTCATTGAACCACATTTTAGTCTTTGATATTAACCGTGTGTCTCGGATTTTCGAAATTCCATTCACAGAAGCGGTAAAATTAAGTTTTATGAAAAATTCAGTTTTTTAACTACCACTTAGTGGTTTCACTATTCATCAAAAATTGAAAGTTTTCAGAAAAATACCAAAATTTCACCCTAGGCTAATTTCGATATTCTGAATCCAAAAATGAAGTCCATTTTGAAAAATAAAATTTATAAAATTTCAAAAAGTGGTTATTACTATTCATAACGGCTAGTTTTAATAATATTTTAATAGCATATTGTTGTTTAGTGAAACTCGGTATTGCGTACGACACAAGCTATCGAGGAAGGTCGCGATTTCGTGTAAAGAAAGCCAAGAAAGTATTGTGTAGAAAAATATTCCTTTGATGATTTATATAACCTAAAAGTCTCGGGTGTTACATTCTACCACCCTTAAAATGAATTTCGCCCTCGAAATTCGTCACTTTGTAACAAACAGATGAGGATACCTCTCCCTCATCATATCCTCAAGCTCCCATGTAGCTTCTTCTAATTGGTGGTTCCTCCATAAAACTTTCACCAATCGAGTGGTCTTGTTTCGTAGGACTTTTTCGCTACGATCCAGAATCTCTATCGGTTGTTCTTCATAAGAAAGATCTTGCTCCAGCGGTACAACTTCTGAGCTGAGTACATGTGAAGGATCAGGTATGTACTTTCTCAGGAGAGATACATGGAACACATCGTGAACTTGAGATAGATTCGGTGGAAGCGCCAATTGGTAAGCTACCTTCCCAACATGATCCAGTATTTCGAAAGGACCGATATATCTAGGGCTCAACTTCCCCTTCTTTCCAAATCTCATAACCCTCTTCCAGGGAGATATTCGTAAGAACACTTTATTACCCAATTCAAACTCTAGGTCTTTTCTTCGGTTGTCGGCATAACTTTTCTGTCGACTCAGAGCTGCTCTTATGTGTTTTTGAATAGATCTGACCTTTTCTGCCATTTCATCAACGAGATCAGGTCCTAATAGCTTTCTTTCCCCAACTTCATCCCAGCAAGTTGGAGTCCTGCATTTCCTTCCATAGAGAGCTTCATAAGGAGCCATCTGAATACTGGAGTGAAAGCTATTATTATAAGAAAATTCCACCAAAGGTAGGTGTTGATCCCAACCACCTTTGAAATCCATAGAGCAAGATCTCAACATATCTTCTAGGGTTTGAATTGTTCTCTCAGACTGACCGTCTGTCTGAGGATGATAAGCAGTGCTCAAACTCAACTCTGTATCCAGAGTATGCTGAAGACTTCGCCAGAACTTCGAGGTAAATCTCGGATCCCGATCAGATGTAATAGAAAGTGGCACTCCATGCAATCTTACCACTTCCTTTACATATATCCTGGCAAGCTGATCCAGAGAGAAATCCTCTCTAATAGCAATGAAGTGTGCAGACTTTGTAAGACGATCAACTATGACCCAGATAGCATTATTGTCTTTGGATGTTTTAGGAAGTCCTGTGACAAAGTCCATGGTGATGTTTTCCCATTTCCATTCAGGTATGGGTAATGGTTGTAACATCCCCTTAGACTTCTGTCTCTCAGCTTTAACTTGATGAAAAACCAAGCATCGAGAGACATATTCAGCAACATCTCTTTTCATTCCATCCGACCAGAAGTACTCTTTCAGGTCCCTATACATCTTCGTGCTTCCAGGATGAATAGAGAATGAAGAACTATGAGCCTCATCCAGCAGCTCCTTCTTTAATTCGGGTATGGGAGGAACACAAACCCGATTCCTGAACTTTATTATCCCATCACAATCAAGGTTGAACTCAGGAATATTTCTCACCTTCTTTTGTAACTCGACATCTTCTTTCTGTGCCTCTTTAATCTTAACATGTATAAAGGGTTGGACATTCATTTGAGAAAGATAAGATTTTTCCCCTTTTATTATAATTCCAAGATCCATCCTTTGTAAATCCATAAATATTGGATCTTTTGTGATCCTCATCATGGATAAACTAGCATGGTCTTGTCGACTTAATGCATCTCCCACCTTGTTTTCTTTTCCAGGGTGGTAATGGATTGAGCAGTCATAATCCTTAATCAGCTCCAACCATCTTCTTTGACGCATATTCAGCTCCTTTTGTGTGAAAATATACTTTAAACTTTTATGATCAGTATAAATATCACACCTTTCACCATAAAGGTAATGCCTCCAAATCTTTAATGCAAAGATTACCGCAGCTAACTCCAAATCATGTGTTGGGTAATTTTGCTCATGGATTTTCAACTGTCGTGAGGCATAAGCTATCACCATATCATTTTGCATAAGAACACACCCCAATACCTTCTTGGATGCATCACTGTAGATCACAAACCTTTCTCCACTACAGGGCAGTGTGAGCACAGGTGCACTGGATAACCTTCTTTTCAACTCCTTGAAATTCTCTTCACATTCCTCCATCCAAACAAACTTAACTCCTTTCCAAGTCAACTTGGTGAGTGGATTAGATAATCGTGAAAAATCTTTCACAAAACGTCGATAATATCCTGCCAAACCAAGAAAACTTTAGATCTCAGTTACTGTTGTTGGTCTCAACCATCTTTCGATAACCTCTATTTTTGCTGGATCCACAGATATCCCCTCTTTTGAGATTATGTGACCCAAAAATGCAACTTTTTGAAGCCAAAATTCACACTTGGTAAATTTGGCATAAAGCTTCTCCTTTCTCAGGGTCTTCAATATAATTCTCAAGTGATCTTCATGTTCTTCCTTGCTCTTTGAATAGACAAGAATATCGTCTATAAAGACTACCACAAATTGATCAAGATAGTCTCTAAAGACTCTATTCATTAGACCCATGAAGATAGCAGGGGCATTAGTAAGACCAAATGGCATCACTATAAATTCATAATGTCCATACCTTGTACGGAAAGCCTTCTTTGGTATATCCTCCCTTTTGACCCTTAATTGATGATACCCTGAACGAAGATCAATCTTGGGAAAGTATTGAGCTCCGCGTAGTTGGTCAAATAAGTCATCAATGCGTGGGAGAGGATATTTGTTCTTGATAGTGATCTTGTTAAGTTCTCAATAATCAATGCAGAGTCTCATTGATCCATATTTCTTCTTAACAAATAGAACAGGTGCTCCCCAAGGTGACGCACTAGGGCGTATGAATCCCTTATCAAGATTCTCTTGGAGTTTCTTCTTCAATTCCTGCAACTCAGTTGGGGCCATTCTATAAGGTGTCTTTGAAATAGGCAAAGCACCCGACACTACTAGAAAAACAGGTATTTGCGACGGGTCATTTGCGACGGGATCCCGTCGCAAATGGCTTTTTGCGATGGGGGCCCGTCGCAAATGGCCCGTTTCTGAAAACGGCGTCGCAACAACACTTATTTGCGACGGGCCCGTCGCTAAAGCCTTTTTTTGCGACGATTATTTTCCCCGTTGCAAATAGTACTCCATATATTTGTAAAAAACTTTTAAAATAGTATTTGCGACGGGGCCCGTCGCAAAAACTATTTTTTAAAAAAAATAAAAAACTATTAATAAATTATTTTAATGCATATAATAATACTAGTATTTGCGACGGGCATAGTATCCCATCGCAAATACTATAAAAAAAATAAAAAAAAATAAATTATTAATAAATTATTTTAATTAATATAATAATAGAATTATAATTCACAAATAAAAATAATAAATTATTTTAATTAATATAATAATAATAAAATTATAATTCAAAAATAAAAAATAATAGAATATTAATAAATGATTTAATTAATATAATAATATTAGAATTATAATTCATAAATAAAAAAAAATATTAATAAGTTATTTTAATTAATATAAAAATAATAGAATTATTTTACATTCAAATATTAAAATAATTCAAGTATTACAAAAAATATAATTAAATTATAATATTATAAAATTTTAATATATATATATATTTTAATATTATTATTCATATTAATATTGTTATTTAAAAATATAATATTATTAATATTTTATAATGAGACAAAAACTAAGAATAGAAAAAAAAAATTTGATTTCCCAAATTTTATAACATAAATACAAACTCTAATCTGAAGGAGGGGGGGAGGTGGGGGATCTGCAGATGGTGGTGGAGGAAACTCCATCCCTAAAGCATGAGTGAGTCGGCGCATGTACTCCATCTGCTCCTGATGCTGCAGCTGCCACCGACTCGTCTGCTCCTCGTACAACTGCTGCTGGCGTCGACGCTCCTCCTCAAGCTGCTGACGCATTTGCTCCTGCTCCTGTTGGAGACTCTCTATCTGTGCAGTCTGAGATCGCAACTGATCCTCATACTGTGTAGTAGAAGAAGATGCACGAGCTCCTCTCGAGCTGGACGCCGACATCGCAGCACTGCCATAATAATCTCCGGGAGTCAGTCGAGAGCCGATACCAACTACCCGGCCCTTCTCGAAGGCATACTGGGTGGCCTGCATCCATGCCGCCTCATCAAACTGATGGACAGTGGTCTGATCTGATGACTCGGCCTGACTCTCAGGCCGGGCCTGTGATGCTGTGGCCTCATATGACTCCTATAGTTGCAATTTAAAATTAAAATTGTGAATATATTATATGCAGTTAATTTTAAACTTGAAAACAAATAATACTGACCACGATGTGATGCTGACGATCACCTCTGAGCTCCCCAGTAGTAGGATCACTATACATCTTCTGATATACGTCGTACTCTGTAATATCGGGGTGCTCGACAGCCTATAAGAATAAAAAATAAACTGTTAATATTTATAGTTATATAAAATATTTATAAATAATGTACGTACCAGATGCTGTCTATGAGTACTGAAAGAACGACTCCCAGCTCGATGAGTCACCTCCTGTCTCCCCCGATTCTGCCTCCCCACCGATGATCTCCTCTGAAAGGCACCACTCAACCAGTGCGCACATAATCCATCCCATACATGGGATGAAATATACTCTGGTCGGTGTGCTCTACATGACTCCTCAAAATATAACACTCCTGCTTTCTTTATTGAAGCTTTTCTTAAATTGTGCAAAAACTGACGAAGGCGATCACGCATGGCCACCTCCCATGCCTCGTGGACGGCGTCACGCAAGGTATCCTCGATCGGATACCATAAACCCTACAAATAAATCAAAATATCAAGTTAGAAATGAAATAATTTTCAAAATAAAAATTATTTATTTACATACGTACCAACCAATGGCCGAACATGGCCTACTGCACATCAATGGGAATCTGCTCCCATGTGGTCCACGGCTGAGAGAAATAGTTGCGCAAAATAGCACTGCCCTGTCCGACTGCTATATGTGGAAAACTGAAAAAATAATAAACATTTATTATGTGAATAGATTAACGAAATCTTAGTCAAATCCACAGGTTATCACACAGGTTATCACACCTCCGTGTGCGTGGATCAAACCCAAGACGTGGACGTCGCTCGGGGACAGGGTCAGGAATCATCAATCGTGCAAGACCGCGCCCCCTCCGCGTACTCCCTGGAGCGCCTGCAGGCTGAGGGTCATCTGTCAGCAACGCATCCGCATCGAAAGTCAGGTCAGCATCCGCCAACTCACGAAATGTGGCGTCGTCCATCTGAAATAGAAAATGTTAATGTTAGCAAATAATTGATAATTACTATTATATATACATATATACATATTATGATTGTATATAAATACCATGAAATGCTATCAGTTTTCATCTTCATCATCATCTTCATATATGTCAATGTCATCTTCATATTCCTCCTCAACATCATTGATATCCATTCGAGTTACAGTTGCTTCATCTCTTACCATTTCAAATTCATATGTGACATCATTAACATCATCGTCATCACCGACTCTTAAATGTGGGGTGTCGTCATCGATACTCATGTCTCTTTGTAAAAAAGATTGATTTTGAGTACTCTCTTGAAAAACTTCAATTCTTTGCACATCAGTGAAAGCACATTCACTTTGACTAAACTGATTGTCTCGAATTTTGATTTTTATATACTCCACCAATCAGTCAAGTCTCTTGATGTTGCACAGTACTTTTCATAATAAACTTGATATGCCTGTTGAGCCAATAAGAATGGTTCATTTACTGTGAGAACACTTTTACATTTAATATCGATGATTCCATGAATCGGATGAACACACACGCCTCTCTCTGTATCCAACCACCGACATTTGAACATGGTTATGTAATGTTTTCCAAGATAACAGAGTTCAATGATTTAATCAAGTATGCCATAAAAGTCAACTTCATTTTCTCGATGATGAGATCCTCTCAAGCTAACTCCATTGTTCATTGTTTTTTTAGATTCCCCATATGCATGTGTGTGGAATCTAAATCCATTCACCACATATGCATTATAAGTTTTAACAAGTTTGGAAGGTGGGTTACTCAATACACACAGCTGTTTGGTAAGTATTGTTAATTATTGGTAAATATTGGTAACTATTGGTAATTATTGGTAACTATTGGTAATTATTGGTAATTATTACTAATTATTGCTAATTATTACTAATTATTGGTAATTATTACTAATTATTGGTAATTATTACTAATTATTGGTAATTATTACTAATTATTGGTAATTATTACTAATTATTGGTAATTATTACTAATTATTGGTAATTATTACTAATTATTGGTAATTATTACTAATTATTGGTAATTATTGGTAATTATTGGTAAGTATTGTTAATTATTACTAATTATTGGTAATTATTACTAATTATTACTAATTATTGGTAATTATTACTAATTATTACTAATTATTGGTAATTATTACTAATTATTGGTAATTATTACTAATTATTGGTAATTAATACTAATTATTGGTAATTAATATTAATTATTGGTAATTATTACTAATTATTGTTAATTATTAATAATTATTGGTAATTATTACTAATTATTGGTAATTATTACTAATTATTGGTAATTATTACTAATTATTGGTAATTAATACTAATTATTGGTAAAAAAATACTAATTATTGGTAATAAATACTAATTATTGGTAATTAATACTAATTATTGGTAATTATTGGTAATTATTGTTAATTATTGGTAATTATTACTAATTATTGGTAATTATTGCTAATTATTGCTAATTATTACTAATTATTGGTAATTATTACTAATTATTGGTAATTATTACTAATTATTGGTAATTAATACTAATTATTGGTAATTAATACTAATTATTACTAATTATTGTTAATTATTACTAATTATTAATAATTATTGGTAATTATTGTTAATTATTACTAATTATTGGTAATTATTACTAATTATTGGTAATTATTACGAATTATTGGTAATTATTAGTAATTATTACTAATTATTACTAATTATTACTAATTATTGGTAATTATTACTAATTATTGGTAATTATTACTAATTATTGGTAATTATTCCTAATTATTGGTAATTATTACTAATTATTGGTAATTATTACTAATTATTACTAATTATTGGTAATTATTACTAATTATTGGTAATTAATACTAATTATTGGTAATTAATACTAATTATTGGTAATTAATACTAATTATTGGTAATTAATACTAATTATTACTAATTATTGGTAATTATTGATAATTATTACTACTTATTGGTAATTATTGATAATTATTACTACTTATTGGTAATTATTACTAATTATTGGTAATTATTACTAATTATTGGTAATTATTACTAATTATTGGTAATTATTACTAATTATTGGTAATTATTACTAATTATTGGTAATTATTACTAATTATTGGTAATTATTACTAATTATTCCTAATTATTGATAATTATTGGTAATTGTTCCTAATTATTGGTAATTATTACTAATTATTGGTAATTAATACTAATTATTGGTAATAAATACTAATAATTGGTAATAAATACTAATTATTGGTAATTAATACTAATTATTGGTAATTATTGGTAATTATTGTTTATTATTGGTAATTATTACTAATTATTGGTAATTATTGCTAATTATTACTAATTATTACTAATTATTGGTAATTATTACCAATTATTGGTAATTATTACTAATTATTGGTAATTAATACTAATTATTGGTAATTAATACAAATTATTACTAATTATTACTAATTATTACTAATTATTACTAATTATTGGTAATTATTGTTAATTATTACTAATTATTGGTAATTATTACTAATTATTGGTAATTATTACTAATTATTGGTAATTATTACTAATTATTGTTAATTATTATTAATTATTACTAATTATTAATAATTATTACTAATTATTGGTAATTATTATTAATTATTACAAATTATTACTAATTATTGGTAATTATTATTAATTATTACCAATTATTGGTAATTATTGATAATTATTACTAATCATTGGTAATTATTGGTAATTATTGGTAATTATTGGTAAATATTGGTAAATATTGATAATTATTGGTAAATATTGGTAAATATTGGTAAATATTGGTAATTATTGGTAATTATTACTAATTATTGGTAATTATTACTAATTATTGGTAATTAATACTAATTATTACTAATTATTACTAATTATTGGTAATTATTCCTAATTATTACTAATTATTACTAATTATTACTAATTATTACTAATTATTGGTAATTATTACTAATTATTACTAATTATTACTAATTATTGGTAATTATTGGTAATTATTGGTAAATATTGGCAAATATTTGTAATTATTGGTAAATATTGGTAAATATTGGTAATTATTTGTAATTATTACTAATTATTGGTAATTATTACTAATTATTGGTAATTATTTCTAATTATTGGTAATTATTACTAATTATTGGTAATTATTACTAATTATTGGGAATTATTACTAATTATTGGTAATTATTACTAATTATTGGTAATTATTACTAATTATTGGTAATTAATACTAATTATTGGTAATTAATACTAATTATTGGTAATTAATACTAATTATTGGTAATAAATACTAATTATTACTAATTATTGGTAATTATTGATAATTATTACTACTTATTGGTAATTATTACTAATTATTGGTAATTATTACTAATTATTGGTAATTATTACTAATTATTGATAATTATTACTAATTATTGGTAATTATTACTAATTATTGGTAATTATTACGAATTATTCCTAATTATTGACAATTATTGGTAATTGTTCCAAATTATTAGTAATTAAATGAATAATTACTAATAATTAGGAATAATTACCAATAATTACAAATAATAACATTATTAGTATACTTTATTATTAATATTAAAATAATATAATTTTCTAATTTATATACAATTCTACTTTCATCTGTGCGTTTTCTATCTCCACATACAAATAATACATGTGAAGACAGCAAACACACAGATGAAAAGAGAATTGTATATATATAAAAAATTATATTATTTTAATATTAATAATAAAATATACTAATAATGTAATAATGTTATTATTCCTAATTATTGGTATTTATTATTAATTATTAATATTTATTCTTAATTATTAAAAATTATTACTAATTATTCCTAATTACCATTAACTATGAACAATACTAATAATTTAAATTTATTAAGTAACAAAACAATGTAAACATAATTAAATTACAACTAATTAAGAATAATTGAAACTAATAAAAAATTAAAAATAAATATTAAATTAAAATAAACATAAATACCTTGAAAATTGATCTGCTCTGATCGTTCTTCAAATCTTTAATATCAACTCCGGAGAAAAAAATTAAACTGGAGAAAAAATTAACTTTAGAAATACAACTTTGAGAGAAGAAGAAGATGGAGTTTGATAATGATTTGAAAAAAACGGATGAGGGTATTTATAGGTTAGATTATTTGCGACGGGATTCCCGTCGCAAATAGTCTTATTTGCGACGGTACCCGTCGCACATACCTTAGCCAACATTTATTACGGTCAACGGTTAAATAGTTATTTGCGACGGGACCCGTCGCAAATAACCACCTGCCGACATACTATTTGCGACGGGGGAATATTCCCGTCGCAAATACCTTTTACCGCCGCCGGTTATTTGCGACGAGAATATTCCCCTGTGGCAAATAGTTTTCCCGCGATTTGGCGCGCAACGCGCGCCAGTTCTTTTGCGACGGGGAAAGCAATCCCGTCGCAAAAGCCTACTTATTTGCGACGGGTAAATACCCCCGTCGCAAATACCCATTTTTCCCGTAGTGCGATACGAGTTCTTTTGAGAACTCAACTTCACGATTTGGTGGAAGTCCCGGTAATTCCTCCGGAAAGACATCATCAAACTCCCGTACAATGGGCATATTCTTAATCGTGAGTTTCTCACCAACCATTTGAGATAAATAACCTTCATTTAGTGGAATCAAAACCCATAAAATTGAAGAAATTTCCATTGGAAGGTTATGTTCATCCTTGCATTGATAGACGATCTTAGATTGATCTGGAATATGAAATGTGACTTCCCTTCTTTGGCAATTGATATGAGCTCCATATAAAGAAAGCCAATCCATGCCAAGAATCACATCAAATTCCACTATACGAAGGATCACAAGATTTGCAGGAAGCACTTTCCCACAAACTTCGATTGGAGAAGAATTATAAACTTTTGATGCGACTGTTGTGCCATTAGGTGTTGTCACGGCTAACTCAACATCTAATTGTTGAGGTAATACGGTGATACCCTTAGAAAATTCTTCAGAAATAAAAGAGTGGGTGGATCTAGAATCAAATAAAACATTTTCTACTTTAGAGTGGATGGTAAGTGTACCTTTCACCACATCGTTATCGTACTCCACATCGCTGATAGAAATTGCATGTGACTTTCCTTTGTTTTTAGCCTTAAGAGTTTGTTGACGTCGACCATCATCATCAACCCTTGGATTAGGGCATTTGTTGGCATAATGACCCATCTCCTTGCACTTAAAACATTGAAGTGTAGTAGGTTCATTCTGTGTATCCCTTCCTTTGTTTGCATCATTAGACATCTTCTTCCCATCATCGTGGCATTCAAATGCCCGATGACCTTCCTTTCCACATTTGAAACATTTACTTGTCCCTTTAAGACAACTCCCTCCATGTTTCTTTCCACACTTTGAGCATAAGGGAAATCTCATCTTCTTTTCAGTGTGCTCTTTAGATTTTCCTTTGAATTCCATTTTCCTTTTCATATCAAACCCATATGACTGATGGGTTACTCCAATCTCCATCTCGACTTTGAGAGCACATCGAATGATTTCCTCGTAGCTATTGAAGTCCCTTATGGCTAACGCCCTTCGAAGACTTGGTTTTAAGCCACTAAAGAACTGATTGATCTTACTCTCAGGTTGGATAATAATACCAGAAGCGTACCTTGCAAGTCTTTAAAATTTGCTTCATAGGTACCAACAGATTCATCATCCTTTTTCTTCAGTTCAAGAAACTCTTTATCCATCTTTGTTCGGAGAATACGAGGGAAGTACTTATTGAAAAATACGTTCTTGAACTCGTCCCATTCCATGGACTCAATTTCATCTCTTTGCCTCGTATTCTTAATAAGATTCCACCATTGATCAGCATCTCCTTCCAAACGATACACTGCTAGGATGACTTTATCATGTTCAGAACATTGAAGAACAGAAAATATCTTTTCAGTAGTACTAATCCATTGTTCAGAAACTAATGGATCAGTAGACCCGCTGAAAGAAGGTGGACGCTGCCTCATGAAGGATTCAACAGAATGTTGCTCCTTCCTTTGCTCGTTTGGAAGTACTACATGATTCATATCTTGAGAAAGTTGTGTGAGCATGGCTACAAGATTTTTCATTCCATCTCCCATAACGTTTGGTTTCTCAGGGGGACAATCATTACATTGCCCGTCGCATTCCGCATTAACACGATTCCTTCGGGTTCCATCCATTGACTAAAACCAAGAAGAATAGTGTGAGCAACACTAATTATAATAGGAAAACCACATAATCAAGAATAAAATTTTCACGCTTAAGGTCTTATCCTAGGTTATTCATGGCCATTTCTAAAACACTAAGATTATATTCTATGCTTAGACTTATCCTTAGGGTTCTTACTAAGGATTTCACATCCTAGTTTCCAAAGGTTGACTATACCTTTCCTCTGATACCAACTATAACAACCCATACTTTACATACATTGTTAATACTTCAAAATTGAAGCACACTTATTACAACATATGACAAAACCACAAAGGACCGTATAGGTATAGTGTCTTTAGAAACTGGGAAACATAAACAACTGGTTCATAAATCTTCTACAGTGTCTCCCATTTATTTCATCATATCTAGGGTCCCTTTTAGAATATTCTACTTAATATCCATCTTCCTGACCTGGGGAAAAGAAAACATACAAAAAAGGGTGAGCTCAAATGCTCACCAAGGGAAAATAAAGGAAATAAGAATCATATCATATCTTCTTGAAAATCATAACCTGCAAAAGAGATCATAATATCTTAACATGGAATAAATCATAGAAGTGAAAATGAGATCCCCATAATCATAACATAAAACTTGAAACATTGTGGCATGCACACATAATCAGGGAAAATCATTTCTTGTTAGTCATGACTCATTGCCAAGACTATCTTAGCGGACAAAGTCCATTTCTGAACCGAGTTCACTCCTCATTTCAGTCCTGTATCACTGAACCGAAATAACCTTCCGTTCCAGCCATGTCTATCTCATGAGATATAAATCTTTACCCAATGCATTGGAGGGAGATATAGGTCCCACCCATCTTATAATGAATCCTTTCTTATGTGTGCCACATAAACGTAAATCATACATCATCGCATAACACATGTAACAAAATTGGGATTCTTGAAACATCATGACATCATAAAACAAATCATATAAGGTAAATGACTTCATAAAAATAATTCCCTCACAACATAATCAAATCAATGTAATAATAGGGATAAAAACAGAACCCTATATTATCTTAGATGGAAAATAATTTTGATAAAACATTTGAACACCATTCTTGAGGAAAATATCCTTTCTACTTCAAAAACACTTTTCCTTTCTTAACATGTCGTACAATTATAAACTAAAAGAAGTTGATTAAAAATAAACTTGGAAACTTGTAAAGGAAGCTTCTTGGAAATAATGTTTTAAAAATCCATTCATGTCGTATAAGTTAAAAAAAACATTCTTCGTACTTTTGTCGGAAAAGTCAAAAAGTACCTCGTATGAAAAAACGACAAAAGATTCCTTTCATATCTTTTAATAAAAACTGACCGAAGGGTAAAATTGGATTTAAACTATTTTAAGTGGATGTAAATAATATTTGATATTCAGGAAACATGGATGTGGATGATAAAATACACCCCAGTAAATACTAAAGTATAAACAATCTCGGATAAAAATGAGATTGTGATATTTCCCTTACCTTAGGTCCGACTTGCTATGTAAGTGTCCGAACCTCCTGTATAATGATTTAAATAATGTTATTGACTTATTCCAGAATCATACTTATTTTTATGATTTCATATATGGTCATATTCTTAGCTTCTCAGTAGTAATATTTCATTGCTACTTGTTATTCGGGTGTTTATAACTTTTTGTTCTTATGCGTGTTTTGACGAATAAATTCTTATTATTATCTTTAGGTTATAGATACCTAATTTCCAGAATGGTATTAGTGTAATATATATCATATTCATTCATTCAATTCATTTATATAATCATTATGAAATGAAGATCATGTAGAACGAGTCACATCACATCGTGGAGACGGTATTCTGTACGTACGCACGAGTGATGATATCGTTCCTATGATCGTGGAATTGTATTGGAGTATATTTATACTATTTTAGAATCAATATCACTTTATAATATTCATATATAGTCATTATATACACCATTATACCCATCCAAGTAAGGTGGTGGTGGAAAATAGATTACACCACGGCGTGGAGACGGTATTCCGTACGTACGCACGCGCGGTGATTTATTTTTCCGTAGGATGGATAGATGGTGAAATAGGGTTGTTTCATACTTATAATAACATATTAGTATATGAGTGATACTGACGTTATTACTTCATAATGAAACAACCTAAGAAGAAGAAGTGGAAGAAGAAATAAAGATGAAAGAATCGGTAATGGGCTTTACCTCTTCTTTGAAGTGCTTCTTTGAGACCTCCTTTTAGGGCACTAAAATGGGTATTTGAAGAAGACCAGAACCTATAGGATGTCTCTAGGGAAGTGGAGAGGAGAAAGTGGCAGGGGTTGGCCGAGCTTGAAGGCTCAATGTGGTGTGAGGAGGATGGGGAGGAGGTGCCCTTTTATAAGGGAGGAGAGGGGCACCTTAGGAATATCTCAAAATATTATTTTATATTAAAGTCAAAATCGGTTTATAATGGTTCCAAAGGGTATTATTTAGAAGGTAAAGTGGGGATGGGTCGCAATCCTATCAACCAAAAGGATTTAGACAAGTCTAGGTTATTATTTTAACCTTATCAATTAGATTTAACTCTAAGTTAAATAATTTATCTTTTACCGTGTCTTTTTGTTTTCTTACACTATATGGTTAATACACTTACTATAACATGCCAAACGAACCCCAAGTTGTTTATTATTATTATATATATCCTTATCTAAGTCATTTGGACAAACCTTAGATTTTTAAGAATGAAATAACTATTAATAATATAATATTTGATTTAAAAACTATTTTGTGTCAATTTTGACACTATTTGATATATGATTTTTGTGAAAGTCATAACAGAATTATATGTTCGAACCAAGTTTATTAAATCAACACTAATATATCATAGTAACCTATAAAATTAGTGGAATTCATAAAAAGTCTCAAATTACATTTATTTGGGTATTTATAACATCAATTATGTTAACATTTCCTTAAAAGGGTAATTACTGCATCGTCGTTGTGTCATAAATAAATTAATTTATTTAAAGTCTAAAAATTATAAATAAAATAGAATTATGTAGGAAATCTTTTTATCTTTCTAATGAATATTTATAATTGAATTTATCTTATGTATAAACCCATATTAAAAATGTTTTATTTATTAAACTTTTATTTTAATTATTTTAACTATTCATTAAATAAAATAATATTAAATGTCATAATCTAATCCAAGTGGACCCAAATGGTCATATTATATTCATAAGGTTGTTTTTGGTCGAATTACACTTATCCAATAGAATTAGGACATGTGTTAGGGTAATAGTAATATCATATTTACCCTTAGTTACCCTATTTACTATTAACCGCGTTTAAAAAAAAGTAAAAAGTTACTATTCACCAAAAATTATTTTCAACTCATTGAACCACATTTTAGTCCTTGATATTAACCGTGTCTCTCGGATTTTCTAAATTCCATTCACAGAAGCGGTAAAATTAAGTTTTATGAAAAATTCAGTTTTTTAACTTCCACTTAGTGGTTTCACTATTCATCAAAAATTGAAAGTTTTCAGAAAAATACCAAAATTTCACCCTAGGCTAATTTCGATATTCTGAATCCAAAAATGAAGTCTATTTTGAAAAATAAAATTTATAAAATTTCAAAAAGTGGTTATTACTATTCATAACGGCTTGTTTTAATAATATTTTAATGGCATATCGTTGTTTAGTGAAACTCGGTATTGCGTACGACGCAAGCTATCGAGGAAGGTCGCGATGTCGTGTAAAGCAAGCCAAGCAAGTATTGTGCAGAAAAAGATTTCTTTGATGATTTATATAACATAAAAGTCTCGGGTGTTACATATATACTACTGCTGGGAACTAGAAATTCATAACATATACTATACAAAGGGTTAGGCTAGTCAACTTGTGAGTAATCAGATACACCCTCCTATGCATGAGTCCACCCTATACTGCTTGGGTCTCCTTTTTACTGATAAAGTAAAACCTCATTCTATTTCTACGGACACAACAAACCCTTCTCCTAAAATAGTCAATCTAGACATGGACTTGAGATAATCTATTCATACAAATAATGATGTTATAAGGCATCGATGTCACCACCAAGAGGTTCTAACTAAAACTATCACCTCCAAGGGTAATGTTACATTTTCTTCATAGATGTGTGATCATCAAGTCTCCTCCAGTAGTTATATAAAAGTGCGAGGGTTGAGTAAATGGTTCAATAAGAATATAAATGTCTCTTATAAGATATCTAGTGAGAAAGGTATTACCATAACCTATGTTTATCAATACAAAGGGTAAAGGAGAAAAGGCACAGATCATACATTGAATCATTCTTAGAGCCCCTGGGTCATATGCCTCAACCGCATGCAGCAGTCCCCGCCCTTATCCGGAAGCTTCCTGAGCCTGGAATGGACCTCTTGGTGGTAGTGGTGGTAACAAGTAGAAACATAGACCACCTCTTTCTATTCTCCCAGCTCCTTTACCACATCTGTTTCCCTATGGATCTACATGCTCCTATTGCTATCTCTTCCTCAGTTTTCCTTCAACTCTCTCCCTATTAGAACTATGGTGGGTTGGAAAATATTGAGTGAGAGGTCCCATACCATCACATGAGTAGAAAATAATCTACTTATAGTGACTGGACCCAAACAGTGAGCTTTTAACTTTATATCCCATGTCATGGAGCCTCTTCCTGAAACCTCTCATGCTTCAAGGTCCCTAAGACTGATGTTGGCTCCCTACTTTAGAGGTATCTTCATCTTCATGTCCAATGCTGATTTTCATTGGCTGTATCCACTCAGCCAAGAATCTTTCAACCACCTAATCACACTCAAGCACCCCAACATATGTCAGAATACACTGAAGTATAATGATAGCTCAGATGCATCTATGCATACCTCTCTTGAAGGCCCAAGCCCGGAAATAATGATCACTAACTGTATCCATCGAGTAATTAGAAAGGTTAGTAAACCTCGATGAATAACCAGGAACTGTCATGATACCCTACTAGAGCTATAGAAACTATTGTATACGCACAACTCTTTACATAACTAGTGAGAGCTCCTCTCTAAAAGCGTTCTCAAACTCTATCCACGAAAGTGTCATCTCCTTGTGAGTTTTGGTGTCCAAACTCCCCCATATCCTTCCTAAACCCTGTAGAAGGCTCTCCACTAGGACCCCCATCTAATCCACTAGTGTCCTGACTAGACATAAAACTCGAGTAACCACCTCAAGTAACTCCTCAACGACATGAGGTTCAGGCTCGCCTCAGAACCTGACTGTTCTTTATATATGAAACTCGTGAAGTGTGATCAACTTACACTCCACATATTCTTGTACTGAAGGTACCACATGCTACACCATAGGTTGCGGTATGTATGGTGCACCACTTAGAGAAAACATATGGGGAACTGGTCCCTAAATCGAAGCCATGTCCCTGAGGTGGTCATCCTCATGATCAAGCTGCTGAATCAAAGATGGTATGCATCACAGATGCATCTTGTAAGAAAACCAGATGTACCATGATCAATGAGTATATCTAGATAGCTGACTCAAGAAGGATTTTGAAACAACATCCCATTATTATATGATTCATGTAGCATAATTTTCCCTACAACCAGTATTCCCATGTACTTAGTGGAAAAGAAGGTTATCAAAGGGGTTCGACCCCCAAAGGAGTCGTTCTGAATCATTTTTCACAAGAGCCTCAGCCCAGTTGGTGAGGAATCACTAAGTGCATCCAAGAAACCCGAGATCAAATCCGGGTTGAGGCATATTTCCGATTATTGTAGAAGTACTGTAGAAGGAACTGTTCAGTACTATAGCATTTGAAACTATTCATCCATTTGGGCCTTCGGGCCACCAGTTTGGTCCTCAAGTCCTGCAAGGCTTTCGAGCCACCCAAGGCCTTCAGGCCAGTTTATTCTCAAGGACTTCGGGCAACCTTAATTCCATAGGGCCACCCTAAGGGCTTTGAGACACATGAATTCAGGCCCTAGAAACACTACAAAAAAGGAGCAGCCCTAGAAGAGGATTCAGAGTAGGTTCACTCACTAGAGCAGAGCCAAATGGATTGTCAGAACGAGAGGGTATGTCTATGCCATCGGTACCAGCCTGTGCTTGCATGGGAAGCCTAGCCAGATGGTCATGAAAAGGTAGATATCTACTATCAGGATGCAGATGCTGGGGAGGGGCAATTTCTTGTAGATAGTCTGGTTGAATTCCCTAAGACCTTCGGGCCATGTTATCTACTAAGCCTATGGGCCATGTAATCTATGAGCCTACAGGCCTTGTAAGGGTTCCCCCTCACCCCTTGAAAGGGGGGTTTATCAAAAATCAATAAAAATGAAGGCCTTCGGCCCATTAAATCCATGTCAAATCCTGGTGTATGGATACATTGGCCTCCACATCTACACTAGGGTACCATGCCTAAAATATGAACAATAAACACGTAACACTATTTCCCTAAAAAATATCTCAGACTCTCGGTCATAATGTAGAACTGACCACCTATGATACCACTCTGTACTGACCCATTCCAAAGGGTCCATGCCATGACTATCCTAATCCCACTTCCAATAGGACAGAGGCTGGTGACTAGCACAGAGTACGCATATCACACAAATGGAAGGCATTATCCTCAAGTATCTGTATGCACACACACATCATTAAGCCACCAATTTTAAAATTTAAAAACACTAAGTAACCAATGCATGAAAATCACTATATCCTAGAAGAACGAGTACAATAGTGAAATTATTGGAAAGTAAAATGGGCCAAAATACTATCCCACAAAAAGTGACTATAATACCCAATTTTAAAACTATAAACAAAGGTACTAGGACTACTGTCTGAAGCCATATGAACCCCTCAGTTTATCTAATCTCACAAAGCTCCGTCTAGTCCTGGTACGACCTAGACTTTGTCAAAAGGTTTCTAATCTACACAATACATAGAAGGTGTGGGAAAATACCTTGCTGGGGTGAGTATAAAAATACTGATTAGGACACCCTGAAACCACAATGAAATACAAAAAGGAATGGTACAGTCAGCTTTACACAAGTATATGTCTACAGAACATATAAAAAGAATATCCAGATATACTCAATCCATACCACAAAGTCTAGGGTAAGTCATAATGAATGCATACCAATGATAAGAATTCAGATAAATGATTCCATGAAGCTATTATCTGAGATAACACACTACATAGTATGATAGAACTAATGACGTCCTTTCGAGAAGCACTATTAACTGGAATCCATCATGAGAGAGAGATACACTAAAAGATCTGAAGAGAGGGATACAATACATAGACTATGATCAAAGTCAGTGCCATGGGGTTTACCAACAACTCCATCAATATTAACCTTCTATGTAAATGATCGATGTATGGTAGTATTGGTCTCATCAATACCAAGGACTCTATCTTGGGCATGAAGATGAATAGAGGATCCTGCACCGGGACTCTTGAAGGATTCCAACAACTCTATCGAGGAAGTCCTGATGAATGGATCATACTTCTATGAATATAAAATGATACCAACCAACCTTAAGGGAAGTAATAATGGGAAAAAAACCTTAAAAAAACCAATCCATGATATGGTGGACAAGTGGCTCAAGCCATGTAGAAAGGGGGCACACTACGTATAGTAGGGTCACATGCCTTGTCCCTTGACCCCAGGTGCTACCCGTGTATAATGGACCATGTCATCAGAACATTTTATGTATAAAATGGGTACACACTGTGTAGAAGTAGTCACAAACCATGTCATATCATCAAGTGCATGCTTTTGTACTTCGACTATGCTCCTGTACATAGTGTCAACTCGTGTCTGCTTGCCCATATACCATTACACAGGGTAGCCCATGTATCCGATCCAAGGCATGTTGTGTGGTGGATGTAAGTGAAATGTAGGCAACCCATGTACTCCACCCCATGTTTGTGTACTTTCCATGTACATGCCAAATATTCCCATGATGAACACATGTTTTGTAGCCCATACAACACGCCATGCATTTTGGAATTTTCAGAATCTTGCATTCTTCCTTTTCTCACCTTAACTGATCTCTTGGATCCCGGTCCAGTGGTCCATTCACCTCAAAACTCAAGATCGATGATTACAAAACCACCCTAATTCCTTATAGATTTGTTTTGTTCCTTCAATCTACTAATTAACAACTTTAAACCCATCAGATGAAAACCTCCCAAAGAACGATATGTCAAGAATCTCTTCAATTTTCTATTATCATCATTTTCACACATATGCTAGGTCATCCTTTTGTGGGATCATTAGTTTCAAATCATTTTTCCTAGAATCAAATGTGAAGTAATCATTCATTCCTAACACCACGAAGAATGAAGAACACGCGTAGAAAATGAGGGGGGGGGGATTTCACATTGAACAAACCCGAGGAACAAACCTTGACCGTTGTTCGTTCTTGCCTTGATTCATTACCAAAATAATGATCAAAAATCAAATCAATATAATAACCAACCTTGGAAATTCCTGTTATTTAAAACCCATCCTCGAAGAATAATCGAACTGCAAATCAACATGTTACTTGGTTGGTCCATGTTCATCGTTGAATCTAAGAACGTGGAATGAAATCCAAAATAATACATCCTCCATGGATGTTGGATCACTAGATAAAGAAAATTAGTTTCTGCATTGTCACCATTGGTGAGATCTATTAAGAACGACATCCGTCGATCTTCGATCCAAGGTCCCATCATCATTTGGTGAGATAATTCTCCAGGTTTTCTCTATAGAGCCTCCAGGGAATCACCAGGGTTATGAGCCTTACCCTAGAACCCTACCTAAAAGATTATTTAAAAGAAGAATCTTTTTTTGTGCCCCTGTGCTGACAAAACTGAAAAAATAAAATAAATATTCAATTTATTTTATTCATTAAAATCCCAAAAACTACTTTTCACAGTTGACCCACACTGAACAAAGTTAGGTCACTCATAGGGTAAACCTACTTCTTTGAAAATAATAGTGCCCTTTGATTTCTGATATAGGAACCCATTTTAAAGTAATTCCAAATTCTCAAGAAAACACAATGCACATGGTATTTAATATTTTAATATATTTCAAACATTTATTCTGAGAACACCGGGCCTCAAAATCACACGTCGTCTCGTTTCCTGGTTTTGAAATTAATCGATATAATATTTAAAAATAATAAATTAAAAATCCAGAAAATTACACATATAGTTACTATAAATGGAAGGAATTACAAAGAAGACCATTATTGATTTTATAAACCATATCCTAATATATTGGAAGAATTTAATATTTTTAATAATTTTATGTCATTTAATAAAATATTATTAATTATAATATATCATTAATGTTATTTTTTGAACTATTTATTACATTGATATAAATAAAATGATCACGACAAATAAAATTAGAAAAAAATATTTTAATACCTCTCTAACATGTCATGTTAATTCATTAAATTATTTTAAAATACTAATTATTTATAATTAATTTGTTTTAAAAATTTATAATATCATTTGTTATATTTTTCCATTAATTAAATAATTATTGTGTTAGCATTGTGTAAATATATTAGGTAATTATTTTTTCACTAAACATTAAAAATAAATTATCTAGATGAAGATATATATTTTATATTTCAAATTAAAATTTATAATCAAACATATCATCTGGTTAACCCAATGATAAAAATATTATAGTTATTTGAAACAAGAGTGTGTCATTTTTTATGTTTCTTTAAATACAATTTTATATATGTTATAATCACACCCAAATGGAAATAAAAGGACATATAACTGAATATTAGATGATTATGGGTGAAATTGTATCTTATAATAAAAATAAGGCAAGTATTACTGTCATTTTATAATGATTATCATATTATTTCTAATATTAATTATCTGATTTACCCTTTACCTCGGTAACAAAAATTACTAAGGTTATTATCCATATTGACCAAAAAAAGATGATATATTTAATAAATTTTGACTCAATGATTCCAAATATTGAATCCAATTTTAAAAATTCAAATCACATAAATAATATAATTTAAATTAAAATCAAATCGGGAAAACACGATGAAGAATAGTTTTTTCAGAGAAATAAAATTTTAAAATATAAAATAATTTAATACAAAATAGTAATATAAAATCTATTTGAAATAACATAATTAGATTATAAAAAGTAACTAATGAAAATTTTAAAACAATCCAAAATATAATTTTACTTTTCAAATACTTTAAAATAAAATGCGATTTTCATAGAAAATCAATATTTTTCACTATCCATGGAAAAATAAATATTTTCATAAAATTATCAAAAAAAATCTTAGGATAATTTTTTAAATGATTAATTAAAATTTAAAATTAATATTGATGAATAAAGTTTCTTAAATTCCCAAAAACTAATTATATATTCACTCTTAAAATTCATGGAAACCGATTTTTGAATAAAAATATTTTTTAAGAATAAAATTACTTTACTAAAATTCATGTGATTATTTACAAAGTATTAATTAATACATTAGAAATGAGTTTTTCAATTATATATATTTCAAAATATAGTTAATATAATTAATTACTTAAAATTTAATGGCTAGATTAAAATGTTCACATTTCAATAATAATAATTCATTGTTTGTTTTGTGCTCAGTGTTGTTTATCATGTACACTATCCAATATAATATTTCATTTTTAAATTTCAGGATATTACATTATTCCCTATTTTTAGAAATTTCATCCCTAAAATATTAATTTGGGTTTGGTAAAAAGGTTTTGGATTCACAAAATACATTTTTAGAAATCCCACTTCGTAAAAAGGATCAATATAACTTCGTCTTGTATATAGAGAAAGTGAAGTACAAAGGTCATCTGGAATAAAAATTACTAGGTTTCCAAGGCATATATCATTAATGGGAAGTAAAAATATGTATATAGAAGAAAAAAATAACTTCCGAGTACTGTTATATATTGATAGAGAATATGGTCATGATAAATTTACCTACCACAAAACCATAAATCTGTGATGGGTTAAAAGGACATTGATTTCTCTATAAGAATAGTAAACTAGTATTTTTTTTTATTCCCAAAATCATTTTCCAGAAGCCGAAGAATTAGTTAACTTCCAAGAATAATAAAATAAATAAATATACCTACTTTCATGTATAATTTTATCCTTTAACCAATTCCAACCACAATCTCATATTCTTACGCAAAATTATGAGTATTCAAGATGATTTTTTAATGCCTAAAGAACTAGAATCAACTTCAATGGATCATAAAATCCAAAAAAGAATAAAAATATATTCCTATTGTCTTTAGGTATTAACCAAAACCAAAATGGATAGCATAAGGGAATATAATTCTTAAAAATAATAAATCTTCATATGATTAAAATATATTTTAATCATTAAAATGTAACTATAATAGCCAAAGATAAACATAGACCATTAAAAAATAACTATCCTTAAAATTGATCAAAAATATTATAGTTTGAGTTTGAAATACAAAAATAAAATGGATTTGATCACATAGTCTTCCAAGATAAATTTAATATTTTATTCCAAAAAAAATCAATCACTCTTAATGTATCATACAAAAAATATAATTTCCCAAATTATATAATCCTTAAGATATGATAGCTAATTATATAAATAACCTGAATAACCATAATCCAAATGAAATTATATATTCTTCCAAAATATAATTCAACAATTATTTCTGTAATAAAATCTCATAGTATTATGTTTACCATAATCTTATAATTCTCCAAAAAAATATTGTGTCCTTCTTCCAAAATAAATTTAATCACATAATCACCATATCAATTTACAATCCCAAGGTTATATATATGATAAAAAACATATTCCCAAATTAAAATTAACCTATGTATGTTATATTGTTTAAATAAAGACAAACAATGTCATACTAACCACAAAATAACACATGCTAGTGGTATGTGATGCACCCTTGTCACCCATTAGTTATGGGTTCAAGATTTGTGGCCTCTCTAGATGTGATGATTTTTCATTTTTCTAAAACATAATACTTATAAAATTCCCAAAAATTTGATAAAAATACTAAAAAATAACCATAATATATTTAACATGAAATAAATGTTTTAACCTCAAAGGTTATCTCACACCTTTTGTTTTTCATTCCAAAAAAACCCATAATTAACTCAATATCAAAGATCATATAAAACCTAAAGGTTATCCATATCTCTAGACATATGTCCCCAAATGTAAAGATCATTATTACTCAAATAAAATTATAAAATGATACACTTATGGGTTACATTTACCTCAATCATCTATCAGAACTCAATAAACATCTCCAAATTTACTCCCATCATCAAGAGAGTATTATTGATTTTAAAAATATTATCATCCTAAAATATACCATTACATCATAACTATTTAATTAAGAAACATTAATAATTAATCATTATCCATAATACCTTGTCCATGCTTTCATATCTTATTCCTTAATACTTATTTCTTATAGAAAAAGATAAATAATGTCTTAAGATTCAAAAATTTCAAAGTGTAAGCCAAGAAATAATCCATACCTTTAATATTTCATTTGTAGTTTCCTCATCTTATAATGTAATGGAATTATGTATTTTTAAATATTTATCTATATGGTCTTTATTATTCTATACACGTTCTTTAGCGTTAGTTCATAGACTTATGTAATGACCATTCTCCGTACATTTAAAAAACTCAATTGATTCCTCGGGAAGAACTTCTTTCCCCTTCACAGAATTAACTGAATTAATCTTTTTTTCCATTTGATATTATTACTTTATGACCACCATTACCATATATAAAACATCTTATTATTATTTTAAGACATTATAATAGGTGCTTCATTCTAGATTCTTAAGACATAGGCCAGTGAATATATTTACCTTTATAATCATTATGAACTAAACTTCTATAATGGCTCATTTTCTTTATATTTTATGCATCATGAAACTCACCTAGGTTAGTCCTGATATCTTGTTATTAATAATCAAAAGAGTTATAACTATATATCCCATTCCATTCATTTTATCATTCATACTACCATCGTATTTTCTTTTACATCCACTATCACTTTGGTTCCCACTGGTTCCAACCATTTACTAAAACCAACATTTTTAGTGTGAGAATACCAATAATATCCAAAGAAACCATCTAATAAGGATGATAAAAACATATCTATCCATATTCATTTTATCTCAAACTCTTTTAATTTATCAAAAATAACTATTATTATCCCCAACATATTAACCATTGTTCTTTTAAAGGCTTGTAACTTATGCACAAATAACATCCTAACCTCTATAGTTATAAAAACCCCCATATGATTCCGACAATAAGGATCCAAAATTAAAAATTAAACGATATAGTGTCTTTAGACTATAATTCACTTCTTTTCAAACCCAAATATATTTTTTCTTTATTGTTTTATATAATTAGTTTATAAAAATTATATAACAAAACCATATTTTACAAAGTGTACACTTCTTTTCAGTATCCAATTATCCCACAATATAAAAACCATAAAATAAAACATGTTTCATTTTGATAAAAAAACTTCACGACTTTCATAATACTAATTATTTTCTTTTAATCCTCCTTACCATATGATTTTTTGAAATAATATTAGATGAACATAAAAATCATAGTAATGGATACAAAATAAATAAAGAGACTTTCAGTTAATGAATAATTATAAAAATGATCCTTTTTTTAAAAACTAATTTTGGCTCAAAATTGAACCTTTTATTACCCAAGAAATAATATTCTTTATCTAACAATTTTCATAAATGTTTTCTTTAGAAATAATTAAATAAAAAAAACTCATAAATGTTTATTTGAAAATTTTAAAATCACATGAGAACTTTTTTACAATGTTATACTTTTCCCTCTTACATATTGAATAACCATCATGGTTAACTTGCGACTAACCATCACAACTACTCATGAAATAACATCACAGTTAACTTACAAACATTACATTAGAGTAACCATAAAATCTACTCATGTATTAACCATTATTTTTAATCTTGGAATAAAAATTACCGTAAATTCCCATTATCTTTTAAGAGAAACCTACTCAGTTAAGTCCATCCCAAATTTTGCAATAACTATATAGTCGAATTATATACCCAATGAATTGGAGGACTATAAAAGAACCACCCATATTTTGTTTATAATAAAACCACCATCATCATTAAATTTTTCCAAGAATAGAAACAAGAGACATGAAATATATCATCATTAAAATATTTATTGAGGAAAGTAAATCTTCCATTTTAAAATCACATAAAAAGAAATATAGGAATTTATAAAGTAAAAAATTATCTTTTAAAATGTCATTTTATACCTTTAAATAAATATTCATAGGAAAGATTATTCATGATGATTGTAAAATAATATCATGCTATATAAGCTAGAAAAACGCTCCATCCATACTTTTTACAGAAAAGTCACAATGTAACATGTTTGAAACACAAAAAAAAAATCCTTTCAAAATATTTTGTAAAAAGTAAGAAATGGGTAAAAATGAATTTATAAACTCATATGATAATAGTAAAAAACTTCAGTAAATTTTCGTAGAAAATATGGATAAGGAAGAAAAAAGAATTTTAAGGGAAACATTAAAAGAATATTTTCAAAAAGAATGTCCCTTACATTGAGTTCAACTCATCACATACATTATTTAACTTCTTGAATAAAAAATTATTTTAATTTTATAATTTTTCAAAAAAATCATTTTAATTAATTATTTATTTCATTTAATACCATGTTATATACAATTACTTAATCAATTAAATTCACATCAGAAGATGTGATGAGATTCGGCTCATCGGTCAGAAATGAATTTGGTAGGTTGAATATGGTCAAGGAGCTCATTATTACATTATATAAAAATTAATAATTATTCTATAAATATCATTTTTATACATTAATTATACTTTCAAATCAAACCATTAAAAATGGTAATGAAAAATGAACTACATTACAACTACGGAGATAGTAAATCGTTCATGATTAATGTTTCCATTTTCCAATGATCATTAGGAAAAGAAAGTACGTATTATTTTATATCTAAATAATTATAAAAATATCTTAAATATGAAATTTATTATTTAAATATACTTATATATATTTCATCCATGTGATGTGGTGATGAAAAACGGATCACATCACTTCATGGAGGTGGTACTCTACACGTACGCATGAATGAAATTATCATTTTCTTGTGTATGGAACAATGAATAAATATGTGAAATATTATTGTTATAGAATTATAAATGTGTAGTTAATATAATATATAAATCTTAAATCAATTATTATACATATTCTTGAGAGACAATGATGGAAAATGAATTACATTGTTTGAAGAGGCGGTAGTTAATTGTGTACAAGAATGATGGTTTAATTTTCTATTTTATAGAAGAGGAGATGGATATATGTTGTCACATTAACATAAAAAACCATAGTATATATAATTTAATGGTTTTATTATATAACCATGGTTGAAAAATATTTTATTTAGGTGGAAGAAGGGAAATAACTAAAACAGGTTGATAAAAACTATACGTCTCCTTTGGAAAACCTCTTTGATTAAAACATTAATCCCTCCATGTTTGTTGTTATGCCTAACATACGACCTCTTGAATGAGGGTAAGAATTATATGATCATATTTGGGAAGTTATTGGCAAAACCAAATTGGTTTTTAAGTGTGTATAAATGATAATAAGTGGTTCTCTTTTATAAGAGAGGGGAGATGCACTCTTGGAATTCCTCAAAATAGAAAATAGATATAAATATTCTTCAGTTATAAATAGCTCAAAACTAATATATTTAGAATCTAATATTATTATGCTTCAATATTTTCTTATAAAATAATTTTCTTACAAGTTTAGGTCACATTTTTACCCATATCATTTGGTTTTAACCCCTGGCTAACTAATTTCACTCTTACCATGAGAAAAAATAATTTTACTCCTTGAGGGTTAATATAGTTAATATAAATGAAAAAATGGCCCATAAAAGGACCATGGTTGGTATTATGATACATATAATAATATTTTGGCCTAATATATGTTTTTATGAATTTTTTATCATTTAATAAAATATTATTTAATATAATATAATGTTAATGTCTAATTTTAATAATATTTATTATAATGATTTGAATAACATCAAGAAAATAATTAAAATTCAAAAAAATATATTTTAATATATCCATAACATATCATGGTCATATAATTTTTTCTTGGATCACACTACGTGTTGAAAATTATATTATTTTAAATAATCATTAATATCATTTATTTGATGTTTCCGTTAGATGAATAATATCAATGTCAATATTTTTTAAATATTAAAGGTAAGTTTATTTCACTAAAAAATAAAAATAAAATTTCAATTTGAAGCTAAAAATTTTATATTTAAAATTAATATTTATAATTGAACATTTAATCTAGTAATAACTATTCTAAAAATATTATAGTTATTAAAAACAAGATTGTGACATTTTAGACTTTTCATTAAATAAAATATTATAAAGGTTATAATCACACCCGAATGAAATAAAAGGTCATACGAACAAATAATTGATGATTATGGATGAAATTTAATCATCCAAAAAACCTAAGGAAAGTTTTAGGAACATTTTATAATCTTAATAATTTTAACCCTTTACTGTTGTAACAAAAATTAGAAAGGTCACTATTCATATAGAACAAATATAAAATAGAAAATTTTAACAAATTTGGACCCGTTGATTCCAAATTTGGAATCCATTTTTCAAAATTAAAAAAAATACAAATTTATGAATTTAATTTAAAATCAAACTGACATAACATGATGAAAAATGGGTTTTCAAAAAAAATTAACTTTTAAAATATAAAATGTTATTATACTAAATTTCAGAAAACAATCATTTTTAAAAACCATAATTTTATTATAAAATGTAACTGATGAAATATTAAAACTAATCAAAAATATAATTTTACTTTTTAAGTGCTTTAAAAGAAAATATGGTTTTCCATAAAAATCAATATTTTTCATTATTCATTGAAAAATAAATACTTTTAAAAAATTATCATAAATCTACCCAAAGATAAATTTTGACGTGAAGAATTAAAAAACGAAATTCATTTTTTCAAATAAATTATCTAAAATTTCTAAAAAATAATTTTTATATTCACTCATAAAAATAAAGAAAACCCATTTTTTAAGAAAACATATTTTTGAAGACTAAAACGACTTTACCAAAAATCAAGTGATTATTTACAAATAATTAATTAATAAATTTAAATGAGTAGTACCATGATATATATTTCATAATGTGCTTAATGCTATACATTCCTTCCAATTTAATGACTAGGTTATAATGGTTACATTTAAATAAATATAATTTAATGTTCATTTATGCTCAGTATTTCATAACTTATACACTATAGAACTTAGTATATAATTTTAAAATTTTAGTATATTACATATATAGTGAAAATATATAAGAAAATTAGATGAATCTAATAGAAAGATACAAGTTTTAGAGTCCCCTTACCTTTAGACACATCATTATTTTTTTTTGTTCACACCTCTTGAATATTAGAATTATGTTAATTAAAACATATATGTAGAAGTCTATAAAATTATTTTATATTATTATTGATAAATAATAATAATAATAATAGTTTATTTATTAATAATTTTATTATATATAAAATAATTAATATCATATTTCCTTGAATTATCCCATTTTGTTTCTATTTCATGGTTTTGACTCTTTTTTAATTAAATATTAGTCAAATTACCTACATAAGATTAAATATAAATGAATTTACTGGCTTATAAATCAAAAATAATTTATTCTAACTCACCGTGAACGTGGTGATAAATAAGGAATTTAAAATTTTCTTGCAGGTGGGTAAAAATTACCGCTAATGAGACATTAAAATGAGAGAGATAGATATATACCATGTACATATTTTTAATAACATGTTTACAGCAATAAAATATAATTAATATCATTTTGATATACTTATTATACAATTTTTTTGTTGTTTTATAGAAGAGTAGGATAATAAAAAATAAATTTGAATATTGAAGAGAAAAAATGAAGATACATTATCATTCACTACAAACCTTAATGCCTTAATGATTTGGTGTTTTATGTCTCTAATATGTCACTAGGGTAATTATAATCTATAATAAGACATAATTAGGTAGATATTTTGAAAAGTTTAGTGTTTGAGAAGTGATTTCCCTATAGGAAAGAGATATGGTATTTATACTTGGGGGGTATTTTGGTAAAATAATGAATAAAATACTATTTTAAATTAAAAACATTAAATATTGGTACTATTAGACATTATAAATCATATTTTAATAAAATTAAATGATTTTATGACTTTTAAACATTTCAAAATTGAATTTATAAAAAAATGAATGAAGAAAAAAATGAAAGTGGTTTTTATGATATATATTATGGGTTTAGACTTTGGAAATTACATTTTAAGTTTGAAAATTATGTTTGTTATTTAAATATTAATTATTTAGATTATTAAAAATATTTTTGGTTGATCTAAAAATTTTATATTTTATTTAGTCATTATCACTTCATTACTATTCTATAAAACATGCGACATATGACAAATTATATTTTAATCATTCACCTTAAAATTGATTTTTTTAAAAAATACCAAAAAAAATCTCTTTGAAAATTTCAAAAAACTAATTTAAAACATTTCATCAATTATATATATATATATATATAAATTTCAGTCTTAGTTGACATTAATAATTAAATATTAACATTTAAATTATGTTTTTTGTGAAATATGTTAAAATAAACATTGTTAAAAATATATAATTATAATTTATTTGAGTTTCCTAATTTGAATATTTAATTTATTAAACTATAATATTTATATTTACTCAAATAGTTATATTAAATATCTTTTCATGACAATTTACTATGTTTTCAATCAAATTAATATTCTAATAGGGCAATTACTATTCTTAATAGTAAAGTTACTATTCCCAATGTTTATATTTATAATGGTCATATTTTACTTCCCTATATATACCCCTTAATTATATACATTACACATACATATTTTATCTCACTGTTAGTTATATTTCATCTATAGTATAATTAATTAATTTATAATCATATTTTTTTAATGGTGCTCATAACTATTGTATTTTTTGAGATTACAATCCTATGGATTTACATATTCAACTTAAGTTATTTTATTTTTATTTTCAATTTTACAGTATTTTTAATCTTATGGAATGCAATTTTTCTTGGTATGTAATGTTCTAATGTTGATGTAATAAAATTGTCTTTGTTTATGTTTTGTGGTGAATGTGTTTTTTTCTAGATCATATACATAAATACAACAAATATATATATTCATAAGGGAAAAATCATATAGGTAGATATGATTTATAACATATGGTAAGTTGCATTCCATGAATTTTCCAGTTCTGGGTGGGATAAATAGCTTCTTATGTACCATCTATTTATCATATAACATAGTTTTTACTATGTTTGATTATAAAGATTCATAATCTTTTATTACACAAACTCTAGTCTACGCCTTGGGAATCAAGGTGAAGAGGTTTCTAGTTCACCTAGTGTTGATTACGCCTATTAGTGGTTAGTCTAGTTTTCTTAATATTTTATAGGGTTGTGAGATGATTATGGGGAAACATCAACATATAAAGGATTTTTTCTTTATACAGATACAACAATACAATTTCATTATTTTCATTTATTCGTTATAATCTATAAACAATGTCATCAATTTATTAGGGAGGATAGTTTATTTCTTTGATGTAAAAGGAAAGTGTGTGGTGTTTGTTAGCGATAAAGACCTTCATATAAGTTATAGTAACTTTTATCACTTTTTATTTAAAGTGGAGGAGTTTCTTTCAAGTTCAATGGATGTGTAGACAATGGGTTTTGAATGAGTTTTTGAGGATTTTTTGAATGTTTTCCATATATAGGTGGTGATACTAGCCCTCCATGTCATATCAAATTTATGATAGAGTTATATATAGGTGTTTCTTTTATTTTGATGGATTCTTATCAGATTTCACCTTCTATGCTATCATAGATGAGTATATAGATCAATGATTTTATGAAAAACGATTTCATCTAGCCTAGCATGTTACCTTGGGGGTGCTCCGGTGTTTTATAAGAAGGTGGATGGTAGTATGAAGCTGTTCATAGATTACCACTTGTTGAACCATGTGATGTTAAGAATTGTTACCCTCTCCCCATGATAGATTATTTTTTGATCTGTTAAAGGAATCCATTTGGTTTTTGATGGTCAACCTATGGTCTGGATATCATCATGTAAGGGTGAAAGGTAAAGATATCTCAAATATTTCATTCAGGTGTCATTATAGAAACTATGAGTTTGTAGTTATGTTTTTGGATGACATAGATAACTTATCTGATTTTTGTGGGACACATGTAATTTGTGTTTCATGAGTTATTATATCAACTTGGGTCCATGTTCATCGAATATATCCTTATATATTCAATGTTATAGGCGAATTAGGCCAAGAATCTCAGGACCATTTTGGGAGTACTTTGGCACCATCTGTTTTATCAAAAGCTATTTAAGTATAAATTTTAGATGTATTAGGTTTATTTTCTTGTCCATGTTGTATCTCAAAAGGTTGAAATAATAGATCCTTATATTATTTTATTAGTTTTTTCTTTGTCAGTAAATAATAATTTTATATAGGTTCACAGTCTTCTCTTTCATGTGGGATATTATCATATTTTTGTGTCTAATTTTTCTCATATTAGGGCCCCTTTTATAGTATTGACTCGGAAGGACTAGAACCTCAGATGTTCTGATCAGTATTAAGAATACTTTTAGTACGTAAAGGACATGCTAATCAACATTTATGTCATTTTATTACTAGAGGAATGTGTTGTGTTTGAGGTTTTCTATGATGATTTTCATATTGGTTTCGATTATTTCTGGATGCAATAGAGGGAAATGATCTTATATTGGTCTTAGAATATACCCTGTCATGAATGTAACTACTCCACCCATGATCTCAAGTTAGCAGTGATAGTGATTTATCTAAATTTGATGAAGAATTTCCCCATTCGTGAATTCATTATGGTCTTCACAGATCATAAAATATTGAGGTATATATTCTCTTAGTGGTATTTGAATATTCATCAGCATAGGATAATGGAGTTTTTAGAATAATATGTGTTTAAAATCAATTATATGATAGGAAAATAGATTGAAGTTTCTAATTTTATTATTAGGAATTCATTAAAAGATACTATTCTAGAGTTTAGATATTTATATAGTATGGAGGAGGAGATTTAAATAATTCATATTGATGTGGAGGAGGTTGATGGTAGAGGTATCCTATAGAGTTTTCCTATACAATATGATAGTGGAATCATTATTATTGTAGTATGTGGTTGAGTCATAGTGGTGAGACATGAAGGTAAAGTTTTTGTAAGATGGTGTATTTTATGGTGATTCCCTTGAGGGATTGTTAGAGGATGATCAACTTTCAGTGTTATTTTAGGTGAATTTCTTCATTCAATCACTGATGTTAGAAGTGGTTCTTCATGATTTTCATAGAACATATTTTGATATGCATCCAAGTGTATCCAAGATATATCACACCTTGATAAATCAATTTTGGTGGCTATGGGTGAAGTGATTAGTGATGGAGTTTGTGTCAAGTTCTTGGTCTTCCATTAAGGGAAGGTGTATAATTGTGTTCCTGGAGGTTTATTATAGCCATTATATATTATCAACTGGAATTAGGAGGATATAAATGTTGATTTCACCACTAGTTTTCTTCAATACTTAAGAGAATATTATTATATCTGGTTGATTGTGGATTGGTTGATGAATTAAATATATTTCACAACGATCAATGAGTTTAGTAATATGGATTTCCTGGTGAGGTAGTATATGGATGAGATAGTAAATCATTATGGGGGGTTTTATGATAATTAAAAATGATTGGGATTATCATTTTATCTCATTATTTTGAGGAGTATTTCAATGTGATTTTGACTCTCAGTTATGCCTTATCACTGTTTCGATCCTTTAACATACAATCTGACCAAGTAGATCATTCAGAATCTAGATGAGATGTTGTGTGCATGTGTTCTAGATTTTGGTGGTTCTTAGTTAAAACAATTTTCTTTACATGGGTATTTATATGATAATATAAATTATTTTTACATATATATGGCTCCCCTTGAGGTGTTGTATAAGAGTCCTATAGATATCCATTATGCTAGACTAAGGTTGGAGAGTTAATAGACCTTGGGCCAGATTTGGTATAAATCATGATAAAGAAGGTTAATACGGTCTGTAATAAGATAAAGGTGGAACATGATCATCATCAGTCTTCTATATATCATTGTAGGAGACCTATGTAGTTCTTGGTTAGAGACCACATATTCTTGAAGGTTTCTTATAATCATGGGTAGTAGAGGTAGGGTCATGGAAGTTAGTTGTTTTCTTGATTAAATGGGCCTTTTGAGGTGCTAGAGCATGTTATGAAGGCAGTGTATCGATTATCCATTCCTCCATAGTTGGATTTGGTCTTTGATGTATTTAGTATGCCATTAAATTTTCGATATCTTTTGGATGAATCCTCTATCATTAATTAGGGAACATTGGATATTGATGATGGAGTGAAATTTTTGGAGCTACTAGTTGAGATTTAGGATCATCGAGATAAGGTGTTGTGTGGAGGTTTCCTTCTTTTATTTCATGTCTTGTGGAGGTATAATGTATTATAGGAGTGTATATGGGAACATGAGTCATTGGTATGCCTTAGGTATCCTGTTTTTAACCTTTTTCACCTTGATAATGATATTATTGATTTTTTTGTTGATTTTATTGAGATTTTAAACCTCACACTAAATTGAGTTTTGTAGATGGAATCATTCTATTTTGATAGGTATCTGTCATATTTTTCTAGGTTTTTTAGTCATTGAATTTATTCAAGGAATGATTTATATTTTTAGGGATAAGAAGCATTTGAGTGTTATAAAATGTGATGATCCAAGATTTATGAAACCATTATGGACCATTAATTTTCATATATTAGGTATTGGAGGTGATGAGAGAAATATAGAGGAAGAAGTATATATTTAGAAATAAATTTCAAATAGAGGGATGCATTATTGAATGGATTCATGCACAAAAATGTGATCAGTTGTCCATAAGAGAGGGAATATTGTGTCTTGGTTTATTGTGGCATGGGGGATAAGTTATTATATTTTTGTGTAACTCTATCTTGAATTGTAATTTCATTTAGTTAGTGATGGATTTTGATTTTGGGGTGAATCCTTATGGATTATTCTTATGTCGAGGGTCCCTCGGTTAATCTTACATGAAAAACATTGTGTTAATATTTCATATGATGGGTTCCATCTTCGGGAGTCTTATTGAAATTTTCTTCCTATTGGGGTGATTTGAGGTTAATGATACATTAAAAAAATTAGAAAATTACTATTTTTGTTGTGATTTTGATTCATAGGTTAGTGGGTTTCTTGGTTCTTCATGTATAAGTCTTGTTGCAGAGTGGTATATTTTTTCCATGATTTCTTTTGGTGTATTCTATGTTTGAGGGGAGAAGACTGAGTATTTCATCATTATCCTCAAGAGTTTTAATCTTGTAGTTTGTATACCTTAATTTCATTGGGACCTTTACTGAATGAATCAGTTTTAAGGTAGTTTAATCCTCATTATATAAGGGATATCCCAACATGATTTTTGGATCATGTCAGTGTTTCAATGAATCAAACCCTATCATTATATGATTACCAATTTTCTAATTTTATTATGAATTCAAAATCCCATTCAAATTTTATTCCAATCCAATTATTTTACCTATAAACATATGTGAAGAGTGGGATGTTGTTAGATACCTTTGATCATCCTTTGGTGGGTTTTATCCTTCAAGAGATCAATATTCATGGGACCCAAGGTGATTATATCTTCTTTATTCTTTATTATTTCTTATTATTACTTCTTATAGAATCAATAGTAGTGGTTTGTTATGGTTTTGGTAATGTTGGATTGATTGATTGACATAGGTTTCTATGAAATAATTTATTTAGGGTTACCTTGCATGTTCCTAGCCATATGATAATTTACCACCTCTCAATATTATATAGAAATTTCCCAAAAATTAGTTTAGGTACGATATTTGATACATCTAATTATTTAATTATGTGTGAATATAGATGAATAATATCATTATTTTCATTGAGATAATGGTTAGAATTAGCCTAAAAATGATAATGAACAAGACTAAAGAAATCAAAGTGGGAAAATGTTGATTCACATATGTTTTATATAGTTTCATGATACTATTTATAATTCTATACTTTTTAATTAATGCTTTATACCATAGAGACCATATTTTTTCTCTTGATATGTTATTATCATATTCCATAATGAGCTAATCACTTAAATAGTGCAAAAAACCAATAACCTAGAAATCTATAAATTTTTTTGGTGTTGTTTGTGCTTGATATTCTAAATTAACATGAATTTATGAGAAAAATAGGAATTGATTGATGGTTTATAGTTGGATTTATATATTTTCTTTCTATTTTCCATATTTATTTATGTTGTGGCATTGGTTGTGGATTTTAGTAGTTAGTGATGGGAGAGAGATAATAGTATGGTTGCAATAGTGGAGGTTCGATTATTGTGATAGATTTATTTTAAATGAATGGTTGTTTTGTGTGTGGAAGAAGGGACATGATTGTGGTGATTCTTGTCTTGTGATAATATAGCGGTTGATGTGGCATTGGGAGGTGGTTGTATTATTGTGTTATAGTTTCATAGTGGCATGAAACTTAGATAATATTTAATTGAATTTGTAAAGGGTAACATGACATAAATTTATAAATGATGGTTTTGTTGATAAATTATAATGATTGGGGTGTAAAGACAATGGACATGATACAAGTTTTTAATGATTACAAAATTATTTCCCATTAAATATTAGAATTGCGGAGATTGTTTTAAAATGTAATTAGTTATAATAAATTCTATAAAATGAGAAATATTGAATAGAATAAGTATAATTACAAGAGAATAGCGTGTTTGGTAATAAAAAAGCAGTAATTTAATGATGATTTGTTAAATGGGAAGCAAATTAAGTGATTATTGATTTATTTTGTTAATAAATAGGGTTGGTTTATATTATAGTGATGGTAGTAGTTGTTTGGAAGTGGTTACAATGATGCAGTGGATGATGTTGGCGATTTTAGTGTTGGTTTTGTTTAGGTTGTCTTGATGTGTATCTATTATACATATAATATTTTCTTAATATTTATAATGCATTACCATATGAGCTGTATAAGCTTACCAATTCCCACATGGTTTTGGGTTTCATGTGTTTTTCCAAATATCTAGGTTATAGAGGGAGTGGATTAATTACTGCTCCATCTTCCCTGCTCCCTATTAAAACATTATATAGATTTTAATAGATTGAGGTTATATTTTTCAGTGTATGTAACATATTGATGATAGAGTGCCTATTATTTTGTAGTGTTGATAAAGTACACCTGGGGTTGGGGGACATTCATGCTAGAACGAGGGAATGAGGTGTATTTACTTTACATTCACAATACCCTATTGTGAGGGATATGTGTTATGAAATGGTTATGTAGTGATTATGATTAAGTGGATATGGATGTGATGTTGTTAGGTTATGGGGATAAATGGTAATATAGATATGTGGTCAAGTGGACATGGAAGGTATGAGATCACATAGAAGTATGTTGTTGGGTGTGAGAGTGACTAGATCAATGGGGATGTAGTTACGGGGTGGTCTCATGAAGTTTTTTTGATTCCATGTTACTAAACTCAGTTTTGTTATTAAGTGAAAGGTCCTCAGTGAAAATTGGTGTCAATAGACATGGGAAAGCTGTGATTCAATTATGTTAATTTTTTACTGGTTAATTAGTACGCTTCTATATTTTCATTAAAGGTTTGGAGGATGATCCTACTAAGTGTACTTGTTGCCCACAAATATTGATATACAACCATTTCTATAAGTTTCCAAAATAGAGTTGGGAATCGAGCTAGACCATTCTAGCTTATGGAGTTTGTGGTTGGTGTTTATGAGATGATACTGTAAGAGTTCCTTATTGTTTATTCTCATAGAAATCATTAAATGGACACGAGGTTAATGTTTTTTCTTATTTTTATTTACTATACTTGTAACTCATTTTGATGATGATCCATTCCTATATTAATATATAGGTCATTACACAGTGAAAATTTATGAATCATACTTGTCCAGATTACATGAATGTTTCACATTATATTTTTCTTGAAAATGGTAAAAGTATCCAACATGTGGTGAAATCATATTAGAATACATATAATGAATTATTTGGAGAAGTAATTCAAGATGGAATTGGTTTTCATAAAACATCTAATGAAAACATGGAAAGAATCCATGAGTTTTTTGGTTTTTGGAATACATAAAATGGAAATATTGGTGTGACAATTCATGAAGTTGATGGTTTTTTTATTTTCATGAATACCATAATTTTCCTAAATTATAATCATGGGGTTTTTTGTTTGATTAAGGCTACAGTTGTTTTGAGCTAAGAATCTATATATTAATGATTATGGTATTTAATTGTTTTGTTAACATCTATGGTATTAATTGATTTTGTATGGATCCTTCACTACATCTGATTTTCCAAAATAAATTCAATTAGGTATTTCATGTAATAATTTTATGACAAAACATACCTAGTCTAATTGTATAAGTGAGAGGGTATCTTGGTATGTGGGTTATAGAAAATATATTACATTTATCATGAGGTTTTAGGGTTTAAAATCTTAGACCCTTATATAAATGTTATATGATTAATCTATTTCAAAATATAATTGACCATTAATAAAACTTTCCTCTTTAGGAATGAATGTTATAATTTTTTTTAATTAAAAATATAAATTTTTTTAGGGATGTTTGATCATAGTTTCCTTTTTAATGATTTTTTTATAAAAATAAGTGTTGAAATTATAACACAATAATCTCTTTGATTATTGTTAGGAATATAAATACAGTTCTACAATATAGGGAATTTTAATTCTTTTTCAATCCATAAAACTACCTACACTATTAATATATCATTGCTTTCATCATAACTCTAATGAAACTTTCCATTTCAATTAGTAAATCAATGGGGAAGCATGTATAAAATTTATTTATTCAAAAAATTTTATAGGTGAATGTAAATTAGAAATGAATTTTTTTATCTTTGAGTATATTTGAATATATTTTTATGAAAATTATTTTCATTATGAAATATTTGTTCATATCATGCATGAAAATAACATGAATATGACATCTATAGAATTATTTTTTAGTGTAAATAAAAAAGAGCAGCTGTAGAAATTGTAACATAAGATCAAGAAAGTGATACTTCAAAAGACTTTTTTCTCACTGAAGACGAGAAAGCAGAAAATGACCATGCTTATCTAGTGTTATTACTAACTATGGTGAAAATAAAGTCTCACAAAATTATTTTTATTAAAGTTTAATTATTTGAATACATTATTCCTAATATAATTCAAACTTATATTTATATTTTACTTTAATATTATATGTTCTTAAAATTCAAATAGTTTATTATATTTGATTGATAAATTATATAACTATTACAAAAACTAAATACCATGAGAATTAATGAGAAAGATATTAGTTTTTTATAAAAAATAATTGGTATATGGCCTTAATTTATAGAACCTTTTTCCTTTTTTACTATCCAGAATATTATATATCATTGAGACCAAATCCTTAGTTGAGGGCAAAAAAAAATTAGCTTGTCTAAAATGAAGGTCAAATATTTTCTCATTAGGTTATAACCCATCATTCGTGAGGAAAGGGGTACTATCCATGACATTGATTAAAGCCTTACTATTTATAGTTGTGTAGGGTTTTTAATTTACTTATAAAATGAATTATTAGTGCCTATATCACATATAGTTTGGAGAAACTGATATATTTTACAAGGAAAATATCCCTTACATGGTGAATTTATTATGTAATAAAAATGTGTGTGAGTTTGAAATGGTTATACCTAAATGAAACATAAGGAGAAATTAGGGATCGATAGGTGAAATTTCCCCTTCTTCCTTAATATTCTATTATTTTATTTTATTTTATGACTATAAAGTGTTATCATAATCATGGGTAATATGTTAATCATAATAGAATTAACCTCATATATAAGATCCTTGATTAAATTAATGAAGAATGAAAATAATTATGTCTAATATAAAGATTGAAAAAAGGTTTATGTTATCAAAACACATTGTATCCCATGTTTTTTTAATCAAAGTTCTATTTTTTTAGAATATTAAAATGTTTTATATTGTGTATTCTTGGGTAATTAGGTTGGGAGTTGGGATTAATAGTTATATCATGTTTAAATTCATTTTTTTCATCGATTAACCCTAAATTTTCAAATTTATTAATGATTTTATAAAATTTTCCCCTTTACAATCCTATAATTTCGAATAAATGGATTGAATCTTTGATAGTATGTGAATATAAAATAAAACTAAAAATATTATTATATTTAGGGTTTTAATTGATAAAATCACGGTAGAATTTATACGGATAAATCCTACACTAATTTAGCTTCACTACATGATTTTATACGAAATTGGTTAGGAAAATTATTAAAGAAACAAAATTATTAACTATTATAAGATATAGGTAATCGACGAAAAGTGGAAGAGGACCTCGAAGAGTTTCATGTGTAAGATAATTATGAGGAGGACCTAGAATTTGAAAACTTCCCATTGGGAGACTCTATATGTAATATATTTGAAGGACGAAAAGGAATACATAACATTTTATCACTATTGAGGATAATAAATAACATTTTAGAGGCCCATTATATGATATATATGATATTGTTTTGAGGATAATGGTAGATACATAACCACTTTTTAATAAGGTATGTTCATAAATAAAATATTTTCAAAAGGGAAGATGATGTGTATGAGATTTTATAACGAGTAGTCTCATATATAATACTTTTTTCCATAGATATAGGGATATGTAAGATAATTGGACATTTATAATTATAATTAATATAATACATGATATTTTTGAAGGGGAATTATCCATATGTAAGATAATTTTCCTCTGAGGAAAATTTTATGTCAGAATTAGGAGTGAAAATTTAGAGAAACTTTAATGTAAGATATTCTCCTGTAGTACCATGATGTATAAAATTTTGGAATTAGTTAAACTTGATGATTCAACATCTATGTGTAATTAAAATATATTGTTAATGAAATAAATAAGGCATGAATTAAAAACATAAACTCATTCATGCTATCTAGAAAAACCATAAAGGTTATATCAATTATTTTTTGTGGGTTCCATCCAACAAAAGAAGAAGATGAATATTTTAAGAAATAATGGGAATATTTTGTAAATTCTCCTCCAAAATATCCACACCCTTTGAGTTTTACATATAGAATCCATCAAATAAGATTAAGATATTGACATTGAATTATAGAAGGATTCTGAGGGAACCAAGGGAATTACATTCAATAGAGGGTGTGCAGTAAGTATATACCAACCACATAGAGAGATCAGACATTCTAGAGTGTGTGAAGATGATCCATAATTTGGATGTTATTATTGAACATTATTTTTACCCATATAATATGAAGCAAGTCTCACTTTAACTAAGTAATTTGGGTCAGCTAGGAGCTACTTTGAACTTGAGATTTCTTTTCATTCTTTTGTTATTATAATTCCTCAAGTGATGGCATAGTAGTCCACTGTGGTCAATCTAATGTAATACCCACCAATATTTTTAATAAATTAATATGTTTAATTCTTTTATTCTATTTTTATTAATCTTGATTGTAGTGTTTTGATTCTTAATAAAATATAAGGTTTCTATTTTTCATTATTCTTAATTTATTCTTCTATTTTTATAGTTTATATGAAAATCATCCTGTACGTAAAACATTTCATATAAAATGAAGGGAAATGTGGTTTTTTATGAGTGATAAATAGTGTTTTTCCAATTTCCTATATAATATTAGGGAGTGTAGTGATTATTGCATTTATTTATTTAAGAATAAAACACTTTGGAAAGGATAATTGGTTGAGGTTTTAGATGATTAGTGAGAGGTAAAAATAGATTTAAATTGTATGAATCATGATTTAATAAGTAATGTATGGTAATATTCTAGGTTAGGCCACTATTTTAAAATATAAATTAAAAACCTGTTAAAAATCATTATAACACAAATTTTTTTCTCGGGTTTCAACACCAAACCCCCCCCCCCACACACAACAAAAAAACACTAAAAACTATTCTTCTTTAATGAAAACAAAAGTAATAGTTTTACTACATTTTAATTGGGTTCAAAATTGTTTTCTATGAGTCTCAAAAAAACCATAACATCAACCAGGCATCATTTCCAGTGGGAATTCAATTTTTTGTGTTTATCTTTTGTTTTTTATCTATTTTTTGAGATGCTTTTGATATATCATAATGTTTTGATATAATAAACTCATTGGATTTGATCTAGAGGTCGGAATAAATTTTCATGGCAGTGTTTTAAATAATTGGATATCTCAATAAGTTGATAGGGAGTTAGTTATAATTATATTATAAGAATCTATATCCTATTCTTCTACTTCATCAATATTTTCTTTAACAAGTGAAATAATAGAAGAAAATATGGACCAATTGAATGTAAAAACCAAAGAAAATTTTGAATATAATTTCAATAATAATAAATAGTAGACATAACCAAATAAACAATGTGAATTTTGATCTTAATATTAGACAAATAAAACTATTAGCGAAGATCTGTGGGTTGGAAAATGAGGACCTAAATAGGTATATGAAAAATTTCTATACTGTGTGCAATAAATTAAAACCGAGTGGAGTCCAAAAATATATGATATATTAGAATAACTTTATATTATTCATCACAGGATCAAAAAAATGGCTGTGGAATTTATAGCAAGTAGAGTTCACCACCTAGGATAAACTCTATAGGTCCTCCCTTAATCAGTTTTTCCCTACATCAAGAATTACCTAATTTAGGAAGTTGAATTATTGAATTAAGAAATATAGTAGAGAGACACTATATGAGTGTTGGGAGAGGTTTAAGAGGTTGATTTTATCCATCCCACATAAACCATTTTAATACAACCCATTATTGGTGTTATTTATTCAAGTATTATTAGAAAATGCTTGGAAACTATTGGATGCATTCATAGGAGGAGAAATCATAGAAAAATATCCATCCAAATATTGATAGTTGATATAGAGGATATACTAGAAAACTAAAGAAACCAGTACAAGGTATACTAATAATGTTGTTCATTATATAAAAAGTTCTAAATATCATTTTATTAGAAATAAAATAGAAGATACAACCCCCCTTATGAGATATTTTGACATGATGAAAGTTCACAAATCTTCACCATCTAGACCACTAATATTATTCCAACTACACCACTCCCTATATTAATTTATAGATTACTTCCCTCAAGTTAATGATATATAAAACTTGGAATCCATGTGCTAGAGTTAGTACCAACAACCATTCCTTATGGAGAAGGAAATTATTAGCATCAGAAAGTACAATTCTAGCAGAAATTTGACCAATCATTTTATCCCCACCATTTCAAAGGAAAATTAATCAACCCTTTATAATTTACCAACCAAAATGAAAAACTCAAGAGCCTTCTATTAAGGAAATGTTAAGGAATTTAGTTGATAACGAATGTAACCAAAAAATCGTTCTAAAAATGCATGGATCTAAACTAAAAGAGTATAAAGGTGGGTTATAAAAAATATTTATACTATAAATACTTTGGTAAATAAATATTTAGGTAAAATTCCATCCCCTAAAATTCATAACCCTAAGGGTAATGTGAGTTTTATCTCTTTGAGAAGTGGTGAGAATGTTTAGGGAAGTGAAGAAATACCTATGGAGTTTGAATCTATAACTGTACATTCCTACTAAGAATAATAAATCCATCTAGATAATGAAGAGGAATCACATAATGAAACACCTATGGTAAATAAGAAAAATGATATGTATCAATATATTGTAGAGGATTTTACTTAAACATGACCTCAATTACCATCAAGGATGAATCCATATAATAAAACTACTAATTAATATGAACAATAAGAAGTTTTGGATACCTTAAAAGAGGTGTAAATCATCATAATTTGTTTGGATGTAATAAAAAAGACCCAAATGTTTGAATTTTTTTTAAAGAAAATATGTACCAAGAAGAGAAAAGTATATGGAGATGAAATGGTAAGTGAAGCTAGACACGTTTCTATACTACTAACTATATAATTACATAAAAATTTTCAAGATCTAAGTACTTTTACTATCCACTAAACCATAGGAAATATTAAATTTTCTAATGAAACATGTGATTTAGAAAAATCAATTAATTTCATTCCATATTCAATTTATTCTTTTATATGGGTAAGATAACTCAATCCAAAAATATTTATTATACAACTATCCAACAGAGCAACTCCCTATCCAGTAGGGGTATATAGGATGTATAAGTAAGGGTGAATGGATTATTGTCCCTTAATAATTTTAAAAAAAAAAAATTAAACAAGAAGTAGGAATAAATTATTCCCTTATCATATTATGTATTGTATTTTTTTAAACTATTAACACTATTATAAATGTTTAGGAATGGACCCTTTCAATATATTTTTGAGAAGATACTATTAATTTTTGAATTTTGGATTCAAGGAAATACCATGAAGATGAACATTCTATTTTTAATATTTATCTATGTTGAAACCCCATTTTTACTTAGATGAATATTTTCAAATTCTAGATGAAATAATTAACCTAGGAGTTTTCCTATAATCACCAATACTTTCAGATAATTCTATCTTTGAAAATTAAATAAATCATTAACCCAACATATTCAGTGTTTCCCTTGAAGAACTAGATGAATTTTACATTTATGATATGTTTTAATATATCAGTTATTCTTATATTTTAGTTATATAGGTGGAAATTGTAAGTTATATTGAGTTGGAATTATCATTGTAACACCAACCTAAAATGGAGTTGAAAATATTTATATCTAGTTTAAATTATGTATATCTTAAATATGATGATAAACTTCCTGGGATAATTTCAAATAATTTGGCACTTAATTATGAACACCAACTCTTAACCATTCTAAAAAAGAAATAGAGGTATATTGGTTGGTTATTAGAAGAAATTAAGAGGACTATCCCTACAGTTTGGGTGGACTAGATCCAACTAAAGAGTGAATTAAAACTTGTGAGGCACCATAAAGGAATGATAAACCCAACCTTAATAGAAGTAGTGTAAATGGAAATTGATATAAAATTAGAATCTGGTATCGTATATTACATTTTAGAGTCCCATGTGGGGAGACCCATTTATACTGTAACAAATAATATTAGAATGACCATTATCCAAAATGGTAATAACTTACTAGCACCCAATGAGATTCTAAATAGTTAGAGGGTCTATATTGTCTATATAAGACTTTACCAAGTGACCCAAAAAAACTTCTCCATTCCTTTAATAGATCAAATTCTATATATATTAGTTGGGATGGGTAACTATTAATTTGTTGTGAATTTTATTTTTATTTCTTGGTTCCTATAACACTAGTTGATTAGGAAAAAATTACATTCAATTACCAAATTGGTATGTTTTCGTAGAAAATTATTGATTTTTAGTAATTAAATACCCTTGGTACATTGCAATGTTTCATGGTGAAGATATTTTTTATATCTAATTAAAATCTACTTGAAGGTATATATCAATGAATTTACAATGTATGGAACATGTTTTTAAAGATGAGTTAATTTCGAAAAAAGTTTTAGAAAGATTAATTAAAAATAACTTGTTTTAAAACATTGCTAAATATCACATTATGGTGGGAAAATGTAATTTTCTTTTCCACATTATTTATAAGGAAGAAATTACTTTGGGAAAAGTTAAGGTTGATGTTATTTCTACACTACCTAACCCTACCACTATGAAACAAGTTAGATAATTTATTTGACATTATGGATTCTATAGAATGTTTATTAAAAACATAAGAAACATTTTACTGCTAAATAATCTACTAATTAAGGATATTGATTTTTTTAATGAATTATGAAGGAATTATTTTGAAAAAATAAATGATATACTAGTCCCAACTCATGTAATTAGACCACTAGCCTGATAAGATCCATTTAACGTATTATGTGATGCCTCAAATCAAGCAACATGATCTATAATGTCCCAGAATATCAATAAAAACTCTAATTTCATATATTATTTTTCATAAATCATGCACACAACATAGATCAACTATAAAAATAACAGAAAATAATTTTTTATCTATTTTTAATTTAATAGATTTGTTTTTCATATTTTCTCTAGAGTGAAGTAACAATTTTTTCTAATTATAATTATCTTAGATACTTTATAAATACAGTTGATTCAAAACTATGGTTGATAAGGTGGATGATTCTCCTATAAGAATTAAACTTGGAGATCAAGGAAAATAAGGAGTATAAAATATTAGTTTATAAAAAAATTTATCCATCTTCCCGATAAAAAAAATTAGAAAAAAATACAGAAACATCCTTGAATGATGCCCTCTTTGGTGAGAAACATTATAAAATCACTAAGGTTACATGGTGTGCTAACATAATAAAATATTTTGTTACATAAATTATAAATTCTTTCATTTCAAATTATAAATTTCATAAGATAAAATCTTAATCAAACTAATATGTTTCGGAGGATCCATATTTTTTGAAATCTACAGTGACCAGTTGATGTAAACTTGATAAAAAGACATCTTATGTTCTAAAAATTTATCATAGCCTTGCATTTGAAGTTATCTTTTGACCTCATATAATAAATAGAAATGTTTTAGATTATGATTTTCTTGGACTAAAATTTTCAATGATGCCCATATATTTTGTAATGAATGAAAAACCTCTGAATTTTCTAGAGGGGTTACCAAAAGATATGAAATACAAAAAAAAACAGTTTTTTATATAATTTTTGATATAAGGGGTATATAATTCATGAAACCACTTCCTATTTATTTTAGATTCAACTATATTTTGTTTTCTATATATTAGGTTTCTAAATGGATTTAATCTAAAGAAACTATAATTGATGATTCCACAGTTATAACTAAATTTATAAGATTATTTTTTTTATGTTTGAAATTACTTGAGAAATAATTATTGAATAGAGAACACATTTATGCAACCAAATCATGGAAGCACTCTTGAAGAGATATGAAATGTAGCAAAAAACCTCTACCATCTACCACCCACAAACAATTGGTAGGTCAATCTTTCCTATAGAGGAATAAGAAATTCTAAAAAGGTCAATGTGGTCTAACATAAACTACCAGAGTAGAAAACTAGAATATTCACTCTGGGTATACAAAACTAAATTCAAAACCCCTTAGGTATGTCTACTTACAAAATAATATTTGTTAAGAGATACGAATTACTAATTGAACTATAACTCAAGGCCTACAAGGATATAAATAAAATAAACCTAAAATTCAGTAAGGCTGGCGAGTAGAGGAAGTTACAAATGATTGAAGTAGATAATCTAGGAGGGGGTGCTTATAAGAACTCCATACAATATAAAAAAAGGAATGAATCAATCCATGCCATAATAATTCAAATAAAAGACATCAAATTTTGTGATAAAATGTTACTATTTGATTCTAACCTCAAATTCATGCTTGGAAAGCTTAATTATAAACAGAAGTGACCATTTATAGAGACTAACCATTTCAATTTGGTTCTGTTTAGATTAGAGAAGCTAAATCACAACAACCCTTCAAAGAAAATGGGAAACAGTTAAAGAAATTTCATAATTATTTTTTAAAGGAACCAATGGATGATTCTATACTCATATCTACTACATATTAATAATAAATACGAGGTTGTCTCTTTTCTTTACACTAATCTAGACACTCACATCATAATTATTTATTCGATTAAAAAAATTCATACTGGGATTAATTAGAGGTAGCGTTAAAGATAAGTGTAGGGGATATAACAATGTTGCAAGGATATAAATATGTTTCCCTATTTTTGATTTATTTTATTGTGTTATTGACTAGAAAATAACATAAACATGAAAAATCGAATTTGAAAATTCATTCCATTATAATGAAAGGAATAAATAACCAGGTTAAAATGGGAACCACGTAAATATTTTTACATAGAACTGGGTAAAGGAGTGTAATGGAAAATAATTAAGTGGAATTAAGATTAAAAAATGTGTAAAATGTAATTTTGATATTAAAATTATGCAAAAATACCACTTTTATTTGTTATTATGTCTGAGATCCTTCCTAAATGAAATTTGGTTAGATTATTTAATTAGAGTAAAACCAATCTTGATGTCTTTCACAGTCAATAAATGACATGTTTTCTTGAGTTTAAAATAAAATAAGAGTTATATTAAACTGATAACAAGTTTCCTAATTGTTTATTTTATGAAATGAAAATTAAAATAATTTCCAAATGATACATGATTTCCTGAGATGGTTTTTTCTAGGTTTAGCTACACTCATAAAGTAAGTAATTTTTACAAACATGGTTTGTAAAAATATAGTAAGTGCTAATTGAAAAAGGTTATGTAAAGGTTTGTTGTATTCTAAAATTTGATTTATAATTTGTGGATTATATATCTTAATGTCATATAGGATGTATCATGGATGTTTCAAAAAGAAATTTGGAATATGTATCATAGGGGTGGAGTGATTTATGAAAGTTTTATTAGTTAAGATCTGAATTCTATCAAATTCTATTATGTTTCAATACTAGAACTATGAATTTTACTTGAGAAGAAGTAAAAAACCTTTTAACATGAGGATAAGTAATGGTTTAAGTGTGGGGGTGTAATCAAAAAACAAATTTTCAATTTGTTTTAAGATTTTATGGAATTTTCACCTTAATTTTATTATAATTCAGGATTAATGGATTAAATATTTTATTGTTTGTGAATATGTAATTAAACTAATAATATGAATATAATCATGATTTTTAATGGATAAAATCATTTTTTCATTTATGTGGATTATCCCTATACTACTTTAATTGTGTTACATGATTTTTATTAGTAGCCAGTATTGAAATTTTTTAAATTAGTAGAATAGTTAAATCCAAAAAGATACATGTATTTGAGGGAAAATAGAAAAATACCTCGAAGAGTATCATGAAAAAATCATTTTTGGGGAAGACCATAAAATTTACAAATACCAAAAGGGAAACTTAATACATAAAATAACTATTGTTGGAAAAATAATATATAACATTCTATTAATTTTGAATATGATATGTAACATTTTTATGGAACATTAGTTGAAACTATGATATTTCCTAAAGGTAAAAAGATACATAAAATATTTCTTAGAAGATTAGTTCACAAAAAAGATATCTTCCTTGTGGAATACCTTGTTTTTCATATTTTATGAGGACAAGGAATCTATGTAATATATTTCCATAGATAGAGGGATATTAATGATTATTGGAACCATACAAATCTATAGAAACGAATTTTTAAGGTTTTTGAAAGGAAACTATCCATATATAAGATAATTATTACATGAGGAAAATGTTACATAAGACTTTTCAGTGAAAATTTAAAAAATATAATACATAATATAATCTATATTAATGATATGATATTTAAAATTTTAGTCTTAGTGAATTTTTATGATTTTTAGGCTATGTGTAATTGAAATACGAAAGTCTATATATAAATAAGTTATGACTTAAAACATAAACTCATTTTTTCTATTTATCAAAATTGATGAATTCAATCTAATTATTCCACATGGAAACCGTCTAATATAAGAATAATATGATGATCATGGGAATGCAAGGGAATATTAGGGAAATGATCCTTTATAGGATCCACACCATTCGAGCTATACATATTGAAGTCATAAGAAAGTATGAAGAGATTGAAACAGAATCACAAGAGGATTCTAAATGAACCAAGTGAATTTCATTTAATATTGGATGAGGAGGAAGCATATTCCAACCATGTATAGAGATTGATCATACCATATAATTCTAGGAGGATAAAAGATTCATAAGTTATTCTTAAACATTATTCTGAAACATATAAAAGGAGACAAGTATCATTGTAGCTGGGTTAGATAGATTAGCTAAGAGCTATTATAAATTAGAGATTTATTCTATTTTATTTATTAATACAATTTATCCAGTGATGGAACACTATACCATTGTGGTTGAGCCAAATTTATTTACATAACCCATGTTAATGATTTATAGTGTTTCATTGTTAAATTATTTTTTGATTGATCTTTAAATAAGTGTTTAAATAATTTATACACTAGGGAGTTTCCATTATTCATTATGATTGAATTATTCTTACCTTTTTCTAGTTTTCATGCACATTCCCATTGTGCCTACTTTATTTTATATATGGTGGAGGGAAGTGAGGTTTTGTTTATAATTGATCAAAGTTATTTAGTCATTTGGAATTGAAATAGTACAGTGTTTAGAAGTTAATACAATTTTCTATTTAAGAACATATAAAAATATGAGGATACCTGGTTAACATTTAGGGTGTATAATGTGAGAGATTAGGGGAGTTATATTATATGAATCATAATTTAATAGGTAATGTGTGGGAATATCTATGATTATACCATAATTTTAAACTTAAAATTAATCATCCTTTTTCTCTAATTAAAACATATTAAAATTTATCTCTATTTTCAATACCAAACCGAACCCACACAATGTAAAAATGAGTTCTAAAAAGCCTATAAGATCAGAGACAACCCAGGTCACACTTTTATTATATTTTACCTGGGTTCAAAATTGTTTTCTAAATTCCCCATGAAATCTTTTACATCAGGAATCATTGAATATAGGGTGATCATGGGTGATGTAATCATTTTAGAGAGGGTTACCATTATCAGGTTAACACAAGACTATAACTACTCACTATTTCTAACCATGATTGGGTCACCAATAGTATTAGGACACAAAAGGGATCTAATTTAGTTATTCTTCATGAAAAGTAATTTTTAGTATCTCAAAATATATATTTGATCAAATCTTTTGTTATTTGGTAATGTTATCCTATGGGAGGACTATATTTGATGATGGTGCTTGTTTGAATTGGTTTTTTTGTTTGTATATGGAATTATTTATGGATTTTTTTGTGAAATCCAATATATATATGGAAATAGGTTTGTTTCTCACATCCCTGAGGTTAAGGGTTAAACCCTGACAATCTCAAGTCACGATTTTATTGAATAAAATGGGATCTTTTTCTCATAAGGGATCTTTCATTTTCTCACATTTTATAATGGTTTTATTGATTATCTTTTAGATTATTTTGGATATATCCTATAAATTTTGGATATTTTTTCACCTTTTCATTATATTTGTATCACTTTCTCCATTTCATCCCTCTATTCTAACCCTCGTTGTTTCTCCTTTCTTCATTTCCCATGACCATAATGTTCCTTGGGTAAGACATTTTGTGTGAACCCTTGGATTTGGTTCTTCCTTAGACTGAATCTATTTATATTTTATCCTAGAGTAGTATTTCTATTTTGTTTTGCTCTAGGTTCCCCCATTTAATTAAGTGTCTATGTAGGTAATTTGGATTTGTCACAAACCAATCTGTGTCAACCTGCCATGTTACCCATTCTAGCAGACAACAAGTCTTATGGTGTGTTTCTGATCACTCTGAGATATTAATTATTTCTAGGAAATTAATATTTTCCCAATAAAATGAAAATCCCCCTAGATTACCCTCACTAGACTCCAAGAGTTACACCCCATATAGGTAGAGTCTATTTTTATGCTAATGGATACCATCCAATAAGTAAACATAACTTGTATAACAAACTTCTCATGATTTCCTACATATATTCCAAATAATCTAATGTGTTTATCTAATAAAGGAGAGTTAACATGTCTTAAAACAAATTATATGATCAGTAATGAATTTCCAAGTAAAATGAAGGTCCTTATGTGTTGAAGTTGTATTACATTTCATGTTGATTTGTTTTAAAAAATATTGTAAATGAAATTATATAATAGTTAAGTGATTGGTGATTGAGTTAGTATCCATCTAATGTAAAAAATTAAGGGATTACCATGTATTGTTGGAAAATAATAATGGAGTTTTTTCCATGGAGAATATGTGGAAAATGAAAATGACAAACCATTATAGAGTTAATCCTAATGAAAATAATAAGTACTGATGTTTTAATTATTATCCATATCAGGTTCATTAATTTGGAGAAGCTATATAATTTGAATAATAAACAAATAATATGAAATGTGTTAAAAATATTTCTTGATGCTATGAAAGCCAAATCAAGGAGTAATAATCTTTAAAGATATTGCATATGGTTGATTATATTTTGTTTATGATGTTTTAGGAAGATCAGAGATGGATTAAAGTCATTTTTAGTGTCTTGGAATTCATTTGAAGAATTATAGAATTTACATGTCCTAGAGAATTCAAAAATGCCCAAAACTATAGGGATAAAATTAGTGCAATTTAGGGTTGATTCCATGACTTCTATAAACATCATTATTATCTTTTTAGGGATCATCCAAAAGTGTGTAAACATCATTTAATCTATATAAGGATAAATTTAAGACTTCATATGGATGAATTATTTAACCTTATAGATGAGTATTATATATATAAATACCTTTTCTGTCTCAATAAATATTATTAATTATTGTGTAAATATCACCTATTTCTATGTAACGATCATCTGAAGTTGTATAAGAGTCATTATTGACTCAATTATAAAAATTGAAAAAGGCATGATAATGTAAGGATGATTTTACTATATTTTTATATAATCATGATTTCATCTACTCTAGAATGATCCTTATGTTGTGTCTATAATAACAATAATAGAAAATCGAGATTTCTACTGGATAAAAAATAAGAGTTTATCAGAATTAAATTATGATTAAGAATAACATTTGAATATTCCAGTGGTGTTTTATAGTGATCAAAACATTATTATAGTTAGTTAATCCCTAATTCAACATTCAAATGAGGAAAAATAAATGATATGTATGATGATATGATCATTATTATTTATTTTTTGAATTTTAAATAATAAAAATTTAATTTCAAAATTGATGATCATATCTGTAGATGGCTGTTTATTATTTTGATGATTTAAATATCATAAATGGATTTTTGATTCAAGCTAAAAATGTGGAAGAAGATGAATGAGTTGAATTTGTATCTATTTTGTATAGATTTAGACAGAATCTATAATAGTTTAAAAGGATATCTATTGATACAAGATGAATATCGATACTACCACACCTCCTATTTCTATATTTTAATAATGATATTAAGATTTTTATTTGATATTTTTGTAGAATTTTTTTTGAGAAGAATATCTTGAGTCAAATGGGAGGAATAATTAACAAAAGAAAAATTAGAAAAAAAAATATAAAGTTTATATATTGAATTCTTATTGAGTCACCCATGTCAATTAATTTAGAGAAGAGACGAAGATCATTGGGAGAGAACTATGCATGTGTTTTATTTATTTTCGTTGAATTCATTTTCTGAAATATTTTTTTATGTGAAAAGAGAAATACAACAAGGAAAGAGTTTTTAATAACATTTATAGTAATGGTGCATCAGATTCTAGGGATAAATGATCTATCCTAAATAAAATAAATGTCTTGAGAGGTAGAAGAGTGCGATGAGGTTGTTGTTGATTGTGCCGAAAAAACAAGAGATCTTGAGGAAGAAGAAGAAAAAGTTGTTGAACCAATAATAAATTAGATAAACCATCTAGGTATTTATGAAGAGTAAAAAAAGAAGATAAATATGAACATACTTAGTTGGTATAAATAGAGGAAAAAGTAAGATAAGTAGTTGGATTGTGAGAGACTATTAGTTTTGATAATGATCATACCCATTTTGATTAGTGTTTTTTTAGAAAATATTCCAAATACATGAAATTAATTATATAATAACCATGTAAAAATTTATGGGATAAATGATTGAATAATAAGTGAAGTTGATTGATTTCATAAGTCTATAGAATATCAATATTAAGTTGGGTTCCTTGGTGTTCTAAGTTAAGTGTCTATAAAACAATTTATGAAGGAGAATAGAGAATGTGTGAAAAGAATAGAGATTTAAAATCATGATTATTTATTTAAGAATATAAGGTATTCATAAGCTCTAATATTGAGTAAGTTGATTAATTTTTTTGATTTTAGTGACATCTTGGAAGAATCTATATTCTACTTTAAGATGGCGGAAGTTCAAAACTGGAGAATTGTGTGATGCCAATATAAAGAACCCATAAGGGAATAAAGAGTTCACTTGTGTCATATAGTTAATCACTCACCTGTATAATATAGTGATAAGGTAAAATATGATCATTTCCCAAACAACTTGTATTTGATGATAAAAATATTAGTGGATAATTTTTTATGAAGTTAATTATTTAATCACATCAATTTTTAGGTTCCCGACATGAGGGACGAACCTTGTAAAAACACCTCTTCCATATTTTAAAAATTTACTTGAATTATATAGAGGTTAATGTGCTAGGTTAAATAGGAAATATCTATTTTATTAACTATAAATAAAGGTTCAAATAATAAAGTTATTAAAGTTTTAAAAAAATATTTTGAATTTGGTAAAAAGTTTACAATAAACTTGATTCAACTCCTCTTATTTTTTCTACACCAATCCACTAAAACTAGGAATAGGTATCAAAGTACAATATCACTCTAATTAGATGTATATGTTTATTACAAGTTTTTTCTATATTTCATATGAAGTGCATATTTGATGTATTATTATAATACCCTCATATTTAAGAATATATTTCTATTACTACTACCACTAATAAATTTAATATTTTAGTCAATACCTTGATAAATAATATTAAAATAGAATCTAAGACTATGAAGAATAAAAAAAATGAAAAATGATCAACCAGTAGCTCAAGGAAGTCTAAATGGAAAATGTTCACCAAAAAAATATATTTATTATTATTCCTCTAATTAAGTAGGAACGAGATGTGAATAAAATCACTATTGATGTTTCCCAATATATATCATCATATATAAATGGAATATAATTCTAGAAGTCAGAGATATAAAAATAATACGATGCCATGGAAGAAGAATTTGTAAAGAAGGTGAGAAGTTGTAACACCTTTATAAGAAAGATAAAGAATAACATATCATACATCACAATGAAAGATATTCTCAAACTGTCAAGGAACATAAAATATTAATTACGATGATATATTTATTGAAAATATTGTTAAATAAGTGATCCATGATTGGTAAAAAGTCTACAAATACTTTATGAATGAGAAATATTCTCAGTTAGTGGTTAAAACATGGTAAATAATTAAGGTATATAATTATCATATTAAGATAAGGTAAGAGCATGAGGATCAAATGCACAAGTTAATTAATGAATATGAAAATATAGTGAAAGAACATAAATTAACAAAATACATTCTTGATATTAAATCCATATAGTTGGATGTGAAGATGAAGAATTTTCAAATTACCCATGCCAAATTTTCACAATCTACTATAAGAGAGAAATGTGATGCCACATAAGTTTCATATAAGAGTATATGTCATAAGAAGTATCTAAATGGTATAAAAAAGATCTATGAATCATATACTGATAAAAAACCATTTCATTGAAGAAGGTAACCAAAAAATTTGTTTCATTTTAATATACAAGGATCATGTTAAAAACAATAAAAAATTGGGTGGAGAAAAATGAAAAGAGATCACCATATCATTAAAGGTGAATATAAGAATTTATAAGACGTGATACTCTCTAATTTGATCCTAAAAGTTATTATTTCATTCAAGAAAAAGAATGAATATAAATCTAGCTAGACTGTACCTAAAGGGAAAAATAAGAGGTTCGTAGGCCATGTTGGTGTTGTTGGATGTTCAGACATGAGGACACAGAATGATATAAAAATATGTTAGTAAATGGATGTTATAAAATTACCAAATAAAGGGATTATAGATTTTAAAAGTAATAGGATTATTGTTATGAAAAATTACATTTCACATAATAATAACAATATTTTTTCAATAATATATTTTAAACATTTGAAATATTATATTATTTTTGTAACATATATGGTGACATTTATGATGATTTATGGAATGTATTGAAAATGTATCAATCATATGAAATTGAGAAAATAAGACCATGATAGTTACCAAAGTTATTGAGAAAGAAAAAAAGTCTTCATTGAGGAGTAAATCAATGAAAAAGATTTATGAGTTAAATACTCCCAAGTCATCAAAGAAGAAATCAGAGAAGGATATCATAATAGATTCATGAAGTTGTATCTACTATGGTAAGAGAGGCCGAAACATATACCATTATAATATGGCTATGAACATAAAATAAAAATCTATAAAGTTAGAAATAAAAATAGGATCTATTTAATAAAGGGATAATAGGTTTAACATGGTGGTTGAAACTCTAAATGAAGAATTAAAATATCCCGAGAAGCTATAAAAAAGGGAAACACAAGAGGTGTCTAGATGGTGAAACATGGAATAACATGTGGATATTATATATAAGATTGTTTTTAATGGTATAATGATGATAAAAGAAAAATAACATATACATATCCTTTTATTGTGGAATATAAGGATAAAATATAGTCCACACAAAATAATAATGATGATTATGTGAGGAAGGAGTGATTGATAATATGACATGACCAGTTTAAATTGGCCAATAAGATGGATAAAGAGAAAGTTAAGAAAATAGATCTATATTATATAGATAATAAAGATATTTCATCAAATAATAAAGGTGAAATGAATTAGAAAACCATGATATCCATATCTAAAAAAATTTGTAAAATTAAAAGAGAAAAACATAAAGAGTTCTCATGAATTTGGAGTCTCAAAGAAGAATCTATTTTGGTTGGGAAATAAGTATCATCCCTAACACTACAATTAAATAGCATATGGAGAACCAAAATATTCACATATCCTGTTAAATATTGATATTTAAATAGGGGACTGAAGGTAAGGAATGAAAGAATAGAAATTTTTTATACTATATTTTCTTTACAACTTCAATAAAGATTATCAATCATTGTGAATTTCAAGTTCTATTCATATTTGAATTAATTTTAATAAAAATTGTTATCTTAAATTATTTAAAATAGAATATTATCCATATGTAGGAATATTGGAGTATTACCTTGAGGGGAATATATCAAAATAGATGAAGCTTCCAGAGTTTTTATATTTTCTACTAAATCTATAATTCTAGATAACATTGATTGAAAATGAAATTTGAGGTATGATTTTCAGTTTCCCATCACTATTTTAACTAATGTTGATTATTTTTATCAAAGGGGGTTTCTATCTATCCAAATGGTGGAAAAAAACTTACAATTGACATATTTTGATGTATTTATTCATTTTGAGTATAGGATCATGAAATTATTGAAAATATTTTTAGACGACCCCAAAAAAGATAATGGTTGTGTTGGTATCACATTACGGTTTATTAATAGGAATAATTTTTAGATAAATTTATAACTCATGTTTTATACAATGATATAACCTCATTATACATATATTTTACTGTATTATTAAACATTATAATGAAAAAATGTGATATCACCCTTCTCCTAAATGGATTTTGAATAAATCTATCAAATAGGGAGAGGAAAAATGGTGAAAGTGAATTTTTTAAAATTAGACATGTTAGCTAGAGATGATAAATACCTCCCTCACAACCATGGATTTAGTAAGGGTAATTAAACCTTTATATTGTCATTTATTGAAAATTAGGGGGGGGAATAATGACATTGAATTTTGGAGTAAATTTGTAATTGAAAATAAATCTAAAGGGGGAGATTGAAGTGACCAATGATTTAAAGTTGTATCTTTTTTGTCACTTAGATTTGTTTTTAATTTGTTTTTCAATGTAATTATTCAATGTTGAAGATATGGGTGATGGATTTAGTATCTATCTAATGTAAAAAAATTAAGGATAACACTGTATTACGTGCATATCAAACTATAGTTACTGCCATGGAAACCATAGGGAAAAGAAAAATTTCATAATATTGAAGTGATGACCCTAATGAAAATGAAAAGTGACGATGTTATAAGTAGTATCTATAATAGATAAAAAATTTTGTAGAATCTTGAGAATGTGTATATTGAATAGATAATCTAAATGTAGTGTAAAATATTGCATGATGTTTTGAGATACAATTCAATGACTAATAAGATTTAAGGTTTCTGAATATAGTGAAGTATGTCACTTGGATGAAGTTGTTTGAAGAGTGGAGATTGCCTATTGTAATTTAATGTTCCTTATAATTGTTTTTTATAATTATAAAATTTATATGTCATGGTGAATTTGAAAAATTAAAAAACCATAAGGATAAAGTCTTTGTAACATAGGGATGATTCCATGAATATAATAAGCAACATTGGTCACTTAAAAAGGATTTCCCTAACATATATAATCATCATTTATGTTTACATAGGTTTTAGTTTAGGACCTTGTAATGATGATTTATTTCACTCTAAGGATGATTTATCTCCGTGGAAATAAATTTGATATTTGTGTAAATATGATTTATAGCTTTTTAAACATAATATATATCTACAAAAACATAATCCATAACCGAGTAAGAGGCATTATTAACTTGGTGATGAAAATTAGAAAAGAAATGAAAGATTAAGGGAGATTTTTAATGAATATAATAATAATTTAATCATTAAAAGAATCATTTTCCAATACATAAGAATTATTACATTTCTGTAAGCATGATCCATGTGTTGTATGAGGATCAACACTTAGAGAAATTCAAGATCATTACTGGATGAAAACAATGAATTATACTGAATTAAATTATATAGAGTAAAAAAATTTATAATTCCAACGCTATCCTCTCATGGTAAAAACATCATGATGTTTAGTTATTCCAAGATTCAAGATTGAAATGAGGTAGAAGCAATGATATAGATGATGAGAGGATCATTTTTCTTTATTTGAAAAATTTAAATAAGAATAATTTAAATAAAATATTTTTATCAAATAAATTGATGATTGTTTCATGATGAAATAATTTAAATATCAGAAATGGTTATGTAAATCAAGCTAAAATTAGATAATAATATGAATTATCTAAGTTTCTTTATTTTTTTATATATTCAGATGGTATATATAATATTTTTAAATGTATCACATAATAAAAAAGAAGATCCAAACAATTTTACTTTTTATTAATTTATATTAATATAGCCATGTAGATTCCTATTTATGGCTATTGTAGATATGTTTTTGAGAAAAATATATTGAACACGTTGATAGAAATTGTTAGTTGAGAAATTTTAGAATAATAAAATAAAGTATATTTTTGGTATTTCACCTTAGACACCCATGTAAAATTTTATAGAGATTATATGATGATTTTGGGAGTGAGACATACATTTGTGGTTCATTTATTTTACATGCATGCATTCTTAAAAATATGAAAATTTATGATAATTAGGAAAGACCCCAAGAAAAAGTGGGGAATTTCATGTAAAGTTATAGTTTTTGAGACTTTTTAGAGATATCAGTTGTCCTAAATAAAATATATGGCTCAAGAGGTAGAAGAGTGAAATGAGTTTATTATTGAGTGTTCCAAGAGAACGATACCTCATAAGTAATAAAGAGAACCATTTTCTAAATCAGTGATAGAGAATTTACCCCAACTGGGTATTGAAGAAGAGAAAAATAAGAATAAGAATTCAACAATAGATAGTTAGTTTAAGTAGTAGTATATGAATAATAAGAAGGAGTGGGATAATATTAAGACTGGTGAGAGTCTTCTAGATGTGATAAATCACAGAACTAAGTGTTTGGTTCTTTTATTTATAGGAATGATTTTGGTGTTGTACAGTTCATTGTGTTGTTTTATGTAATAATTCATATCCTATGACTCTTAATGAATTAGTGGACATAATTTACTAGTAAAATATATAGAATATCTATTTTTAGTTTAGTTCCCATGGGTTCTATGTTGAGTTTCGAACAACTAGTTTCCAAAGAAGAACCTGGAATTCAATCAGAGGACATAGAATGAGTTGTATACTTAGATCATGAAGAATATAATGAAATTCAAGGACATTAATATTAATGAAGAATATTATATTTTGTGGAAAAAGTGAAATCCTATATAAGACCATGATCCACTTTATAAAGGACAAAGTGATAAATTTTATATTGGTGTGATACTGGTATAAAGAACTAGGAAGAGCAGTAATAGTTAACTTGTGTAATATAGTGAAAAACTCACCTATGAAATATGGTGAGAGGATATATAAATATTACATCCTAATTTTTTTATAATGATTAAATTACAATTGGATAATATGTGATTAGGGATAATAAATATTCATAATAAGGACAAGCTTTCACACATTAGAACTGAAACTTGTAAAAACAATATTTCCATACTTTACTTCTTTACTTTCATTGTATATAGGTGTATGTTATAAGTTAATCAATAAATATACATTCGTATTAACAAATAATAGATGTTAAAATACCAAATGGGTTAAATTTTTCAAGATTATATGGAATTTTATAAAAAGTTAGCAACAATCATGACTCACCCCCTTTTAGTTGTTACTGCACTGGTCCACTAAGACTAACATAGACAAATGAAATCACCGCCGAACAACCTTTAAATTGATTCCCAACTTATAATTTATATCTAATAATAATAATTCATATAATTAATATATATTACATTTAAAACATTATATAATGTTTCTATAATAGCAAGGGTATCATGTATTTCATGAAAATACATGTATGGTTTCACCTAAAGGTCCTTTAAATCACATGTAGAAATCGAATTCATAAATTTAGTTGGATGTATATTCTTGTTATATTCATTTGATTTTGGTGAACAAATACTATTTCTATAAGTAAAAAAATTTTATAGTTGGATTTTGTATGCATGACAAATATATCATATTGACTAGTGTCGATAATGATCCATGAGTTATTACTTGTGGTTATATAATACTATGTCTAGACAATGCCTATGTTTTGAATTATTATGATAACATATCAATGTTCCAAATGACTAAATTATAGTTAATGAATGTGATACATCCAAATTTATTCTATCATATGATATGATTTGTTGAGAATAACTAGAAGATAGTTCATTATCTATGTTATAAGGTATTTTAGTGTGGTTAAATTATTTTGAAATGAATAATTTTATCATAATTTTTTTTATTATGCATGTAATTATTGAATATACTAAACCTTCCTTCAAAGGTATTATTTGTTTATCATGAGATGAAATGTTTAAATTATTGAAATATATGATAGTTTAGTTTGGGACATCTCACTTGGTATGAGATAATATTTTAAAAGTATGTGTTCATTGAACAAGATCGAAGAGTGTAGGTTTAGTGTTCCCTTATTAGTATGAAATCATTTTTTATTTTTTTGAGGCCTAATTTAGTTATTTTTAGGTATTAAGATGATATAAAAATAGTGAAAACTCAAAGTATATGTCCAAGTGTAGGATAAAAACTTGAAGTTTGTTTAAAATTGAGATTATATGGCTTCTTAATTATGATATCCCTATATAAATATAAGCAAGTAATTGCAGACTCTGAAATAGATGATCTAGGGGGTAATAAAACTGAAGTGGATGGTTTAATATTAATTTGATCTTCACCTTGTGCAAGATAAGGAGTCCTAACTAGATACCCAGTTCGAAAATCTTAGGGGATATGCTTTGGTAATTTACAAATTATTTATAAACTACAATAAAGAATATAAATCAAATTTCAGTATGTCACATATAACTAAATAGGTTAGAAAACCTAATAATGAATATGATCATGGAAAATATAGGTTAAACTACAATAGTTATCTGTTGATCCAATTTTAGAATAGTTGAACAAAAAGTATCATAGGATGAAATGAATATGCCATTGGAGAAAACATCTTAGGATTAATTTTTCATATTCATATAACAATTTACACTAATTTTATTGGATATTATCATAACTATTTTGGTTTCTGCATTTCATTAGAAATAAGATTATAAAAATAAAGATGTGAAAGGTATGTCCTAATAATCTTCTATAACCATCCAATGAAGAATTTTTTTAAAACTTTCTATGATAAAGGAAAATCTCACTACATGAATACTTTTGGAAAATAATAAGGCTCTTAGTATTTAAGACTTCTAGGTTGATAGATCAATTAAAAATCATGAGTTGATTATGAATCACATATGAAATTTCATTAGTGAATGATAATTAAAAATATGGGGATGAAATTTATTTATGGAGGGATAATGTATTTCCCTTAAATTATACGATATATCATCCCTTTAAATACATAGAATATGTTCGATACATTTCCCCACATATAACACCAATATAAAATGTCCCAAGGCCTATTTGATTGAATATTATTAATAAAATAATATGAATAATAAAACATATAAAAAATAATATAATGTTACATAACAAAAATTCCTTATATTTAAAAGATAAATAATTAATATGATTTAATGTTAAAAAGGATTTTTCCTTAATAAATAACTGTTTTTTGAAAATCTTATATATTTTGTCCAAATAAATTAATTTTAACACTTTTAAAATATTATTATATATGAACTGATATATTAATATTATTCAAATTATAAACTGATATGAAATAACATTAAGATCAATTAAAAACACCATATTTCAATAAAAATGTTTTTTATTTATATTTTTATTTTCAATTAAAAGATATATTTAAAAATGATATAATTTTAGTTTTATGAAGTTAAATTCATTTTTTAGTTCCTCATGTCAAAAATATCATAGAATTATTTTATTGTATTTTTCGGAAAATTTTGAATTTACATTGTATAGTGAAAGTTAATGATTTTGTAAATACTGTCACTTTTATGAATTTTTAATAATGAAAGCATGATTTAAATTTTTAGGAAACCCTTTTTCTCTAAAAAATATATTTAAATAATAAAATATGTCAATTTAAAAAAAAAATTGAATTTATAAAACCAATTTTTTTTACATTTTGGAAATTTAAGTAGTATTTTACTTTGTAAAAAAAATTCTAGTTTATTTTAACTAATTCTCCAAAATGATGAATTAAATTTATTGTTTATTTTAAAGGCACCTAAATATTATTTAATTAATAATAAATTAAATAAGGCCATTAAAATAAACAATATTGATAATTTTATCGAAACTGTAGTTTTATGATTTTAGATACATTTTTATATAAAAATATGTTTTTACGTGTCAAGTGTGAAAATTTTAAAATTATCTTTTCACACCCTTAGAAATAATATTTAATAAAATTATAATAAAATTCTAAATAAGAGTGTACAATTTAGTTAATATTTTCAATCTTAAGTTCGGTCATTAAAACTAATTACTGTGGTTAGGAATGAGTTACCATGGTAACAATTAATTTGTGTAAAAGTTATAAATAAAGACTAAAGACAAAAAACAGTAAAATTTTGTATTTAATATAAATATTTGAGAGGATTATCTACCTTTACCCTTCCCCTATTTAATTATTTTCATTTGATCCTTTAATAGAGACTTTTCCTTTTTATATTATTATGAAAAATCCAAACTCCTCAATTATAAAGGAGACTTCTGCCACCCTCTCATGGACACCATAGTATTGAATTCCACTTCAAATTATACCCTTTTTTTACTTCCCCTAGAGCTATATCCCACCTCTTTTAGCACATTATCCATGGAAAATCCCTATATCCTCTATTTCTAAAAATTAATTCAAGAGAATTATCAATTTCTCGATGTAAGTAAAAATAACTCACTAATATGTTTCCCTATTTATATTTCTCTTACAAATATATTATATAATTATAACATTAATAAAGTAGTATTATCTATATATTGGCATGGTTTTATGTTTACATAATAAATGTTATCTCCCTTTGAAATTTTCCCTTTGAAAAATGAATGTTTCGCTTGTATTACATGGGGACTAAAACCTCCCTAAGGGATATCATTATTTTTTATTAATATCCTCAAATGGCTAGTAGAAATTAGATATTTTGTAATGTCTTGGATTTTAAATGTATTTTTTTAAATGTCATATGAAATTAATTCGAGACTAGGAGATGAGACAACATGCGATTTTGAGGCCCCAGGTTCCCAGAATAAATGTTAAAAATAAATTAATATTTAAATAGAACATTAAGTGGTTTACCTGAAAAGGTGTATAAATTCTATATGGGTGCCTAGACAAAAAATTAGAGGGTATTGTTTCATATTGAGTAGTGAATTTAAATTAGGCGAGGCCTGACATCAGACTGAGCAGGATAGCTAGGAAATTTAAGAAAATAAAATAAATTTAATATTTATTTTATTTTCTGTTTCATTAACACAACGATGTAAAAATTTAAATAGAATGTTAAGAATAATTCTAACGGTTAGCCGAGTAACCCTGGAATTATCTAGAGACATGGTGTGGAGAAGCCATAGAGAAACTTCTCGATAATGACGAAGACAGATCAAGTAATCCTGAATCGTTGCGCCAATGGAGATGGAGGATCTTGTCGAAGATGGAAGCACAATCATCCTTCATTAACGACTGATCCAAGACTGAGGTAGGGATTTTTTTAATTATTTCATTCCCATTCTTGTTTTGAATGAAGAACATGGATCAACCCATGAACTGGTTGACCCACATTTTGATTGTTCTTACAGGATGGGTGATATTGGATTTGAATCGGGGGATTAATTTTGTTTTGATTTAGTCTCTTGATCATTATAAAGGGAGTGGATCAAGGCCCTAATAAAGTGACCAAAGTTCATTACTTGATTTTTTATGTGATTTATTCCCCCATAATCCCCTCATATTATTTGTTCTTTTCAAGGTTATGAATGAAGAATCATTGCACATTTGATTGAATTTGAAACAATCTAAAATCATAGATCTGGAATCGTGATGACCTAGTAGAGGTGCAACGGTGATGGTGATAGATAGATCAAAGTGTTTCAAGATATATCATTCTTTGAGCATTCTTCGTGTGGATGATTGGAATCGGTTTTGGAGTGGATCAAAGGCCCTAAACATACTAAATCAATGTGTTAATAGAGTGTCCACCATGGATCTTCAATTTTGAGGCGAACACACCATCAGATCAATCACCGGATGATCAAAAAAATCACTGGAGGAAGAACATCAATTCTAGGAAATTGTGAAGAACACGATGTGTATCTTGGGATAAAAGGCATGTGGAACAATTTCAGTGGTGGATAGGGTTTTAAAGGTGTAACACGACATGTGAAACCTATCACACATTGTGTGGGACCTTCTCTAAGTTTCAGAGTGTATCTCGGGGGATAAAAGGACATGGGGAGGAGTAAATGACATCTAATCCACCACATTGCTAGACCTAGGAAGTTTACACAAGCTAACCCATATACCTGTATACCGACAGTCAAGAAACGGTTGAAGTTGTGTACTGGCATATGTCCAACGTACACAGAGGGGACCCCAGATAGTCAAACACAACGCATAATAATTTCTACATGCTATGTTTTCCTTTTCATACATGACAAATTCTTTTTACATGGGTCGTTTTACATGGTCTTTACCTAGGGTCAAGGGACATGACATGTTACCCATCTACATGCTGTGTACGATCTTAGACATGGCTTGATCTCATTTTCCATAGAATCTTGGAAATGTTTATATTGGGTCGGGGCCCCTTGATTGTTCCCCTAAAGGTCAGTGGTATCATTTCCTATCTACAGAAGTATGGTCCCTTCAATTGGACATTCTAGATAGAGTCAGGAGTACCCTATGATAGGTCCGGAGTAGGATCCTTTATCCATTCATTTCACTATGTAGAGTCTGGTATCAATGTTACCAATCCTACCAAATGTTGATAATATAATTAGTAGGAAAATTCGGATGAGTCATGGTATACACCATGGCCTTGTAAATGAACCTCATATGTGTATCGTGATGTTCCTCACTCGTGGAGTTGGTTCACCAAGAATGAGTGTATCATATTCTCTCTTAAGATCCAATAGCATACCTCCCTATCATAATGGTTCCTGACTAATAATACTTCTCGGATGGACATCATCTTCTCTATCACACTCAGGAGCTGGTTCTCTGGGATGAGTGCTTTGCAGAATCTTCATACTAGATCCCTATCATTGTTGTGCAGTCATTGTGGCTGACCTTTAAACTATGGGTCTGGGTTTGAGTATATCTAGATATTTTCTCTTTATATGTATTGTAGACACATACTATGTAGAGTTGACTGTACCTTTTATTTGTATTGATTTTTTATTTTCGGGGTGTCCTAATGGTTATTTTTATACTCAGCCCTACATGGGCTTTGCCCACGCGTGTCGTGTCTTGTGAAGATGAGTTCCCTTTTGATGGAGTCCATGGTGAAAAAAGGCCAGATAGTAATTTTTGAGTAGCAGATAGGATGAGGTGTTCCTATGAATTCGAGTACCAGTCTCAATATGTATCTTTTTTACAAGATGTAATTTTCATTTGTAGAATCTTTATTTTGGTGGGATTGTATGATGTACCATTTTAATTTACTACACTTTTCATTCCTATCGAACTCTATTGATTGAGTTTAGTTGTATGAATGCATTTTGGTCCTTTGGGGTTTTATTTTAAATTTTAGTATTGGTCGTCTTGGAGATGTGTGTCTATGTATATGTACTTATTAAATACCTCCCATTTGAGTGATATGCCTACTTGGTGGTAGTCCCCAGCCCCAATACTATTAAAGTCCATCTGGGGGAGTAGTGACATGGTACCCACTAGGACATGTCATAACAAAGTGGTATCAGAGGTGGTCGGTTCTACCTTATGACTGAGATTCTAGGACATTGGCTTGGGGAATTAGTGGAAAGTGTTAAGAGTTTGGATTTCATGCTATGGAGTCTAGTTTTGGTGGGGGTGGACGATGTATCAATACACCAGGACTCTGATAACCTACATTTTGACTCAGTAAATGATAACACTAGTTGTAGGAAACAAAAAATGGTACATGCATCATATAAAAATGGGTTGTGGTTTCCGTTTCCTTGTCGAGTTAGCTCTATAGATATACTCATTGACCATGGTACATCTTATTTTCTTATTGGATGCCTCCACAACACATAACAACTATGATTTAATAGATCGATCATGAGGATGAACCACACAGTGATGATGCTTCAATATAGGGACCATTTTACCAGGGGTTACCTTGTGGTGGGGCACCAGTTACATCACCTCGAGTAGAGCAGCACATGGCACTTATAGTACCAACAGATTAGAACCATTAGCTGAGTGTGCTCCATGAGTTTTAGAGATAGAGACCCCTCAGGTTCCAAGGTGATACCAACCCGTAAACGGATGGGGACTAGTTTGAGGCGATGATACAAGTTTTCTGTCTAGTGAGGATACAATTGGACTAAATGGTGATCTTGGAAGTGAACCATCTTCTCGGTTCAATAGCGAGATAGTGGAGCTTTACCACGCTATCTTATGATGAGATGACTCTTTCATGAATGTAGTTAGAGATTCAATTTTTCGAAGAGTTCACTTTGGTTATGCTGAGAGAATTGTGTATACATGAGATTCTTCTTCTCTAGAAGTGTAGCTTGACGGTGGATGACTATTCATTGAGGGTCACCAACCTCTCCAGGTACTCACTGGACATTGTAAAGGATTAGTACTTCAGGGCTCAGAACATTGATCAAGGTATACACAGGGACATCTAATCCAGCATTGTACCTATGTGAATTCCGAATTAGGCTGGAGTGTTCGAGAGTTCTTTGATGGTTGAGATCTTCTTGGTTGAGTAGAAGTATCCTGTGACAGTAAATAACTGGTAGACTAGTTTAGTGATCTCAATAATGGGAAGCTGATGTCAGATGTAGGGATCAAGATGTGGGAGACATCACAGGAGGTCCCATGATACGAGATCTAAAGTCCATAACTCTTAGGATAGATCCAATTTTCCTAGGGAGAGGCAATGCTACACATGAGACAGAGGAAGAAAAAATGCTAGAAATTGTCCAACCCATCAGGTTGCTGATAGGGAGGAGGTGGATAGAACACCAATGTAGAAGAAATGAGTGGAGATTTTAGATCTAATAGGCAGTAGATGTTGTAGAAGAGTAGGGAGAGCTACAGGACGTGGCATGCATTTTGAGCTGATACCACCACAACCACCCCCAGGAGGTCTACGCTAGTCTTAGAGAGCAAGAGGACAGGGGTGGGGATATCTACATGCGTTCAAGGCCTATGACCCATGGACAGTAGAGATGATCTGGGGTATGATATGTATATTTTATACCTTAGCTACGATATAGAAAGACATAGGTTCCATTCATTCCTTCCTCACCACATACCTTGTACGAGACCTTGAGATTCCAGTTTAACCATTGACTCAAACCATACATTTTAAAGACACCTAAGGGAGGAGTCTATATGATCCAAAACCTTTGAATGAAGTGTGATCTTACCCTTGGAGACAATATTTTTGGTTGGAACCCCTTGGTGGAAGCATCGAGGCCTTACAATATCATTCTTGATATGGATTGGCAATATTTGGTCTATGCCTATATTGACTATTTTAGGTGAAGGGTGTGGTGTGTCCATAACAATGGGATGAGGTTTTCATTTTTTGATGAAATGGAATCCTAGGAAATAGAAGAGGGGGATCATTCATAGGAGGGTGCATTCAATCACCCATGAGTTGGTTAGGCTTACCTTGGGAGTAGCAGATGCTGTGAGATTTCAGTTCCCAGTAGTAGTGGCAGAGTACGAGGATGTCTTTCCAAAGATGATTTAAGATTACCTCCCCTCCAAGAGATCAAAATTCACCACAGGTCGACACCGATATCAGCACAAATATATTGTATGGATGCTAAAGATCTTTAGGAGTTGAGGGTGTAGATGGAAGATTTGTAGATGAAGGGTTTCATGAGACTCGAAATTTTACCCAAGGCGACCCTAGATTTGTTTTCTAAGAAGGGATACAGTTGCTTGAGGATGTGTGTAGATTATGGATGATTGAACCTGGAAATGGTGAAGAACATGTATCCACTATAGAGGATCAATGACCTCTTCTATTAGTTTAAAGGGTTATGATGGTTCTCAAATAATGACCTCCGATTGGGTTATCACCAGCTGTGATTATGAGATGAGGATATACCGAAGATGACTTTTAGGTTCCACTAATACCATTATGAGTACATAGTGATTCCCTTCAACATGATGAACACCCTAGTAGTGTTCATGGGACACATGAACCAGATCTTACATCCATACATAGACCGGTTCATAGTGGTCTTCATCGATGAAATACTTGTGTACTCAGTGTCTAAAGAGGAGAACGTGAGATTCATGTAGATGGTTCTTGATGTACCTAAAGAGAAACATCTTTATGGGATGATTTTGAAGTGATAGTTCTAGATTAAGAGGTACAATTATGGGTACATGTTATCTCCGACGATGTACTAGCAGTGGACCCAACCATGGGGGAAGTAGTGTTAGAATATGTGCCACCTAGGAGTGTAACGGAGGTGCATAGCTTCCTTGGGATAGAAGGTTATTACCAAAGATTAATACCAAATTTATCCTAGATATCATCATAGAACAATACTTTGTCTCAAAAGGGGAAACAATTCATGTGGAAGGAGAAGTTACAATAGGCTTTTAAGTAGTCGAGGCTGAGTTTGCTGAGCTCCCCAATATTGAGATTCCCGGAGGAGGGTGTTGTGTATGAAGTGTTATGTGAATCATACGGGATCATATTTGGTTGTGTCCTAATGTAGAGGAAAGTAGTGATTTACAATGGTTAATTCTAGTTGATTCCACATGAGTAGAACTATGAGACCCATTATCTTGAGTTGGAAACGAAAATATTCACATTGAATATGTGGTGACACAAACTTGACAGGCGATCAGTTTATCATCTATTAGGATTACAAGAGTTTCAAGTATATCTTCTCCCAAAAGGACCTGAAATTGAGACCAAGAAAATAGATAGAGTTCCTCTAGGACTATGAATTTGGGATAATTTATAATTATAAGAAGGGAAATGTGGTGGAGGATGCTCTCAATAGGATATCTATTTCACAGCTGCTGAGTGAGGTGTTAGATGGGTTATCCATGTTACAGATATCTTTCGTTGATGGTGATGAAATATCTTGCCTCTATTTTATTGTTGTGACCCCCCAATCATACAATGAGTCGGGGAGGCACAAAATGGGGATACCAACTATGAGACCTTATGTGCTCAGATAACCATAGGGTATGCTCCTGATAGATTTTCACAAGGTGGGGAGCAATTCATTCTTTTCAGAGGATGCATAGTTGTACCAGTGGTGTTGTAGGAGGAGGTTCTAAGGGAGTATTATAAATCCCCATGGTAGTATATATTAGAGTGAAGAAAATGTACCAGGACCTCAGACATCATTTATAGTGGGTAGGGATAAAGAAGGTAGTAGAAGAGCTCGTTTCTCAATGCCTTACATGCTAGTAGGTGAAGGAAGAGAACCATGTTATTATGGGTTTAGCACACCCCCTTGAGGTGCTATAATGGAAGTGGGATTGGATATCAATAAAAATAATGATGGGATAAATATGTTTTTCTAGGGGGAAAAAAACCATCTGGGTGATCATTGACCGACTCACCAAGTTGGCCCACTTCTTAGCTATCCAAGAGTAAAGATCAGTAGAGAGGTTGTGGCGCCTCTATATATAGAATATATTGTGGCATCATGGAGTCCCATCAACGATAGTCTATTATCATGATACTGGTTTCACATCCCGATAGTGGAAGGGATTTCATGAGGCCTTTGTGACTTAGTTACACTTGAGTACAACATTTCATCGACAGATAGAAGGCCAAATGGAGAGGACAATTCAGGTTCTAGAGGATATGTTGTGGGATTGCATCTTGGACTTCAGTCATAGATAGGAGGACCACCTACCACTGGTACAGTTTGCATACAACAACTACTACCACTCCACAATTGGTATGACACTATTTGGGGCTTTTTACAAGATACCCTATTGGTCAGCACTTTGCTGGATTGACCCAGGAGAGTCATCACTTATGGGATCAGAGTTGGTGCGTGCTACTACCGAGAAGGGGCAGATCATCAAAGAAGAGATAAAGATTGTGCATAGATGGTATAAGTATTATCCTGACAAATAGCAGAGACCTTGGGACTTCAAGGAAAGTGACCATGCCTTCCTTCAGGTCTCACCTTGATAAGGGTTGTAGAGATTTTACCAGGGGAATAAGTTATCTCTGAGGATCATCATCTATTTTCAGATACTATGTAGATTCAGAAAGGTGGTGTATCTCTTAGATCTACCACCATAGTTGAATTAGGTACACAATGTCTTCCTTGTGTCACAGTTGAGGAGTTACGTGCATGAACCATAACATGTCATCGACTGGGGCAAGCTGGACATTGGAAATTTGAGAAACCATTGCTGAGTACTCAATGATGATTTAGGATCAGTAGAAGGGGATACTCTTTGGGCTAGTGATTCCATAGGTGTGTGTCTGGTGGAAACACAGGAATCTCCAGGAGAGCCCGTGGGAGAGGGAGGCTCAGATTTGTTCTTTGTACACACAACGTTTTGTATAGACTTAGTTGTTGGAATTTTGTGGACCTAAATCCCCAAGGTGGGGAGAATGTAATATGCTAGATTTTTTGTGTATTATTTTTAAATATTATATAGAATTAATTATTGACTAATCAATGAGACAACGTGCGATTCTGAGGCCAGGGGTTCCAGGAATAAATATTAGAAATAATTTAATCTTTAAATAGCACACATGAGAGGATTACCTGAAAAGGTTTATAGCATCTAAAAGGGAGCCCGAATCAGAAATATGATGGTACTGTTATGTCAGGAGAAAAAATTTATCTTAGGATAGGCCTAACAATGGCCAGAATCAGTTGGCTATAAAGGGTAGTTTTAGAATGTTTAAGGAAATAAAATAAATTTAATATTTATTTTATTTTCCATTGCATTGATGCAACAAACTAAGCCTATAAATAGAATGATATATAGAATTATTAGGGTTATCCGTATAACCCTATAATTATATAGATACATGGGGAGGAGAACCCTTTGAGATACCTCTCAGCAACAAAAGTGACTGATCAAGCGATCATGAATCATTGCACCAGCAGAGTTAGAGAATATCATCAACGACGATAGTGCAATCTTCCTTCATCATTGATCGATCGAAGAATAAGATAGGGTGTCTTGTTTTAATCCATTCTTTCTTGTTAATGTATTTAATGGAGAACACAGATCAACCGATGAATAGGTTGACCCACGGTTCAATCATTCTTATGGGATGGGTGATTCTAGATTTGATTCAGGGGATTGTTTCTATTTTGATTTAGTTTCCCGATCCTTCTAATGGGAGAGGATTAAGACTGTAATGAACAATGTATGAGGTTTGTTCCTAGAGTTTATTTTAAGTGATTTATTCCCCCTTCATCCCTACATGTTCATCGTTCTTCTTGGGTTTAGGAATGAAGCATCGTTGCACATTGAATTTCCATGTAATGATCTAAAATCATAGATCTGGAATCATGATAACCTATAAGATGTGTAATGGAAAGGGATACATATGGATGATAGTATTTTAGGAGATATAGTTCTTCAATAATTCTTCTTATGGATGATTAAAATCAGTTTTTTGAGATGATAAAAGGCCCAAAACGTACCAAATCGGTGTTTCAAGGGCGAGGTGACCATGGATCTTCATTTTAAAGGGGAAAAAACCAAAAGATCAAACACTAGAAAATCATCGAAAGTGCTGGAGGATGAATAATTATTCTAGGAAATCACAAAAATCAGGCTGCGTATCTTGTGATACATGGCATGTGGGACTAGTTTAGCAACAAATAGGGTTTCAGGTGATAGAGAGGTGTAACATGACATGTGACACATATCACATGCCATTGGTACCTTCCTTGATACTTGGCGTATATCTTGGGGGATAAATGGAAATGGGGTGGAGTAAATGCCATGTACTCCACCACACGGCTAGACCTAGACTGATTACATGGTCTAACCAGTGTACTAGTACACATGCAGGAGAACATGAGTCGAAGTTGTGTACTAGCACCCAAACATCATGCATAGAGGGACCCCCAGATAGTTTGACACAACATGTAAGCCTTTGGACATTCCATGTATACCATTTCCTACACAACATATTCTTCTAACATATGTCTTTGTACATGGGTCATACCCGGGGTCAAGGGACACGGTGTGTTACCCTTCTACATGTCTTGTACTATTCTCTACATGGATTGATCTCCATTTAAAATATATCTTGGACATGCTTCTATTAGTTTGGTTCCCATTTGTTATTCCAAAAATGGTCAATGGTATCATTTACTGTCTACAGAAGTATGGTACCTTTAACAAGACTTTGTGGATAGATTTAGGAGTCCCCTTCGAGAGGCCCAATGTAGGATCCTCTAACCAATAATATCCCAAGGTAGAATTATGAATCGATGTGACCAATACTACCAAAAAACAATACTCTACTTAGAAGCAGAATCTAGATGAGTCGTGGTATACGCCATGGCCCTAGTAGTGATCCTCATCAGTTTATCATAAACTTTCTCACTTGTGGAGCTGGTTCTCCCAGAATGAGTGTATCATATCATCTCTTCTGATCCATCAATGTATCTTCCTCTCATGACGGTTCCTGATAACTAGTACTTCTTAGAAAAATGTCATCAGTGCTATTAGACTCAGGAGTTGGTCCCCCGGATGAGTTCTTCATGGAATATTTTGATAAATCCCTAGCGTGGGTGTGTGGACGTTGTGACATAACTTTAGACTACAGGTCTGGGTTTGAGTATAACTGGATATATTCTTGTTATATGTATTGTAGACATATAATAGTTATAGTTGACTATAAATTTTCTTTGTATTGATTTTTGGTATTCAGGGTGTCAAACTGGGTATTAACATACTCCCCCTTCATGGGCTTTGCCTGCACATGTCATCTCTTATGCAGATGAGCACCCTTTTGACAATGTCTAGGGAGGACCAAGACCAGATTGAGCTTTGTGAGTTCCAGAAAAACTGAGGTGTTCCTATGGCTTTGAGTAGCAGTCCCAGCACCTATATTGTTTACAGGTTGGAATTTGTAGTTGTAGACTCTCTATGTTGGTGGGATTTTATTTTGGACATGTTTACTGTACTACACATTGCTTCCCTATTGTACTCTATTTGATGGGTTTAGTTGTATGCATGCATTTTTTCATTTGGGATTTTTTTACAATTCAGCATTGGTGGGCTTGGAGATGTGTGAGTGTGTACAAGAACTTAGGAAATTCTTCCCATTTGAGTGATATGCCTACACGGTGCTAGTCACCATCCCATGGCGTATTAGAGTCAGGTAGGGGGAGTCATGGAACATTCCCCACTAGGATGGGTCATGACATATTTATGGCATAAATATGATATTTAAAAAATTATTAAGATTTTGAAATTGTAATCCATTCCCTATCTTCCTGCTTTTCTATGGAAATGATTACGTCACTCATGTGTACATATGGACTACCACCTCCAAAAATGTGAAATATTTTGATTTTCAAGAGTTATTTTATTTTTCATTAAAATATATTAAAATATGATTCATCATTTTATAAAAATCTATATAATATTATTATAATTCAATAATAATGTTATTATTGAAAAATAATCATTTTTTAACAATACTCACCCAAAGATTATATCTTTTTCGTGTTTGGGATAGTTTAACAACCTACATAAACAATGATCTAAACACATATCATAGATGAATATAAAAAATAAACTAAAATTTTATTAAAAATTAGTTTGAAAATAATATTTTATTTTTTTTCTCTAATGGTTGTATTAATATTTTACTTATTATTAATGTACCACACTTTTGATTCATTAAATATTACCAGAATAAGATCATAATCTTCTATGTCAGCATGAGTTATAATTAAAAAACATATAAAATGAAATTAATATTATATAAATCATTATAAAAAAACTATTCCATTACCTATAATTATCTATAAGGGATGAAATTTTTTTATAAACAAGGATCGAGACAACCATTACGAAACTCATACTAAATAAATAATTAAAGCTAATAACATCTGAAAAATAAAACAAAATATAAATGAATAATATATTTGTGTAGAATGATTATAAATTAATTTTTGAAAAGTAAATATATTTGAATAAAGTTCTAAAATTGGTGATCAAGATAGTTATTTTTGTTATACAGGAGTTTAAATTACCTTCATGGAATGCAGAAATTATGGTAAAAGTGCGTCGTCTAAATTCTCATTCATTGTGAAAAGCTTTATTTTATGAACCTAATTTCATTTAAATTGAGTGAACAATTTAGATTTGATATATAATAACATAAATAATATTTTATTAATATAATTTTAATTTTAATTTCATGCTCTATTTTTCAATGGATTTTTATGAAAAAAGTTTTTATGCTGTAAGTGTTATTCTCATCCATATTTTCATTCATTGATAATTTTTCCTAAATCTACACTTATTTAATTTTTTAGTGGTGTATACAATATCTATGTAAGTATAATTATGAGACTCTTAAATAAATTAAATATTTGTACAAAATCATTTCATGTTCTAACTTTCATGGGGTTTTTATTAGAATGATAATGATGTTGAATGGGATTTTGTTAACTCAAACCTCTTTCCTTGAGTTATAATATTTCTACTTGAAAATTTTTACTTCTATGATTAGTTTCATCCCCCAAAATATTTTTTATTGGAATTTATCTTTACATATATAGATACATTGTTAATTTCTTCCCCATTAAAGTATGACGTTGTAATGAATATTTCTAATTATCTATAACTATGATTTCTCCTCTTTATACATATTTTATATCCCAAAAATCATCTCTTTATTTGGAATTATAATTGTGAATTAGTTAAATTGGCCTTAATATTTACCTTTACATATTTTCATAAATATATTTTATTATCCCTTTTTATGATGTCGGTTTTGAATACAATTATATTGAACTATAAAAAAATCCTTTAATGATCATATGTTTTTCACTCCATTCCAAATTTTCTCATGATAACATTTATATATTTTAAAAGACTCATTTTTAAAGATAATTTTTAAAATTAAATACATTTGAAACGTTTTCACATCACCTTTTTTAATTTTTTATTTTTTAAGGCTCTATTTTTGAAGAATAGTTTTACATGTAAATATTTTCAAAAAAATATCACTTCAATTTTTGGAAACCATTATATATTTTTGGACCTCTATTAGTTATATTTTTGGAAAAATAAAAGTTTTAAACATTTATTCAGTTCATATTTTTGAATCCTTTATATATTTTTAAGGTATAAATATTGATCTTTATTCCATATAATGATTTTGAAAATTTATTATTTTTAATTTCTCAAAATTGATACTTTTAAAGGTGACATATAAATTCTTATTTTTAAAAAAGGTTATGAAGTGTCTTCTAATGACTATTTTATGTTTTTATTCCATTAATCCCCTTTAATTATAAATGAATTTTCTTATATAGATCTATATTTTATGACTCACCATCTAAATTCCTTTATGAAATTTTGTTTTTGGGTGATTGATTTTTTTTGTATCAACCAATATACTTTTGATATATATTATACAACACCATTTGGTAATGATATGAAACACATTTTTTATGGGTTTTGATGATATGTAGAATGATTTATATCTTATGGAATACACACAGATATATATATGGTTCATGAAATGTGGGAACTAATATCATCTTCTAATGATTTTATTATGTTTTTTATATCTCATAAGATATCATGATGGTTTGTGGACATGATCATATATAAAATTGATCACATGATGGTAAATTGAAATGATCACATATATCATGGTTAACATTATGGTGAGTAGAAATGGTCATATATAACTCTCCTCACATTATGATTCTTGGAAATTTTCACACATATATTTCCTCCCATGATTGTGCATGGACATAATCAAATATATAATTTTTCACATGATGGTGCATGTAAATGATCACATATGTATTTTTTAACATGATTACACAAGGACATGAAATTTTTTTGTTTGTTCATAAGGTTTTTCAATGAATTGATAATTCTTTTTTGTTTAAAATATTATGACTTCTTATTCTTATGTTTATGAAATTTTTTTATGTGATATGCCTATGATATTTTCCAGTGGATCATTTTTCGTATATAAAACTACAATACTATGATACATGTATTTCAATAGATATTTATGGAATTTATTTCACGTCTTATAGAAAAATATTAACGGTCCATGTTATTTTTCTCATATATTTATCCCATGATCAAGTTTTCTCATACTCTAATGTTATAACCCTTGATGACAGGTTGATAAGTTTTCCCTTACCCATCATTTGATCTCACTTCTTTTTTATGTTTATATTCTATAGGTTATGAAGATAAGGGTAACATATGATAATTATATAAGGGAGTGTGGTGTGGTTTGATTATATATAATTCATAAGAAAAATTCTTATGTAATTGATCCTCAAAGGCACCAAATCATCAGTTATTGGGATCAGAATTTTTTGGGTGATGTAATTTTTAAACTATTGAAACGTATTAGAGTATAGTTTAGAACATCTCAAATGGTATCAAAGAATGATGTAAAAGTATGTGTTTTAGCACCAAACCCTGGAGTGTGGGTTTGGGGTGCCTTAGATAGTTAATAAATTAACATTTTATTTTTCATGTTTTTCTAAATATTTTTTTATTTTTCTAATGAAATAAAATAATACATTATATAAAGTAATAGTCAATGTGATTTCAAATAAAATAACAATACCCATATAAATAAAATAATCTCAATTTATATGGTTCATTATTAATTATTAGGTAACATCATTCAATTATTCTGTTACATGGAATGGTATGGTCATGTCTAGCTAAAAGACTTTTAGAAATATTTTTTAGAAGGAATCCATATTTGTTTTATTATTTCAGGAATTAGATTTTAGTTTATATTTTATGAATTTATTTTATGAGTATAATTTTATCACCCTTATCATATTGAGCTTTAATATAATGTATCTTGTGTTTTCATTTGTTAATATTGAATTTGAATGTCTATGAAAAGAGTGCAAGGATAAAGGTTAAATAGATAAAATAGGAAGATATTTAATGGACATGGGAGTTTAGTTTAAATTATTTTTATCTTTATATGATTTTTATATAAATTTTTATGTTTTAGGGTTGCAATATTTTATACCATGCTTATATTTATTTCTATATTTCTTATTTATGATATAAATAGTTTCTTAAGAATAAAATCATACTTTTTTATGTTTTATTTTTTATTATTTTTAATGAGTAAGATGATGGGTGAATAATAAAATATAATCATGAGAATGATCATTTGAAGAATCATGATTTGGGGTGATAGTTTTTTTTGAAAATAAAAATTTTCACACATTTTATGATTTGATATTTTGATGTTTAAATTAATTAAAAATTATTATTATTTATTCAATGAGTGATTTTATAATGTTTTCTAATATCATTTTCAGGAGGTATTCTCAAACATTTTGATATATTATTTCTAATACCCACTTTCTTAAGAGATTCTTGAGATATGTATCAAAATTATATCATGTAATTTAAATTTTTTTGAATCATATAACTATTAAACCAAATCAAGATATTTAGGAAATCTATTGATTATTTTATCCATCTTAAACATTGATACTAACCTAAAATTTTATAATTTTAAGAATCATATAAACTATGAAATTCCCAATATGAAGCAACATTACCTGCCAAAATTTCATTTCTACCAAACTATTATCATTTATATATGATTTATAATTAAATAAGTGTGAAAATAATAATTTTCATGATATTTATGGTGATGTAATGGAGAATCAGAGAAGTTATCATTTGTTTAGGGGAAAAGGTTCATAATTTACATTTAATTGTATATTCATGAATACCTGCCAATAAATAAAAAAGATCAATCTATGTTGGAATGTGATGAAATATTTCATTGTTTTTATTTTCATGATTTTTTATCCTTTGAGATGAGGAAAGAGTTCTTATGGGAGTTAACAATTTGAATTTTTATGGGTGTTGAGTTTTTCATTGAGATTTGAATTATATGTCATTCATGGTATATAATTGTTAATCCACACATTGAGGATTAATTTTTAATTTTTTTACATTATCATTTACCATAACATTAACCTAAAAGATATATGAACCTTATTAAATGTCCTTTTAATTTTTTTAGTTTTATTTCTTAGTGGAAATTTATAAATATTACATGTATATAAATATAGTTCATACATTTTATATCAACCAGAACTCCAATAAAATGATGTTGATTAATATGTGAAATATTTATTTGGGTATAAAAGATCATAAGTATATATGATTCCTAATAATAAATTTAAATATGTCAATGAAATAGAAGAGAATTATCTTTAATTCCCTATAAAATGTTAAATATATGTATGATTTGGTTTCCTAAAATATGGGGATTTGTAAATATATATTTATTTTATGATTAAAAGTTAACTATAATTGATCATTGATTTATTTTACTAACCATTGTGTTTAAATCATGGATATAAAGGGTTTTATTTATGATTATGTGGTCATATATGATTGAGGATAATAAAGAAATAAATTTTGGAGAAATTTGAATGATAATGTTTTTTGCGTAAATTTTCAATGATAATTTCAATGATAAATTATATAATTTTGTAAAATTTGTTGAAATTTTCTTATTTTTTGAAATGAATGGTATTGAGTATAACTTTGGAATATTTTTTGAATGTGAAGGAGGAAATCATGACATAATACGATTTCATTAAATCATGGATAATTAGAGAAGGAGAAAGTTTTAATGTGAAAAGATGAATATTACACCATTATAGTTGAAGAGATTAAAATTTGAAGAGGTGAATAAGGATGACATAATGACCAAAGGTAATACGTCAAAAATTGATAAACATTTAGAGTCCCACATAATCATGGGTATCACCTTGCACTGTAACATGAATAATTGCAAGGTGATCAGTCTGGTTATATAGTAATAATGTTAGAATCATTGGAAATAGAGTTAAACTATGATTTCATACCACAATGTGTCAAATATCATAATGTTTTTGTTTTATAAATAGATATAAAAATTTGAGTTCATGGATTTTTTTTAAATTGTGGGATAATGTGAAGGAGATATAAGTATTATAATGTGACACACATAATTGTAATACGATGATTGAAATTATAGAAAATTTGTAATGTTTTATATATTCATTCTTTTAGAATGTTTTAAATATATTTTAATGAGATATTTAACACCTAGTATTAGGTATTTAAGGATTAATTTAAGTTCGATTAAGATACCAAATAATGTGAACAGATATGGAAGATGCAAAGAGATATTTCGGTGGATTTTTTTTTCAATAAAAGGAAGCCTTATGTTAGAATAAGGGAATATATCAGTGGTTTAATAACTCATTAGAGGTTTATGAGATTAATGGATGTAGTAAAAAATTATATTTTTTTTCTTTATCAACAATTTAATGCATAAAATTGATTAATCTTTTGGTTCATGTGAAAGTAAGAGGGGAAAAATTATTGTGTTGAGTTTTTAATAATAGGTGATATAATAGTTGGTTTCTTTTGTTTTTGAATCATGATAAATGATGATTTTTTTTAATTCATGTATTATTCTCAACAATTATTTTTTATTTAAACATGATCAATATCTTACTGATTGAGAGATCTCATTTATAATGTATAAAATAGTGTCATTAATTACATATTGATCATAAATTTAGTTTAAGTATCTATATTTAAACAAGGTTTTTGATAACCAAATTTCAAAAAGAATCCAATTACAAGATCATAATAAATGATGAATTTATTTATTATAGAATAAATTCGATACCATGGGATTATTAAGATTCGATTCAAGAAACACAATAATCACCCACTAATAAAATTATAATTTTAACTATCTCATGATCAATGATTTCTAAATACAAACCACACATCCATTATTAAATGACTATTTAGTAGTTTCAGATTTATTTTTAGCCTTACAAATAAATCATCTAAAATATTGAACTATTGTTTCATATTTTTATTCTTTATATTTTTGTGTTAAAACATGAACTAACCAAAACTTTGATAAAGCAGTTTTTGATTAGAAAGATATAAATAATAAAATATAAATTTTTTTCCCATAATGAATTAATGATTCTATGTGGGAGGTAAAGGTTTTTTAATCATTTTCGGGGATTATAATCTTATTATAACTCTATGCTTGATATATTTGGAAAAGTATATTCTTATCCCATTTTTTTTATCTTTTATAAATCCTGATACACTTGTTGAGTGAATTTCTTTATCTTCACGATAGATCTTATCGACACATGAGAAAATTACAAGATAATTAGTAAAAAAATTAGAGAATAATCATTTGAGTATGATACTTAGTTGAAAAGGAGATTGATAATTCAAAACAAGGTAGAAAACATGGATTGACATGACCTAATATAAGAGATATACCAAGTGGTGTATTGAAAAAAGTCTAGTAAACATAGATTGATAGAGTATGGTTAAACATAATGTGTGGGTGTATAAACTAGTTTCTTATTACATCATATTTCTACAAATAATTTATATATAATGTGGGCGATCATTCAAATGATCAAAAATTCAATTCTATTTACAAAGATAAAACACAATGATCCAAACCCACACATGCTAATTTTTATTAAACTATGTGATATATAATTATTCAATGGTGTTTCTAATGATTCAGTAATCCTTAGGTTATTTAATTTTTTATTATAAGTAAAATCCAAATAATGGATTCAATTCTTCTCAGCACATTCTATTTATACATGGGATGAGTTGGAAAGATATTACATAATAATATTATTTCCACATCAAAATACCTGAATTTTATCTTTAATGTCATGAGTTTAAAAAAATCAAAGTCAGATTTATTTTATACGACATGGGATATATCTAAGGAATTGTTAATAGAATTCCCATCATTGTCATGAGATGTGGTTAATCATGATTTTTTGTCATGGGTTTTGTCAAGATTATAAATAAATTGTTGATGTTATCATTGTATGATCATTTATGAAGAAGCTACTAAAATAATGCTATAACATGTTGTATGAAATTTATGGAAATATGTATCAATAAATATATGTTTTAAACAACAAAAATGAGTTTTTATGATTAATTATAAAGGATGGGTAACTACAAAACTGAATACCTTAATGAATAATGTGAATTTCATGATGAACATAAAATAATATTAATATATATATATATATCAAATAAGTGAATTACATAGATTTTAATCATAAAAATATTTATTTAGGGTTGAGGCCACAAGGAGATCAAGAATTTCAACAAAGAGCACTGGGGTTACAAAAACAACAACAATAAGGACCATCACATCAATGACTAGAAAATTAAATAGAAGATAATTTGGTAACCTTATTGACATGTAGAAATTATTTTATTAGTTAGTTGAAAGTGGATTCTAAATTTCATAGTGATTACATGAGAAATATTGTGTTTTATGTTGTGAAAATTGTAAATAAGGTGAAATAGAGACAAATAAGAGTGCTTCGTAGTGACATAGAGATCATCACATATGGAGAGTTGAAGGATATTACCCTAAAGAGTGAAAAAATTAGGGAATAAATTTATTTAACAAGGAGGGGGAGGAGTAAAATAGGAATAATAAGTAAAATGAAGCTGAAAATTAAGTTAAGGAAGAAGTATTTCCTAAAAAAACCACCACCACCATTCCTAGGAAGGATGAAGTGATGAAAAATAAATGATCAAAGGAGTATGATTTTTCAAATTGTAAGGAAAATTTTGATTAAATTTTATTATATTGAAGATTTAGGGAATATAAACCCATATAAAATGTTTAAGAAGAATTTGTTTTCAAATAAGAATAATTATGAGGAAATGGGAGCAATACCAATCATAAGATAATATTGAGTTGTAGTGTCATGGATTTTAAAAAATTAGAATCAATATCAGAGTAGTTTTTTAATTATCATTAATATTATATGTTATAATTTTGGAAAAGAATTGTGTGATTGAAGTGTGTCTATGAAATTAATATTATAATCATTGTTCAAAAACATGATATTATTATTGATAAAGAACTGTAATGTTTCTCATCAATTAGAGGAACCAAGGGTGGGATACCTATGAGGTTTAATTTTAGAAGTTTTATTTATAGTGGAGAAATTTTATATTTCATTGATTTTTTATATTTTTGAGGTGAATGAATAGAAAACCTCCAATATATATATAAATCCATTTTTAACAAATGTAAAACCTTAATTGATAAAAAATGTGGTGAGATATCATTGAGAGTTGGTTGTATGAAATTAAAGTTCCACATTCATTAGATGATGGATAATTTTAAGGAAGTAGATTTGGATATAATTAAGAATTTTGTTTCTAATTATGAGAATAAAGAAGGTGATGATTCGAATAAGAAGATGAAAGGATAAATTAATGAATAAAAAGAAAAAATGGAGGAATTAGAGGGTTTAGGATTTCATAAAATCTATATTTAAAGAAAAGAAAAAATATGGTCAGCAGGTATATTTATTCCATGTATTATCCATGTATTATTTGAGGTTGACTATAGATTGGTGGTTGTTTTCAAGGGAATTATAGAATATGGTATCTCATAGAAGGGTCAAGATGATATTATATAAAGGAATACGACTCATTTATATAGAGGAATATTAACGTAATCCATTTATTGATCGATATTGAGCAACATCATTCCATTCCTCTATTACAAGGAACAAATAATTTCTCTCAAGATAAAAAATTTAAATAAAACACTTATTAATGGAAACAAATTTTTTTTATTTCACTCATAAAAATTATTGATAAGGATTAATTTAAGGAATTTATTTTCAGAGTAGTATTTAATCACCCTTATATTCATGAGATTTAATGGAATGTATGTTTTACATTCATTTTTGAATTTTTCTTTTTTAGGACCATGATATGATTTTAATGAATAGTACTAAATATATGAAATATGAAGAGACTCAATGGATATGATAATTTTATATAAAATTAATTATATCATTACATTCCCAATATTTAAATTTTTTATTTTTAGGCTTAAAAAATAATCCTCCCCACTTAAATTTTTTGCTATGTTTTGTTATTTATGATATAAATAATTCTTTTAGAATACCATCATAAATAGTATTAAGTGTCATTTTAAATGATGTTGAATGAGTAATATAACAGTAGGAAGATTAAGGATAATCATGAGAATATTGATTGTAGAAATCATTATTTTTAGATATTTTTTTATTTATATAAATGAAACTTTTGATACATTTTATGGTTTTATTTAATGAGGATTATGTCAGGTGATAAATTATTATTATTCTTTACATGATTGATTGTCTGATGGTTTTTATTCTCATTCATGAGATGTGTTTTATACAATTTTCACATATTTTTATTATATCATATTTCTTAAGAATTTATCTGGATATAAATGACTACTCAAACTTTTATTTCAGTATTTTTCAAATCATAAATATTTTTAAACATATTGAGATTATTGAGGAAATTTATTAATTATTTTATCCTCATTAACATTTTGGATCTACCATTCATTATATATTTTTTTATCAATAAATACCATGAAATAACTTTTTGATAGCCATATTATAGGACTGTTTTTCTTTCCTACCCAAATATTTGTATTTAAATATGATTTATAAGGAAATATATATGGGGAAAGATAAGTTTAATGATATTTAGTGTTAGTTTATGGATAATATGGGGATTTATATTTGGTTGAGTTGAAAATGGTTATAAATTACATATAATTATACTTCTAGTCTTTCTCTCTAAAAAAGAGACGAAGGGAAAAATATTTTGGAAAGAGATAAAATATTTCATAATGTATGTTATCAGGATTAATGATACATTGAGATGGGGAATTGGAGTTTATGGATACTATAAATTTACATGTTATTTTCTAATATAGGAATATATTTTAATTGAGGTTTCAAATACATATCATGAATTGTATATAAGAGATAAGACACTATTTTGAGCCTTAATTTTTAATTTTTACAATATAAACTAGAAAACGTTTATCCTCAGAGAGACCAGAACACAATAAAAGTACTATTTTTTAATATAGATATTTTGAAGTATTTAATTCCTACAGATAAATTGCATATAATTTATATTTAGTGAAATTACATGAAAATGATCTTGAGTGATGTGTGAAAGATTTTATAGTAAGGTAGATCAAAAGTGTGCATGAATAATAATAATAAGTTTAAGGATGTTAATATAAGGGAAAAGATTAATAAATTTAATAGATAAAATAAAATACAAGGTTTATTGGTTTTCTAGGTATGTGAGGTAGTGAAAATATGTTTTAATGTGATTCTTAAATGTAAAACCTCTTTGCTAATTTATTAATTTTAAATAAAATTTTATTTAAATAATATATATGTATGGTTTTATATGTGATGGTGTGAAGATCTATAATTTTTTTTAAACAAGTGTTTATGTGTTGGGGAATTTGATCGATAAAATTTATTAGAAAATTTGAATTTCAATTTCAATGATAAAATAGTTAATCATGTCTAATTTAGTGAGTTTTAGATGTTTTATAGTAAGAATGATATTGAGGATTATTTTATAGCAGTTTTAAATATTTTTTTGAACATTGAGGAGAAAATCATAGTGCCTTGTGGTTCAATTACATCATGAATACTGGGGTATAGAAATTTTTTCAATGTAAATACTTAAAGATTGTGTTATGAGTTCTATTTAAGATTTAAATTTGAAAAAGAAAATAAGAGTTACTCTATAATCCTAGGTATTATTCTATAACCGTAAAAGATTAACGTGTCCCAATTTTTCATGACATAAAACCATTCACTATAATATTATATATTACAAACTGCTTATTCAGCTTGGACCGTAATAAAAGGAAAACGTGAGGAGATAAATTTAAACCTTCATTTCTAGTTGTAATGAGTACCTAAACAAAATATGAATGTTTTAGAATTTTTTTTGAAATCATATAATGTAAACCTATTAATGATTTTGTTTCAAACATCTGTAATATACTGGAACAAAAAGTGGTTTGAATGAGTATGATAGAAGTCAAAACTTTGTGTAAGAGATTTCCATCACACTTTTTACTCCCATGAAACACATTCCATATTCACCACCTATTTATTTTATGTGTTGTATATACCTCCCTTGGATGTATTTTATGACTATCATAAATAAAATTATTTTTATTTAAACATAAATTTGAGGATTTATTTTCACTGAGTTTACGGTTCAAAAGATACCAAATTGGTAAGGTATTTTTGGTCTCAATTTTCCTTCTTTGAGGCGTTCATTATGTTACGAAACTATATTCATTTATGTGGTGTATATACAACCCCTTCTACATGTAATATCATTAATTTATTCATCCTTATGATATTTTTAGTTTCATTTTATGTTATTCTTTCAAGGGTATCTTGATTAAATGTTACTAAAGTGGTAATGATTTTATGTTACAATCTCATCATTCACTAGGATTATTTATATTTCAGTCCCCTACATTGAAATATAATGATATAGATCTTAATAATTCTCATTACATTACTTATCCTATGATTATTCGTGATATCTTTAAGTAAATTTACTATTTTCCAATCTTTGGTAATTACAATAATTTAGAAAATCTATTTATGAAAGTCCTACTTTATTTCCTTCTTTGGCCAGTAATATATTTTATTCCAAAACTATGTTTTATAGTTTTTTATGAATTTTTTTTAAATGATCTATTATGCACAATTTAAACGAAAATCATTTTGAAATTTTTTAATGTTTAATATTTTTAAATTAATTCCAATTGTACCTTAATACGATTTTAATGGTTATTTTCAATTAAATTTATTTAAAAATGTTATATGTATTTAAAATATTTTACAATGTGGAAATCATATTTTACTAATGAAATGTTTTAAATGATCCTTCATAATTATTTTCTATATATGATGGCATACTCTGATGTTACTTATGTGCTAGTAGGGTTATAATTTAATGATACCATTCTTATTCTTTCTCAAGGTGATTAGTATTTATGTTGAGGAAATGTTTATAAACCAAATTTATTTTTCATGGGTTATTCTATGGTGAAATAATGAAAAGTTTATAAAACTGGTTTGTTTACATGGGTTAGGATGTGATGATATTTTGAATGATATTGTGGACTACTTATGTATGGTTTTAATTATGTGATTGGTGGGACCTATTATGGTGACCTGCCATTTTTATTTCATAAATCTTTAATTTCATGATATAATATATTTTAATATGTAAGATATTTTGGGTTAGTATCTTGGAAATTAAGTTAATTACATAAGTATAAAATAGACATAAACATTATTATATAATTTTGTAAGATTGATTGTTATTCCATACTAAGTCGTATCAATGTAGGTAATCTCTTATCCTAGGGAAATACATCCATGAATAGGGTGAGAATAGTGCCCAATAGGGGAATAAATAAAGGAAACACTTATAATGTTAGATAGAGGCATATAAAGAAGGAAAAAGAAAATAAAAATAAGGCATATCATAAGTGAAATAACTTGAATAATAACATGGAAATATGGATACACCATAAAGATAGGAAATTCTTAAGAATAAAACAAGGGTCCATCTCCTAGGTATCGTATCACCAGGGTCCATCCCCAAGGATTCATATCACCAAGGTCCATCAAGAAGGTGTCATAAATCATAATTACTGAGGTTATTCATTAAGGTATCATAACCATGTCATTTGTAGAGATTAATTATTTACCGAATTAACTGAAGTGTTATTTGGGTGAACACTTTATATGTATTAAATCATTTTATGCACATATAACATTAAGGAAATTATTCCATTAATAACTCATGGAAATAGATAACAAGTTTCATATAAAAATAATTTCATACAAAGTTCATAAAGTCATGAACATAACATCATTTCAACCAATGAAAAAGTTATATGGTATTTATATATAAAAATCCCAAAAATAAATAATATATATTTATATCTAGGTGAATACCGATGAAAATGGAGGAGTTTTAGGTATTCACAATATTGGAAATTCTCAATAAAAAGGGATAAATTCAAGAAAATAATATAACATGAAGACAGTACATAAAATGAATTAATAAAAGGAATAATGAGAAGTATTTGTGGTCTACCATTGATAAAATTTTAAATTTTAATTATGATAATGATAAAAGGTTCATGTAATGAAATTAACATAACAATTTGAATACACATAAGAAAAATAGTGCATGAAATGGAATGAAGAAGAGGATGATTCCCTTACCATATTTCGGTATCATAACAATAGTACTTAATAATTCATAAAATTTATTCACGAGATAGAAAAGGGTCCCTAATATTGTGTATGTCAAAAGGAAAGTAAGATGGATGTGTAAAAGAGTATCCCATCAATAATAATTTGATGAAAAAGTACATTACATATATGATGTGCTTGAAGTAAGTGGAGAATGAGATGATCCCACACATTAAAGAGTTGCTTCCTATATCATAGAGGGGGAAACCAAAAGACCTTAAAGACATCATAGGAACATCATGGAGGATATTTAGTGATATTAAATGGCTAGAAAATATTATATTTTTAATTTTCAGTGGAGAGGAGTGGGGAGCAAGGGTATTTATACAATAGGAGGGGTGGGTTTTATGTGATTAAATATTGGTTATTTTACTATATAAGACAACCACTTGTGATATCAATCAATTAAAACCATATTTTTGGAGGATTTAACATTTTTATAGGGTGGGTGATCGGTCAAGACCTCCTTAAAAAGAACTACACCTTTTAACACACCAAAATATTGCTCAAATATCAAAAATAATTTTAATATTTAAAATTAGTTTTTTTATTCCAAAATGAAAAGTATAACTTTCTAATATCAAACAATTTTTTTAATTTTTTAACATATAAAATTATATTTTTATTAAATAAAATTTATTATAATTTTCTTTCATGTCGACATATTATTGATGTCATAAAATCATAGTGATTTTTAAAGCGACAAAGTTTAATTTTTAGTAAAAAATCATTTATGTCAGGAAATTCCCAAAAATTAATCCTGAGATAATTTTGAACTATTGATTTAAAAAAGTAACTTTATTTATTATAGATATTTGTCTGTGTATGAGAATTATAATTTTCCAAAAAAATCATTATTTTAATTGAAATTAACAATACAATAAAAAAATCAACTTTCAGTCACTTATAAGAATTACATTGGGATTCATCAAAATACATCACCATTTAGAAATCATATTAATATTTTATTATATGAAATAAAATTATATTTAATACTTTGTAGTAAACAATAATTTAATATAATGGGTTTTATAGCCTTTTAAAATGATATAGTTATCTAATATTATTAAATAGTCAAGAATGATCATTTAAAAGCATCTACATAACCAAAAAAATAGTGCCTAACTATTTTATTAACTAGTGATCATATTTTAAAACAACCATATTAGTTGTAGAACATAAATTTATTTGATCATATATTCTAATAAATAAAAAATAATTATTTTTCATCATTATTAAACTCATTTCCGTCATGATTATATATTATTTCAAAAATAATTTCGAATGAAAAACTATCTATTTCTTTGCTATAGTGCTGTTTCTGGGTGAGATGACTATAGGGGATCATGGTGACACAAATTTTTATATTTTAATTTATTTATTATTTATCAGTGTTCCCTTTTGAAAATTTGGATTAATAATAGGAATTTTATTAGAATAAATGTAATATTCTTAAACAATGAAATATTTTTTTGACAGTTTATAATATGAGTTTTATTTTACTGTTCGAAGATGTACTATTTCGTATCAATATATGATTTTAAATGTTAATTACAAAAAATAAAATTATTTATATGTTATTATAATGAAACATTCATTGTAAAATAAGAGTTTTATTAATAACATAAAGGAAATTTCTAGGCAATAAATTCTTCCCCCTTAAAGAAATTTCATCCCCAAATCTCTATATTACATACAAAAGAAATGAATAATATTAAAATTTGTTACTATTGGGAATCTTATAACAAAAATTCTGAAAGAAATCATGATCTTAAAATTTAGTAATATCATGATTCTAGAATTATATACTCCATCCATAATAAAATTATTATATTATATTTATATCCTTCATAATGGGTTGTGCAAGCTTATGATTAACCAAAGAATATCCCCTAGGAGTGTCCAACTAGAACTATAATAAGGACTATTTTTATGAAGTAGTTCTTGATCGAGTCTTGCTCAATTTAGTGTTTTTCAGTGTTACCCCCAAGTATATCTATTCCATAGCCACATCCACTTGTTCATATCCAAATAAGGATTCATTTTCATGGCAACTACATACTTAGTATGTAACAAATTAATAGGTTTTCCTATATTTATACTTATCCTTAAGGTTTTTAGTAATTATGTCTAATCCAAATTTCCAAAAAAAAGTAAACCAAACCTTCATACAAACTCTAGAGAATCACATTTTTATTTCTTAAATATATTATTTCATGATACAATATTTAAAAACACAGAAAATATTTTTGGTTTAGTATTGGTGAAATTAGGTACATATTATAAGAATTGCATAAGGATAATATAAACATAAAAATTGTTCAATTATTTTGGGAAACTCATTGTTATTCCATCAAAAGTATTCTCATTTTTGGTAATATCATATCTGAGGCAAATACATTTAATATAAGGGTGAAGAAAATTCCCAATAAGGGAATAAACAAAGGAAACAGGTAGCATGTCAGTAAGAGGCATATAAAGATGGTACAATCAAATGAATATGAGGGACATCATAATATAAAGAACATGAATCATAAAATAAAAATAGGGATAGAATATAAAAATAGTAAATTAATAATCATTTCACCATGTTCCATCCCAAATGTTTCACATCACCAAGGTCTATCCTCAATGTGTCATATAACCAAGGTCCATATCCATGTTCTCACAAATCATAATTACTAATGTTATTCAAGAAGGTATCATAAGAATTTAATTAATAGAGATTAATTATTTACCAAAATCATTGAAAAGATATCATACTACAATAATTATTTTTCTTAGATCATTTTTGGAACGTAGAATATATGTGAAATCATTCCATTAATATCCCTTGGAAATAAATAATGGGTTTCATATAAAAATCATGGTTTAACAAGTTCTTAAATTCTTGAATACAATATTATTTTCAACCCATTAAAAGGGAATATAGGTTTCATACATGTAAATACCATAATAAATAAGATACATTTATATATAGGTGAATACCCAATGAAATGGATGAGGTAAGGGTATTCACAATATAATAATTTTCATGAAAAAAATTGAGAAATTCATGAAAGGAATTCTACAACATGATAGTATATAATATATATTAATAAGAGGTATAATGTTAAGTATTTGAGGTATCCAATTGAATAAAAAATTATAAGGGAGGTATAGGGAGGATAAAACATTCATGTAGATAAATTATCCTAACAATTATAAGAAACATAAGAAAAGTATTATGTTAAAGGGAAATAATAGGAGGAGGAATCCCCTACCAAATTTCTGTAGGATAATGACAGAACATGAAGACTCATAAAATGAATTAAAATAAGAGGGAAGGGAATCTAATTAATAGGTAGTAAGAAATATATAAATAGGGATGTGTAAAATAAAATGACAACAATAATAATTGGAACCAAAATTACATTACATAAATGAGGTGCCTGAATGAAGAGGAGAAAGAGAGGATCCTTTTCCTTAAAGAGTGGTTTCCTAAATCATTGAGGGGGAAACCATAAAATTTTGGAGATAACATAGGAACACCATAAAGGTTATCAATAGAGTTTAAATGACCATAAATTCTTGGAATTTTAATTTTGTGTTAAAGGAGTGGGAAAAATGGATATTTATACACTATAAAGGGTGGGTTTTATGTGAATTAATATTGGTTATTTTACTATATAATCCGATCATTTTTTAGATAAATAAATTAAAACCATATATCTGGTCTATATTATATTGGGAGAGATTTTATGGTCATTCAAGACCCCCAATCCTAATAAAAACTTCCGAAAAACCCAATTAATGATCATAAATCAAAAATAATTTCTATCTTTAAAAATAACATTTTTGGTTCCAAAATGAAAGGTATAAATTTAAAATTTAAAAATTATATTTTTAAAATAATTTTTATACATATTAAATTATATATTAAATAAATTCAATTTTTTATAATTTTTTTCATGAAAACATAATAATGATTTCATAAAATCAAAATGAATTTTTAAAGGACATTTATAACTTTTCCACTAAAAATTAATTTTGATTAGAAATTTACCAAAAAACAATCATAATATAATTTTTATGTATTAATCCCAAAAAGGAAGTTTATTTTTTTTAAAATAGTTCTATATGTATGTGAATTATAATTTTTAAATAAAGCATCATTTTAATAAAAATGAAAAAATTTAATAGAAAATCAATATTCAGAAAATTTTAAAAATTATGTTGTGATTCATCAAAATATAATACCATTTTGAAATAATTTTAAAATTTTATTATATTACATAATTTTTATAAATACTCAAAAATAAAAAATAATTAAATTGAATGTGTTTTATAGTCTTTAAAATAAATACAGTTCGGTTTTATCATTAAACAAACATGATGATCATTTAAAAGAATCTAAGCAACCAAAGAAATAATAACCAATTATTTTATTGACTAATGATCATAATTTCTACCAACCATATTACTTGGAAAACAAAAATGTATTAGATAATATTTACCTACAAATACAAAGTCATTCTTTCACTTCATTATTCACTTCGATTCTATCAAATTTATATATAGTTTTAATTGAATTATATATTACTAAATGTATGTTTCTTTATTATATCATTGTACGTGGGTGAGATTATTCTATGGGATGGAGGAAACCCAAATTTATTTATTTTAGTTTATTTATTCTCTATTATTATTACCATTAAAAAATTTGTATTAATAATAGGAATTTTCAAAGACTGAATATAATTTTCTTAAGAAATTAAATAATGTGTCGACTGTTTCTATTATTTTCTTTGTTTTACTAGGCCAAGATACACTTTTTCATATCAACATGTGACTTTCAAAATTCTTTATGGAAATAAAAATTATTTATATGTGCTTATAATAAACCATTCATTATAAAATAATAGTTCTATTAATAATAGAAAAGAATTTTTAGCACATTACATTCTCCCCCATTAATTAAAGTTAATCATCAATATTTTATTTTAGATAATAAAGGAAAGAACATTATAAAAATTTGATTCTATTTTGAATCTTTTAAAAACAATTATAAAGGAAAGAATGATCTAAATTTTTTCAAATAGAATGCTTCTAGGATTATATTATTCATTATTAATAAATGTTTTAAATTATATTTATGTCTTTAATAATGGTTTGTACAAGCTTATGATAATCCAAATAAATCCCCTCATAATCTCAAACCAAGATTCCAAAAACGCTCGTTTTCATGCAATAGTTCTTGATTGAGTCTAGATCAGGGTGATATTTTTAAGTGTTACCCCTAGAAAAATATATACCAGAGCAACATCCACTCATTAATATCTATACATCAATTTATTTTCTCAAAAAACCACTAACATAATAATTATCAAAATTCCGGGAAGAATTTATTTTATTTAGACCTATCCTGAGGGTTTTTACTAATTATTTTCAATACTAATTTCAAAAAATAAATAAACCTTTCTTTGATACCAACTATATATACTCACCCTTTTTATTTCTTAAAAAATTCAGTTAATGATAAAATATTCAACAATACTGAAGATATTTTGGGTTTAGTTTCTTAGAAATTAGGTATATATTACATGAATTATATAATAATGATATAAAAAAATATTAAATTATTTTTAGAGACTCATTATTATTTCATAGAAGTCATATCATTGTTGGTAACATATACCATCGAGAAATACATCAATTGATTGGGGGAACAAAAATCCAAATAAGGGAGTATACAAAAGAAACATTTATCATGTGAGCATGAGGCATATAATGATGGCTTGATCAAATGAATATGAGGAATATCAGAATATAAATATCATGAATCATAACATGGAAATGTGGATAAAAAATAATAATATAACATTTATAAGAATATAACTATTGTCCTTCCCCAAGGTTTCATACCACCAAGGTCCATCCCCAAGGTGTTATAATCATAATTATCGAGGTTATTCACCAAGGTATTATAAACATTCAATATCTAGAGATTAATTATTTTCCAAATTAGTTGGATCACTCTCATGAATAACTCTTTATTTTTCTTATATCATGTGATCCACAAAGAACATTATGGAAGTCATTCCATCAATAACCCACAGAAATAAATAATAGGTTTCTTATAAAAATCCTTATGCACAAAGTGATTAATGTCATTAACATAACATCATTTTAAGCCCAGGAAAAGGGAATATGGATTTAATATATTTAAATACCATAATAGATAACATATATTTATATCTTGTTGAATACCCATGGAAATGGCGGTTATTTCGGCATTCACAAAATAATAATTTCTAATAAAAAACAAGATACATTCAAGAAAATATTTTGACACCATGAAGGTACATAACATTGATTAATAAAAAGCATAATGATAGGGAATGAAGTTATCCCATTAATATAGAAATTACATGGGATGTATTGGTAAGATAAAAAGTTCATGTATGGAAATCATCTTTACAATTAAAATACATGTAACAAAATATGTACTTTGAAGGGAAAGAAGTGGAGGAGGATCCCCTTAGAAAATTTTGGAAATATAACGACAGTAATTAAAGATTCTTGAAATGGATTATTGAGAGAGAAAATGGTCTATAATTACATGGACGTAAAAAATTATATTATTAGGGATGTAAAAAATCACATCCAATCAATAATAATTTTATGAAAATGTACATTACAAAAATAAGGTTCTTGAATGAAGAGGATAATAAGAGGACCCTTGCCGTGAAAGGTTTCATCCAAAATCATTAAGGGGGAAAATATAAGAACCTAGAGACACCATGGTAACACATTTAAAATATTTAAAGTGGGTAAATTACCATAAAATCTTGGATTTTCAATATGGAATATATATGATTGGGGAGAGGTGGTATTTATATTTGAGGAGGGTGGGTTTTAAGTGATTAAATTTTGGTTATTTTACTATATAACGAAACCAATTATGAGATCAACCAATTAAAACCATATTTAGGGATTATTTGAGAGAGGTATAGTGTTTTTTATCATTAAATCCTTCTCTAAACAAACTACACTTCTCAAACCACCCAAGTGATTTTCATAAATCAATAATAATTTTTTTTAAAATTCACATTTTTGGTTCAAATAAATTTATGAATTAATAATAATATTTTTAGAATATTTTTTATAATTATTAAATTATATTATGATAATATATAATGCTTAATAAATTATTCTATCATTTTACATAATAATTAGTCCATAAAATCATTGTGATTTTTTAAACGACAATTTTTATTTTTTCACTAAAAAATTCATTTTGGTCAAAAAATTCCCAAAAACTCATCCTATGAGAATTATGATGTGATGAGTCCAAAATGGATGTTTATTTGTTAAAAATAAAAGGAATTATATATTTTTATATAAATCAATATTTTAATTAAAATTAACAATTTAATAGAAAAATTGACATTCATACCATTATTAAAACAACTTAGGAATTCACCTATATATATTATCAACTAGAAATAATTTTAAAATAATATTATATGAAATAAAATTATATTTAATACCTAAAAATTAAAAATAATTTAATTTAATGTGTTTTATAGTCTTTGAAAATAATACAGTTTGGTTATATCATTAAATGATCCCGATGATCTTTTAAAACCATCTATTTAACCAAAAAAATAGTGACCAACAATTTTATTAACTAATGATCACAATGTTTACCAACCATATTAGTTTCAAAACAAAACATTAACTGATCATATTTACTTATAAATATAGCATCATTCCTAAACATAATCATTTAGTTTTATTTGATAAATTTTCTATTTCCTTAAAAAATAAATTCATTTTACTGACTCTATGTTTCTTTTCAATAGTGATGTTTGTGGGTGAGATGATTCTAGGGAATCAAAGAAACCCAAATTTCTATATTTTATTTTATATATTGTCTATTGGGATTACATTTTTAAAAGTTGGTTTAATGATATTAATTTATGAAGATTGAATGTAATGTTTTTACAAAATGAAATAATGTGTTGAATGTTTCTAGTATGTACTTTATTTTATTGTTCTATGATGTACTAGTTTGTGTCATCATGTGATATCAAAAGCTCATTAGAGGAATTTGATGTGTTTATATGTTCTTATAATAAAAAATTAATTATTAAATAAGTGTTCTATTAATAACAAAATGGAATTTTTGGGGTGTTACATTTTTCCACCATTAATGAAATTTCATCCTTGTAATATCATTATACATAATAAAATAAATCTTAATCATACTTTTTTTACTATTTGGAATCTTATAAAAAAGTATAAAGGAAATAATGATCTTAAAATTTAGTAATATCATGCTTCTAGGATTATATAGTTCATAATTAATAAAATTTTTACATTATCATTATATCTTTAATAATGGTTTGTGAAAGATCGTGATTAACCATAGAATATTCCCTTAGAGTGTCAAACCAGGAGTGCAGCTAGACCGATTGTTATTAACCAATTCTTGATCAAGTCAAGATTATTGCAGTGTTTTTAGGTATTACCCCTAGGAACATATTTTCTAGATACATGTCCACTTTTCGATATCCATATAGGTATTTCTTTATTCGAAAACCACTGAATTAATACTTACGAAAAATACCAGGATATTTTTCCAAAATTTAGACTTATCCTTAGTGTTTTTACTATTGATTTCTAATATCAATTTTATAAATAACTAAATCTTCCTTTGATACTAACTATGTAAATCCGACTTTTTATTTCATAAATCATTAATTTCATCATACAATATTTAATAATACAAAAGATTCATTGGTTTTAGTGTCTTGTGATTTAGTTATATATTACATGAATTACATAAAGATCACGTAAACATAATAATTATTCAAATATTTTTGGATTATCATTGTCCTTCAATCATAATTTATCTCACTATATAAAATATCATATACTATGGAAATACATCAATGAGAGGTGTGAGAATAATGACCTTGAAGGGAATAAACATAGGAAACAAGTAACAGGTGAGGAAGAGACATAATTATGGAATGATCAAATGAATAAGAGGAATATCATAAAATAAATAAAATGAATCATAACATGGAAATAATGATACAACATAAAAAAAAATAATAATCATATCACCATGGTCCATCCCTTGTGTATCATAACACCATCATTCATCACCATGGTGTCATATCATCATGGTCCACCCCCAAGATCTCATAAATCATAATTACTTAGTTTATTCACCATGGTATCAAAATAATTCCATCAATATAGATTAATTCATTACCCAATTCATTGGAGTGCTATTAGGGTAAACCCTTCGTATGTCTTAAATCATGTGATCCATATAGAATAGTAAGGAAATCATTTAATCAATAACCCATGGAGATAATTAATGGGTTTAGTATAAAAATAATTTTATACAAAGTTCTTAACATCATGAACATAACATCATTTTCAACCCACGAAAGGGAATATGAGTTTAATATATGTGAATTCTAGAATCAATAAGATATATTTACATCTAGGTGAATACGCATGGAAATGGAAGAGGATTGGGTATTCAAAATATAATAATTTCTTATAAATATAGGGAATTAAAAGATATGAATTAGAAAACATCACAAGACAAAACATGGATAAATGAAAGGAATAATGAGAGGGATTTAATGTCTCCCATTGATTAAAAATTACATGGGCTGTAAGATCCTGACATTTTCAAAGACGTATCGAGCTCATTTTCAGTTACTCTATTGATTTTTTGAGGGTATTTTTTGTCTTAGTTTGGAGAGTTTTGGGGTGAAATTGATGAATTTTGGAAGGAATAGTGTTGTGCATGGTTGGAACACTATTTCCCCAAAACGTGCACCCAACCTAGAAAACCATGGAAGAACAAAAGAGGGGATTAACATAGCTAACACATGGTTTATCTAACTGATTTATGTTTTATTATTAATCGTGAATCATCCCTAGGTGAGGCGCACTCTTAGGGAACACAATTTGGGTGAACTATGTGCCCTATATAGGAAACCATGCATGTAGAAAATTAAATACCACAAATTTAGATTAATAACTTCCCACACCCCCACCTTATATCCCCAAACACCCAAGATCAGACGTAAACAAATTAATTCATATTTCACTGGCTCCCAGATGTTTTCCAAGGCATTCCAACCTCTTTTCTGGATGAATCAATGATCTACTGACCGATCAAAACCTCTCCTCATAAGAGATTCCAATCCTCTATGGTTTCCTCTATCTCTCCAGTATCTATCTCATAATTTGATGGGATTTTTCTTCTGTTGTTAATGGATATATATATATATATATATATATATGGGTTTTTAGGAATGTAATCCATTTGATCCTGGATCTAGGTTATAGATCTTGGTCTTGTTCTTATTTGTGATATTTGTTTTTTTCTTCAATTGAGTATTTCAATTTGTTTGTGTTTGTCAATGATCTTGAGGTAGGTGTACTAAATTATGAATCCCATAGTCTTGATTTAATTTTTTTAATATAATTGTAAGGTTTCAATTTCAACAATAGACAATTGATTTTGAGATTGAATTGAAATAATTATTTTCCACGTGGTAATGAATTGCGTTAAATTTTGGGGCAATTGGAATTGGTGGAATTAAATTAATTATTTGGCCAATTAATTAATGGAATATTGTGATTTTGGAATTAATGGGAAGTTTTTATTTTGTAATTATCCAATTAATGTGATTATTATTTAATTTACAATGAGGATTATGAGATGGTTTGCTTAAGCTTAATTGGTTAATGGTGTATAATATTTAAATAGTGATAAATGGATTAATAAATAATTTTTCATATTATTACATTTGATTGAATTGAAGAACCATGTTTATTGTGATAAATTTTAATGGTATCACATGATGTGAAATGTTGATAAAAGGTATAATTTTGATTAAACATTATTGGTGGATATATGTGATGTATGTGTGATAGATTGAAAAATGTGTGTCAGGAACAGACTAATGATCCAAATACCCATACGTGATTTATTGATATATGAGTGTGGGGAATGGACTAATGATGAAAATACCCATATGTAATTTATAGATAAACATGGTTCGAGGAAGGGATTGATACTCTAAATACTCATAGGGTACTAAAAATAGAGTTCTATGACCAAAATTATTGCATTGGACTACGACTCCAGTTGGCCATAATATGAAATGAAATGAAATGATAATTTACAATCATGGTATAGTGATATGTAAAATCCCTTGGGGATAGTTCAGAATTTATCATGGGATGAATATGGTATTGATGTTATGGGTTTCATAGTGAACCTAGGGAATTATGTTATTAATTAGAGAATAATTTAATATGTAATATTTTTACATATGAATTACTTTTTATTATTTATTACAAATCCTTACACTATTATTGAGTAGGTCTTATTTTAGACATCATTGGTGGTGTAATGATGAGTTTTAATCACATATTACTCAGGCTTCCTAATCCATACATGAATAGTCATCACGTTCGCAGGGTAGGATAAGAGAAAGAGACTTATGTTAGATGATTTAATCAGGAGGGATCATGGATGAGGGAACCCGACTTGGTGTTTGGACCCCCTTGCAGAACTATGTCTATTATGGGATATGATGGTTTATTTATAGATCTGTAGTTATTTGATCCAACATTAGTAAGAGATGAGTCTATGGTTGTAAAAATATTTTAGGATGAGATTAAATGAGAAATTATGTCCCAAGTGAATATCTCTTGGCTGAAAATGTATTTTGAGGTGGTGAATCAGGATCTCAAATCTGAAGTTAACCTAAAGGAGGATTATGGTGGAGGATAGGTGGCCTCTACAATACATTCACAAGGTACAACTTCTGAAATAATGAAGCATCATTAAGAGAACATTGTCTCGAGCAGTTGAAAGTAGAGTGGCCAGAGCGAAATATCAATTACAAAAGGTCTTACACAAGTAACCTACCACCAGTATGGTAGGCCATGTCACTTTTTTAGAATGTATGCCCAACCACCAATAGAGTACTATGGCCGCAACAATATGGGACATCTATAGGGGTTCTATAGGAACCCATGACTGATGGGTAATTATGGTGGATCTAGAAAAAACATGAGTATTGTAATGGTGAAATCCACATCGTAACAATCTAAGAGTTATAGATCAACATACCATGGTGGTTTAAGCATTGGATGTGGTACTTATTAGATAGAGTGCATGTATCATCATTTTTGTTTAGCTCAGGGGACCCACACTACATTACATGTAAGAGGGGAAATACCATTGAAGCAGATTAGCATATACTTTAGGATATCGAGGATGGACCATCAATAGTTAGAGTAATTATTCTTGTATGTTCTAAACATTATAGTTCCTTATTGACAGCGTGGAAACTCATTATGTTATTTATAGACAAATTGTGAATGGGATGAGTTTGAAAGTAGAGTTTATGAGTGGTTTAATGATGATAGATACACATTTTGGAGTGTGGTCGAGAGACATAAATTTGTCAAATAGGTGTCCTATCAAGATTGGGTAGTACCACTTTCGTTGGTATCTTTACATCCATGATATTCTTGGTTTTGATCTAATCATGGGTTTGGAATGGTTAGTGGTGTACCAAGACCACATTTATTGATACTGAAGGAGAGTAACATTTACGTCTCATAAGGGAAACAATTATATTCCTAGTGGGGAGTGGGATATCATGGACCGCCATGTTGGGCCAGTTCCTCAGCAACTGGGGGAGCTCACGGACTAGGTTGCTAGTTTATTGCTGGATGAAATAGGTGAAACACATGATCTCTTTCCACTCGTAGTGGATCAATTTTAGGATGTGTTTCCTGAAGAATTATTTAGTCTTCCACTTGAGAGAGAAGTAGAATTTACAATTGATCTCATGATGGGGGACGAGCCAGTTTCTATTCCACCATACATGATGAAACCGGCAAGTCTTCTGGAGTATAAGACTCAACTGGAAGAGTTGAGGGATAATGGTTTTATACATCCGTGTACATCACCATTGACTTCACTAGATTGGTTCCCTTATAAGGATGAAAGGACATTTCACCTATGTGATGATTACCAAAAGTTGAATTATATGACTAGGAAGAACCGATATCCTCTTCCACGTATTGCCAAAAAATTTGACCAGTTGTGGGGAGATTGTGTTTCATTAAAGATTGTTTGGACATTAGGGTATCATTAGTGGTGAGTTAGACCTTCTATCATACCTCAAAATACATTAAGAAGTTGGTATTGTATTTATGAGTTCACTAATATGATATTAGGGCTAACGAACACATCAACAATTTTTATGGCCTTGATGAACATATTCATTCATCCACACCTAGATCAGTTTGTTGTAGTTTTTTTCATGAAATCATGGTGAACTATATGACTCATGATGATCATGCCCAAAATTTTGACATAAACCTAATTACACTATGTGAGAATCCATTATACACCAAGCTATCTACATTTTAATTTTAGATTGATCTGGTAAAATTCATGGGTCACATCATATAAGAGGATTTTTTTTCAATAAACCTAGAGGAAGTTTGTGAAGTGGTTTCTTGGGAGTAGACCAAGAATGTTTTCTATATCCATAATTTTCTAGGAATAACATGATATTATCATAGGTTCATCCAGGTATTTTCCCATTTGGAATCACATCTTTATATACTCACCATGAAAAAGATAATGTTTGACTGATCTAGAGCATATGAGAATGATTTATAAGATTTGAAGTAGAATTTGACTAAGACATTAGTCTTGATCCTACCTAAGCTAGGTGTGGAGTATACATTGTTTTAGTACGAATATAGGATATGGATTGGAGAAATGTTGATATAGGGGGATAGAGTTGTGGAATATGGGTCTTGATAGTTGAGGCCAAATGAATGGAATTACCCTTTTCTTGAATTTATGTTATCTTATGTTGTTTATGATTTGAAGTGTTGGAGGCATTATCTGTTGGGTGAAAAGTTCACTATGTATACTGATCATAAGAGCTTAAAGTACATCTATTAAAAATGATATTTTAATCAATGATATTGAAGATGATTTTATTATATTCTATTATTTGAATTTAATCTAGAATATAAGCATGAGAAATGAAATAGTGGTGAAGAATCATTAATTAGGAAAAATCAGACTCACGTAGTTAAGTAGTCTAGTGTTGAGTGGAAGATGGTGACTTCAATGGATGAGAAGCATGTTGTGGGTCAAGAAGTCCAAAAACAAATGACCCTCATATTAGTTTCAGTGGATTCAACACTTTTGGGATAGATTATGGAAATTTAGTTTGGGGATCTTGAATTTTTTTCCTTGAGGGAAATATTTTAAGGTGGGTAGTCACCCAAAGTGTGTGATATTGATGAGGATGAGAACCTTTATGTGAGGAATCATGTTTTTGTGCCTATAAGCATACATGAGGAGATGATGTTTGAATTTTATTCCTTGAATTGGTTGATTAATATAGTTGTGAAGAAAATATATCATGACCTACGATGATATTTTTCTAGTCAGCCATGAGAAAGAAGATAGAAAGGTTCATGAGATGATGTTACACCTGTCAATATGTGGAGACTGAGCATCAACAACCTTCTGGATTAATGAAACCGCTTCCCATTTTGGAATGGAAGTTGGATGAAATCAGTGTGGACTTATTGGTGGGATTCCCAAGGATGCATGATAAGAATTCAAGTTATTTTGATGATAATATATCTAATGATGAAAGTAGCACATTTCTTACATTTACAGGATAATTTCTCTTTAGATTAGATTAGATAATTATACATTCGGGAGATACTCCATCTGTACAGGGAACAATGGAGTATTATTTTAGACTGTGACTCATTATTTAATTTGTATTTTGAGAAGTTCTTGTTGAAGTATCTTAGTACACATGTTTTACTGAGTATGAATTTCCACCTATAGATAGATGGGAAGTTATAACATAATATACTTACGATAGAGGATATGATTTAAGCATGTGTTCTCAAATTTGGTTTATCATTGGATAATCATCTTAAGATCAATGATTTTTCATATAGAAATAATTATCATACAACTATAGATATATAATCCTACAAATATATTTAGTATAGTCCATACATATCACCTCTATGCATGAGAGAGGTAGGTGAGTTAGAGCTATTGGGACTGCATCTCATATAGGAGACATCAGAGCATGTTTGTAACACCCCGAGATTTTATGAAAAATATTCTTTTTAATTTCATTAATGTCTTGTGTTGTACTCTACACCAAAAGGAGCTTGCAGAACACGCATCCCTGACCTTCCTTGCATTACACACAATCACGACCTTTCTCGATAGCATGTGTAGTACGCAATACCGTGTTTCACTAAACGAGATATTATTATAATATTATTATGAACTAGCCGTTATGAATAGTAATACCCAATTTTTGAAATTTTATAAATTTTACCTTTCAAAATGGAATTCAATTTTGTATTCGGAATATAGAAATTATATTATGGTGAAATTGAGGTACTTTTCAGATAAATTTCATATTCTGATGAATAGTGAAAATTACTAAATTTTAATTAAAAACATCTTTTTTAATCGAAATAATTAATAGTGATAAATTATTAATTTGAGTGGTCTTAAAGTATATTTAGAATATAATTTTACCATTTAATACAATGTTGGTCATTGGATGTAATTTCACATTTATACCAGACATAAACAAGTGTCAATCTTTTGATAGTTATTATCTCTTAAAAACACGCTATTTGTTTTGACGACGGAAATTTATTTTTAAATTAATTAATGCAGTTGATATGTTTTGAATTTGGTAAAATAGACCTCATTTTTTAATTCATAATATCAAATATAGCTTAGGCCTAATTTTTGGTATTTTTCTAGAAACTTTCATTTTTTGATGAATAGTGAAACCACTAAGTGGTAGTTAAAAAAACTGAATTTTTCATAAAACATAATTTTACCGCTTCTGTGAGTGGAATTTCGAAAATCTGAGAGACACAGTTAATATCAAGGACTAAAATGTTGTTCAATGAGATGAAAATAATTTTTGGTGAATAGTAACTTTTTACTTTTTTTACCACAGTTAAAAGTAAATAAGGTAATTAAGGGTAAAAGTGTTACTATTATTACCCTAACACATGGCCTAATTATATTGGATAAGTTTAATTCGACCAAAAACAACCTTAGGAATAAAATATGGCCATTTAGGCCCACTTTTATTAGATTTGGACATTTAATATTAATTTATTTAAAGAAGGGTTAAAATAGGTAAAATCAAAGTTTAATAAGTAAATCATTTATAATATAGGGTTATACATAAGATAAATTCTGCTATAAATATTAATTAGAAATCTAAAACGATTTCCTACATAATTGAAATTTATTTACAATTTTTAGACATTAAATAATTTAATTTATATATGACACAAAGATGATGCAGTAATTATCTTATTAATGAAATATTGACATAATTGATGTTATAAATACCCAAATATATGTAATTTGAGACTTTTTATGAATTACAATAATTTTATAGGTTAATATGACATGTTATTATTGATTTAACTAACTTTCTTCGAACTAATATTTCTGTTATGATTTTCACAAAAATAAATTACCAAATAGTGTCAAAATTAACATAAAATAGTTTTTAAAACAAATATTATATTATTAATTGTTATTTTATTCCTAAAAATCTAAGGTTCGGTCAAATGACTTAGATAAGGTTATATATATTAATAATAAACCACTTGGGGTTCTTTTGTCTTGTTATAGTAAGTTTATTAACCTTATAGTGTAAGAACACAAAAAGACGCGGTAAAAGTAAAATTATCTAACTTAAAGTTAAATCTAAATGATAAGGTTAAAATAGAAACCTAAACTTGTCTAAATTCTATTGGATGAGATTATTTTGACCCATCCCCACCATAGATTTGAAATAAATCAATTTAAAGCTATTAAAAACTGAATATGACTTTATAATAAAATAATATTTTTAGTTATTCCAAAGGTGCCCCTCTCCTCCCTTATAAAAGGACACCTCCTCCCTCTCTTACTCACACCAATTTGAGCCTTAAAGCTCGGCCAAACCCTACAAAATTCTCTTCTCCACTTCCCTAGAAACATCCTAAAGGTCCTGTTCTTCTTTAAAGACCAATTTTAGTGCCCTAGGAGGAGGTCTCAAAGAGGCGCTTCAAAGAAGAGGTAATGTTCGTTATCGATTCTTTCAACTTTATTTCTTCTTACACTTATTCTTCTTTAGTTGTTTCATTATGAAGTAATAACATCAGTATAAATAATATACTTATATTTTATTATAAGTATGAAACAATCCTATTTCACCATCTATCCATCTTACGGAAAACGAAATCACCGTGCGTGCGTACGTACGGAATACCGTCTCCACGATGTGGTGTAATCTATTTTCCACCACCACTTTACTTGGATGGGTATAATGGTTTAAATAATAACTATATATGATTATTTTAAAGTGATATTGGTTCTGTTATAGTATACATACACTCTAATAAAATTCCACGATCATGGGAACGATATCATCGCTCGTGCGTACGTACGGAATACCGTCTCCACGACGCGATGAGATTCATTCTCAATGATTAACCATTCATAAATGATTATAAAGTATATATAATAAGTAATAATGAAATATATGACATAATAATGATACTGGATTTAGGTATATATATATTTATGTCATCCAATGAATTCCATTCAATTCAATAAGGAAACGAAAATAGCGTTCATGCGTACGTACGGCCTACCGTCTCCATGAACGGTGTATTTCTTTCCATTTATCGATCTATTATATATATGAATATTCTGAATATATTATATATATATATATCATGTTTTAAATTTTGTATGTATGTAACCATGATCTATGTAATCATATGAATAATTACAAGTTAAAACAAACACGAATGACAAATTGAAACGATTTTACCCAAAACGCTACTTTAACATTAATTTACAAAAGAATGGGTAATATAAATCCATAAGTGAACCATATATGATATAATAACAACGAATATGATTCTGTAATAAGTCAATGACATTATTTAAATCATTATACATGAGGTTCGTATCCATAAAAATCATATCAGACCTAAGGTAAGGGATAATTTTGAAAATCTCATTTTTATCCGAGATTGCTTATTCGTAAGTATTTACTGGGGTCATTGCTATCATCCATATCCATGTTTTATAAAAGTTTATTCATGTATTTTTAAAGTCATTTTTACCCATTTTGACTTTTACCCCATGGTATGGAAAGAATCTTTCTTTTATTTACCCTACAAGGTACTTTTTGACATTTCCAACAAAAGTACGAGAATAATGTTTTTTTAACTTATACGACATGAAAGGATTTTTACAGTTTTATAAAGCCTTATTTTCATGAAGCTTCCTCCAAAATATTTCATGACTATTTTCCACAAAATCATTTTTTTAAATTTCATGACATTTTGTGAAAAGAAAATGATTTTGAAGAAGAAATGATATTTTCCTCAAGAATTCATTTCACGTGTTTTATCAAAACCATTTTTCAACTAAGATGACATTGTTTCATATGTGTATGTTTTATGTATAATGTCTCTATTATTTACATGGTCTCACTTTTCTTATTATGAAATTATATCCATTTATTTTATATGGATTATATGATGATGGGATGATGTTTATGAAACCCATTTTATTCTTTGGGTTATGATGAATGTTTTAAGTTTATTTTCTAGAACAAGTAAGAATGATTTGATTATGAGATGGGTGGGATCTATATCTCCCTCCAATGAATTGGGTAAATATTTATATCTCATGAGATAGACATGGCTGGAATGGTAAGTTAATCCGGTTCAGTATTACATGACTGGAACGGGGAGTGAACTCGATTTAGAAAAGGACTTTGTCCACTAAGATGGTCTTGGCAGCAATGCCTTGGCTACTACGGAAATCATTACATGTGCTTAATGGATGACACAATTACATGTTTTATTCCCATGCTATGTTATCATGATTTATGTTCCATTATGATCTATGCCTTATGTACTTCCATGTTTTAAGTCGTTGCTCAATATTTTGATGTTTAAACATTATGTTCATGTTTATAAGTTCAAATGTATATGGTACGTTTTATTTTATCCATGCTTACCCTTACTGAGCATTTGAGCTCACCCTTTTTATGTTTTATTTCCCCCAGGATTAAAAGAAAGGTTTTAGGTAAGGAAAAAAATGTGGAAGATCTTTATGAGAGATGTTGAAGATCTTTCACCATGATTAAAAGATTACATTCCAAGTTTCCAAAGACACTTAACTATTACACTCCTTGTGTGTCTGTTTTTGTTATGTATTAAGTATTCCACAAAAGTAATGTAATGTCCATGTACGTTAAGCTTCGGGTCTCTACAATTGGTATTAGAGGGAAGGTTTAGTCAACCTTTGGAAACTAGGATGCGAAAATGTTAGTGAGATCCCTAGAGATATTTCTAAGGTATGTCTAGGGATGTCCCTAAGGTTAAGTATAGGTATAAGATATAGTCCTAGAACTACGGTAAAAATTTTAGAATTTAACCTAAGATGTTAGATATCGAGGTTACTCCCCCTTTACTATGTTTTTTCCCTAGCATGATTTTTTCTCTCACACTATTCTTTTTGGGTTTTAGAAAATGGCTGGAAACTGGAGGATTCACGATAATGGAGGATATGGAGGACAATGGAATGATATTATTCATGAGCAACCAAATGAAACAAGATTTGGAAGTCGAAACATCGTTATTATGAATAATCATCAATCTCATAATATGATCAATAATATCAACTTTGGTAATTTTCCCGACTCAGATAATAAGAGAAAGATGGAGTTTTATGATGATCATAGAGGAAATAAAGTTCAATTTCCCTCATGTAAATCATGTGGGAAGAGGCATTGGGGAGATTGTTTCAAAGGATCTGGAAGATGCTTTGGGTGTGGAAAAGAAGGACACAAAGACAATAATTGCAAAGGAAAAGGTTCAGTTTACACCATGGAAAATGATAATGGTATTGCTACGACATCAACAATGATTAGATGTTTTAAATGTGGAATGTATGGGCATTATACAAACCAATGCCCTAAGGGAAAATCTCATGAAGAGGATCAACATGGTCATATGAGTAGTATTTATGTGGATGATGATGAATAGACCACAAATGACATATGAGATGAAAGAAATGATGAAGCTCAGTCAGTGGTTTAAGAAGTTAGTGGAATGATTGTATGTTTATAAAGAATAATGTATGGTACTATGGAATAAAGAATGATCTAAGGATTTTTACACAATCGTTTTTCCTAATGTATTTGAAAGTATATGTTGAATGGTATCGGTAACCATGAAAAGTGATTCAAATATTTTAGAAAGTAGATGATATGGGCATAATGAAGGGATATGAAGATAACGAGATGTTTGATTGTATTCATGAGATCATGATTGATATAAGGACTAAGTGATATCATGTTTTGAGTATATAGAATTTTGAGGATTTTGGTATGTGGAAAGTGTTAACTTTTAACTGCATTCATGTTTTCACTAAGGTTCAATGGATATTCATTCTTCAAGATAATACATGATTAAGGTATTCACATGTTTGTAATATAACCAAAAATATATATCTTATGATATATGGGGGGATAAATGATGGCATTCACGTGATGGTTATGTAAAATTTCAAGTAATAATTTTCTTTATACTATGAGTTTGGACCGAAGTATTTTAGATAAGCCTAATGATTGGAATTGATTATGTTGGATATAAGTTATTATTGTTTAAGGATAGAACTTTTTTCGATATTATTGATGGGATTTTATAGTAATATAGTTTTAGAAAAAGGACAACCTGCAGGAAGGGCGACAACCCATCGCGTCGGACAAAGCTGTGGGAATCGAACCCACAACCGAAGTGCGACTGGCCTTTATCGCCTACCAATGGCCTACAGGAAGTCCCTGTTGAGTAGAAACTAGTTTTATTATATTAATAAGTATGATATATGAAGTATAAGTCTATTTTAGGAACCATATATGATTAATATCACTATAGATCGACTTATGTATATTTAATAACTTTTTCTAACCTTTTGTTTGAGACAGATGGAATGACCCATCATTCTATCACATGATATGCTAAACTTCACGAATGACAAATTCAACTTCATTTATTTAAGAGATGAAGTGGAAATTTTCCAAAGAATGACCAACGATGAGACTATACCAAAATCACGAAAGTATTTCTTCTAATTCCAATTTCATCAACTTTAGGGAAATGATCTTGAAAACCAAATATGTTGTCCTAGTGATCTTATATCCAATTAATCATATGGTACCTTAGATCGTCAGAAATTTATGGCTTTGTGATTGTTGACTTTTTCATAGCCATGTTTTCTACCACTCTCCATCAGAACTTGATGGTTAGATTTTTCTTCCATATCCATATTTTCACCTATGTTCTACTATGTGGAAACCCTGTGATGAGTTAATTTGGGTAACCGTTACGTTTCATACTTTAGTTTTTAAAGACATGTTTTGGTATTCCTTTTTACGATGTGGGTTTCTATTAAAGAAACTTTCAAGTAGTAAACCATTTATAACCCCAACGAATTTCGAGGGCGAAATTCATTTTAAGGGGGGTAGAATGTAACACCCCGAGATTTTATGAAAAATATTCTTTTTAATTTCATTAATGTCTTGTGTTGTACGATACACAAAAAGGAGCTTGCACAACACGCATCCCTGACCTAACATGCATTACACGCAATTGCGACCTTCCTCGATAGCGTGTGTAGTACGCAATACCGAGTTTCACTAAACGAGATATTATTATAATATTATTATGAACTAGACGTTAGGAATAGTAATACTCACTTTTTGAAATTTTATTAATTTTACCTTTCAAAATAGACTTCATTTTTGGATTTGGAATATCGAAATTATCTTAGAGTGAAATTTTGGTACTTTTCAGATAACATTCATATTCTGATGAATAGTGAAAATTACTAAATTTTAATTAAAAACTACTTTTTTAATCGAAATAATTAATATTGATAAATTATTAATTTGAGTGGGTTTAAATTATATTTAGAATATATTTTTACCATTTAATAGAATGTTGGTCATTGGATGTAATTTCACATTTAAACCAGACATAAACAAGTGTCAATCTTTTGATAGTTATTATCTCTTAAAAACATGCTATTTGATTTGACGATGGGAATTAATTTTTAAATTAATTAATGCAACTGATATTTTTTGAATTTAGTAAAATAAATATCATTTTTGAATCCATAATATCAAATATATCTTAGGCCTAATTTTTGGTATTTTCCTATAAACTTTCACTTTTTGATGAATAGTGAAACCACTAGGTGGTAGTTAAAAAAACTGAATTTTTCATAAAACTTAATTTTACCGCTTCTATGAGTGGAATTTTGAAAATATGAGAGACATGGTTAATATCAAGGACTAAAATGTGGTTCAATGAGATGAAAATAATTTTTGGTGAATAGTAACTTTTTACTTTTTTTTACCACGGTTAAAAGTAATTAAGGTAATTAAGGGTAAAGTTTTTATTATTATTACCCTAACACATGTCCTAATTCTATTGTATAAGTTTAATTCGACCAAAAACAACCTAACGAATAAAATATGACCATTTAGGCCCACTTGGATTAGATTAGGACATTTAATATTAATTTATTTAAAGAAGGGTTAAAATAGGTAAAATCAATGTTTAATAAGTAAATCATTTTTAATATAGGGTTATAAATAAGATAAATTCAACTATAAATATTCATTAGAAATATAAATATATTTCATACATAATGGTATTTTATTTATAATTTTTAGACATTATATAATTTAATTTATATTTGACACAAAGATGATGCAATAATTCTCTTATTAATGAAATATTGACATAATTGATGTTATAAATACCCAAATAAATGTAATTTGAGACTTTTTATGAATTCTAAAAATTTTATAGGTTAACATGACATGTTATTATTGATTTAAGAAACTTTTATAGAACTAATATTTCTGTTATGAGTTTCAAAAAAATCAATTACCAAATAGTGTCAAAATTGACATAAAATAGTTTTTAAAACAAATATTATATTATTAATTGTTATTTTATTTTTAAAAATCTAGGGTTCGGCCAAATGACTTAGATAAGGTTAGATATGTTAATAATAAACCACTTGGGGTTATTTTGTCTTGTTATAGTATGTTTATTAACCTTATAGTGTAAGAACACAAAAAGACACGGTAAAAGTAAAATTATCTTACTTAAAGTTAAATATAAATGATAAGGTTAAAATAGAAACCTAAACTTGTCTAAATTCTATTTGATTAGATTATTTCGACCCATACACACCTTAGCTTCGAAATAAATCAATTTTGAGCTATTAAAAACTGAATATTACTTTATAATAAAATAATATTTTTTGTTATTCCAAAGGTGCCCCTCTCCTCCCTTATAAAAGGACACCTCCTCCCTCTCTTCCTCACACCAATTTGAGCCTTAAAGTTCGGACAAACCCTAACAATTTCTATTCTCCACTTCCCTAGAAACATCCTAGAGGACCTTTTCTTCTTTAATGACCAATTTTAGTGCCCTAAGAGGAGGTCTCAAAGAGGCGCTTCAAAGAAGAGGTAATGTTCGTTACCGATTCATTCAGCTTTATTTTTCTTCCACTTCTTCTTATTTAGTTGATTCATTATGAAGTAATAACATAAGTATCACTAATATACTGATATGTTATTATAAGTATTAAAAAACCCTATTTCACCATCTGTCCATCCTACGGAAAATGAAATCACCGCGCGTGCGTACGTACGGAATACCGTCTCCACGCCGTGGTGTAATCTATTTTCCATCACCACCTTACTTGGATGGGTATAATGGTGTAAATAATAACTATATATTATTATTTTAAAGTGATAACGATTCTATTATAGTATACATACACTCCAATAAAATTCCACTATCATGGGAACAATATCATCGCTCGTGCGTACGTACGGAATACCGTCTCCATGACGTGATGAGATTCATTCTCAATGATTAACCATTCATAAATGATTATAAAGTATATATAATAAGTAATCATGAAATATATGAAATAATAATGATACTGGATTTATGTATATATATATGTATGTCATCCAATGAATTCCATTCAATTCAATAAGGAAACGAAAACAGCGTTCATGCGTACGTATGACCTACCGTCTCCATGAACGATGTATTTCATTCCATTTGTCGATCTATTATATATATGTATATTCTGAATATATATTATATATAAATCATTTTTTACATTCTGGATGTAAGTAACCATGATCTAAGTAATCATTTGAATAATTACAAGTTGAAACAAACACGAACGACAAATGAAACGATTTTACCCAAAACGCTACTTTAACATTAATTTACAAAAGAATGGGTAATATAAAGTCATAAGTGAACCATATATGATATCATAACAATGAATATGATTCTGTAATAAGTAAATGACATTATTTAAATCATTATACAGGAGGTTCGTATCCATACAAAGCATATCAGACATAAGGTAAGGGATAATTTTGCAAATCTCATTTTTATCCGAGATTGCTTATTCGTAAGTATTTACTGGGGTTATTGATATCATCCCTGTCCATGTTTTATAAAAGTGTATTCATGTATGTTTAAAGTCCTTTTTACCCATTTTTACATTTACCCCATGTTATGGAAGGAATCTTTCTGTTATTTACCCTACAAGGTACTTTTTGACATTTCTGGAAAAAGTACGTGAAGAATGTTTTTTTAACTTATACGGCATGAAAAGATTTTTACGGTTTTATAAAGCCTTATTTTTATGAAGATTCCTCCAAAATATTTCATGGATATTTTCCACAAAATACTTTTTTTTAAAATTTCATGACATTTTGTGAAAAGAAAATGATTTTGAAGAAGAAATGATATTTTCTTCAAGAATTCATTTCAAGTGTTTTATCAAAACCATTTTTCATCTATGATGACATTATTTAATATGTGTATGTTTCAAGTATAATGTATCTATGATTTACATGGTTTCACTTTTCTTATTATGAAATGATATCCATTTATTTTATATGGATTATGTGATGATGTTTATGAAACCCATTTTATTCTTTGGGTTATGATTAATGTTTTATGTTTATTTTGTGGAACAAGTAAGAATGATTTCATTATGGGATGGGTGGGACCTATATATCCCTCCAATGAATTGGGTAAAGATTTATATCTCATGAGATAGACATGTCTGGAACCATAAGTTAATCCGGTTCAGTATTACAGGACTGGAACAAGGAGTGAACTCGATTCAGAAAGTGACTTTGTCCACTAATATGGTCTTGGAAGCAATGCCTTGGATACTATGGAAATCATTACATGTGCTTAATGGATGACACAATTACATGTTTTATTCCCATTCTATGTTATCATGATTTATGTCCCATTATGATCTATGCCTTATGTACTTCTATGTTTTAAGTCGTTGCTCAAGATTTTGATGTTTAAAAATTATGTTCATGTTTTTAAGTTCAAATGTATATGGTATGTTTTATTTTATCCATTATTACTCTTAATGAGCATTTGAGCTCACCCTTTTTATGTTTTATTTTCCCCAGGATTAAAAGAAAGGTTTTAGGTAAGGAAAAAAAAGTGGAATATCTTTATGGGAGATGTTGAAGATATTTCACCACGATTAGAAGATTACGTTCCATGTTTCCAAAGACACTAAAATATTACAATCATTGTGTGTCTGTTTTTGTTATGTATTATGTATTCTTAAAAAGTAATGTAATATCCATGTACGTCAAGCTTCGGGTCTCTACAATGTTCATCTAATTTGGAAACATATGGCTCTGACTCAGAGTCGTTATAAGTCATAAGATGAATGATTTTGATTAAATCATTAGATAAAAATGGGTGACCATGTGTTACCTCATGTTTCACCTAGATTGACTACTAGAAATTTAAGCTATAGACACGGACCTATAGACACGGTTTTATAGGCTTCTGGCTACATCTTATCTATATCCACGATTGAGTGAACTCGCATGGCCAAAATGTGTTGTCTCTTTTTTTCTCTAAAATTCATTGGGGTCCTCCTCCCTCCCATACCCGATACATTCTTCGTGCAACCCTCGGATATCCTTCAGTACCCTCTTCCCCGATACTCCCAGACCTTCACGACGACTCCCTCCTCCTCGATACCCTCTACATGCAACCCTCTATAACCTCGACCTTCACCGTGGCACCCTCCTCCCTGATACCCTCTGCTTGTGACCCTCCTTCCCCGAAGGTGCCCATCGCGACATGTCCTCTCCCCGATCCTCCTCCACCAACGATTCCCCTCATGACGGCGATCCTCACAATGGTTCCCCTCACTGCCACTGAATGAGGAAACCCCACCGGGATCTCTCATCCATGATTCTCCTCCCCGGACGCTGCCACCAAATGCGGGACCCCTCAACTCTCCCCGCTGACACTGCTCCCAGGTGGCCTCCCCACCTCCTCTGACACAGCTAACCTAGTCCTGGTCATCCTCCTCATCCTTGTTATAAACAATTATGGGTTCATTATTTTGTTATCAGTTATTCATAGCTATGTTGTATCAAATATATACAATTTTTTTGACATTTCATGAAATTATACCTTCAATATCTCTTGCTGAACTAGTTGTTCTTGGATTGAGGTAGGTATTTTTGTGTATTTACTTTAATTAGCATGTCATTTTTTTCTTGGTGTTTTCTAATACTTTTTTTTATCAAATAAAATCAATATTTAATAGATATTGTGGGTTTAAAAAGTGTTATAAATGTTTTTCTCTCTTGGAATAAAGGTTTTATAATGGTTCTATAAATTTTAATTAATTGGTTTAAATGACATGCATTTGTGGGAATGCCTATATGGCTTGTTTTAAATCAATTTATATAACAAAATTTATTTGAACCCATTTGGGTATTGGTATGATTTTCATGGATTTTTTGAAATAAAATTGGTTTAATGGATTTTAAAATGACTTGAATGAAAAGGTAGTTGGTTTTACCAATGATTTTAAGTGTGGTTTCACATAGAATAGTTATCATGAAGGTGATATAGTCAGTTTTTAAATGGTTGAAATGACTTGGAATTCCTAGTTGGTTTCTGAAAAGGCATATTTTCACTTTATTTAATATATGTTTATAAGGAGTATCTGACCATCGATTATTCCCCTTGTTTTGATTATGCCTGATTTGAATTGTGGATCTCTATGAGGGATATTTTATTCTATTTTTTATATGGATGAAATGAAAAGAGTTATTTCTTATGAGGGAGTTGATGTATGAGGTGAGATGAGATATATTTAAAATAATTTTTTTATCGATTCTTGTGATTCTTTTCATTTTCTACCTCCACTAGATTGGATTTATCATGGGAACTTAGGTAAATAATGGAAGGTCTAGTGGAATGTGATACTAGATTAGTGTATGTTATCTCGATAGTGCCCTAAGAGATTAGCACCCTACGAGGGGTCTATTTTATATTTGGAGATACCTAAAAGGGGAAGCTGAATGGGATCATCTGATTTCTCATAGTGTCCCAATGACTAATATGATGAACTCGGTATAGTATCACCCATTCTAGAGACTAATGGGATTCCCATAATGTCTATAATTCTTTGAATATTGATTATAGGATCTCATCCCATGTCTTATTTGTATCCCCACTATTACTTCATTTATTTCTTATTATCAATTTCCCATTTATATCTTAGTGCATGTTATGTTTCTATATTCCATTTTAGTTATGGTTTTGGTTTATATTCAAACTAGATTAAAAATTAGTTTCAGAAGTATATTATTAATGAAAATAATGTTTTATTTAAAGGTGTGGCTTTGAGATATGGATTTGAAAAAAAGGGAAAATGATTAGTTCTCTTTTAATGGATTTTAAACTCTTTTTTTCCTTAGTTTGAAAGCATTTCCTTAAAAAATGAAAATGGAATTTGTTTTATAAAAGAATTTATGGCATGTTACACTTTTTCTTTACACCATCTTGTGAAAAACCTATTCACTACTTATATTTTAAACTATCATTAATAAAACGTCTTTTTAATGGAATTATACAAACTCCTTAGTGAAATCCTACAAGGCACAGTTTGGTTCACATTGTGTATACACCAATGGGTGTATGAAAATTTCATGTTTACTTTCAAGAGACCATATTATGTTCTTTTACCTAGGTTAATGTTCTAGTTGGTCTGATGATAGATGGTATATGATTGTATCGGGGATTGTGGGTCATAAGGAGGTAGTTAGTAGTGATCCAAGTTTGGTCACATTTTTTGATGTTTATATATAATCCTTATTGGCCAAGATATTTCTTTTAGTTTATTATATTATTGGGATTATTTTTATTACTTTATTATGTGATGATGTGATTTACCTTTTATTATTTCTAAAATATTATACTATGTTTGATTGTTTTGTTTATATTGAAACTATTTATATTGTGCATGGGTGACCGATGTATAGATGAGTGATGTTGGATTTATGGGTGTAGTCCTTGATGTGGTTTTTCATATTTAGAGGTTGAAACCATTACCAATGGTTATACTTTGATACATTGACACTTGTCACCATCCAACAACAATCAGAGACATTATTTTGGCCTTGTGGAGAATCAGGTTGGGTGACATGTCAGGTTGATCTGGGGCAGTTCATTACAAAATGGTATTAGAGGATTCTATTATTATTTGGAGTGCGTATTAGTATAGAGAAGATATAATCATCATAGAGACTCAATAGGTAGGTCACAATTAGTTTATTGATCACCACTTTTCATAACAAAACATGAGTTTCCATGGGTAGTTGTTATTTTAATCTTTGATTTGGATTCTAGTTTTTATTATTTTGATAATGATTATTAGATCCCCATCGAGTTATATCAGATAATTTAGGGGATTTCTTTAAGATTTGGGATGAATGTAGGAAGGTAACAAAGTATCATCATCATCTCACTTGGTCTGAAAAAATATATAGAGCTTATGTGTGCAGTCTCTGAAATTTTTTAGATGCTATTGTATGATTGGTGTTTGGTCAGCTAAACCATGTGGCCTAGTCATGCACATATTTTCATCAATTTTGGATATATTTTTTAAACTTATTTTGATTTCCAATGGATCCTAAGGGAATTTAAACATTGGGAGATAGATTAAAAGAAGTTTTAGTGATTTTTTGGTGTTATTGTAATGTATTTTGTATGTTGTGCCACATTATGGTCTTCTTTTGTTTGGTGCTTCAATTTTTACATACAGAAGTACATTTATTGAAATTTTTTGATTCTAAAACCGGTTTTTGGGGCTTATTTGTAAAGTATTGTGAATATAATTTATAATTGTTTCAAGATTAGTATGGTTTTAAAAGAAATTGAGAAATAATTTAAAATTAAAATACATTTCATAAAGTATTTTAATTTAAAACCTTTTCCGTGATTAATTAGAAAATGGGATTCACAGATGTTTTGGATTAAAAAAACATGTTTTATGATTTGTTTTTACTTTCACATGATGCTTTGAAAGTTTTTGATTACATTATATAATTTGGGAAATGATTTAAAATGAAATTGGATTTTAGGAAATTTTTTGGTCTTATAATGAAATTAATGAGGTTTTTTGAAAATAGAGGAGAACTTTATGAAGTTTGGGTGACATTTTATTTTAAATAAGTTCATGATTATCAAATATAGTGTTAATATTTTTTAAAATTCTATACTTGGGAAGTTGTAATTTTACCCTATGAAATGGATTTTTTTATTTTTTTAAGGAAGTGAGAATCTTTTCAATGTTATTTTATTTTTGAAACTAGTTGTCATACTTATTTTTAAAATTTAAGGATTTTAAAGAAAAATATTTTTAGGCATATGGGGGTGAAAGGGGGAGGTGGTGGGGGAGGTGGGTGCTGGTGCAGGGGCAAGGGGGTGCTGGTGCAAGGTGGGTGGTGCAGGGGGGCTGGGGATGTGTAGGGGTGGCTAGGGATGTGTAGGGGGTGGTGCTGGGGAAGGGGGCGGGGGTGTGGAGGCCTTCTTGATTCTTTTGAGGGAGTTATAGAATTTGGTATTTCTTTCACCATCAGTTAACCATTTAACTTTATAAGCTTGCTTTCTCATGTTGTCCTTAAAAGTGAGAAAGGAATTGAGATTGACCGCAATGTTTATTTCTTGCATGGGATTAGTGTGGAGGTCAGAGTTGGTGTTTCTGTTTTGGATATCATCGAGTTATTTCTCCAGAAGAGTAATTTCATTGTTAACTTGTTTGGATTTGGTGTTACACTATGATTTGAGAGTGTTTTTGAGGTGTTTTAGTTTGAGGTTGCAAGTAAAGGCATTATTGGTATAAGATATTAAGGACTACAAGTTTTGGATGGCATGATTTTATTCTTCATCAGAGAGATTCACATTATTGAAGCGGAAGGGTAACCTAGGTTTCATGTCTTTAGAGAAAATATTTACTTGGATATGATGATGATCAGAGTTCAGTCTGTGAAAAGTGATGCTGGAGATAATGTCCTATTTATCTAGAGTTGGGACATTCGTAAAGGCTCTATCCAATTTGGAAGAAACCATTTTATTATAATGTCTTCTATACCAGGTTTATTTCGCAGCAGTGAGATTAATTTCAATAAGATTATTTCCATCAATCGAGGATTTAAATTATCTCGTGGAGATAAAGGCATGAAATGGGACAATTTTTTCAATAGAATTAAGAATAGAATTAATGTCTCCCATAAGAAAATAGTGGGAATTCGTGTTAGTTCCTAAATAAGAGAGGTGATTCCAAAGAATTATTCATTCTTGGTATTTATTCGTAACATAAACAAAGGAGTAGTAAATACGAGTACCATCAATAGTAAAGCTGAAAGTGATAATCTGATCAAAGATACTAAAAACATTAAAATCCTGTAAAGATGAATGTGCAAAAATAAATAAAGAATCAGCAGTTAGATTATTATTGATTGCACCAGAAAATATATAATTGTGTTGAAAAAAGTGAGAATATTTAGAGGAGAAAGATATTTTTGGTTCCATAATAGAAAAAAGAATAGGGTGATGCGTGTTAACCATTCTTTTCCAAACATTGAGGGTATCAGAGTTGGTGATACCCTGACAATTCTAAAAAAGTATCTTCATTTAAACCCGTGTTTGGAGTTAGAACTCCCTTTTTTTATTTTTTCTAGATCCTTTATTTCTAGTAGACCTTCTAACCACTTGAGTATTAGTGGTATTTTCTTGTTCTTTGTGAGAAATGAAATTGTTCTTATTTGTGGGTTCTTTTATTTGTGTTGTCATATCTGAATCTGTGGTATCCTTTGAGCCTGGCGATAGGTTATTGATACTTTGAGATAACAGGATTTCAGACATTGCAGCATAATCAACATTTAATAAAGTTAGGGGATTGGAATTACCTTAAGCCTTTTTATCTACTGTTGATAGCTGCTTGACAAAGTTAGATCAGAGTCTTTGTTTCAGTTCCAAGGAGTTCTTATTTTCCTGAATATTGATCGATTCTAGCATAACCGATAGACTATCAGGTAAAATAGGTTCTAATGGAATGTTAACATATGCGGTTAAATCAGTACATAGGCCATGTGTCTCGGTTTGAACATCCCCATTGAGAGAGACAGTGTGAGTAGAGGGAGTTGAAAAATCATGTGTTTTGGTTTCATTCAACTTTTTGATAGTGGTAGCACATGGAGTTAAAATCGGGTCCCTATTTCTAGTGTTTTTTGCAGCATTAAGGGTTGGGTCAGTGGTGTTCAGATCACATAAGTGTAATGAAGCCGAATCCTCAGAGAAAACATTAGTTCATGAGTCTATGGAACACATAAAACTAAGCAGTAATTTGCTGACATTTTGACCATAGAGAAGATTTTCAGACTTCATAGAACAATCTCCACCAGCAATAGTGGGAGGAGTAGGTGTACTTGGGATAGGTGGATCCAAAGTATACTGCTGTTTGACAGAGTTCATATGACTCTGGTTCTTCTCTTGTGGGTCTTTAAAAATCTTCATATGTTTGGGTACTAGAACCAAAGGTGTATTTTTATATAGGACAAGTTCCATGTTGTTTATCATGTCTACTTTAGTTCAGGATTTTTCCTGCTCAGTGGATAGCCTAATAGTGTATAGGGCCCGATTTTTAATTTAAATTATGTGGCTTTGATCATTAATAAAATTTTCTTGTTCTTCAACATCATTTTCCCAACTAATAAAAATGTATTATCATTATTTCTTGCTTTTACGTGATGATGGAGGTTTACTTTATTCTTACATTTTTGTGATTTTTTATTTTTTAATAGGAAATTGAAGGCGATGTTTGAAAAATAAAGATCTTTATTAATGATCATGTTATTTAGTATTGGTATGTACGTATCAATTTGAATATTATTTTTTCACTATTGGTTATGGATTCGTGTATCATTTATCTTGTACAGTTGACACACTAATCACATATATATAAGAAGTTGTTATATCTCATTTATTTTCCCACTATTTTCTTATAGGTGGTTTCTTATGATAAGACCAGTTCTATCCACCACCATCTAAGAAAATGAGTTCAAGATTTTGGTAAGTTTTATTCCATTTTTATTCTTTGGCCCAATTTTAATTAGCGTTTTTTTGAATTTTTGGGTTCCTTATATTTTTGGTGTGTGTTTTGGATTTCGTTGAGGTGGATTTGAGTAGCCGTTGATGAAAGATTACATGTGTATGAATAGGAAGGCATATGCATATATAAGTTCCCCCTTTATATATATTCACTCATGGCAGTATGGATATATATATTGGGGCTAGGTGTTCTTATATATAGATATGAAAAATGCATATGTGTGTAAGTGTAAAAGTGTATATGCAAGTATAATAATATATCTAAGGACCCCTTTGTGCATATTTGGCCATGAAAATATGTACGTAGGGGCTATATGTCCTTATATATTTGTTAAGATTCATATTCTTGAATGCGGAAAAAAGGAACATTCGAGTTGGTGTCGTCAAAAGCAAATGAGCCTTAAGGTTGAGGTAGGGTCCCTCTCCTAGCTTATTTAATTCAAGAATTTTTTAAATTGCATTTAGATTCCTTCTTAATTCAGCATGTTTATATTAAATTTCTATTCTTGAATAATTGTTAGTTAATATAATTTTTTTGTTTGATAAACAAGTCATGGTTTTGTAATAAAACCCCTCCAACAGAGGTACAATATCTTTGAAAACTTATAGTGGTATACATTGCTTAAAATTATTGCATTGATGTTTTTCTTATACTTGATGTTGTTGTTAGTCATAAAGAACACATCATACTTGACTCTTTTTATATACCTGTAGGGGTTTCCCTCTTTTTATTAAAACGATTGTTTGAACCAAGACACTCTTTAAGTGTCATTAGACTTTTAAGATGGGTCCCATGTTGTGTGACTATGTCACATGGCACATGATATTTAAATCCAACCAAAATCCCAGTTCCACAGCCCAGGGGTCCCACAATACTAGTAATGTCAGATTACATGTTATGTAACCTGTGATTTTCCTGATCCCATGGGGTATTCCTCTAGGTATTCCTATACATTACTAGATCTACAAACCTCACTAAATTAGGTATATCAGGGGTCACATAATCCTCTAGTCATCACAGATTAGCATTCATTTCATTAAATCTTCTGAGAAAACATCCTCTCATGCCATCCATATCATCCTATTTGAAACTAAGTAGAACAGATACTCCAATTCCATTCTAATCCACCTCCAAAATCTATGATAAAAATGACATAAATTGCCCTTATGAAAAACAAGGTCAAGGAAGGCACTGATTACCCAGTGGAAAACCACCAACCGACCAATGGCCACAATCTTTTTGGTTCCAACCATCAACCATCCAGTAGTTATTCTAGAGCCAACCCTCCCCTATCACTATTAAAATGTTCATGGCGCTTTATAATAGCTAACTGGTGGCCCCATCTACAACTTTTTAGGAACACCACAAACTTCTTTCCCCCCTTTACTAAATCCATCCACATGAAACATAAAATTTCAATTAAAACTTAATCATTTTAATTAGAAATCACCAAAATTAAATTTTAGGAACCCAAAAAAGAAATCCATAGTCATTACAAACTATCCACTATACGATTTCTCATCCATGAGAAACATTACTAAGCATCACTGGTGACTTGAGGTTTCAGGGGTTTGGAGCTGCCTTTGGGACTACTCCTTCCCTTTATAGTTTTCCATCCTAAACCTTATCTATTATTCGGTACCTTGAAGTCTCATTTACCTTCTTCTTATACGTCTTTTTTTCCTGGGGTTCGACATGCATCAATTTTGAAATCACTTCTTTCAAGATCGATCACTAGTATTCAGGTTAACAAGAATGTTTCAGTATTTTTCAAATTTTTTCCAGCGGTCTAACATTATTCCCTAAAATTTTCTAATTATTTACTTCCCTAATAGAAGAATTGATTCACCATAGGTGTACTGAACTGAGTTCTCATTGATTCTTTCTCAGGTTACATGAAGTGGTGGATCTGGCTTAGTCTTTGTCCAAGTATTCATGTTATTTCAACTGTTAACCATGTTTCCTCTACCAGTGGAACCTAATTTTTCACTCTAGGAGAGACTCTTGGTTTTCATCCCAATTTATTTACATTATCAGATTGCATTTGCCTTTTTAAAATCCTTCTTTTCTTACTATTTGCAGCAACATTCTTGGAAATATTTTAGGTTGATCAGAAGATGCGTAAAGGGAAACATCTCATTCATTAGTTTTTGTTTATATAGCTTCACCTATCTAAGAAACATCTAGAATTTATTTTTTTCTCTGTTGAAAAATAGATCAAAGTTAAACAACACATTGTCTAGGAAACAGAGGCAATTCTATAGTGAACTACTAGAGTCTTGGTCCAAATGTATATTCAAGGATTAGTCTAGCACTCATCTTGATGGAGAAAATGTGTTTTATGCTTCTCTATCTAGTGAGTCACTGGATACCAAGGGTCCTTTGACACATGAAGGAGAGGTGAGGAGGATCATCTAGTCATAGTGTCCTTTAAACTCAATAAGGGTTTAATTATTTGAAAGTTTTGATGATCGTCTGATACAACACCCCTGTACTTCATATAAAACTAAGCCTAATGAGGGGAAAGTGTCTCCTACTTCTTTGTCAATTTAGAAATCAGGCACCACCAGACCTAAGAGATTTTCAAGGGTTGTAAGCATGAATCCTGAAACATCTGAGATAAAATCCAAAGAACGTGAGGATTATCTGTCCCTGAAGACTATGGAACCTATTAAGGAAGAATCCTATGTGTGTTTAGGAGCTCATATTCTGCAATATGATCATGTGCGGGGGGGGGGGCAGGGGGTCGGTGGAGGGTGGCAGGGGAAGGGCGTCGGTGGAGGGTGGCAGGGGGAAGCGGGTGGGTGGGTGGGGGGTGGGGGCAGGGGGCAGGGTGGGGGGGGGGGGAAGGGGGAAGGGGGGATGTCTGCAGGGAAGGGGGAGGGGGATGGTCAGAATGTTTCCCCACCTCCTCCCACTCCCTTTTCTCCTGGACGGAAGATACTACCCTGCAGATGTCGCTGGACCGGGCCAACATGTCGCAGTCACACCGTGGTCACACTGCGGTCACACCGCGGTCATGCCACAGTCAGGCCGTGTTCACGCCGTGGTCACACCGTGATTTGGCCCTAATCTAGGATGACACCCTGTAGCAGTTCACAATGACAATATTCCTTGAGTCTTGTGATCAATGCTGAGACTGACTAATCACAATTTATGTCAGTGGGGCGATGATCGGAATGTTGCCCCACCTCCTCTCACTCCCTTCGCTCCTGGCCGAAAGATGTTGCCCCACATATGTCACTGGATTGGGCCAACACGCTGTGGTCATGCTGCGGTCATGCCGTCCGTGATTTGGCCCTACTCCAGGACAACACCCCGTGTCAGTTCGCAATGATAATATTCAATGAGTCTTGTGATCAATGTTGATACTGACTAATCATAATTTCTGTCGGCAGGGCGATGACTGGAATGTTTCCCCGCCTCCTCCTGATCCCCTCGCTCCTGGCCGGAAGATTATGCCCCACGGATGTCGCTGGACCGGGCCAACATTCCGCGGTCACGCCATGATTTGGCCCTGCTCTAGGACGACACCCTACGACAGTTCTCAAGATAGTATTCCATGATTCTTTTGATCAATGTTTAGGTTGACTAACCACAATTTCTGATGGTGGGGCGATGATCGGAATGTTGCTCCGCCTCCTCTCGCTCCCTTCACTCCTGGATAGAAGATGATGCCCTGCAGATATCTCTGGACTGGGCCAACACGTTGCAGCCACACCGCGGTCACGCCGTGATTTGTACCTGATATAGGATGAAACCCCACAAATGTTCACAATGATAATATTTCATGAGTCTTGTGACCAATGTTGAGACTGAGTAATAACAATTTCTATCGATGGGGCAACAACCGAAATGTTTCCCCGCCTCCTCCTGCTCCCTTCACTCCTGGCCGGAAGATGCTGCCCCTCGGATGTCGCTGGATCGGGCCAACATTCCACGGTCACGCTATGGTCATGCCGCGGTCATGCCGTGGTCACGCCATGGTCATGCGGCGGTCACGCCGCGGTAATGATGTGATTTGATAATGCCCCAAATTTCTGCAAAAAATGCTCACGAATTGGTCACTCTATGAATGAATGTGTGACTCAATGTAATGAACCTCAACCTCCCCCTCTCTATAAATCTATTTGGGTGGAAAAGGAAACCCCGATAATGCACCTAGTTCTCACACAGTTACTACTGACTACACTAATAACAAGAATCCCCCTGGCCTCTCTTAAGATTTAGCCACCCTCCCATTATGATGCCGAGACCTTGCACATCCCCGGGACTTCTAAAGAAAGAAATCAAGATACCTTCAATGCTGACTCACCTATTCTTGAAGTAAGAAAACCTATACAAATAGATACAGAGGAGGTGAAATAGAATCATCAAGATCCCTTGTATGTGGAACTCAGAACTTCTAAAGAAGGAAAGCAAGTCTTTAATGCTGACTCACCTATTCTTGAAGCAAGAAAAACTATTCAAAGAGATAAAGAAGAGGTGAAATCAGATCATGAAGATCCCTTGTGCATGTAGAGATTGACCAACCCTACCAATTGGAAGAAGACTTCCTAAAATCAAGGCCTAGGAAAGGGAAGAAAGCATTGGTTGACTCTGATGGCTTCATCAATCTAAGAGCAAGAAACACCTAGAAATGAAGGGTTAATTCTAATTTTAAAAGAAAAATTATCACAAGTTCCCTAGATTCCAACATGAAGGAACAAAACACAATACCCCCACAGCCAACCCCTACTGAAAACGTATCTGCCTCATCAGATGCTTCAGTAAGATCCTCCAATTCTTCTGACTCAGATGAGTCATCCAATGAGGATGATGAAAATGACCCAGATTATAGGGATGCCTACATAATTCCAAAAAAATTGATTTTCCAAATGACCTCGACGCATAGATGGATGAGAAAGACACTAATGTATTTAGACATTCTAAAAATGGAAAGATGTCAGCGGATGCATATCTTGATATCAGAAAGAGGATGTTCATAAAAGTGGTAGAGGAATTTAAAAAGAATCCATGATTCTGTTTTAATGAAATACCCTGGAAATGAAGGTGTTGAGATTCTTCGATTCTCAGAAGCAGGTTCTTCTTTGTCTTGTGTTGTTTCTCTTTTTTAACTAGTTCTACTCAATGGTACTGTACAATGGATGTTTGCAGACCTGCACTATGGGGTCTTTGAAAAGTAATCCTTCCAGTTTCAAAACATTCTTGATCATGCAACCTTCTTTAATGAAGCTGTTATGATGTTTATTCTAGCGTTTGAGATATTTTGGCTAAAGAGAAGATTCAGCCCTTGGCTGCTTGGGTCTACTGTTAATAGAGTTTTTGTTTTTCTTAATGTCATCAAGGGATGTTGTTGGTTTTTCAATGCATAATTCTTATTTTCTGTTGGGTTGGTCTCTCGAAGGACTGGCAGGGGGCATAGGGGTGCAAGGGGTGGGGTGTCTAGGTTCTGGGGGGGGGGGGGGGTTAGGGGGATCTATCCAGGTTCTGGGGGGTCTGTCCAGGGTCTCTTTGGGGGTTTTTTCCAGTGGGTATGGGGGGTGTCTAGGTTGTGAGGAGGGGCAGGACTGACAGGGGGAGGGGGGAACTACCAGGGGGAGGGGGGGGGGGGAACTACCAGGGGGAGGGGACTGGTAGGGGGGATTGGGAGGGGGTGGGGGTAACTGGAAAGCGGGGTGCAGGGGTGGGGTGTCAAGGTTATGGGGGGGGGGGGGGGTCTAGGTTCTGGGGGAAGGTGTCTAGGGTCTGGGGGGGGGCTATCCTGGGGGGTCTATCTAGGGACTATCTAGGGGGGGGGGGTCTGTCTAGGGGTCTGGGGGTGTCCAGGTTTGGGGGGGTGCAGGACTGGCAGTGGGGGAGGGGGGAACTGGCAGGGGGGGACTAGCAAGGGGGAGGGGACTTGTAGGGGGATTGGAAGGGGGAGGGGGTAACTGGAAGGGGGTGCAAGGGGTGGGGTGTCTAGGTTCTTGGGGGTGTCCAGGGGGATCTGTCCAGAGTCTGGGGGGTGTCCAGGTTTGGGGGGGGGGTTCAAGGTCTGTCCAGGAGGATGGGAGGGGGGGTCTGTCCAGGGGAGTGTGGGGGTCTGGGGGTGGGGGGGGGGGGTTACAGGGTCTGTCCAAGAGGGTGGTGGGTGTCTGCCTGGGGGAGTGGATGTCTGGGCTATCCAGGGGGATCTGTCTAGGGTCTGTGGGGGGGGGGGGGTGTCCAGGGTCTGTCTGGGGGGGGTGTCCTGGGGCTATCTGGGGGGGTGTCCAGGGTCTGTTCGGAGGGTGTCCTGAGTCTGTCTGGGGGGGGGGGGTATCCTGGGTCTATCTGGGGGGTGTCCAGGGTCTGTCCGGGGGTGTCCAAGGTGTGTTTAGGGGGGTTTCCAGGGTCTTTCCGGGGGGTGTCCAGGATCTGGGGGGAGGTGACTAGGGTCTGTCTGGGGGGGTGTCCAGGGTCTGTCTAGAAGGGGGCTTTGTAGGGGGGCTATCCAGGGGGTATGGTTGTATGTAGGGTGGGGGTGTCCAGTGTCTAGGAGGGAGGGGTATGTAGGCGGTGGGATACTGTAGGGGGGGGGGGGGTGCAGGGGGTGGGGGGCTAGTTTTTATGGTTTTCCAGACCCTATAGCCTTGAGTTTTAACCGTGGATATAGGTATATTTCCACGGTTACAAACCGTAACTAAAGGTCTAATTCCACAGTTTCTAACCGTGTCAATAAACTATATCCCTCCTCTTGTATATCCACGGTTCTAAACCGTGGCTATAGAGATATTACCACGGTTTGAACTATGGCGGTATACCTATAGCCACGGTTTGAACCATGGATGTAGACCTATAACCACAATTCCAAACTGTGGATATAAGTCTAGGCCTATATCCATGCCAAACATATCCATGGTTTCTCAAACCGGGGCTATATCCTGAATTTTTAGTAGTGATTGGGTCACCGTAGGATTTAGAGATAGGGCTTGTTGGTGCCCAATTTTTTTTGGAACATTTGAGGTTGTGAATACAATTTGGATTGTGGTGTTTTGTTTGGCTCTTCCACAGTGGTAAAGTGATATTAATGATATTTTTCATGATTTAGAGCATCAGTGAATTCATCATAACCCTTCCCATGTGATCGATGTGGATGATGTTGAGCTTGATATCGATGCTTCCTTTTAGGACCATCCAATATGTATTGGAGATTGTAGTGAGAAAGTGTTGAGGTAATGGTCCATGTTTATAGTTAATATATTTTAAAAATATATCAGTGATTGGTAGGAAAAATGGAAGAGAGAATCATACATGCGTGATTAATGGCATGATGTTTTTACCTCAGAATCACAGAGATTCTTGGGATTATAACTCGAGGGTGAGATGTTATAAGGTCATGGGATTATAAGATCCCAACCTTTTCTAAATATGTACCAATATTTTTTTCAGTTAATCTATTGAATTTTAATGAGTGTATGTTCATTGGGTTTTACTTTGGGGAGTATTGGGGGGAAATTATCGAATTTTTGAAGGAACAATGGCCATTCATGGTCAGTGCATGGTTTTACAATGCAATGCAGCCAACCTAGAAAACCATATGAACCCAAACAGAGGATATTTTTAATTCTAGAACATGAATTTTAAAACTGTGTTATTTTTTAGTAGTAACCATGAAACACCCCTAGGTTATACACAATGTTATGGTAAACCAATTTCCCCATACAGGAAACCGTGCGTGTGGAAAATTAAACCCAAAAAATTAGATAATTTTTTCTAAAACCCCTATCTTATATCTATAAACACCCTAGAAAATCTGAAAACCAATCCTGGTAAATTATAGAGGCCTTAAATTATTTCAAAGGAATTAAAAACTCCATTCTTGATGAAGCTAAGATCTGTCAATGGGTCGTCACCTCTCATGGTGAGAAGTTCTTATCCCACGTGGTTTCCTCCCTCTGTCTAATATTTTTCTCATACTTTGAAGGGGTGTTTCCCCCTATAGGTATTGGATATAGATATAGGTTATCATGAAACTAATCCATTTGATATTGGATCTAGATTTTAGATCTAGGTCTTGTTCTTCATCGTGATCTTGGTTGTTCTATTTCAATTCGAGATTTCCGTTGGCAAGCCTTCGTTGAAGATCATGAGGTAGGTGGTCTAAATTAAAAATGATAGTCTTTTTTTAATTAAATGTATGTAATTGTGAGATTTAAATTTACATGGTGGAAAATTGAATTGGATGTTTAATTGATTTTATAGATTTTCATGTGGTTATTAATTAGGTTAAATTTGGGGAAATAGGAATTCATGGAATTGGCGTGATTAATTGGTTAATTATTTAATTGAATGTTGTGATTTTGGAAATGATTTGAAATTGGTATTGTGAAATTTTTCAATTAATGTGATTATGAATTATTTAATGATGAGGGGTATGATATTGTTGAGTTAACCATAATGGGTTAATGTGGTATAGGATTTAAATAATGCTAAATGGTTTAATCATGAATTGTTCATGTTATTCAATGTCATTGAATTGAATAACCATAATTGTTTTGATAAATTGAAATGATATTACATGATTTTAAATGTTTATTAACCATTATTTGTGTGATATATGTGATGTATGTGTGATTGATTTAAAAATGTGTGTGGGACACAAATTGATTCTCCAAATACCCATATGTGATTGACAGATAAATGAGTTGTGAGAAAATGAATGATTCTCCAAATACTCATTGGGTTCTAGAAATGCAGTTCAAGGACCAAATAGTTGGCATTGAAGTATGGTTATAATTAACCGTAATATGAATTGAAATGAAATTATAATTGATAACCATGGTATTTGGATATGTGAAATCACATAGGGACATTTCAGACCCCATCACGAGCCGCATCAGGTATTGATGGTATGAGTCTCATTGTGAACCTAAGGAATGATGTGGTTCATTAGGGAATAATTGAATATATAAATTTTCTAATTAGTCATTGTAATTTATTATTAATTACAACTCCATATACTATTATTTAATAGGTATTTATTTTGACTTCGTTGGTGGTGTCAAACTAAGTTATACTCACACCCTACTCAGGCTTCCTGCTCGGTACCCAAATAGACATCAAGTTTACAATACATGATAAGAGAAAAAACCATATGTTATATAGATGATTCATGAATTATCATGGATTTAGAAAATTGAATTGGTTTTAGGATCTTTATGGGGGGTGTTCAGTGTCTTTATTTTGGGTTTTACATTTGACACTGAACTCATATTTAGCATTACATATCTACATCTTCAGTTTTGGATTATTGTAATATTTCTTTTCTCATCATGTGATAATGGTTTTATTCTTTTTTAGGGTTATATATTAGTATATTATTTTTTTATTTACACTATTTTTCTTCTTAGACAAATATGGTATAGTCTCCCCATGAAAGATATTAAACCCTCGCTACTAGTCTACAACCTCTGACGTTCGAGGAGGGTTGCCTAGGTTCATGTGTCTGACCACATTGGGCCACTGATGTGTGGTACCTGGGGTGGGTAAATAAAATGGGATTTATATGGAAGATATAAAGTTCATTTAAATATATTATCATGATAAATTTATTCCACATAATAAATAATGTACATAAAAGAGAAATAAGAGGAGGAGGAGTCCCTTACCAAATTTCGGCAGCATAACGATAGTACTTAAAGATTCATGAAATGGATTAATGAGAGAGAAAAGGGTATATCATTACTGGATGTCATAATTACAATAATAGGTATGTGTAAAATCATATCCCATCAAATAGAATTTGAAGATAAAATATATTACATAAATAAGGTTCTTGAATGAAGAGGAGAAAGAGATGATATCTTACCTTGAAGAGTTTCTTCCTAAATCATGTAGGGGAAAACCATAGGTCCATGGAGACACCCTGGGAAAACCATGGGAAATTTTTATAGAGAGTAAATAACAAAAAATTATTGTATGTTCAATTTTGAGTGGAGAGGTTTGTGGAAAGGGGTATTTATACAAGAGGATTGGGGGTTTTAAGCGATTAAAAATTCATTATTTTAATATATTATCCATCCACTTGTGAGATCAATAAATTAAAAAAAATTGGTATACTATTTAATAGTGTAATATGGTGGGTAGTTGTTCAATACCTCCCTAAATTGAACTAATCCTTCCAAACCACCCAATTAATAGTCATAAATCAAAAATAATTTATATCTTTAAAATTCATAATTTTTATTCCAAAGTGAAAGGTATAAATTATTAAATTAAAGATAATATATTTAAAACCATTTTAGACTTACTCAATTCTATTTTATTAAATTAAATGTTAAATATTTTTCTCTATATAATAAAATAATGATTCCATAAAATAAGTGTAATTTTTTAAATTGCAATTTTTACTTTTCACTTAAAATTAATTTGTATGAAAATGATCAAAGAATAAACCGAAGTTGATTTTTATGTTCTGATTAAATATTTGATGTTTATTTCTTAAAAATAATTCACTATGTATGAGAATTTAAATTTTTAAATAAATTATTATTTGAATCAAAATTTACCATTTAATAAAAAAATGAACATTGGACCATTTTAAAAATTACTTTTGGATTTATCAAAATAAAATACCATATATTAATCATTTTAAAATATCCTTATATCAAATAAAAGTTTATTTAATAATAAAAAATATAAACTAACATAATAGAATGCGTTTTATAGTCTTTAAAAATAATACAGTTTTGTTTTATCATTTAATTGTCCCAACGATCATTTAAAATCAGATATATAACCAATAAAATAGTAACCAACTATTTTATTCACTAATGATAATAATGTTGGCTGACCATATTAGCCAACAAAAAATAATGTATCTGATCATATTTACCTATAGATACACCATCATTCTTAGACTTCATCATTCAATTCAATTCTATCAAGGTTCTATATTATTTCAAAACAATTTTTTATTACTAACTCTCTATTTCATTTCTATAGCATTGTTGGTGGGTGAGAAGATTATAAGGGATCATGGTGACCCAAATTTCTATATTTTATTTTATTTATTCTTTTTTAGTCTTCCAGTTTTAAAATTTGCATTAATAATATGAATCTTTGTATAGTGAACATAATGTTCTTAATTAATGAAATAATTTGGTGAAAGTTTATAGTATACTATTTAAATTACTATTCAAATATTTACTAGATTTATTACACATGTATTTTTCAAAGTTAATTATGGAAATTAGAAGTATTATAAGTTATTATAAAAAAAATTCATTATAAAATAAGAGTTCTATTAAAATCACCAAAGAATTTTACTTGGTTTTAAAACTATATATCCATTTAATTAACTGGGCAATGATATATATCACTAAAGATAAAAATGGGAAAAAGTAGAAGGGATTGATCCATAATGGGGAAATAGGTGCATCTTGATCGATAATGGGAAAGGGCGTATCTTAGTCCAAAATTGGAAACTAGTGCATCTTAATCAATAAGGGGAAACATGCGTGTCCTAATCCACAATGGGAAATAGGTGAATCTTGACCCACTATGGGAAATATGTGAGTCCTGATCTACTATGTTGATGGTCTTGGTAGCTAAAATTGACACATGAAATGGTTTTCTATATCCATGATAGTGGAAAATTTTTAAGACATGAGTTTGTAGTTCATGATTAATATATGATGGTTGATCACTCATATGGCCTATGTGTCCTGAAATGATAAAGTTTTATCCGATGACTCATGTTTATGATCTGTGATAGGCCATGTATGAAATTTATAAGTTATTTTCACGATCACATACCCTTATTCTTATCCCATAATTTCATATATTCATTGATTGATATCTCATATGTTTACCCTTACTATGTTTCTAATCTCAGTGATTATTATGTTTCATTCACCAGGTTATAGAGAAAGGTTTAGGTATGGTATTCCTAAGAAGAGTATTCTTTGAGAATATTATTTTGGGAGATGTTGAAGATCTGTCACCAAAAAAATATTATGTTCCATGTTTCCAAATGCAATAAACTATTATAGTCCTTGAGAATGTGTTTTTTTAATTTAATGAATATTATTCAAAAAATATGTGATGTTTATATTTGAGAATCCGAGGTTTTAATTTTTATACTTTATAACTACACAAAATCAAATTTTATGATCTTAATCTCTTTTGTTTTATGTATAAATATTCTAATAACATCATCATAATTCTTATAACTCATAACTAAAGACAATTTCTCTAGAAATATTATGGTAATTCATGTAGTTATTTACATTATTACTTACTAGAATATCCTAAAATCCGTTAGGATAAAGTTACACTTAGTTTTTTATGGTAAGTGAATGTAACTATTTAAATTTCTTTATATCGAAATACCCAAAAAAAATAAAGTTATTTAATTAAATAAATTTTTTAATTTGAATGATATAATCCATTAAGTATTAGTGATATTCACTTTCCCACTATTACTAAATGTATCATTTTAAATTTCTATATACCATCACATATATGAATCTCTTTAGGATATAAAGTGAAAGTTGATTATTTTTTTAGATTATTAAAATATTTTATTTGTTAACATTGAACTACTCATTAAAAAATAGTCCCATTAGACCCTATAGCACAATCTTCTATTCATAATCTCATACCAAGACACCCAAGATTCATTTTGAATTGGAAATAACTATTTTTTCCTTTTTGTAGTAATGTTGACAAATAAACTATTATTTATATATATAATATGTAATTTTATCAGGTTGAATAATTTCTATTATTAAAATAATTATTTATTAACATATACCACTAGTAGGGTTTAGTGACACCTTCCCATATATTTTAACAAACATTAGGACTCATTTTTTATCCTGGATAATTTTTTACCTTATCACCTTTCAAAAAATTATTATATATTACAATGAATAACATACTTGGTTTCATGAATTATTTATCTCATATTGTTTATAAAAACTAATTGATTACAAATAGAACCTCTAATCATATAAGATAAATTAGATAAATATATATGCTCTATATTTTGATTCAACTAGACATGATTCATTTCATTACATTGAAACCATTGATATAAAAACTCTTAGATTGATCATTTGAATGAAAACTACAAGCTCTATCAATTATTCCTTTGATTATAATTTTTATATATTTTCAACCCTTATAATTGTATACATTTGGTATCATAAACCCTTTAAAACTGAAGAATTAATTTGTAAAACACTAACACCTGACAAGGAAATTCCGTTTATTTCAAAAAACCCCTTTGGGTATCTAAGAAATTCCAATATTATGGTATCACAACTTTTTGATAACAGAAATAGGTTTCAATGACATTATCTGAGTGCTCAAAAAAATTCATTGGACTCACTAACCAACTTTTCTTCTTCTGAATTATATTTCACCCACTTTTACTATAAAGAATGAACCATAACATATACATCAAAAGCATTGTTCATTTATTAAAAATTAGAATATTAGATAAAAACTTCTTCAACACATTCACATTGTTGAAATGTATCCAATAATAGAAAAAAATAATAACTTAACAAAAATAATAATTAAGGAAACCTCCAATATCACCAAGTCACTTACATATCTTATAATATAGAATATATGAGTGGAAACTAAAATCAATTAGGTCAATTTCAATATAGGACATATAAAACCTTAATAAAATAATTCTATTCATCACATAACAATATAGATTCACTTTTTGAACAAATTCAATAGTTAGTTACTCAAGAAGAGCTTTCTCTAACACATATATATTTTTCCTTTTACTAAATAACACTACGTAAGTTATTATTCTCGAGAATTTATTACATGAAGCATATTATTCTCAAGTATCAATACCAATTTTATTTTTAATGATGATTATTCTATTATCTACAACAAAAGATTATATCAAACGTGTATAATATTTAAAAAAAATTTAACACGAAATTTTATTAAATGGATTCTAACTAAAATAATCAACCTTTTTAAATTAAAGAAAATCCATTAGTAGGGAAGGATCCATATTTAAAAATAAATTTTCCCTATTTTTGGATGATCTTCAATGATTATTGGAAAATAATTTTTATAATCCATCATATAGATAAACTCAACAATATTTATGTGGTGCCCTAATCCTTAGTGATTTATATCTTAGTGGGACCCAAATCAAACAACAAGAATGTTTCACCTAACTCTTAGGGTAATGTCATTATAGGATTATCTTAAAAAAGATAATATATGGGCACACCACTTTAGTGTGAAACTACCTGGTTAGATGTTGAGGTCTTGACCAGTGCTTCTTGGAAGGTATTTAACACTTAGTATTATAAAGGTGATTTAATATCACCATCTTACCTCATGTTATTCCCTACATGTATTCATGCTTATAATGATTTTGTTTGGAATCATATTCCATTCACCAAGTCAATATGTACTATGATGTGGTGGACCCAAACTCTCAGATTCAATGCTCATAAACAAATACATTACATTACTTTCATGATACTAGTAGTAACGTCTAGGATAAAACTAACATCAATTTGAAATTCAAAACTATAAATTGCAATCTAAAATCTAAAGAATTTTTCAAGATTAGATTATTATAGTACTATAAAACAATATAATCTAAAAACAACCCTTGTAATTTTCATCAAATGGACAATTCTCCCATTATATGAGAAACTACATAATTCATGACAAGTATTCAATGTATCCAAAATATTTATTCAAAAATTGTATCCATTGAAACATATAACTTATACAGTTTTTCCTAATGACATGGGGAAACAGATAACATAATAAGGGGTGAGTAGAAGAACTTAGTAAGAGAATCATATAATTTAAATATTTTTGGAATAAATATAATATAAATACTGTGTATAGAATAGGTAAACGACATGAAACCACAATCAACATGAAAATAAGATCATGATATAATAATGAAACAAATTAAATCAAATGAATCTATAATACTGATCTCACACAGATGAAATGAATAAATAAAAACTTGAAAATTGTCTATTAAAATCCTTTTACAGAGACACATTACCTATAATTGAGACCGCATTAAAGATATCATAATGTCAATGATTTTTTCTAAGACAATATCCGATTATGGGAAAAACAATACATAGAAACTCCACCTATTTTATCTCATGAGACGTATAAATTCATCAAGGGAATATATAATGATAGGACCCACCTCTCACTTGTTTTTGTCTGATGCATTTACCATAATATTCAACATGATACTTCATAACATTTCTTAAGGAACATATGGATGAAAAAAACTTGGCTACCTGTATAGTGAAGAATAAAGAATATAAATACATGATTAACCTATATTAGTAGTAAATAAAACTAAATAATGAAAATAAATTTACCCATGTTAATAGAGTAACATACTTTCTGGGTGAAAATTATCCAATATGAATTATATAAAATGATATGTTCACACTATATAGATCAAATAATATACATCTTAGTCAATACTTGAATAACATGATCATAAATCATTTGGAAATAGAAGGTGGATGGATTAAAAATAACATATCCCAATAATAGGGAAATATTTTTTAATGAGATAATACTATATAATAAAATTAATGGGTAGAATAAACCCAACACATATGAAATAAGGTAATAGAATAATCACAACTCAATAACTGAAAATTATGTTACAAGAAAACCTTACTATTGGGAAACAACTAGACATATAGCCACATGAATAAGGTAATATGAATTGGATAATAAATTCCATGAATTAAAAAGGGCATGATAATAATATATCCATGGGTAGTGAATACACTAAACAAATAATATATTGTGTAAAAATATAATATATCTCAAAGAACCAGAATTAAGACCAAGAAAACCCTTACAACTTTAGAAATATTGAAATAAAAACCCATTTAAAGAGAGAGAATGTAATTGAAATTAAAATACAATGATTAAAATATATATTTATGATATGATATCTCAAATTGGTAGTGTATAAATATTAAAAAATAAAATAGGTTCATAATAACAATTATGTATCAAAGAGAGGAATTTCAGATGAAAAACCATTACATCTTGTCCCGAATTCGATGAATTTACTTTAAACAAATGTATTACAAACATAAGTATCTTAATAAATAAATTTATAATATTATAAATATCTAAATTCATCCATAATATTAATAACTACACATTCTCCCAATGAATTCTTTGGATTTTCCACATCAGTTGTTTATTGTTTTGATATTTTGTTCTAGTTTCACAATAGTGGTGTTTGTGTTTATTCTTAATTAAAATTTCATCAATAATATATCATTTAAGAAACTATAGTATATTTTAAAATATATTTTATAATGTTATAATTTCCTTTCATGTTATTTTTTATGAATTATGATGATGAAATTGATGATGATCATATTTCAGTGATTTTAAATGAATGAAAGGTGTTATATTAATTAATGAGTTAAATATTGATATAAAAATAGCAGAACTAGAAAAATAATATTTTTTACATATTTATTTATCATTTCAAAATAAAATAACTTTTCATAGTCATCTATGACATATATTTATATTATTTTACAATTATGTTTTTTAATCGACCCAAACATGAACATACCTTGATTTAATAAATGACTATTTGGTGTTATTGTTTTGAAATCATTATACCCAAAAAATAATGAACTTATTTTATGATTATTAGTGTGATATATTTTAATTATAATTAAGTATAATATGAATTAATGGATATAAAAACAGTATATAATTTTAATAAAAGATAATCCTCTTGCCATACTCAATTTAAATAATTAAGTTAACTCGGATCATTTTTTAACCAAATCATTAATTGGTTCTCAAGTTGGTAAAAAAATAACCATAATGATATCATAATAATCATATTTATCCTTTAATACCATATTTATATCCCAACATGGATGTCAATGAAGTAAAACGAAACTCGTTACTTCATGGATGAGGTAGTCCGTACAACACACGAAAAACAGTTTGTTTATTAATTGATGGGGAATATGAATAAATAATGATACTAATATTAATATAAAAATATTAATGTATATAAATGAATCTTATATAATTATATTGGGTTGGTTTTTATAAACATTAAAGAATAAAATTACGATGAAATACTATTTAGTTGATAATTCTTGTATGTCTCCAAGAATATGAGGGGATTTAGATAAATATGCATGACTAGGGGCTTAATATCCTATGATATTTATATAGTGATAGTAAAATGGAATATTTTAAAGTTATAATTTGATTTTATGGTGTTTCGTTAAGTGGTTAATATGTTTCCATATTCTTAGAGAAGGAAATTTTATTTTTCGGAACATCGTTACAATTTTTTGGTAATTACATGATACTATTCATGAAAAATGGATGAAAACATGAAAAAAGTGTATGGAAAAAATGTATTGTTTGAAAAAAATCTTTACCATTAATTTCAAATCACGTTATTTAATTTTATTGATTGTTTACACTAGGTTAAACTCAATTTACCCCTTTTTATTTTTACCTTGGTAATGAATTTATAAACATAGTAAATAAATTTAATTAAAATGATAAATATTGAACGATTTTAACTAATTTGATACATGTTATTTGAAATTTAAATACCATTTTGTCGAATATAATTTTAAATTCCATAAAATATAATTTTAAAATAAACACGCTCAACCACATATAAATAGTTTTTTGAAAATTAACATTTTTAGGATTTTATTTTTTATATAAGATAATAATATTAGGGTTATTGATTTTAATGAAATAAATTAATTATTAATGTACTTAATAAATTTTATTAGGATTTAATGACAATAAAAAACTAAAACACTCCTTTAAAATACTTGATTTAATGAAAATAGGAAAAATAGTTTTTAAATTAAATTAATATTTTAAGTTGTTATTAAATTCTTTTATTTATGTTTCCTAGGTTAAAATAATTTCTTAAATTGACTAATTTTGTCACTAAAATTAATATTTTATTATATTAATTGTTTTTAAGTCTTTCATTTTATAACTATAGAGTGATAAAATCTGGGAAATTATTAATTTTTTAAATCCAAAATATTTTGACTAAAAAAACCTCTTTATAAAATTATCAAAAAATAAAACTTTGATAATTTTGATAATTAGAATTAAAAATGATTTTAATTTTTATTGATTTCAAAATATAAAATTTATATATTTATTTGTTCAATAATATACTAAAATACAATGAAAAATAGATATTAATGAACAATGAAATTTTAAAATATTAACTGATATTATTCTTACATCTTGTCATTTAAAAAATAAGTTGTTTTTAAAAAATTTTTAATATCAAAATTATGTTATAATGAATCATATTTTTCCCAAAACTGAAATTTTTATCACAAAAAATGTAAATTTTTTTCAAAATAATTCTCTAAATAAAAAATTATCTTATTATTCATTTAAGGTAAGCTAATTGATTATCATTCACAATAGTAGTAGCCTTAATTTTATTTATAAGTAAATTTCATAAAGCAGTTATTCCAATTCATTGTCTTGGTTTTAATAGTCATACTAACATATTTATTTTTTATCTAATTATGTCACATTTTCATTCATGTTAGGTGTTGCGTACAGAGAAAGCTATATAAAAAATTACATTATCCAAAGAAAATAATATATTAAATTTTTTTGCTGTTAAATTCCCACCCTAAGAAGATATGTTTAATCCACAATGTTTTCTCATTTGATCAATGTTACTACTATAGGGAACTCATAATTAAATATATAATGATAGGTGGTCATTTGTTTATTTGGGATGTGGAAAGAGATTTATCTATGTGAACAATTATTTTAAGTACTTTATAAATAGAGAAAACCCATTATTAATTATTCATTGAATTATACTAAGGGATATTGACATATATCCCTATGTAATGTCTTTATAGAAACAATACAAATTATTTATATAATAATCATGTCCCAAGAGATTATTATTTTTAAATAAATATCAAGTAGTTGGTGGATACTTAAATAACATAGGAAACTAGAATAACATGAGGGAAAACTCACATTTCAACTATTTAGTTGTTATTTTATAGGGATTTTTTTTCACATGGTTGATGGTTAATACCTCACTCATTAGATCTTATATTGGGATATTGAGTTTCATAATTCCCAACTCTCTTTCAATTGAATTTTTTTTCTTCTCTCATTGCCTTTAAATTTTTAGTAGGATGACCTTCATCACATCATCTTTTGTGAGATTATATCTTTTTATTTCTTGGTGTCTTCTGGATGGTGAAAATTTTCATATTCTTTATTATAAACAATGGCAGTTGCTTTGAATAAATACTTGATTTATCACTTCATCCCATATCCGATTATGTTTTTCATTGGGGAAGTTTTGGTATTTTCTATAGCGTCTTTTGTTAACATGGTTCCTATGGGATTTATCCTCTACAAATACCAAAATAATTTACATGACTTGAAATCATTATATGTTAACTATCATAAATAACCTCTTGATCTAGCACTTTCTAACACTATCATGTCATCCAATAGTTATTACAACTCAAAATTATTGGACTCGTCTCATCATATAACACTTTTATTTTAACATATATCATTCATGGTTAATCATATGTTACTTTGAGTTGGGTGAACTCAAAATTATTAACCTAATACCCAAAATAGAGATCCCAAACTACCATGAACGATGTAAAAGTTCTCTAAATATTCAAATCATTCAATTCTACACACTCAGAATAAAACCACCCCTTCCAAAAACAATATTAATCATTCTTAAAATCATATAGACATGTACAAATATACCCTAATCATATACTAAAATAATCATTCTATTTTCCAAAACCTATTCGAGTATTTAAAACATTAAACCACTATGAGATTATATATTCCCCCGAAATGAACTATATATTAAACTCTCAAGTGGTACTAACCACTAGTTTATAGTTCTCCTACTCCTATGAAATTGAAAAAATATTCTCATACTACAAATGATTGTGTACCATTTGAATCACTCAACCATGAAATATATTATCCTACCGTTCTTTGATATTCATCATGTACTCAATAAAGGAATCCCAATCTTTTATATCCATCATTCCCTAGTCAATAATATTTAACAAATCATGTATGTTCCTCCTCATCTATGAAACATGGATTATTTCATGAACATGGTCCAACAATGGATGTAAATCCTGGAAGCATGTGACCCCACTTTCCCTTTGTATAATTTGGAAAGGGAAGATGAAACATGGAGATAGATTTCCATCTCATTAAAATCTCCATAAATCATGCCAAGGTGGGACCATCAGGAACATGTGGTATCTCTTGTTGAACACAAAAGGCCACTATTGCTGGTCTTTGTAGGAATTATGATGAATCAAGGAATTCCTAATCTACACTTGGGTGATCATCAATTTTTATGTTGTCTCCCAGAGCATCTACACCCTAATAAGTACTAATTATCTCAATTAAGAACATTAAAATGGTGACCTACCATGTCTTCTATAATGGGATTCTAATGGTGTTGTACCAATTGCAAAGTGATAGTTGGTTTTGTAGGAAAAATATAATAAGGGTAGGTGATCCTCCAGACATCATCTAAAATATAACAAGTAATCCCTATACATATCCTTCATGAAATGAATGGACACCTTGTTCTATTCATATATATTGGGATAATACTCCATTATTATACACAATTGGGCCCCAATACCAACATTAAATTCTCTCCACATTGGGGATATCAGTTGGACATCATGATCTATGATAATCATTGAAGGAATAATAGGAAGCTATATGATCTCCTATAAATTCAAACTTTTTTAAGCATTACCTTGAACATTGATCTTAGATAGAGAGGAATTGGGTGAACTTATTGAGTTAATCCATGATCACAGTGATGATATCATGGAATATCACTATCATTGTATGCACATTTATGAAATCCATTGATGTAGCCTCTCACTTCCATTATGGAACAATAAGGGTTGGTATAACCCTATAAGAAATTGGTTCTTGGACTTCACCTCTTTATAGTTGAGTTACTGAATGATTAACTCCACAACACTATTCTCTATACATAGAAAACCAAATGGAAGTATAATATCTGGGTAAATATTTTAAACTCCTGAGAAAACCACTAAGGTGGGTTTATAGAGCTCCCTCACCACCTCTTATCATAGCATGACTAAAGCCATGATATTCCCTTAGAATTGGATGAAATGCTTCCAACATTTAGAGAACCAATTATGATCATACCTTATAAAGATTTGTCTGCTTACGAACTCATAATAAATATCTCCATGTTGTGATTCACTAATTCATTATTATAGTGTAGGGGTCATAAACATCGACCGTAGGTATAAAAATGTTCCCTCGTCCAATAAAGATAAATTTAATGAATCCAAATATTCTTACACCATACCCGGAAGCAAAAAATTTTGATTTCCCGATGAGGGAATCAGAAACTACATTCCCCTTCCAAGGAGTATAGACATTCTTAAAGAAAAAGTCTTAGAAGATCTCCAATGATCACCTATATTTAAAGTTAGGGAATATTTAAGTGATGTTTTAACTCATACTCCCAAAGTCAAAATAGACAAAAAGACCATTCACTAATATTATAGAGCCTCCAGGTCATGAGGGTGAACACCTCAACATATATCTCCACATCATGGGACTTATAATTATTCTTACTATGTCTCAGCTTCCTAGAAACACACACTCTCACGACTTTTCTTTACCTCAAAAGACACTTCAGTCCAGATCCTAAGAATTGTAGAAAACTATGTAACAAAACCCATATTTTGAAAATATCAGGATACAAGCTCTCTTTATCCTCTATCACAACTCTTGAAAGCATTTTTTACACTTTTATAACCAAAAAATGCTATCACTGTTTAGGTCAATGTATTTAAGTGCGTCACAAACCAACATAAATATAGCATTAATCTTTAGTAGTATCTTTGAAACCAAAGGAAACATCATAAATTTGATACACTCTTGGATAGATCCCAATTAACTACTGCATTGATCTTCAGAGGGTCCACTAATAATACATCATCTAAGATAACGTGTCTAAGAAAGTGGAACTATTTAGTCCTGAACTGGGACTTGGAGAGTTTCCTATATAGATGATTTTCTCAATGTATGTCCAGGATATTCGTCAAATTTTGTACATGCTCAACATACAATTCCTAGTAAATAGGAATGTCATTGATTAATACTATAAAAATTAGTCTAGTAAATCAAGTAATATCTAATTCATGAGTCCAATAAATACTATTTTGGGTGTTCCTTATGCTATAGGGAATCAATTAGTTCTGATAAATACAATAGTGACATAAAAAATGCCATATTTAGTATGCAATCCTCACATACACACAACACGTGAAATCATAACTTGTGGTAGATCATTAAGAACCACATTTCTAATTTCAGTTAGTCAAATAGGTCATAGATCCTTATTAGTTGATACTTATTCTTAACAGTTACAAGATTTAGGTGATGGTAATCTACACACCTCCCTAGGATCCCATGATCCTTCTTGTAAATAATACTATATCTACCCAGGTAGACACACTAGGCCTAATAAACCTTTCTTTTAAAGGTCGTTCAATAACAACTTCATCTCTTATAGCTCAGTGGGAAACTTTAGATATGAAACTAAATATATTAGTGAAGTATCAGGATGAAATTTAATATAAAATTCGACCTCCTTATGGAGTGGTAGACAAGGTACATCATCTATGAATACATCTCAGTACTCATTTTCCACGATAGAGAACCAAAAACCCACTTAGTCAACTGCAATAAGTTTCAATCCATATAACTGATGGGAAATTGGATTTATGCTAATTCACATGATCCAAACTAACACTTTCTGAAATTCGTTCTCACAAGTGATGGAAAACTAAATCCCATTATCCCAAGGACACCGTATCCTATCATAGAAAAGATAAATCTACAAATGTATAATATATAACTATTCCATACCAAGAATAACATTAGATGTTTTCATTGCATAAATCACTAAGGGAAAAGTCGTTTTTTGCGACGGGTCAATTGCGACGGGAATATATACCGTCACAAAAGGTCCGAAAAAATACATATTTGCGACGAGAGTCTTTTCCCATCGCAAATAGTAGGTTAATTGCGACAGGAATAGGCGACATGTCACAATAGGTTTGGCATGCTTTGCGCGCCAAAACACGAGAAGGCTATTTGCGACAGGGACGCACCCCCCGTCGAAAAAGCCCGACGGTGGTAAATACCATTTGCAACGGGCAAATCCGCCCGTTGCAAATAGTATGTCGGCAGGTGTGTATTTCAGGCGGGACCCGTCGCAAAAACTTTTTTCACCGCCGACTGTAATTAATGCAGGCGAGGGTATTTGTGACGGGCCCCGTTGCAAATACCACCATTTGCGACTGGAAACCCATCGCAAATAACCCCGTCGAAACTAATCTAACCTATATATATCCCCACCCTTTTTTTCCAAATCACTCTGATCTTCCTCTCCCTCTCTATTCATTCTCCAGTTTTAAGGAAAAAATTTCTTTTAGTTAATTTTTTTTGTACTAGAGCAATTGGAAGGCGCCAATACCTTTAGAATATCATAGTTTAAGGTATTTATATTTTATTTTTTTATATTTATTTTATTTTTTATATTTATTTTATTTTTTTATATTAATTTTAATTTTTGTTTATTACTTGTAATTAAATTAGATTTAAAATGATTCTTATTTATATTTATTTTTAGTATGAAATTGATATTGTTATGATAATTATAAATAATAAGTGTTATTTTGCAATAATTAGAGATTTTTATAGATAATTAGCGGAATTTAGTCATGATTAGATATAATTAAGGATAATTAGGGGTAATTAGAAATAATTAGTGGTAATTAGCAATAATTAGGGGTATTTAGCAATAATTAGGGGTAATTAGCAATAATTAGGGGTAATTAGCAATAATTCCAGGTAATTAACAATAATTAGGGTTAATTAGCAATAATTAAGGGTAATTAGCAATAATTAGGGGTAATTAGCAATAATTAAGGGTAATTAGCAACAATTAGGGGTAATTAGGAATAATTAGTGGTAATTAGTAATAATTAGGGGTAATTAGTAATAATTAGATATAATTAGAATTAATTAGATATAATTAGTAATAATTAGATATAATTAGTAAAAATTTGTAATAATTAGATATAATTAGTAATAATTAGTTATAATTAGAAACAATTAGTAATAATGAGATATAATTAGTAATAATTAGATATAATTTGTAATAATTAGTAATAATTAGATATAATTAGTAATAATTAGATATAATTAGAAATAATTACATATAATTATTAATAATTGGATATAATTAGTAATAATTGGATATAATTAGTAATAATTGGATATAATTAGTAATAATTGGTAATAATTAGTAATAATTGGTAATAATTAGTAATAATTGGAAATAATTAGTAATAATTAGTAATAATTGGTAATAATTAGATATAATTGGTAATAATTAGATATAATCGGTAATAATTAGTTATAATTGGTAATAATTAGGTATAATTGGTAATAATTAGGTATAATTCGTAATAATTAGGTATCATTCGTAATAATTAGGAATAATTAGTTATAATTAGATATAATTAGATATAATTAGATATAATTCTTAATAATTAGTAACAATTAGAAATAATTATTAATAATTAGTAATAATTAGTAATAATTAGTAATAATTAGTAGTAATTAGATATAATTAGTAATAATTAGATATAATTAGATATAATAATATATAATAATATATAATTAGATATAATTAGCAATAATTAGGTATAATTATGTATAATTAGCTATAATTAGGTATAATTAGGTATAATTAGCCATAATTAGCTATATAATTAGATATAATTAGCTATATAATTAGATATAATTAGTAATAATTAGTAATAATTAGATATAATTAATAATAATTAGTAATAATTAGTAATAAGTATATATAATTAGTAATAATTAGATATAATTAGTAATAATTAGTAATAATTACTAATAATTAGATATAAATAGATATAATTAGTAATAATGAGTAATAATTTGTAATAATTAGTAATAATTGGATATAATTTGATATAATCAGTAATAATCAGTAATAATTATTAATAATTAGTTATAATTAGTAATAATTATTAATAATTAGTAATAATTAGATATAATTAGTAATAATTAGTAATAATTAGATATAATTAGATATAATTAGATAAATTAGATATAATTAGAAATAATTAGAAATAATTAGATATAATTATCCTTGATTGGTTGATCACCTTGAAAGTAGCGTTGCAATAGGACATCCCAAGTCATGCACTTCTCATTTATAAGAATTATCTCACATGACCCTTTACATAGACCATTCGTCCTTGAAAATTTATGGAAAAGATAATGATGTCCCCTCAAATATTTAAGGAAGAATGATCTATGTAATGGGAGCAAGATGATTCTTAGAGACGAGAATGACATTACTTTGGTCGTCCTATTGCAACACTACTTGCGGGGTGATCAACCATGAAAGGACAATTATAGAGTTTACATTAGATATAACTGACACAAACTTTTTATTTCGCATGACCTGACAATTGGAGACCCTTTGAGATTTGAACATGTTAAGAATAGTGAAAATCCTGTTGTGAATATTGATAATTTTAATATTTTATAATTTTTTTATTAATTTAATAATATTAATAATGTTTTTTCATAAATATTGATAATATAATTTTTTTATTAGTAATAATTAGATATAATTATAATTAGTAAACTAAAATTGCTTGGCTAATGAAGGGAAAATTTGCAATCATCTCCACAATGATGATTACCAAATTTCATTTAATTATTCAAGCAGTTTTCATTTTACAAAGTATTTCTAAGTATTGCTAAATTAGTAATAATTAGTAATAATCAGAAGTAGCTGCAAGCTCAAAATGACCTTATAGAGAGTTTGCAGAAGTAGTAAGAAGAGACGCGTCAGCAGCAGCAATAGCAGCAGCATCAGCAACATGAGGTGGAGATGCGTCGATGGTAGCAGCAGTAGAAGCAACACAAGGAGGATATGCATCGATGGTAGCAGTAGCATCACGAGCAGATGGAGTACATGCGCTGAATGACTTGGAGTTTAGGGATGGAGTTTCTTCCACCAACTCCTTCAGCTCCTCTACCTCCTCCAGAAGATGACCCCTTAGTGAATTTTTTATATAAAAAACATTTGAATTTAAATTTGTTGTAATATGAACTATTTATAGTTTCTATCTTTTATATTGGTACGATTATTACATAATTTAACATTTAATATTTTATGATTTTTTTTTGTGAAAATTAAGAATTTTAATATTTTTTATTTTTTTTATTTTTTTAATAATATTAATATTATTGTTTCATTAATCATAATTTTGTTAAATATATTTTTTCAGTATTATATTTTTTAATATAATTTTATTTTAATAATAATAATAATAATATTTTATTAATTTTATTATATTTTTATTGAATATTGAGAATTTTAATATGTTTCATTTTTTTATTATTTTAATAATTTTAAAATTAACTTTTCAATAATCATAATTTTATTAAATGTTTTTTAATTTTTTATTATTTGCAACGGGATCTATTGTGATGGTATCCCATCATAAATAGTCTAAATAATTATTTCTTAAAAAAGGTATTTGTGATTGGATTATGGGCCCATCGCAAATACTATTTGGGACGGGCCCGCCGCAAATAGTCTATTTTTTTTTCAAAAAGCATTTCTGACGGGATTATGGGCCTGTCGTAAAAGAGCTTATATATATATATGAAGTATATAATCGAAGACTTATTTGTGACAATGATGTTTCTCATCGCAAAAAATATTATTTGCGATGGGACCGTTGAAATGAAATATTTTTGCGATGGCGTTTTCTGCAACGAGCTATTTGCGACGGGGCCCTGTCACTAAAACATATTAGCGATGGGATCCCGTTGCAAATAACTCATCGTAAATACCTTAAATTCTAGTAGTTTATAGATAGTTCTAATGAAAAACTCTTTCTTACATGGGAAAACTCACACTCTTAGTAGAAAAGTTTTATTGTCGAATATCAAGCAATATATGTCTCTAACTATTAATTTAAACTTAAAGGATCTTCTAGAATAAATAGTTCTCAAAAAAAGGTGAATACTAGAATAGAATGGTTCATACACGTGTCTAAAAAGCTGTGGATTTTTCAAAGAAGACACATATTATGCTAAAAATTTTTCCAGGAACCATTGAGTTAAAAGCCTACATAGTTGGAAGCAAACTACTTCATTTTCCGATAGTATTCTCATCATGTTCTATTAAACATAAAGGTGGTAATAGGCCATCAGATCAAAACATTTTACACACCATATTTCTCCACTAGATTCACTACCATGAAAACCTATGTATAAGTTATCTTTATCACATCTCTATCTTTGACATGATGTACTATCCATAATCTGCCTATATATTACCACACGACAAACCAATCAGTCCTAAATAATGTATCCCAAACCATCATTGGTGAATCAATTCATATCCCATTGGCTTACATAACCATCTATAGGATCTTTGTGTGGTTGATCCCTGAGTCTAATCCCAATATGTGCTTGTCTCTTACATCCCAATAAATGACCCTACTAAATACCAATTGTGGCTGATGATTCTATCACAGGACAATCATTCACTTCCCCTGCCTTTGATTGGCCTTTAGTAAGAAATTTCTCCACCACCATTCCATACTCTAGTAACCCAACATTGGTACGGATGTAGAGGGGGATTACTCTATATTGAAAATTTCATAAAATTCCATTATTAATATTACACTAATAGAAGTACCCATCACGATCCATTAAATGAGATTATCACTTGGGGTTGTTAAACCTAGACACATTCTCAGTGGATTATATTATTCCACAATATATCTCAATAATATCATAGACTCATATTCCTCAAAGAGACATAAAGAACACCTCCTATAAAAGGTACTCAAACATGGACCATGGAAAATTCATCTCATCCTATGTTTGAGTCACCAAGGTCCAATGTCATCCTAATAAGCTATGGGAATGGCTACCCTCTAGAACCAAAATCTAGATAGTTGAGGTCCTAATAAGGTAGAATACCAGATCTGTTACCTCTAGCTAGTCCTCAACTACTGGCATATCTGAGTCTCTCTAGAACCTAGGTGGCCTAAACATCTAGAACTCTTAATGAATAAATAATCTATGTATATGAAAATTAAAACTACTAGAATGATCCGGTACTCAACATGAGTAAAAATTTCATGAAACAGTGCTATGGGTAAGAACTATTACTTTTCAATAGGTGGAATTATCTCTTGAAATCAACCTATAGGAAAAACCTTCTGAACATGCCTTCGAATTGAGGCATCATTGCTATGATGATTGTCACCATCATCCTATCATGGAATCTTAATTGGCTGTCTATGTGGAGGAATATATATATATATAGTCAAGATGTACCACATTTAAATGAGAATATCTAGGTATTTTACTCAATAACGATATGGAAATCAAAAATCCATTCCAAGATGAGTCATGAACTATTGTTTTTTGAATCACAGTGGTCTCAGTATACTGAACAGACAAGAAGGTTATCAGAGTCTTGGTGATTTGATATGTTAAATTACACATTATCACTAGGATCCCTAGCCCAAGCGGAAAACTCAACACACCTAAACAAAATTTCCCTAAATCCCAAACCAATCACCACTACTATTCTATATTAAAACTCCATCCTATGAAAATATAGTTTCTAATACCAATCCATCCCTACTGAACCCATTGGGTTTTTCTTAGATGATGGTAAGATGGGTGTTCCACCCCATGAATACCTATAATAAGCCCATGTCTAGGGACTAATACTAATTATGTATATTAGTCATATGGGAGAAATTATCCTAATGTACTAGTATAAACACAAATTTATGTTCATACACACCAGAGTAATGAAAAAAGTAAAAAACATGACTAATAAATGCATGAGAAACCTCTATAAACCCCCCCAAAGGACATTAAGTTATAAAAAATGTACAACTTGAAAAATAATGGTCTAAAAACTAGATGTTAGACCAAAAATGAAAACAAGAGGGAATAAAATATTAGTATGAAATCTCATGTTTAATAATAATAGAACTATAACCACCACCAACAACTACTATGCACTACCCACTCTATCCTAGATCTTCATCAAGTAGTATCTCATCTATATAAGACATGAAACCTTTAGTAAGATCCCATAAATGGGTGATTATATATATACAAATTAGAACACCTATAAATCACCAAGAAGTAATGTATAAAATGAGAGTAAGTAAAAATACCAATCAATAGGATAAGAAAGGAGACCCCAGATATTCTCATTAGAGGGATAATCAAACAATATGTATGGTAGTATTCTTCAAAATAATAATAAAAATTCTAAAATTTATCCTTAAATTTCTGTATCTTTTGAACATTTATCCCACATAACATTAATGTTCCTATGAAGGGGCATCCCATTCCTCTGGTGGTGTATAGTGGATACTGAACCTATTGGAGGACCTCAAATACCAAATGATCTCATTAGAAAAAAATATTGTTACACCATAAATAGATAATCTCATTCCTTGTAATAGTATGGGGGTATTTACCATATCTTATTTTTAGGTATATGATCCTTCTCCCAAATCCTAATGGGGGATTACTAATTCTTCCTAGGTATGGTAATTAGATTATGCTCCCTAACACAATTATCATGTCACAGTAGGTTTTCATAAACTATGAGAGTCAAAAATCAAATACACTATCAAATAAAAAATAGAATTCCACTCATATGGGATCCTGTGATGTACCCAATCCAATAAAAATGATATTTCATTGTGTAATTCAAATGGTACATTGTTCATAAACTATATGCAGACATCCATTGTGTAATGGAACCCCACTGTAATGCCCCGATCCCAGAAACCCAGAGATGGCACATTGTTTTCTTATATTGAAAGGATTACAAGAAATAAATTCATAATGGACTGATATGTTTAATAGTTTTGGAAGACCAGATTATATACATGATACCCATAATACATTGGGAATGATAGAAAATATATCATGATATAAAATATTGTGAAATAAACTACATCCTCAAAAGCTCATTCAAGGTTTTATTCTAAATAACCTAGGTAAAGGAAACATTATAAGGGTGATATAAAATGATAAATAAGGGTTACATGAAGAAATAAAAGATAAGTAAAGTCAACAAGACATAGATATTATGGCAAGGTAAATATTCTGAAAAACACATTCCATTAATAAACTGAGAATGAAAATGCATATGAAGATTTTCTAATAGTGAAATTCTCATGGAATTTAATTAATGAGTAATAAATTAAGTAAATGATTATTTATTTGATGTCACATATCTATAACATGAACTATTATACCATTTAGGTGATTTAATTTTGTGGGTAAAAACATGTCTGATTCTATTAGGAAACAAACAGGAAGGGTCTTTCACCAACTGTTTTGTCTCACAAGACCTATTAATGCCTCAAGGAGATATATTGGGCCCCATCCATCACTACATGTCCAAAACATTATTCATACATACATTTAATATAACATTATTTATTATAGGATATTGATTCATCAATATTTCCCCATCTAAAACAACATTCAAAATAAACACATTATGTAAAATGTTATACAACTAAGACAATAATCATATTCATGATACAAGAATTTGAATATTTAATTGAAGTAAAATTTTAAATTAAAAGGGGTACCAAATGGACATTATAAACACCACATAAGAGTTATTAGGTGAAAAATACATTGTAAGACTCAATGAAATGGATATTGAGACAAAGTCATGTACCACATTGTTATCTATCAAATGATTTGACCAAAAATTAATAATCATGAAATATATCATTGACTAGAATGGATACAAAGAGAAATATTATATTATGTGTCAAATAAAAGTATACATACACCACATACAATAAATAAGTGGTGAACAATGGAAATCTCACGAAAATAAAAGTGAGATGAGAAATCGCTTTCCTTAAGTCTGAATGTATTTTGTATGTGATCTTAATGTCCTAAATAATCAATTTATATAAATTAATAATGAATTTTAACACCTTATCTACATTTAATTTATTTGATACATCTTATTTAAGATCATTTATGGCCTTTTATATGGGTTAATAGATTAAATTTTATCATTTGGGAGTGCATGTTTTCTTAGTTTTGATGATCAGTTTGCTAGTATAAGAGAATGGAAGTCTATGTAAATGGAAATTGAAATATAGAATTTAAGTTATGAGTTATTAATGAACATCCATAATTTTAAATGATCATTGAAATCCTATGGTTATTTTGGGAGAGTATGAATGATCATATAAAATTTTAATGATAAAAACATGGATTATTCTGATGTTTTCTCGATCACCACAAACCAATTTTGTTATATAATTAAAAATCAAGCATAAAAAATGATTTCATAAAATTAAATATTATATATTTCATATCTTATGATCTTATTCCACCATATAAATTGTTTCCTGACCAGAATTGAAGATGGTAATAAAAACTGAAAACTCATCATCCTTTAATGTGATAAATAAACACATATCTGACGATGTTATCATTTTTAGTATAAGAGGAAGGGGAAAGAGAGATCAAAAAGAAATATTCCAATATCATAATAAAATTAAAGTACATTAAAGGTAATGGAATATTCATAGAATTCAGATGAGGGAGGTGAGGATAGAGAAACAAAATAATGGAACTTGTAAAAGAAGTTGAAAGAAAATGGAAGAGCGGTTTACCTCTTGAATCCTTGATAACCTCCTTAAGGTCGCTGGTTTTGGTCTTTTGCTGAGACTAGAAGGTCTCAAACATTGGGAAGGGTCTTGGGAGGTAAATTTGGTAGAACATAGGTTAGGCTCAAATCTCAAGTGGTGTGAGAGGAAGAGGGGGTCAGGGTGGTTTAAATAGTGTGGGAGTGGAGGGTTTTTTCATTATTTTAATCATTAGTCTATTATTTTACCTCAAGACTATGAATAGTCATGATTATTATGACTAAAAATTGTAATTATTTTATGCGAGTTAAGAAAAATGGTTTCTTACATCATCAATGATGCTTGGAATAGTGTATTAATTTTATAACATATTTATACTATAATTATTGTATTTTACTATACACCAAAAATTCAAGTATTTCAAAAAAAAATCCCAAAAATCTAGCCCAACCATTTTTAAATGTTTAGAATAAGAAAATGAACTCCATTTGATGAATGTAATTTTCAAAATATGAAAAATAAAATTATTAATTAAAAACACCTTTTACTCAATAAATACGATTTTTAAAATTATAACTGATTTTATAATACCTTAAAAATAACTAAGCTCTCATTAAATTATCTGAAAATTTTAAGACAAAATGTATTTTTTTCTGAATAAATTTTATTAAAATGAATTATCATTTAAATTAATTTATTAATTATAAAATTGTAGTTAATAATTTATTCCTCACAAAAATACGAAAAATTAATTAATAAATTTTAAAATATTCACACTCATTTACAAGGTGCCTAAATTTTATTTATAATTACATGGTTAATGGTACTCTTAAAAAGGGTACATTACTATTCATATGGGTCAAGTTACTATTCATAAGGGTACATTACTATTCATAAGGGTCTAGTTACTATTCATAATGGTACATTACTATTTCCAAAAACATGAAGTTGATCTTATAAAGCTCTAAATATCATATTAGTTGTTACCATGTATGTCTGTTTTTGAAATTCAAATCATAGAAGTCGCAAAATTAAAATTAATGGATATGTTATTACAAAGCATTCTTTTCACAGAGACTTAGTGTTATGTGAATTGTAATCTATCTAATGAGTTGAAATTATTTAAGAAGTACATACCATTAAATATTGGGGAGTTATATTATTACATCCTTTATAAATTTATTCCTCAAAATTCTTAATGTATATTGATTCCAAAAAAGATGTGGGTGGTTTTTCTTCAAAACATCTTGTAGTTCCCACATTTCTTCCTCCATTTTAGGGTTTCTCTAGATAACCTTTTCCAGTTGATTTTTCCAATTTCTCAATGTATGCTCCATTATGTTAAGAATCTTTATAGGCTCCTCAAATTATGAGAAATCATGTTCCAGCTCAATTTTTTCACTGGTGAGTACATACGTTTGGTTTGGCATTTATTTATTTAACAATGACACATGGAACACATCATGAACTTTGGAGAGACTTGACAACATTTCTAGACGGTAAGGAACAAATATGATTCATTCCAAAATTTCAACTGGTCTGATGTACATGTGGAAAAGTTTCTCAATCTTACCGAACCTTAAATCAACCTTCCATGGAGATACTTTAAGAAAGGCATGATCTCCCACTTGGAATTCCAAATCCTTTCTCCTGTTGGCATCACAACTCTTTTTCCTACATTGGGATTCATTAATATAGATCTTAATTGCCTTTAACTTTGTCATTGTCACTTAAATATATTTTGGGCCTATAAGTTTCCTCTCCCCAACATCGTCCCAAAAATTTGGAGTTCAAAATCTATTTTTATATAATACCTCATATGGATCTATTTGAATACTAGAAATGAAACTATTATTGTAGAAAAATTCCACCAAAGGTAAGTACTAATCCCACATACCTTGAAATTCAAGTGACCATGACCTCAACATGTATTCTAGTGTTTAAATAGTTCTTTCAGACTATCTTTCAGTTTGGGGGTGATAATAAGTACCCATATAAAGCTCAGTATCCAAAGCCTTATAAAGACTCTTCAAGAATTTGGATGTTAATCTAGGATCTCGGTCAGACACAATCAATAATAGTGCACCATGAATTCTTAAAACATCATTAATTTAGATTCTTTCTAAGAGTTCATGTTGTAATATTCTCTTATAGAAATAAAATGTTGATATTTTTTAATATGATCAATAATTACCCATATTTCATCAGTACTTCTAAGTGTACTTGGAAGTCTTATAAAAATGTCTACTATAATGTCATCCCACTTCCTCATAGAAATAGGTCATAGTTTCATGACTCCTCTAGGATTTTTTCTCTTAGCCTTCTCTTATTGGAAAACTAGACACCTTGACACAAAGTCATCAATTTCCCTCTTCATAATATCCCACAAAATATGTTGTTTCAGATATTTTTACATATTTGCGATACTAGGGTATATAGATAAATTTGATATATAAGAACCATTTAATAGATCCCTTTTTAGCTCAAGTATTTATGGGACACATATGCTCTTTCCAAATTTCAAAATTCTATCATCATACTTGAAGTCCTCCAATATTCCATCCTTAATGTATTTAATTTTATTTTGAAGGTTCTCATCATCAGATTGAGATATTTTTGTCTCCTGTAGTGAGGATGACTTATCAATTATTTGATAATGAAATGATATTATCTCTTCCTTTAGAATTAACCTATCTAAAAATAATAGATCCGTGAATATAGGATCTCTTTCAATCCTCATTTGGGCCAAAAGTGCATGATATTTCCAGTTTAATGCATATTCCACCTTATTTTCCTTTCTTGGGTGGTATTGTATAAAAAAATCCCAATATTTAAGCAACTAAATCCATCTCCTTTGCCTCATGTTGAGTTCTTTATATGTAAAATTGTATTTAAAACCCCTATTATCTATATATATCTCACATATTTCACCGTAGAGATATTTTCTCCATATTTTTGGAGAAAATATTATAGTTTCTAACTCAAGATCATGATTTGGATAAATATTTTCATGAGTCTTCAACTACCCTGATTCATAAGCCTTAACTTTATAATTTTTCATGGGGATTCCATATAGTCCATTCATTGATGAATCACTGTATATTACAGATCCATCATTTTTAGATGGAAGATTCAAAATTGGAGCATTGATCAATGATATTTTTAGTTATTAAATACATTCTTTAGATTTTTTTTCATACAAACTTATCCCCTTTATGTGTGAGCTTGGCTAGTGGATTAGAAAGTCGAGAAAAATTATGTAGGAAACACAGATAGTAACTTGATAATCCAACAAAACTATGTACCTCAGTTATGTTCAATGGCATATGAAATTCTTGGATTTCCTTTTTATAGGGTCAAATGATATTCCATCCATATAGAAAATATTTCAAAGAAAAGAAACTATTTGAAGCTAGAATTCACTCTTATTAAACATCCTATATAACTCTTTTCTTCTAAGAGTCTACATAACAACTATAAAGAGGTTCACATTTTCCTCATAGATTTTGGATTATATTAACATATAATCAACAAATACCACAAAAAATCATCAAGATATTTCTTGAAAACTCTGTTCATTGGATACATGAAAATAGAGGGTTCATTAGTCAGATCAAAAGGAATTATTGTAAACTCATAATGCCCATACCTAGTTCAAAATGTTTTCTTTAGAATATCTTACTTCCTCACATGCAACTGATGATATCTTTAAAGATGTTCAATCTTCAAAAAATAATGATCTCTATGAATTTTATAAAATAAATTATCAATTCATGGAAGATGATACTTTTTCATTATCGTAATAGCATTGATTTCTCTATAGTCAATTGATAGCCTAATGGATCTATCTTTCTTCATAACAAAGAGAACTAGGGCTCCCCCTGGAGAAACACTAGGGAGAATATATCCCTTGTTACTTAATTCATCTAGGTGTTTATTTTTCTCTAGTATTTCCATAGGGGCCATTCTGTAGGAAGTATTTCATATATTTCCTGCACCAGGAATTAAATCAATAGAGAACTCAACTTCATGCTATGAAAGATGTCTAGGTATATCCTCTACAAATTCATCAATGTATTCTTTCACAATAAGTACATCCTCAATTTGAATATTTCTTTGATCACCCATTGATATTTTGTTCTATTTATCCACATGACTTTCATTAAATAGAGAAAATGGGGGTGGATCTAGATAAGTTTTTATTGGTGAGGTTTCTTCTCTAAAGATTAGGGATTCTACATCATTCTCATAAATTTTTATATCCTTTTTCTTGAAATATATTTTCACATCATATTTGAAATTCAATCCATACTAAGTGCTGTATCAAAATAAATCATGGGTATGATGATAAGGTTATAAACTCATGAACGTTTTTATGACATAAAGGGGATTGATTGACACATCTTTATTACAAAGACAATTCCATTGGGAATATTTATTGATAACTATTTTATAAAATCAAAAGGGAAATGTATAATTTTCATGGAAAACAAGTATGATATAAAATAATGCGATGATCCAGAATAAAATAAATCATTTTCTATGTTTTCGGAAATGATTAAAGTACCTACTGCCACATCATTAGGAATTTCAACCTCAGCACTTGTGATCTCATAATCTTGGCCTTGATCCCTTGGCCTTTTATGAGGAAGTTTTCCTTGGGGCCTAGAAAACTCATTTTCATAGTGTCCCATATCTCTACAATTGTAAAATTTAATATCATTGACTTGTTTCTTCCACTTTTATTCATTAGATAGATACAAATTCTGTCCACTCTTATATCAAACTCTCATGAATTTCAGAAATTTCCCTAGATGATTCCTTCTATAGTTCTCGCATAAAAGAAATTTCTTGGTTCCCTTCTTCTTGTTTGGTGATTCTCATTTACCATAGTTATCATAATATCTCTTCTTATATTGATTCCACTTGTAAACAATTGATATAGAAAATTTCTTCTTTGTCTTGAGGGAAATTAATACAATTTCATCATATGATGAAAATGTTTGAGAAGATAGTTCCCTTAAAAGACTTGGCTTAAGACCATCACCATCAAATAAATGATCAATATTTCCTTTTGAGACATGTACATAATATATGGAATAATTAGATAGTCTTGCGAAGGTAGCCTTATACACTACAACACTATCTTCTTCCATTCTATTTATTCTATGTAATTTCCTCTTTATTTCACTTTGTTTCTCATGAAGGACGTATTTTTAAAGGAATATTTTCTTAAAATTTATCTAATCCATGTCTTCTATTTCATCATAATCCATAGTATTTTGGATCAATGACCACTATTTATCAATATCTACCTTGTGACAATATAAAGGAGGTACTAAATTTTCATTATCATTGCATATCAAGGCTAGAAATATCTATTAAAGGGACTTGATCCACTACTCATCTACCACTGGATTAGCATTAACACCAATATATGGGGGCTTTTTCCCCATGAAACAATCCAACATAGATGCAGTATGGTTATTCGTCACAATCTGAGTAATTTTTTCTAATATGGTAATGATCTTCTCAACTCCAACGCTAAATGTGTTGACATAATCAGTGTGGAAACAACTATAGTGTCAGCGGGTATTTATTCCATTTCTTCCATTAGGCACATCACTAAACAATGGCCTACACTAAATTTGGTTATGAATAAAAATGTATAATTTTTCAACTTGAAAAATACTTAGCATAAATTTAAAATTTATGCATAGCTAATCCCATAACTGTAAACATGGCTATATTGAGGAAATATTTACATTTAAACACATTATATTGGTTTGTAAAGAAAACATGAATTATCCTATGAATATCCCCCAAGAGTGTCCAATGAGGTGTGTAGTAATCCATGTTCTCGTGTACCTAGTTACCCTGAGTCAGGCCCAGAACACAATATTGGAGTTGTTACCCCTATGTAAATTTGTGCCAAAACCATGTCCACTTATAGTATCGATATAGGGATTTATTTCTTGGTAGACCTAGATAATATATCCATTAAAAAAATTACATGATTTTTTTCTATGATAATCCTCAAAGTCTAACTTTGGGTTATATCCTCTAAACAAGGTTTCCTAAATATAGTTTCTATAGATAATGCTAAAGTTCCCTATTATACGAAATGTAATTCCATAACCCCTAAAACCTAGAGATGGTGAATATTTTATTATATTTTCATGATTATAAGAAATAAAATCCGAATAGACCGATTAGTTTAGCAGTTTTAAAGACCATATTACATACACGATTCCCATAGTACATTGAGAAAGATAGAAAATACAACATAATACAAAATAGTATTAAATAAAATACATCTGTGAAAGATCATTAATGATTTAATTCATCATAAAATGGGGAAAAACATAACAAGTGTGAGATCAAATTCTTAGTTAGTGTTACATGAAGTAATTAAAGGGAAGTAATGTCAATAATGAATAGATATTATGGAAAGGTAAATTATCTGAAAAACACATACCATTAATAAAATTAGAATAAAATTCATCTGTAGATTTTTTCATAGTAAAAATATCACTGAAATTAATAAATGAGTATTACTTAAATAAAATGATTATTTAGTGGAATCCATGTATCTGGTACCTGCACCATTATAGACTCGATAATGTTTATGTCTGTGGTTAGAAACACATCTGATTCTGTTTAGAAATAAACACGATGGGTTTGTCTGTAAATGTTTTTTCTCATGAGATTTATTGATGCATCGAGGGGATATAGAAGGACTCGAACATCACTGATAATATAAATGATTCTTCATCAATGGATTTAATATATCCTTATTGGGTAGAGTATATAGATTCATCAATATTTCCCCAGCTAAAACAATGTTCAAAATAAACACCCTAAGAAAAAATGGATTAAGACTAAGACAATAATCATATCCATGATACAAGAATATGGATATTTAATAAAAATATAATTTTAAATGAAATGAGGTCTAAAATGGGCATTAGATACACAAAATAATAATTTTTATGTGCACAATACCATGTAAGTCTCAGTAAAATGGAAATTGAGGCAATGTCTTGTACCACACTGTTATCTATCATATCATTTGACCAAAAATTAATAATCATCAATTTATTCATTAAATAGAATAACTATATAGAGAAACGTGATATTATATATCAAATGAATGTATACATACAAAAAATATAGGAAATAAGTGGAAAATAATGGAAATATCAAGGAAATATAACTAAGATGAGAAACCCCTTAACTTATGTTTGAATATATACTGATGTAGATATTAATATCTTGAATAATCTAATTTGATTCTCTAATTATGAATTCATTAACCTAATATACATTCAATTGATTTATTATATCTTTATTAATTACATTTAGGGACATTTATACGGGTAAAGTGATTCAGTTTCATCATTTGGGAGTGCACATTTTCTTAGTTTTCATGATCGGTTCGCTTATATAAGTGTATGGATGTTCTTGTAAAATGGAAATTGAAATACATTATTGAATTTATGAGTTTTTAGTGATTATAAAAAATATTAAATGATCATGAAAATACTTCTGTTATTTTGGTAGAGGTTAAATCAGTATATAAAATTTTAATGATAAACACTAGGATTATTTTGATGTGGTTTCAAACACGATGAGCTGATTTTGTTTTATAATTTAATACCACATGTAAAAATGATTAAATAACATTAAATAAGATATATTAAATATATTAAGATCTTGTTCAACCCTAAAAATTGTTTCATTACAAGAATTGAATATGTTAATATAAATTGAAAACATATCATCCTTGAATGTGATAAATTAACACATCTGAGACAATGTTTTCATTTTTCATATAAGAGAAGGGGAAAAGAGAGATAATGAACAAATATCCCTTTATAATAATAAAAATATATTAAATGTAAGGTAATTTAATTATAATATAATTTTTATAAAGGTATGTTAGGAGAGATAAGCAAAATAACGGAACTTGTAAAAGAAGTTGAAAGAAAAAGGAAGAGAGGTTTACCTATTGAGTACTCCTCCTTGAGAACCTCATTAAGGCCTTTGGTTTTGTCCTTTTGGTGTGACTTATAGGTTGTGGACATATGGAAGGGGATTGGGCAAAAGATTTTCTAGATCTTAGGAAAGGATCATAGCTTGAGTGGTGTGATAGGAAGAGGGGGTGAGAGGAGGTTTATATAGTGAAGGAGAGGATGTGTTGTGCATTATTTTAATAATTAGATTAGTATTTTTCCGAAATAATATAAATAGTCATGATTTTTGTGAATAGAAATAGTAATTAGTGAATTTGCGTTTGAGATAATGGTTTCTTAAATCATCCATGATGCATGGAATAATGTATTTATCTTATAATGTATTTATACCGTAATTACTTTATTTTACTATTCACAAAAAATTCATGTATTTTAGAAAAAACCAAAAATTCACCATAACTATTTTTCAATGTGTAGAATCAAAAAATAAATTCATTTTTATGAAAATTATTTTATAAATACGTGACATTTAATTTTTATTATTAGAAAACCCATTTAAACAAAAAATATAGTTTTTAACATTATAACTGATTTTATAATACATTTAAAAACAAAATAAGAGCTCATTAAATTATCTGAAAAATATTAAAAAAAAATATTGTTTTATGAATAAATTTTATGAAAATTAATTTTTTTTAAATTAATCTATAAAATTATAAAATTGTAATTATTTATTTGTTTCTCGCCAAAATACCAACACTTAATTATTATTTTTTAAAATATTCACTGTCATTTACAAGGTGCCGAAATATTATTTATAATTACATTTGCACGGTTAATATTCATATGAGTATATTACTATTCATATGGGATAATTTACTATTCATAAGGGTACATTAATATTCATAACGGTCAAGTTACTATTCCCAAGGGTATATTTATAAGGGCCAAGTTACTATTTATAAGGTTATATTACTATCCACAAGGGTGAGGTTAACATTTATATACGTAAATTAATATTCACTAAAATTACGTTGATCTTATTAGGCTCTAAATATCTTATTGATCAAAATAGAGTATGCCCATTTTTTAAAATTCAAATCATAGAAGTGGAAAAATTATGATTAATTGCTAGGTTATACCAATGTTTTTATTTCACAAAGGCTGAGTGTTATGTGCATTGTGGGAAATTTAATGAGTGGAAATTATTTAAGAAGGAGATACAATTAAATATTATGTGGTTAAACCCACATGTAATGAAAATGAGAAAACAAATATCTTGTAAAATACTTCACATGGTGCATATGTAACACCCAGAGATGTTTTGATTTTTTTTTCAAATAAATTTATTATCTTTGTCAGCTAGCACTACCTGGAACACCGAGTTCTAATACACCACAATATATTATTTGTATTACTATTTAATATTGATGTTATGAAGAAGTTTTTAAACATGGAGTTATGATTTCCAACAAACACATATTAAATATTAATTATGATGGTTTTATATAAATAAAACATATTTAAAAAAAGGGCTTGCTTTTTGTTAAAGTCATTATATATTTTGAAAATACTATTTTCTCAGAAAACTACATTTATTTATTTTCATGAACAAATAATATAAGTATTTTTTGAAAATTTATTATCAAAAAATAATTTTTTTGTAATCAAACTTTCAAAATTATCCCAGGGTGACATTTTTGAAACATTTTGAAAAGATTAAATTTTTAATGAATAGTGGAAATAGTAATTTTTTATGAAAAATGTGATATTTTATAATGAAGTTATAAGGATAATTTTTTTAAAATGTTTTTAAAAGTAATATTAGTTACCTAATATTATAATTAAACCAATATAGTTCATTTGATTTAATTTCATATTTAAATTTTATATAAAAACATTTCAATCTTTTGAAAAATGTTTCTTTGGAAAAACAATTTTTTCACTTCTGCAGGTATTATTTTAAATTATTTTTTTTATTTGATTAAATTAATGTGATAAAATGGATTCTATATTTTAATTCATTATAATTAATGTTATTTAATCTAGTCAACTTAATTTTTGTACCATAATCATTTGTGAAAATAGTAAAAATTAATTACCACGGTTAGGTTTAAAACATGACTAATGGGGGGTTAAAATAAATAATAAGTGGTAAAGTAACCTATAAACATGTAAAAACCCATTTTATAGACATATTTAGACCTTATAACCTCTAAGGTTTTATAATTACCTATTTTGGATCCTTTTTTCATGTGAAACACATAGGTACAATTTATTCTTTTCAAAACTTCTAAGTGTGTCCTCTCCCCCACTTATAAAAGGCCACCCCTATCCTCTGAAATTCATACTTCCAAAATCATTTGGATAAGAGAATTACTAAAAAATTAAATTATATAATTATTTACTCTAATCCTCTAGGAATCATTTTTATTTGGAATCCCTACTATTATGTTTTAGGTGTAAACCTAAATAGGCTCTCAAGAGAAGAGGTATATTTTTAAACTATTGTATTTCATTTATTTCTTCCACCACCCTTATAAAATATACTAAACCATGATAATAAAAAAACAAGTATCGTAAATATGTTTATATGATATTATGTTAGTTTAATTCCTTAATTATTTTTCATCTTCGTTCAAATGAGAAACTAAATAGTCGATCATGTGTACAACATACCACTACCTCACGAACCAATGTTATTTGTTTTCCATAACCACATATCACTGATGGATATAATGATATTTTTATTTATTATATATGATATTTATTATTTTATTATTTTCCTTTAATCTTGATATCAAATATACATTCTTACTTTCTATTCCATGGGGATATGATAATGTAACTCGTGTGTACAATAGGGTACTGCCTCTCAAAGTGATGTGATTCATTTTTCAATAATGCTTTATATATAATGTAATAAAAATAAATTTAATGAGTATATTTAATATATATGAAATAATAATTCATCATTAATGGTGATATATTATTTACCTTTCTTTTTTTTTCTATCCATCAAAAAAATGGAAACAATGTTCATGTGTAAATATGACTTACCATCTCTAGGAATGGTGTAACTCATATTCTGTATCTTATATTAATGGATTACTATAACTAAATATATAATGAATATATATGAAATTTATATGATGGTTAACATTATTTATTATATTAAACCATGATCAAAGTAGAAGGATAAAAAATCAAAAAGAAAAACTTACACAAAAGATAAATCAGTTATTAGCTGAAGCGTGATTTTAACATGATATTATTAATAAATGGTTAATAAAAATTCATAAGTAAATAATATATGGTATGATACATATGGATATGATCCCATAATATAATTATAATAAACTTAAACTAAATATACATGAGTTATGAACATGTTTGATGGAAGTCAAGACTTAAGGTTTGAGATTTTCTTGTCATGTTACCTTTTTCGAGACATATGATATGTTATGAACATATCTTGTTTTATGAGGTGTATAAAATTTCATTATTCATGTTATATCATTAATTTCCTTATTTTTATTATAATTACTTTTTGGTTTTATTTTTATATTTTATAGTTCTTATGATTCAAAATATACCAAAGTGGTAATTATTTTATGTTATAATCATATAGTTTATCCAAATTGTTTATGATTATGTTTCCAATGATGAAGACTTATGATATAATCTCAATAAAATAATTTATCTTATTATCCTCTTACAATTTCTTGATAATAAATGTTTTTATTTCATTCTAATCATTTCATATGTTATACAAATGTTCTCATACCCTTATTCTCACATTATTTTTACGTATTTTCTCTGTCTACCTTTACTGAGAATTTCAGGTAATCCTTGATTATTCTTCTTTTACCCAGATTATTATGATAGGTATTACAAGTGATATTTATACTAAGGGTTCTAGTTATGGGGAGCTACATTGAAAAAAAATCAAAAACACCTATAAACCAGTTATGTTTCCATGTTTCCAAAGGCACTATAACTTTATGATCCTTAGGAATTCATTTTTTGAATGTAATAAATGGACATATAAAAGCTTTAATATCTATGTATAAAATTACCGAGTCATTATAGTTGGTATCAATAGATAAGATTAGCTGACCTCTGGTAATTAGGATGATAAAACTTTTGAAAAAACTCTTAGGATAAGCCTTTGTATTGGGTAACATCTTAATGTTTTTGTAACAAAGGGAATATATGGTTTACATAGATATACATCCTTTTTTGGATATTAAAAAGTTGATATAGTTCTAGAAATATTATACCTATTTGTAATGACTTTGAAAATGGTGCATAATGAATGAATCGAGTACTACCTGGTACATAAAAAGAATCCTTAGTGCATACTATTTTTGGAACTTCTGGGGATATGGTATGGTTAATTTATATTTTCATTATGAACCATTATGAAGGATTTTAAGAGATGATGACCATGAATAACCATGGTTAAACATTATGTGTCATGGATTTTAATTCTTTCTTGATATATACATCTTATAATTTATTTTTAACAGAAATGTGTATTTCCAGTATTATTATTATTGCGAATTTTTTTTATTAAATAGATATAACCTAAAGGAACCCCGTTAATGCTAAATAAAATGGATTCTGCAATTATTGTCCTCATGAGTAACCAAATTTTATGTGATATATAATGAAAAATATCACTTCTATAACCAAAAAAATTTATCAATCTATGTATCATGATGAACTTCAAAAGATGTTAAGGAAGGAAATTTTTTTTTGAGTCCTTCAGGAGGCAACACCCACAATCTTTTAGTGGTTAATCATATCAAATAGTTATTGAGAAATGGATTAGTACCACCGAAATGATATTTTCCATTCACCTGTGTTTAAATCATTAAAAATTTATTTTGTATTCCTATCATTTGGAAGGAGAATCATATTAATGATATAGGGTCATGAATAATATGAGGAGACACGATGAAATTTACTCCAAGGAGTGGGATTAATTTAAAATCTTATTTATCAATACGTATTTCCCTCACATTATTTGTAAAAATGGAGAATTAATTATTCAAGCTATAATAAAAGGATTATTAAAAAAATTGCTACATATGAGGATAATTTAAAAGGTTTGTGAGGTATGCTTTTTTAATTATTATCCAACATATAACTAAGGTTGATCTATTATTCGGTGGATTAAAACCAGGTCTCCAAAGGGTGTTAGACATATGGGACATCAATTTCCATGAATAAATAGTTTCATGTACTCTCAAGGTGGCAATGGATGTTGGTGTTACCCATTAATCACATATTTTTTATATGAAATGAAAGATGAATTTCAAGTGAAACACTAAGAACCATAGAGGAAAAAAGATGATACTTCCTTCATGCTTAATGTGTGGGAGGAAACATAGATGAAACTATCTTAATAGGATTGGTAATTATCTTAATTGTAGAAGGGAAGGTAATTAATTAATCTAATGATTAAGTGATGGGAATAAGCAAAATAATTATGCGAGAATAGAGAAATATCCACAGAATTCACCACTAATACTCCATTATTTAAAATAAAACGAGTATGGAAACTATGAAAAATACTTCCCAAATATAAATGTTAATGGGGATTAATGATGTTAATAACCACTTATGTTGGGAGAAAATGGTAAATCTAATGTGATAACTATTTATGATGAGGGGTGTGACAAAAACTTGGTGAAAGGTACACATACCATCAAATAAATAAATTCTAATGTCATATTTGTATTTTTATCTAACCATTCATTTATATCTAAACAATTTTCAAAGGGTGTTATTATTACACCCAAATAGTTAGATATAGAATTATCAGTTAAAACCCCTAATGGAATGATTATATCATCACAAGTATATTATTTTAATGTGGTTAAATTTTATGGGAATGTGGTTCTTACAAATCATTCCATTACTACTCTACTTGAAATTGATGTTATCTTAGGCATGCATTTTATTTCGCTATAAAAAAATATAGATCAATTATCATGGAGGTGAATTCAGGTTTTATATTAAAAACCAACATATGATCATCTATCAGTGCGATGATAAATATAATCTTTTTATGTAAATCACATCCATTGTATGGGTATTGATTCTGTTTCGAAAGTTGTGTTAATCTCATATGGTTATAGAGAAACTAAATATTTATGATATGCCTATTGTTGGGGAGTTTGATGATAAAATTATAGATGATATTCCAAGTCCTCCATTAAACTATAATGTTGAGTTTTAAATAGAACTCATACCCTGTGCCACACCTATTTTAAATAATCCTTATAGAATGGCCCCAATTGAGTTGTAGGAATTGAAGAAGAAATTCTAGGAGAATCATGGAATGTGATTCATCTGGCCAAGGGAGTCCCCTTAAGATTCACCCATTCACTTTTAAAAATAAATAGGGATTCATGAGACATTTCATTAATTAGTGGGAGTTAAATAATATCACAATCAAAAAAAAAGTATCCTCTACCTTGTATTGATGATTGGTTTGTTCAACTGAATGGAGATCAATTCTTTCATAAATTGTCTTTTAATCATGATATCATCATTTTAGGGCCATGAAATAGGATATAAACAATAAAAAATTCAGTACAAGGTGTGGACACTTTTAGTATATAGTTATTCCATTTGGTCTAACTTATTCCCCCATTATTATTATGGATATAATAAATAGATTATTTCCAGATTACATTGATCACTTTGTGGTAGTATATATAGATGATTCTCTTATCTATTAAAAGAGAAATGAAGAGAAAGAATATTTCTGGATAATTGCACTGAAGACCCTGAATAAGTGTTATATGTTTGAAAAAATTTCATTGGGTCAATTTTGGATTATAATGGTTTCATTTTTGGGTCGTATAATCCCATGAAAGGGTATCTCTGTGGGTTCATCAATGATGGGGGATATTGAATGTTGGCCTAGACCAATCACAATGACTAATATCTAATGTTATCTTGATTTGGTTGGATATTTTCAACATATTATGGGGAATTTCTCATGAATATATAATATATTCATCAAGAAAAATTTAAAGGGATCCTTGTTCCTTTGGACAGATGAATGAGAGGAAAATTTCAAGGAACTAAAGTGGCGATTAGTTATTTCACCCATGGTTAAATTACTCTACAGCTTATAAGGGTTAATAATCTTTAGTGATGCATCCAATAATGGAATTAGATGCATTCTTATGAATAATGAAATCATTATAGCTCTTGTATTAGGAAAATTTATGATTCTTGAAAAACATTACCCAAATCATGATATGGAGTTTTTTGTAGTAATTTTTTCACTAAATATATAGAAGTATTATTTTTTTTTTGGAAAAGTGTGATTTATATACTGATAAAAAAAGTTTAAAGTATATACTAACACAAAAGGATTTGAACATGCATAAGAAGACACAGTTAGAGATGATTAAAGTATATGACTATCCAATACATTTCCTCCCTCGAAAAGAAAACAAGTTAGATGATGGTTTGAGTCAAAAGGATCATGCTTGCTTATCAATGATGAAGATCATAAAAGATCTATTATTTATTGGCTCAAAAGGATAGATCTAGAAATCCTAAAGGGAGGTGAGAACCAATATATTTATCAAATGATGATTCAAAAATATATCCTAGTGAATATTAAATAGGTGTATAATAATGATATAGATATATAGAATAATGTGAGAAATGTCCCTAACTTTGACCATAAATGTGATGGAATGATAATTTTTAAGATATCTATATGTATTACATCGATAAAATATTTTCAAGTTTTATTAGTCTAGGATCATACATTTTCATTATCTATTTATTATGAAAGTATGAGGATATATAAATATTTGAAAAAGTATTTCTTGGGGGATGGGATTAAGAGAGAAATCATAGAGTTTGTATCTCAATACTTAGTATGTCAAAATGTTAAGAAAGAGAGAAAATAATTTATTGTGATGTTACATCCATTACCCATACCAGAATAGTTACGGGAAAACATCAAGATTTATTTCATCAAAAAACTTCTCAAATCGTATAATGGGAAAATTTTTATTTGGGTTGTTGTTAATCACCTTACAAAGTCACTACAATTCATCATTATCAAAAAATATTTCTCTTTGGATCAGATTTATGGTTTACACATTAAAGGATTGTTAATGTTTAATAGAGAACCACATTCCATTTTGTTTGATTTTTATATGATTATTAACTTGTAGATATGGTGATGTCTTCTGCAAGATCATAATATAGAGTTGAGTTTCAGAACCATGTATCATCCTTAGAAAATGTCCAATCTAAGATAACAATTCAATCCATAGAGTGTATGTTTATATCTTTTTCATTGAATTTAAAATGTGGTTGGGATCAAAACATTAATCTAGTTGAATTGGCATATAATTATAGTTTTCACATGAGTATTCATTTGGCTTATTATGAATATATATATGGGAAGAAATGTTTAACTCCAACATGCTGGAATGATGTTGGATGATGAAATATACTTGTACATATGAGAGATGAAGAAATAATAGAGAAGAGTTAAGCAATTCAACAACACATAAGAGTGGCCCAAATTTGATGAAAATTTTATATTGATAATTTTCAATGTGATTTGAAATTTGAAGCTTGTTACAAGGTGTTGATATGAATTTAACCATGGAAGATGGTAATGAAATTTTTAAATAATAGAAAACTATGCTCGGGGTACATCATAACCTTTGAAATTCTTGATAATATCGAGACAATAGTGTATAGATTCGTGTTTCCACCAAAACCCTCTAAATTGCACCATTTGTTCTATGTATCTATCATGAGTAAGTACACATAATAACCTTAACGTATACTAAACTAAGTAGTTGTAAAACTTGAGCATGATCATTCCTATGAGGAAAAAATTATGGAGACTTTGGATTGTATAGAGAATGATTTATGAAGTAAGACCACTCACCTAGTCAATGTTTTATAGAGAAACCACAAGCTTGAGCAAGCTACATGGGAGCCTAAGAATGTAATATGGATGAAGTAACATATTTTTTGTATCATAGTGCATAAATTCAATGGTAAAATTCTTTATATTTGGGGTAGAATGTAACATAATGAAATTTTATTAATTTTTTTATGAAATTTAATTTCATTGATATCTTGCACTATACACAACAACATGTTCTAAAAACAACAAAATACAATTTAAAATAATGTGTCACTTGTCCATTATGACCTAACCATTAAAATTTGTGGTACGAATTAGATTAAACATATTTTAAATAATATTTATAATGGTTTTATGTATATAATCCATATTTATTAAACATTTATTTGTCATGACCCATCCCCCGGGGTCCATGCCATGACTACCCCATGCCCACATTCCATAGTCCCGGGGCTAGAGACTAGCATCGAAAGGCGTATTCCCTATAACCGAGAAGACATTGCCTTTATAACATGTAAACACATGCAATCAAGAACACAATAAGATATGAACACAAGTCAACTGTATAGTAGAAAGAGTGTTGAATGTAAAAAGGGTTTCGAATACAATCCCAACTATAAAGATACAAGTACAACTGAAATAAAATTCAACTGAAGAAAGAGAAATATAGCTACTGGGTCGTCTTCCAAGGTTCCAACCTGAAGGGTAGGTAAAGATCCCTTCCTCATTACTCTACGTCCACCCATCTCCTCTATGTACCGACATGCTATATGGTCTACCTCCGAGCATTGTCCAGTTGTGGTACTCTCAACCTAGATCAATGCTCTCCGTCGTCTGCACCAAACACAATGAGGTACGGGAATAGACCATGCAGAGGTGAGTATAACGATACTCAGTAGGGACCCCAAGCCCCTAAAGGTCTCACAAAATCCACCAAGGATAAACCACAATGAGTCTAAAAAATGATAACCCTACATAGGTATATTCCCATACATATACCTAAGTTATCAAGTAAACCCATTTCAATCATGAGGAAAACACAGAGTCCAACTCCAAAGCCCCAAGCTCAACTCTTCCTCAAAGGAAGAAATAGAAAAAAGGCATGTACCACACATGTACGCCACACAGAATAATACCACCAAGGTATTATCACAAAGGAAAGTACCACACAGGTATAGACTCAGCTCATAGAAGGTATAAATTAGGTACGCTAGTAAGATGATTAGATATAACTACTAAATTATCTTACCCCGTCAAGAGGCAGACCCACACATGATTACTTTGTGATGACCCACATAGGATCGCTTGGGGATGACCCACACAGGATCTCTAGGTTCTGACCCACAAAATATCCTAGGTGTTGACCCACATAGGATCACTTGGTGCCGACCCACACAAGATCACTCTTCATTATTCACGTCACATCCAGCTACTAGGTTCCTGTACTATTCTCGATTGTCTCCAAGAGGATCCTCTCCACAAGACACTGGTTGATACTCGAACTTCAACTAAGTTTCACAAAGAAGTATCTCAAAGGACCACCACATCATTGGGGTCTCAACGCAACAAACAGTGCATCAATCGAATACCCGGTCTGTGAGTTATTATCCTTTTAGTCTCGGGGGCTTGGTTGGATTCGTGCTCGATCCTACCTTACCAGACCCCATATTAATCCATATTTCTAGAGGGGTATAATCAAAGGCATCATATCGCTCCAAGGTTTCTAGATCCTCTAACAGTTCATCAAATGGTCACCCAGTGCCAGAGTTTTGACCAAAAGAGCATAAAGCTCATAGCTGGTCTCGGTCCATTCTGACCGGGTCAGACCGACCCGACCCAACCCAACATGGTTTGGGTCGACCAGGCCCACTGGCACCGGCCCGACCTACGTTGGGTGGTCCTGCAAGCCGTGAGGTTTGAGAGGGGTTGTAGAGGGATGTGGGGGCCGCAAGGCCGTGGAGGTCTCGGGCAGCACGGCGGGGACATGGGCAGCGCAGCGGGGCCGCGGATGGCATGGCAGGTCTGTGGGGAGGCGCAACGGCGCAGTGGGGATACGGACGGCGAGTCAGGGCCGTAGATGATGTGACGAGGTTGCGGGGGGCGGCACTGCGGGCGGCGGCTCTGCGGGGCAATGACGGGCGTCGTCGCATTCATCACTACTGGTGGTCTTACCGAACACCGTTCTCGTGCCTCACTCGTGCCCAAAAATCCGCTCTGGTTGCCGTCTTCCTCCATCGTAAGATTCATCATGTAAACACCAGATTTTTGGAGAGGTTGGTCCATGTTTGTTTGGCCCTCACTCTCCACGTTCGATCAGTAGCAAGTGGTTAACAATATTTGAATCAAGAACGTGTATGGAAGATATTTAAGAACATCAATCCCCACAACTTTCATCAATCACTATTTCCAATCCCACAAAATAAAACACCCGTGGATCAACTAGTTTATGAGTGTTGATCCGCATTCTTTGTTTTATAAGGGAAGAACATGGGAACTAAACCCCTACCTCTTATTGTACATTGTTGATGATGAGGAGGCAAGGATGGTCATTGAAGATGTCCTATTTTGGTTGCCTTCTCAAGGTGCTTCAGGGGAATAAGTCGAAGTTGGTGTTTTTCGTTGAAAGAGCATTATTTTTGGAAGAAGTTTTTCATTGGTGTTCTTCGTTGGAGAGATTTATCCCCCCAAGGAACTCCTTTTCCAACCAAAAATCCTCCCAAAAAAAGGTTCCAATGTAATTAATATTAATAAGAAATTATGTTGGCACACACACACAAGTTGGAAAAATTATTTTATGTGTGTTGGAACAATTAATGTGGAGGAATTCAAGAGGCTCCTTCACATTAAAGGGGGAGTTTAGAGGTTTCCATCTCCCATTATGAGAGATTCGGGTGGTCCCCACCACCAATCTTGGAATTGGTGGTTTTACTAGCTCGGGTAGTCCCCGCCACTGTGCATTCAATTTGGAGGATAAAACTCATGTGGTCCCCACCTTCAAAATATTCACATGGGTGTTTCAAATAAAATAAAATATTATGCATGTTTTATTTTATATCTTTCACGAAAACCCAAATTCTATCTATTACCCTTGACTTGCTACGGTTGAGGTGAGGGTCTCCTTAACCGAATACCAGCAATGTGAGTTCAATAGTGCCCTCAAATTTCAAATCTGAGCACTGGTTAAAATGTTATAATAACCCACTCCACATTTACTGAACGTAACCGAAATAAAGTTCAGAAATTCATTACAAGAACTTTGGGCCACATAATCTCACACAGTCAATTTTGACAGACTCTTAAAATTCCCAATTATTTAATAAAAAAAAGAAATGGAAATTCTGGGTACTTACATTATCCCCACCTCAGTGATTTACGTCCCTGTAATCCAAAACTCAAAACTCAGAACACAAGTCGGGGTACTGAGCACGCATCAGAGCCTCCTGCTCACATGTGCTCTCCTGGAGGTTCCCGTGCTGCCAACAAACGCGCATCAGAGGTATCGACTGCCATGAAGGACCCTCTCCTCTCAATCCTCAATCTCAACTGGAACCTCTGTAAATGTATCCCCATCGTCGACATCCATCTCTTTGTGGTCGATGACGTGGGAAGGGTCATGCATATATCTCCTCAGCTGGGATATGTAGAAGATGCCATGCACCCGGTGCAGCTGATGGGCAAGAGCTAAGCTGTAAGACACCATGCCAACTCTGTTGTGGACCTAGAAGGGTACAATGAATCTCGGAGATAACTTGCCGCCTCGGCCAAATCTCCACAAACCTTGTCGAGGTGAGACCTATAAAAAGACATGGTTGTCATCCCCGAACTCTAGAGGTCTCCATCTCATATCGGCATAAGACTTCTGCCTGCTATGGGTAGTCTTCATCCACTCCTCGATGATCCTCACCTTCTCTATGGTAGCCCGTACCATCTCTGGCCCCATGAGTGCTGACTCCCCTGGGATAGTCCAGTAAAAAGGTGATATGCATGTTCGCCCATATAACTCCTCAAAAGGTTCCATCCCAATGGTGGAGTGATAGCAGTTGTTGTATTCATTCTCCACCAATGGTAAGTGATCCTCCCAGCTGTGACTGAAGTTGAGGACGCAAGCATGTAGCATGTCCTCAAGGGTCTGAATGGTCTGCTATGTCTGGTTGTCTGTCTGAGGATGGAAGGTGGTTCACAAACGAAGCTGCTTCCTAAAAGCCTCCTACAACCCCTTCCATAGATGGGAAGTAAAATGTGTACCACGATTGGAGAAAATCGTCGATGGTACTCCATATAGCCACAAAATATCCTACACATAGAGGTGTCCCAAGCTCTCTTCTGAACCCTACTCTCTGATCGGTAGGAAGTGGGCCGACTTGGTGAGTCGCTCGACGATCAACCAAATCAAGTCACATACCCTAGATGTACGTGGAAGACCCATAAAAAAGTCCATGGATATCCCATCCCACTTCCATTTTGGGACATCCAATGGCTGAACCAAGCCTGCTAGTACCTTATGCTCTTCCTTCACTTTCTGAAAAGTGAGGCACTGACAGACCAACTCTGCAACAACATTCTTCATTCTTGACCACCAGTGCTGTCGTCAGAGGTCCTGGTATATCTTCACCACTCCTGGATATATGACTATAGGGGAAATGTGGAATTCCCTCAACACTTCCTCATGAAATGGCATTGGTAGCATGGTATGTCTTATGAAGAGGATGACGTCCCCACCTTCAGAAAATCCATCAGGTACCTATCCTGTGGATATCTGAGCACATTGAGCCTTGCATTCTGCGTCCCATGATGCGCCTCCCTGACTTGCTGAAGAATTGGGGGAGTGAATGTAAGAGACTGAAGAAAAGATGCTCCATCGCGATCCAAAAAGGATATCTACAAAGCGGCCAGCTACTCCGTCACCTCTCCTAGCAGCTGTATACCAGATCTCCTACTAAGTGCATTTGCAAAAAAATTCCACTTTCTAGGAGTATAAAATATATTGAAGTCATTTTCTTGGAGGAACTCAAGAAACGTCACTATCTCAGGTTCAGGTCATTCATTAAGAAGATATACCTGAGACTCTTGTTATCCGAGTTGACTGTAAAACGTTCTCCCATGTAGTAATGTTTCCACATCTTACTGCTGCTAACTCCAGGTCATGGGTAGCATAATTCTGCTCATTCTATCTCAGCTGTCGAGAACCATATACGATCACCGCTCACTCCTACATTAAGACACATCCGAGTCTGGTACCTGATGCGTCACAGTAGACTACATACCCTACACCCTCCTCTGGAATCTTCAAGATGGGGGTACTAGTCAGACTCCATTTCAGCTTCTGAAAGCTCTATTGGCATCTCTCCAACCACACAAAGGGTTTCCCCTTCTTCTTTAATGTTGAAAGTGGTGCTGCACCTCTGGATAAATCTGGCACAAATATACGGTAGTATTCGGCCAAACCCAAGAAACTATGTACCTCCATCACATTCCTGGGTGGCTCCCAAGCATGTACCGCCTAAATTTTTGCTCGATCTATTGCATCTCCAGCCTCTGATATGACATGTCCTAGAAAGTGAAACTCTTGGATCCAGAACTGGAACTTCGAGAGCTTACCAAAAATATGGTTCTCTTAGAGTGTGTCCAAAACTACCCATAAATGATAAGCATGATCCTCCTCAGTAGTCGAGTAGATAAGAATATCGTCGACAAAGACTGCGACAAAGAGATAAAGGTAATGGTTGAAAGATACTTTTCATGAGTCCCATGAATAGTACTGGAGCATTGGTCACACTGAATAGTATAACCAAGAACTCATAATGGTTATACCGACATCTAAAAGTCATCTTCGTCACATCATCATTTCACACTATGAGCTCGTGATAGCCTGATCTAAGGTCTATCTTCGATAACCACCATGTTCATTTCAACATATCAAAGAGTTCTTCAATCCTCGTAAGTGGGAACTTGTTCATCATGGTGACCTAGTTCAGGCGCCGATAGCCTACACAAAGTCTCAAGCTGTCATCCTCCTTCTTGGAGAACAAAATTGGTGCTGCCCAAGGAGATACACTAGGCCGAATGAACCCCTTGCTCTACAAGTCCTCTAGTTGTACTTGCAGTTGACGAAGCTCTGCCAGAGCCATCCGATACGCTAGTGTAGATATCGGTGCCGACTCGGGGTACACGTCAATGTAAAAGTCCACCTCTGTGTGAGGAGGTAGACCTAGAACATCATCAGGGAATACATCCACATACTGGTCCACCACTACAGTATAAATTAGACTCTCCACATCAACCACTCAAAGGGTAAGGCTAGCGAACTGATGTGTAATCGGTTTCTCCCTCTTCCAGGTAAGTCCATCATGTGCTGCAAAGGCTCCCCTTCTCACTGGTGAAGGTAAACATGGCCCCATCTGTGTGGAAACACCATACATTGTGCCTAATATAGTCAATATGAGCATGGACTGTAGATAACTAGTCCATACCCAATATGATGTCTTAAGGCATCGACGCTGCTACTAGGAGATCCCAGCTGAAGCTATCACCTCCTAGAGTAAGCTGACACTGCTGGCACCAGTGCGTAATCATCGAATCTGCTCCCATAAGAGTCTCTAGCCATAATGATTGAGCCAATGACTCTATCAGAATATCTGAGCTCTGAAGGAGGGTAGTGGCCATAAAAGAATGACTAGAACCTGTGTAAATAAGTACTGCAACTAAGGTGTAGTAGATATAGATCATGTCGTATCATCTTTAGAGCACCATGGTCGTAGGCCTTAGCTTCCTAGAGCTGAGCTCACCCCTGTCCACCTGCTCCCTATGGTCGGGGTGGACCTCCTGGTGGTGGTGGTAGTGACATCTCGAATCGTCACCCACTGCCAGCTACATGACCATCTGCTCTACCACGTCCGCCTACTCAAAGTGGACCACCTTGATCGAATCTCTGTCTCTGCCTAGGTGGTCCTTCGACCATCTGATGATCATCTGTATGATGGGTCAGACAGTCACGATCCATGTGACCCTGCCCGCCACATGTGTAACACTGTCCACTCTTGGCATGACTGGCTCTGCCTCGGGTGCCCTGCACAACTGACTCTAAATCTTGTGGTCATCCACCTGTAGGTTTGGTACTCTTGTACCTCTATGACATCTGTATACTTCTAGCTGTAGAAGACTCCACCATGTGATGACTAGTGGTGTGTCTCGCTGGTGGTGGTTGCTTAGAAAGGAAAATCTCCACTAAGAGGGCTCACTCTAACACCCCCGCCTGGGTCGGGATACTGAGTGAGATCATCAAAGACTTGATATCCCTCTTGAGTCCCTGTTCAAAGTTCTGGGCCTTGAATAATGAGTCATGCACCATATCCATGGAGTAACGTGAGAGGTCAATGAATCTTGCTGAGTACTTATCCACAATCATGCTGCCCTACTGCAGATGAATCAGCTCCTATATGCACACTGCACAAAGAGTCGCTAGGAAAAACTATGCCCCAAACATGCTCTCCAAGTCTTCCCAGAGAAGTTTCATCTCACCGTGAACTTAGAGAATCGTGGTCCCCCATCTGATTGTTGATTCCTGTAAAAGGTTGGTGACAAGGATCACCATGAGATCTATTGGGGTCCCTACTAGTCAGAATACTCTCACCACAGCCTCCAGCCAATACTAAACCTTATGTGGGTTTGTCTCTCCCCCAAACCTGGGTGTCCTCTGGCGCTAGAACTCGTGTAACGCGCTAAAGTGGCATGCACCATCTGCTTCTTGGGCGAGTGGCATCGGTGGCCCAATGAGTAAAGGTACAACTGGTGCCTCTGCTGGAAGAGGGCCCTGCACCAAGGCCTCGTCGCTCGGTGGGCTATCGGTGTGTAAAAATCTCGAAACCCTAGCTGGACGTCTTCTTGGAAGAATTATAAAAAGAAAAAGGTTCTCCACAGTCAATAAGTTATACATGGTGAGATGACTCAAGCGATCACAAAGAAAACTCTTGAAAACACACACACAATAAGTGTTTTTGTGCTCTGAGATAGAAATCAGAAGTCAAGGACTTGGTGTATTGATACGTTGGCTGCCACACCAACACTAGATTCCCTAAATTAATAACCACACTCACTACACATAACACTATTACTATGAAAAGATAAGATTCCTATATTTTATGGTAGAACCAACTCCTTCGATACTAATTTGTCACGACCCTTCCCTGGGGGCCCATGACGCTACTACCCCAAACCCACCATTCATAGGCTAGGGGATATAGACTAGCACTGAAAGGTGTATTCCCTATAACCAGGAAGGAATTTCCTTTATAACTGATAAACAAACACAATCAGGCACACAGAAAGATATGAACTTAAGTTAACTATGTAGCAGAAAGAGTTCTAAAAGTAAAAAGGGGCAAGAATACAAGCCCAACTATAAAGATACAAGTACAAATGAAATACAATACCATTGAAGAAAGGGAAATAAAGCTACTAGGTTGTCCTCAGAGTTTCCTACCTGAAGGGTAGGTACAGATCACATCCTCAACACTCTACATCCACCCATCTCGTCTTCGCACTGACACGCCGTATGGTCCACCTCCGAGCACCGTCCAGTCCTGGTACTCTCAACCTCAATCAGCGCTGTCTGTCATCTGCACCAAACACAATGAGGTGCAGGCATAACCCATGTAGGGGTGAGTATAATGATACTTAGTAGGGTCCCCGAGACACTCAGGGTCTCACAAAATCCACCAAGGATAAACCACAATGAGTGTAAACAAGTGATAATCCTACTTAGGTATATTCCCATACATATACCTAAGTTATCAAGTAAACCCATTTCAATCATGAGGAAAACACATAGTCCAACTGCAAAGCCCCAAGATCAACTGTTCCTCAAAGGAAGAAATACCGTGAAGGCAAGTGCCACATAGGTACACCACACAGAAGAATACCACCAAGGTATTATCACAATGGAAAGTACCACACATGTATAGACTCAGCTCACACCAGGTATAACTTAGGTACGATAGTAAGATGATTAGATATAACTACTGAATCATCATACACTGTCATGAGGCAGACCCACATAAGATCGCTTGGTGCTGACCCACAGAGGATCACTCGGTGCTTACCCACACAGGATTGCTAAGTGATGACCCACACATGATCTCTAGGTTCTGACCCACACATGATCTCTAAGTGTTGACCCACACAGGATCACTCAGTGCTGACCCACACAAGATCAATCTTCATTCTTCATGTCACAGCCAGCTACTAGGATCTCACACTATACTCACTTGTCTCTGAGAAGATCCACTCCACAAGTCGCTGGTTGATACGTCAACTTCCATGAAGTTTCACGAATAAGTATCTCAAAGTACCACCATGTCATAGGGGTCACAACGCAACTGACGGTGTGTCAATCGGACGCCCGGTCTGTGAGTTATTAGCCTCTTAGTCCAGTGGGCCTGGTTTGATTCGTGCTCAATCCAACCAGATCGTACCCCATCTTAATCCAAATTTCCAGTCGTGTATACTCAAAGGCATCATATCTCTCCAAGGTTTCTATCTCTGCTGAAGGTTCATCAAATGGTTGCCCAGTAGCAGAGTAATGACCAAAAGAGCGTAAAGCTCGTAGTTGGTCCGGGTTCGGTCTGAACCGGTCGGACCGACCAGACCTGGGCCGACCCGACTTCGTTTGGGTTGACCCGGACCACTGGGTCTGGCCCGACCCACACTATTTCAGGCCCGTCCCACTATGACTTTCCTGGCCCGTGCAGGGCGGACTGACCTGCTGGGCGGTCCGGCAGGCCGCGATGGGCCAGGGAGGGCCATGGAGGGCCGTGAGGAGGTCGTGGTCATCTGCGGGGCTGCGGAGGGCCACAAGGAGGCCACATATGTCATGGGCAGCCTCAAGGTCGCAAAGCGGCACGACAAAGCTGGGGGGGGCTGCGGTGCCGTAGGTGGCACGGCGGGGCCGTGGGCGGCGCAACGGTGTCTCAGGCAATGGAGCCGCAGGGCGACTCCATGTGCCATCGCCTACATCACGGCGATGATGTTTCCGGATGCTGTTCTCATGCCTCATTGGTGCCCAAAACCACGATCCGGTTGTCGTCTTCCTCCGTCATAAGATTCATCAAGTAAACACAAGATTTGCGGAGTGGTCGGGCAATGTTTGATGGGACCGCACTCTCCGAGTTAGAGTAGTAGAAAGTGGTTTGCAATATTTGAATCAAGATTGTGTATGGAATATATTTAAGATCATCAATCCGCACGACCTTCATCAATCACTATTCCCAATCCTACAAAAGAAAATATTCGTGGATCAACTAGTTTATGTGTGTTGATCCATGTTATTTTTTTAGAAGGGAAGAACATGGGAACTAAACCCCTACCTCGGATTGTTCATAGTCAAAGGTGAATAAGGAAGGATGGTCATCGAAGATGTCCAATGTTGGTTGCCTCCGCAATGTGCTTCCAAGGAAGAAGTCGAAGTCGGTGTTCTTCATTGAAGGAGAGTTCTTTGTCTAAGAAGTTCTTCTTTGGCGTTTTTCATTGGAGAGCTTTCTCCCCCCATGTAACTCCTCTGCCAATAAAAAATCCTCCCAAAAAAAGGTGGAAATATAATAAATATTAAGAAGAAATTATGTTGTCACACACAGACAAGTTGGAAAAACTAATGTATATGTGTTGGCACAATTAATGTGGAGGAAGTCAAGAGGCTCCTCCACATTAAAGGGGGAGTTGAGAGGATTCCTTCTCACATTATGAGGGATTCAGGTGGTCCCCACCACCATAGTTTGAATTGGAGGTTTTACTAGCTCGGGTGGTCCCCACCACTGAGCATTCAATTTGGAGGATAAAAATCATGTGGTCCCCACCTCCACAATATTCACATGGGTGTTTGAAATAAAATAAAATATTACACATATTTTATTTTATTTCTTTCAGGAAAACCCAAATTATATCTTTAACCCTTGACATTCTGCGGTTGATGTGAAGCTCTCTTTAAGCGAATACCGGCACTACGAGTTCAACAGTGCCCTCAGATTTCAAATCCAAGCACCGGTTCAAAAGTTATAGTATCTCGCTCACACATTTACTGAACACACCTGAAATAAAGTTCAGAAATTTATTTCGGGAACTTCGTGACTCAGAATCACACACCGTCAATTTTCGTGGACTCGTAAAATTCCCATTTATTTAAAAAAAATTTACATTGAAATTCATGGTATTTATATTCTTAATTTTGGATAAAGTCTTTTTATATTACGAAAATACTATTTTCTAAAAAAATTAATTTTTGTAAAAAAATAATAATGTTAATTTTTAAAAAAATTATAAAAAATATATGATAAAATGAAAATAATATTTTTAATTAGTATTTAAAAATGATATTATAGTGGATTTTTGGCATTTAAATGAAAATATTAATTTTCTACTGAATATTGAAAAATAAATGTTTTTATTGAAATTTTCCATATCATTTAAAGAGTTCATTACATAATTTATTTTTATTTAAAAATGAGTTTAAAAGTAAAAATAGTTCATTTTCATTATAATTAATCTAATATTGGTCATTCAAATGAGTTTTATATTTAACTTTTTTATAAAATATTTTTTAAATTTTGAAAACTTCCTCTTTGGAAAACACCTTTTTTGTCATGTTTGTGAGTTTAATTTTAAATTTTGTTATACTTGTTTTTATAATTTCATTTTTAAAGATATATTCCATATTTATAATGTAGATAATTAAAATTTTATAAAAATATGAGCTTAATTTTCTACCATAACAAATAGTGGAAATAGTTCCAATTTATTACTAAGGTTAATCTTAAAACTAGTTTAACCGATGTAAAACTAAAAAGATAAGATCAAAAATTAACTATAAACTTGTCAAAAACAATATTTATGGATATATTTAATTCTTAAAAATTATAAGGATTTATAATGACCAATTTGGGATCATTTATCATGTAAAAAACATGGGCTAACATTATTCTATTCAAACCTTCAATGTGTGTCCTTTTCCTCACTTACAAAAATAAAACCTCTATCATCTACTCTTCGCACTCTGAAATCAATTTGTTTCATAAAATGATTGAAAATGAACTTTTATTAATTAAATTTTATCAACCTACAAGAATTAGTTCATTAGGAAACCCTATTATGAAGGCTTTAGGTATAAACCTAAAGAGGCTCTCCAAAGAAGAGGTAAAATTTTTAAACTTCTATTTTTGATTTATTTTATCCACCACCTCATTAAAATATTATAAAATGATGATACTATAAAAAATTTTGTATATTAAATATAGTGATATAATATTATGTTTATTTAATTATTTATATATTTCTCCTCTTCCCTTAAACGGGAAACAAAACCATCGATCATGTGTACGACAAACTACCACCTCGTGTACTAATGTTTTTATTTTTCCAACACCACCAATCAATATTGGGTATAATGATGGATTTGTTTCATTATATGTTATATTTATGATATTATTATTCTTATAGAATCATGATCCCATGTATTCCTTTATACTTTCCATTATTTGGTGACACGATAACATCCCTTGCTTGTATAACTTATTTCCAACATGCGGAACGACGTGATTCATTTTTCTCTAGAGATTTACATTAAAGGTAATTTGGGTAAATTTAATGAATATATGTGATATAAATGACATAATAATTACTATATAATTGTGATATATTATTTACCTTCCATTCATTTAATCCATTGAGAAAATGGAAACAGTGGTCATATGTACAAATGGTTTACCATCCCCATAAATGGGGTAACCCAATTTCTATGACTACCTTTAATGGATTAATATAAATACATATATAAATAATATATATTATATTTAAAACATGGTTGAATTTTTTTTATAAATATATTATCAATGTAAAAGGAACAAAAAACTGCCAATAAAAAATAAACAAAAAATAAAGTAGTTTTAACCCGAAACAAGATTTTAAAAAGGAATTATTGATAAATGGGTAAAAAAAATTAGTAAATAATATGTGGTATGATGAATATGAGTTAGTTTTTTTAATATATTTATCATAAAATTTTATTTATTATATAGATGGTTTGAATGTGTTCGAAAGATGTATAATCTTAAGGTAAGGTATTTCTGTCTCAAATTGCATTCTTTGGGACATAAGATATGTTATGACGCAATATTATTTTATTTGGTGTATATAATTCCATTTTGAAATGTTATATCACTAATATACTTATTTTCATGATAATTAATATTTCATATTATTTTACTAATTAATGATGATTTTGATTCAAATTATACCAAAGTGGTAAAAAATTAAAGTTATAATCTCATAGTTTATCTTTATTGTTTTTTGATAATGTTTCCAATGATGAAAAATTATGATCTATATCTCAAGAAACACATGAATTTTATTTTTATTTATTTATAATACATGTTTTCGATTTATTATCATCATTTTGAGTACACAAGGGGTAAAACATACATATTTTTAAGAAACATTTATTTTATTTTTCTCTTATGTCAAAAAGGGTATGTCTTCCATATCTATGTTATAAAAGATGTTTTAAAAATGTTTCAAACATTTTTCTTATAAAATATTATATAATATTTAAATTTTATTTACACCATTTAAATAATTTTCATTCAATTATTTAAAAATAATATTATTTTCATTTTTTGAACGAGCTTTATAAGTATTAAAAAAAAATTTAAAAATAATATTTGTTTTAAGGTGAACGTCATTAAAAATGTATCTACCATTCATACAACTCATTGTATTAATGATTGAAATAAAATTTTACAATAAAATTTTTAATTAAATTAATTTCATTAGTGAATGGTATTCTTATATTGTTATATATTTTTTTTCAAAATTGAAATGGTATTTTCCTCATGAATGTATTAATGATTTCTTGTGATTTCAATTCATCCCAAAAAAATTATTTAATGTTTCTTATGATTTTCTGAAGATATGATCCAAGGGTACTGTTATTATTATTTAAATGTATGGTATATGATTGTGTAGAAGATATGTTTATGAAACTCTTTTTTTACATGGGTTATGCTTTGAAGAAATTTTTATACAACCCATTTCCTTTTCATGGGTTATGGTTGATGTAATGAATATAAAACCCAATTAATTTCATGGTTATTGATATGATAAATGTTTTATGATATTACAACACAAATTTATATTATTCTCATAATGTTATGTTTGTGAACTATATCAACCTCAAATACATCGGGTAATGATTTATATATCATGAGATAAACAACACTAAAATGGAGAGTGAATCTAGTTCATTAAAGGAAATTGTCCGCTATGATAATCTTAGTAGTGAACCTTAACTACTATGTTAATTTGTGGAGTTAACCCATTTTAATATAATATCATTGTAAATGATCTTTGACTAATTTGGAAGTGAATTTTTATACTTATGATTATACCACAACTTCATGTTGTTTTCCTATGTTATTATCTTATGGATTATTTTTATTTAATATTATATTATTCATGTCTTCTGAACTACCAACAATTATACAGTGACTCAAGATTTCATGATTATATAGGTTCACATGAACTATGGTCCTTTCAAATGACTTGTGATTGCACTCAATATTCCTTTCCATGTACTATTTTTCCATTTGATTGAATTATTCTATGGTCATAAGGTGTGTGGTCTCAACCACATGGACCTATGATATTTTTCTTACTCAAATACCCTAGCGCCACTTCAAGAAGAATCATAATGTGTGTTCATCCAAAAAACAAACTTTATATTTTGTTTTTTTTTCAAAATGTGTTCTTCCTCTGAAATACTTTTCAATTTTTTTCCTTTGTCCAGACTATTGTTGAGATACCTTAAAAACAAGTTTATCACCAACAATGCTATGTTAGACATTTTATTTGGCAATTAATCATTGGAAAAACAAAGCTCTTTCATCTCCTTCATTGTTTATGAACTCCTCATCAGATATGGATATTCCTAATAACCTGTAACACCCTGAGATTTTATGGAAAATATTATTTTTAATTTCATTAATGTCTTGTGTTGTACACTACACCAAAAGGATATTGCACAACACGCATCCCTGACCAGCCTTGCATTACACGCAATTGTGACCTTCCTCGATAGCGTTTTTAGTACGCAATACTGAGTTTCATTAAACGAGATATTATTATAATATTATTATGAACTAGCCGTTAAGAATAGTAATAACCACTTTTTGAAATTTTATAAATTTTACCTTCAAAATGGACTTCATTTTTGGATTTGGAATATCGAAATTAGCTTAGGGTGAAATTTTGGTACTTTTCGGATAACTTTGATATTCTGGTGAATAGTGAAAATTATTAATTTTAATTAATAAAAACTTTTTTAATAGAAATAATTAATAGTGATAAATTATTAATTTGAGTGGTTTTAAATTATATTTAGAATATATTTTTACCATTTAATACAATTTTCGTCATTGGATGTAATCCCACATTTAAACCAGACATAAACAAGTGTCAGTCTTTTGATAGTTATTATCTCTTAAAAACACGCTATTTGTTTTGACGACGGGAATTAATTTTTAAATTAATTAATGCAAATGATATGTTTTGAATTTTGTAAAAAACATCATTTTTTAATTCATAATATCAAATATAGCTTAGGCCTAATTTTTGGTATTTTTCTAGAAACTTTCATTTTTTGATGAATAGTGAAACCACTAAGTGGTAGTTAAAAAAACTGAATTTTTCATAAAACATAATTTTACCGCTTCTGTGAGTGGAATTTCAAAAATCTCAAAGAAATGGTTAATATCAAGGACTAAAATTTGGTTCAATGAGATGAAAATATTTTTTTGGTGAATAGTAACTTTTTTACTTTTTTTACCACGGTTAAAAATAAATAAGCTAATTAAGGGTAAACGTGTTATTATTATTACCCTAACACATGTCCTAATTCTATTGGATAAGCTTAATTCGACCAAAAACAACCTTATGAATAATATATGATCATTTAGGCCCACTTGGATTAGATTAGGACATTTATTATTAATTTATTTAAAGAATGGTTAAAATAGTTAACATCAATGTTTAGTAACTAAATAATTTTTAATATAGGGTAATACATAATATAAATTCGACTATAAATATAAATTAGAAATATAAAAATATTTCCTACATAATGGGAATTTATTTGTAATTTTTAGACTTAAAATAATTTAATTTACTTATGACACAATGATGATATAGTAATTATCATATTATTGAAATATTGAGACAATTGATGTTATAAATACCTAAATGAAGGGAATTTGAGACTTTTTATGAATTACAATAATTTTATATGTTAATATGACATGTTAGTATTGATTTAATTAACCCTTTTCGAACTAATCATTCTTTTATAATTTTCACAAAAATCAATTACCAAATAGTGTCAAAATTGACATAAAATAGTTTTTAAAACAAATATTATATTATTAATTGTTATTATATTCTTAAAAATATAAGGATTGGCCAAGATACTTATATCATGATATGTGTATCATTAATGGACCACTTGGGGGTCGCTTGGATGAATATGGTAAGTTTATTAACTATATAATATAAAAATACAACGTGACATGATAAATGTCAATCTAATTAACTAAGAGTTAAAACTAAAAGATAAGGTTAATATAATGACCTAAACTTGTCTAAATTCTATTGGATGAGAGGATTGCGGCCCATACCCACCTTAGCTTCGTAATAAATCAATTTAGAGCTAGTAAAAAACTGAATATGACTTTATAATAAAATAATATTTTTAGTTTTTCCAAAGGTGCCCCTCTCCTCTCTTATAAAAGGGCACATCCTCCCTCTCTTCCTCACACCACTTGGAGCCTTCAAGCTCGGCCAAACTATGCCAAATTCTGTTCTACACTTCCCTAGAAACATCCTAGAGGTGCTGGTCTTCTTCAAGGAACAATTTTAGTGCCCTAAAAAGAGTTCACAAAGAGGCGCTTCAAAGAAGAGGTAATGTCCGTTACCGATTCTTTCAATTTTATTTCTTCTTCCACTACTTATTCTTTAGTTGTTTCATTATGAAGTAATAACATCAGTATCACTAATATACTGATATTTTATTATAAGTATGAAACAGCCCTATTTAACCATCTATCCATCCTATGGAAAACGAAATCACCGCGCGTGCGTACGTACGAAATACAGTCTCCACGCCGTGGTGTAATCTATTTTCCGCCACAACCTTACATGGATGGGTATAATGGTGTAAATAAATAACTATATATTGTTATTGTAAAGTGATATTGATTATGTAATATTATATATACACTTCAATACAATTCCACGATCATGGTAATTATATCATCGCTCGTGCGTACGTACGGACTACCATCTCCATGAATGCGATGAGATTCATTTTCCATGATTAACCATTCAAGAATGATTATAAAGTATATATAATGAATAATAATGAAATATATGACATAATTAAGCTACTGGATTTATGTATATATATATATATTTAATCTACTTAATTCCATTCAATACAATATGGAAACAAAAACAGCGTTAATGCGTACGTACGGACTACCGTCTCAATGAACTGTGTATTTATTTCCATTTATCGATCTATTATATATATTTATATTCTGAATATATATTATATATAAATCAATTTTTAAATTCTTGATATATGTAATCATTATCTAAGTAATCATATGAATAATTACAAGTTAAAACACGAACAACAAATGAAACGATTTTACCCAAAACACTACTTTAACATGAATTTACAAAAGAACGTGTAATATAAAGTCATAAGTGAACCATATATGATATAATAACAATAAATATGATTCTTTAATAGGTCAATGACATTATTTAAATCATTATACAGGAGTTTTGGATACGTACAAAGCATATCGGACCTATGGTAAGGGATAATTTTGCAAATCTCATTTATATCCGAGATTGCTTATTCGTAAGTATTTACTGGGGTTATTGCTATCATCCATGTACATGTTTTATAAAAGTGTATTCATGTATGTTTAATGTCCCTTTTACCCATTTTGACTTTCACCCCATGGTATGGAAGGAATCTTTCTTTTATTTACCCTACAAGGGACTTTTTGACATTTCCGGCAAAAGTACGAGAAGATTGTTTTTTTAACTTATACGGCATGAAAGGATTTTTATGGTTTTATAAAGCCTTATTTTCATAAATATTCCTCCAAAATATTTCATGTCTATTTTGAAAAAAATCATTTTTTTAAATTGCATGACATTTTGTGAAAAGAAAATGATTTTGAAGAAAAAATGATATTTTCCTCAAGAATTCATTTCAAGTGTTTTATCAAAACCATTTTTCATCTAAGATGACATTGTTTCATTTGTGTATGTTTCAAGTATAATGTCTCTATGATTTAAATGGTTTCACTTTTCTTATTATGAAATGATATACATTTATTTTATATGGATTATGTGATGATGGGATGATGTTTATGAAACCCATTTTATTCTTTGGGTTATGATGAATGATTTAAGTTTATTTTGTGGCACAAGTAATAATGATTTAATTATGAGATTGGTGGGACCTATATCTCCTTAAAATGAATTGGGTAAAGATTTATATCTCATGATATAGACATGGTTGGCACGGTAAGTTAATCCGGTTCCGTATTACAGGACTGGAACGAGGATTGAACTCGATTCAGAAAGGGACTTTGTCCACTAAGTTGGTCTTGGAAGAAATGCCTTGGTTACTATGGAAATCATTACATGTGTTTAATGTATGACACAATTACATGTTTTATTCCCATGATATGTTATCATGATTTATGTTCCATTATGATCTATGCATTATGTACTTCCATGTTTTAAGTCGTTGCTCAAAATTTTGATGTTTAAACATTATGTTCATGTTTTTAAGTTCAAATGTATATGGTATGTTTTATTTTATCCATGCTTACCCTTACTGAGAATTTGAGCTCACCCTTTTTATGTATTATTTTCCCCAGGATTAAAATAAAGGTTTTAGGTAAGGAAAAAAAGTGGAAGATCTTTATGGGAGATGTTGAAGATCTTTCACCACGATTAGAAGATTTCATTCCATGTTTCCAAAGACACTAAACTATTATGGTCCTTGTGTGTTTGTTTTTGTTATGTATTAAGTATTCCGAAAAAGTAATGTAATGTCCATATATGTCAAGCTTCGGGTCTCTACAGTTGGTATCAGAGGGAAGGTTTAGTAAACCTTTGGGAACTAGGATGCGAAAAAGTTAGTGAGATCCCTAGAGATATTTCTAAGGTATGTCTAGGGATGTCCCTTAGGATAAGTATACGTATAGGATATAGTCTTAGAACTACGGTAATGATCATAGAATTTATCCTAAGATGTTAGATATTGAGGGTACTCCCCCTTTACTATGTTGTTTTCCCTAGCATGATTTTTGTGTCTCACACTATTCTTTTTGGGTTTTAGAAAATGGCTGGAAATAAGATGAGTCACGATAATGGAGGATATTATGGACAATGGAATGATATTATTCATGAGAAACCAAATGAAATGGGATTTCGAAGTCCAAACTTCATTATTATGTCGAATCAGCAATCTCATAATATGATCAATAAACTCAAATTTGGTAAGTTTCCTGACATGGCTAATAAGAGAGAGATGGAGTTTCATGATGATCATAGAGGAAAGAAAGTTCAATTTCACCTATGAAAATCATGTGGGAAGAGGCATCAAGGAGAATGTTTCAAAGGAACTTGAAGATGCTTTGGGTGTGGAAAAGAAGGACACAAAGCCAATAAGTGCAAAGGAAAAGGTTCAGTTAGCACCATGGATGAGGATAATGGTATTGCTACGACATCAACAATGGTTAAATATTTTAAATGTGGAATGTACGGGCATTATGCAAACCAATTCCCTAAGGGAAAGTCTCGAGAATCAGTATGGTCTTATGGGTAGTATTTATGATGATGATGATGAAGAGACTACAAATGATATGTGAGATGAAAGAATTATTGAATCTCGGTCAATGGTTTAAGAAGGTAGTGGAATTATTATATGTTTATCGAGTGTATTGTTGTATAATAAATCTCATGGTACTATAGAATAAAGAAACATCTAAGGATTGTTACACTGTTGTCTTTCCTTAAGTTTTGAAAGTGTATGATGAATGGTACCAGTAACCATGAAAGGTTATTTAGATATTTTTGGAAAGTAGATGATATGTACATAATGAAGGGATAAGGAGAAAATTAAATGTTTGATAGTATTCATGAGATCATGAATGATATAAGGAGAAGGTTATATCATGGTTTGAGTATATATAATTTTTGTATTTTGGTATGTGGAAAGAGTTAACTTTTGATAGCATTCATGTTTTCAGTAAGGTTTAATGGGTATTCATTTTTGAAGAGAATACATTATTAAGGTATTCACATGATTGGAATGTTACCAACAAGATATATGGGGGATAAATGATGGTATTCACATGCTTGGTTGATGAAATTTCAAGTAATCCTTTTCTTTATACTATGAGCTTGGACCAAAGTATTTTAGATAAGCCTAAAGATTGGAATGAATTATGTTGGACATAAGTTAGAATTGTTTAAGGATAGAACTATTTTTGATATTATAGATGGGATGTTATAGTAATGTAGTTTTAGAAAAAGGACAATCTACCGGATGGGCGACAGCCCATCGCGTCGGACAAGGCTGTGGGAATCGAACCCACAACCGAAGTGCGACTGTCCTTTATCGACTACCACTGGCCTACAGGAAGTCCCTGTTTAGTAGAAACTAGTTTTATTATATTAACCAATATCATATATGATATATAAGTCCATTTTAGGAACCATATATGATTAATCTCATTATAGATCAACTTATATGTATTTAATAACTTTTGCTAACCTTTTGTTTGAGACAGATGGAATGACCCGTCATTCTATCACATGATCTGCTAACAATTCACGAATGAAAAATTCAACTTCATTCCGTTAAGAGATGAAGTGGAAATTGTCCAAAGAACAACCAACGGTGAGACTGTACCAAAATAACGAAAGTATTTCTTCTAATTCCAATTTCATCAACTTTAGGGAAATGATCTTGAAAACCAAAAATGTTTTCCTAGTGATCTTATATTAGATGAATCATATGGTACCTTAGATCGTCACAAATTTATAGATTTGTGATTGTTGACTTTTTCATAGCCATGTTTTCTACCACTCTCCATCAGAACTTGATGGTTAGATTTTTCTTCCATATCCATATTTTCACCTATGTTCTCCTACATGGAAACCCAGTGATGAGTTAATTTGGGTAACCGTTACATTTCATACTTTAGTTTTTAAAGCCATGTTTTGGTATTCCTTTTTACGATGTGGGTTTCTATTAAAGAAACTTTCGAGTAGTAAACTATTTATAACCCCGACGAATTTCGAGGGAGAAATTAATTTTAAGGGGGGTAGAATGTAACACCCTGAGATTTTATGAAAAATAATCTTTTTAATTTCATTAATGTCTTGTATTGTACACTACACCAAAAGGAGCTTGCACAACACACATCCCTGACCTGCCTTTCATTACACACAATCGCGACCTTCCTCGATAGCGTGTGTAGTACGCAATACCGAGTTTCACTAAACGAGATATTATTATAATATTATTATGAACTAGCCGTTATGAATAGTAATAACCAATTTTTTAAATTTTATAAATTTTACCTTTCAAAATGGACTTCATTTTTGGATTCGGAATATCGAAATTAGCTTTGGGTGAAATTTTTTTACTTTTCAGATAACTTTCATAATCTGATGAATAGTGAAAATTACTAAATTTTAATTAAAAACCAATATTTTAATCGAAATAAATAATAGTGATAAATTATTAATTTTAGTGGTTTTAAAGTATATTTAGAATATTTTTTTAACATTTAATACAATTTTGGACATTTTATGTAATTTCACATTTAAACCAGACATAAACAAGTGTCAATCTTTTGATAGTTATTATCTCTTAAAAACACACTATTTGTTTTGACGATGGGAATTAATTTTTAAATTAATTAATGAAACTGATATGTTTTTAATTTGGTAAAATAGAAATCATTTTTTAATTCATATTATCAAATATAGCTTAGGCCTATTTTTTTATTTTTCTAGAAACTTTCATTTTTTGATAAATAGTGAAACCACTAAGTGGTAGTTAAAAAAACTGAATTTTTCATAAAACATAATTTTACGGCTTCTATGAGTGGAATTTCGAAAATTTTAGAGACACGGTTAATATCAAGGACAAAAATGTGGTTCAATGAGATGAAAATAATTTTTTGTAAATAGTAACTTTTTACTTTTTTTGCCACAGTTAAAAGTAAATTAGGTAATTAAGGGTAAAAGTTTTATTATTATTACCCTAACACATGTCCTAATTCTATTGGATAAGATTAATTCGACCGAAAACAACCTTAGGAATAAAATATGGCCATTTATTCCCACTTGGATTAGATTAGGACATTTATTATTAATTTATTTAAAGAATGGTTAAAATAGTTAAAAAAAGTTTAATAACTAAATAATTTTTAATATAGAGTTATAGATAAGATAAATTCGACTATAAATATTAATTAGAAAGCTAGAAATATTTTCTACATAATGTTATTTTATTTGTAATTTCGAGATTTAAAATAATTTAATTTATTTATGACACAATGATGATACAGTAATTATCTTATTAATTAAATATTGACATAATTGATGTAATAAATACCCAAATAAAGGTAATTTGAGACTTTTTATGAATTAAAATAATTTTCTATGTTACTACGACATGTTATTATTGATTTAATTAACTGTTTTTGAACTAATATTTCTGTTATTATTTTCACAAAAATCAATTACCAAATAGTGTCAAAATCGACATGAAATAGTTTTTTAAAAAATTATTATATTATTAATTGTTATTATATTCCTAAAAATATAAGGTTCGGCCAAGCTACTTATATCATGATAGGTGTATCATTAATGGACCACTTGGGGGTATCTTGGATGTATATGGTATGTTTATTAACTATATAATATAAAAATACAAAGTGACATGGTAAATGTCAATCTAATTAACTAAGAGTTAAAACTAAAAGATAAGGTTAATATAATGACCTAAACTTGTCTAAATTCTATTGGATGAGATTATTTAGACCCATACCTACCTTAGATTCAAAATAAATCAATTTGGAGCTATTAAAAAACCATATATGACTTTATAATAAAAATATATTTTTAGTTTTTTCAAAGGCTGCCCCTCTCCTCCCTTATAAAAGGGCACCTCCTCCCTCTCTTCTTCACACCACTTTGAGCCTTCAAGCTCGGACAAACTCTGCCAAATTCTCTTATCCACTTCCCTAGAAACATCCTAGAGGTCCTGGTCTTCTTCAAAGACCAATTTTAGTTCCCTAAAAAGTGGTCTCAAAGAGGCGCTTCAAAGAAGAGGTAATGTCCGTTACCGATTCTTTCAATATCATTTCTTCTTCCACTAATTCTTCATCAGTTGTTTCATTATGAAGTAATAACATCAGTATAACTAATATACTGATATGTTATTATAAGTATTAAACAACCCTATTTCACTATCTATCCAACCTACGGAAAATTAAATCACCGCGCGTGCGTACATACGGAATACCGTATCCACGCCGTGGTGTAATCTATTTTCCGCCACCACCTTACATGGATGGGTATAATGGTGTAAATAAATAACTATATATGGTTATTTTAAAGTGATATTTATTTTTTAATATTATACATACACTTTAATACAATTACACGATCATGAGAATTATATCATCGATTGTGCGTACGTACGGACTACCGTCTCCACGAATGCGATGAGATTCATTTTCCATGATTAACCATTCAAGAATGATTATAAAGTATATATAATGAATAATAAAAAAAATATGACATAATGAAGCTACTGGATTTATGTATATATATATATATATATTTCATCTACTTAATTCCATTCAATTCAATAAGGAAACGAAAACAGTGTTCATGCGTACGTACGGACTACCGTCTCCATGAACGGTGTATTTATTTCCATTTATCGATCTATTATATATATATGTATATTATGAATATATATTATATATAAATAATGTTTTACATTCTTGATATATGTAATCATGATCTAAGTAATCATATGAATAATTACAAGTTAAAACACAAACGACAAATCAAACGATTTTACCCAAAACACTACTTTAACATGAATTTACAAAAGAACGTGTAATATAAAGTCATAAGTGAACCATATATGATATAATAACAATGAATATGATTATTTAATGAGTCAATGACATTATTTAAATCATTATAGAGGAGGTTTGGATATGTACAAATCATATCAGACCTAAGGTAAGGGATAATTTTGAAAATATCATTTTTATCCGAGATTGCTTATTCGTAAGTATTTACTGGGGTTATTTCTATCATCCATGTCCATGTTTTATAAAAGTGTATTCATGTATTTTTAAATTCCTTTTTACCCATTTTGACTTTTACCCCATGGTATGGAAGGAATCTTTCTTTTATTTACCCTACAAGGTACTCTTTGAAATATATGGCAAAAGTACGAGAAGAATGTTTTTTAAGTTATAGGACATGAAAGGGTTTTTACGGTTTTATAAAGACTTATTTTCATGAAGCTTCTTCCAAATTATTTCATGAAATTTTTCCACAAAATCATTTTTTTTAAATTGCATGACATTTTGTGAAAAGAAAATGATTTTGAAGAAGAAATGATATTTTCCTCAAGAATTCATTTCAAGTGTTTTATTAAAACCATTTTTCATCTAAGATGACATTATTTCATATGTGTATGTTTCAAGTATAATGTCTCTATGATTTACATGGTTTCACTTTTCTTATTATGAAATGATATCCATTTATTTTATATGGATTATGTGATGATGAGATGATGTTTATGAAACCCATTTTATTCTTTGGGTTATGATGAATGTTTTAAGTTTATTTTGTGGCACAATTAAGAATGATTTCATTATGAGATGGGTGGGAACTATATCTCCCTCAAATTAATTGGGTAAAGATTTATATCTCAGGAGATAGACATGGGTGTAATAGTAAGTTAATCCGGTTTAGTATTACAGGACTGAAATGAGGAGTGAACCTGATTCAGAAAGGGACATTGTCCACTAAGATGGTCTTGGCAGCAATGCCTTTGCTACTATGGAAATCATTACATGTGCTTAATGGATGACACAATTACATGTTTTATTCCCATGCTATGTTATCATGATTTATGTTCCATTATGATCTATGACTTATGTACTTCCATGTTTTAAGTCGTTGCTCTAGATTTTGATGTTTAAACATTATGTTCATGTTTTTAAGTTCAAATGTATATGGTATGTTTTATTTTATCCATGATTACCCTTACTGAGCATTTGATCTCACCCTTTTTATGTTTTATTTTCCCAAGGATTAAAAGAAAGGTTTTAGGTAAGGAAAAAAAAGTGGAAGATCTTTATGGGATATGTTGAAGATCGTTCACCACGATTAGAAGATTTCGTTCCATGTTTCCAAAGACACTAAACTATTACGGTCCTTGTGTGTCTGTTTTTGTTATGTATTATGTATTCCACAAAATTAATGTAATGTACATGTACGTCAAGCTTCGGGTCTCTACAGAAACTCTATAAAAAATCACCCATACCTAGAGATGTTTTATGAACTATTAGTTCTCCATCACCAATCAATTCCATGAACGAGTGTGGATCCAAGATCTATTGCGACTCGAGCTGGACCACTAGTTGTTGAATCACCAAAATAGAATTGAGTAACAATGATTAAAATTAATAATATATGGGTAAAACTAAAATAATAATAATAAATATCATTGATTGACATATGATCATTGTTTGTTGATTGTGGGATATAAAATAAAGAAAAAACAGTGTTTGATATTTTTTCCCAGAATGATTGTTACGATGTTCATAATTCAGATTAAAATACTATAATCAATGAGGCATTAAAACAGTATATTCAAGATTAAATTCATATTTGTATTAATTCATAATTAAAGTGATACAAAATAGGGTTAAATTCATAATACAAAATCCTTACCTTGGTTATTGATCAATCATATGTGAATAAAGAGTCTGTGACAATGTCATTTCTTATCCCCATAAAATTTGTTGTCAATCCATGATTCCTACTAAAAAATATCATTGTCCCCAAAAATACCATTAAATTTTCTCTACCTTTTAATATATCTATTAGGGTTATGTAGATAACCCTATGGATTCTCTATAAAATGGTTTAATAGATCATTTCTAGGTTTAGACACTTAATTAGAAAAATATATTAATATATTATTTTTTTATATTATATAATATACCGTAGTTGATTAACACTATCTCAGGGTCTGATGTGAATGATCATTATGCCATACCTATGATAAAAACCATGTTCCTAACCCATGATTGGTCTTGGTTTCCCCATCCAAGACTGTTTGGGAGAAACCACATTATTTCCAAAATTAAATGGACATGTGTGCTAATATATAAAATATATTTAATATATCAACATTAGGTATATAAGATTCAAGAAACTCCATAAAAAATCCACTAATATTTCAATAAATGTTATTTCAAATATTCAAAATCTCAAATTGAATAAAGTACGTCCATTCCACTATTGATTTGGTTTAAAAGTGAGTAATTCCTTTAATTGGAATTGTTGTGTTGATAACTTCCTTTAGGGATTTATAGATTATTATTAAAAACCATAAGAATGTTATTGTTTATTTATTTATTTGTTTTAATATATATTGGTTTATTACTTTTATTTTATTAAAATTTTGATTATGATAATTAATATTTTCAGTGCTTCTACTAGTTGTACACTACTAATTATCATTATATTAATTTTTCTGAACGAGTACTTTCCACTTAACTAAATAACTAAGTGAGTGGAAAATTATAATTCTTCATTCAACAAAAATTTAACCCCTATTATACTTCTATATAATTTATATATATATATATATATGAAAACATTTTGTATTAGATACTAACTTTTCCTGAATCTGGATTTTATTTTAAATTATTTTAATGCCTATATTTGGTATTATATAATGTTTCCTAATTTATGATCTAGACAATTTATTCAATCTAAAATATTGAATTTTATATTTTGTTTTTGTTTTTCAGAACTTATATTAGTATCCTTACACGAACATTATTATAGAAAAAGTAATTTTCCATATATGGTGGGAATTATTAGTAGATCCATTGAGAATATGATCCTAGAAAACCAATAATATTTGATTAGGAAGTTTTTGAGTACTGGAGAGAAAGTATGATTTTTTTATTAATATATGTGTGGATCATTTTATTATGACAAATGAAAATTTATAAATTACAGTGAATGAGTTATCTGTTTTTACTCATGAGGAGATTATAGATTATTATGTGAATTACAATGTTTGAAATACTTTTCTAACCCCAATTAATAAAAAAATTATGTATTCATATTTTATCATGTAAGAACACAAACATAAATTAAAAAAAGTTATAAATTACATATTTCAAGAATTAAAAAGTTCTTGTGTCTTGAAGAACAATATTGTGAGTGGATTATCAAGATTTTAATTTTCTACATTGAGAGTCTGTGACATAGATACCCAAATAAATATTATAATGATAGTTACCAAGATTCAATAACCTGGTGGGAAAGATTCAGAAGATAATCATGTTATAGATAAAGTGATTGTTATTTTTTCTAAGGAGTGGGAATCCAAGTATACAATGATGAATAGTAATAAAAATCATATTATCTATAACATTGATGTTTTAATATTTAATTTGATGTAATGTGAATGTTTTTTAATGTGATATTTCGAGTAGGAGAAAAAAGAGTGATGTCTAATTTGCATCAACTTCAGGTTCTTTAACATATAGTTCTCAGCCATTAAAATACACTACTATGAAGAATAAGTATAAATATCATTTAGAAAATAGAAATTTAAAATATATTATATAAGAACTTAAAAAAAGTTCAATATAGATGAATAAGATGATTGGAAGGAATAAATTATGAAATGATTATTGAAAATAAGAAAAGATAAACACGGGAAGAAGAAATCCTAAAAAAAGTAGTTGCTATGAGTTTAGGATAATAGGGAATATCAGACACGATTTTCCTCAGAAAAATAATAAAATATAGGATGTAATACCATTAAAAAAATATAGACTATATTTTAATGTTTCAAACAACACTTATAGAGATAGAAAAGGTTCATCTTCTTCTATTAATATTACTGATCCATATAGTTATAAAAATAAAAACATTGTGTTTTATTTCTATTTTTATCAAAATTAATATTTATTTATTGGAAAGATAAAATATGAATATACTGAAAAAATATCTATAACCTCTATTATTCCTTTTTGAATTTTGATGATTATAGTCATTAAAATTCATTGAATGATGAGGATGATATTCCGTAATTATACGAGATGACATGATATATAACCTTCCTAGAAAAGATAAACGAAATGTTCAATATAGTCCACGAATCAGTGAAGGTATATCATTATAATGTAGATGATTGGATTTGTAAACTTAATTTAGAAGCTTATTTGTATACTTCTATGTTAGATGGTGGATCTATGGGTTTTTCAATACATAATGATCAGATGTTAGTTGATATACAAAATTTTGAAATTAATAGTCTACTGAATCTTTTACCTAATTTTACTTCTCATAATTAAAATTTTAAAAATGTCTTAAGAAAATTTTAATCAAATTGCATATATCCGAGAATATATTATATATCCACAAATCCATATTTTCACTCAAATTATTATGATCTAAAAAGTTCAACTTTTTGTACTAAATATCAGAGAGGAGGCCAATGGATAAAACCCAATTATTTGAAAAAAATTAAATATCTTAGAAATCATATGATATATATTTCTAAAGTGATATTTTCTATAAAACATAATAGATATGGATAGATTTGGGTTCTTATGGTTTTGTTCGATAACATTAATTAACCCATGTATGTTTTGGTAATGAAATTTTTTCTTTGATTATTTATGAATGAAATGATGTGTATTAACAACCAAAACATGTGGTATATAGAAAATAGTTATTATAAGTACATGGTTGGAAACAAGAATTATTTTTAAAACTAACAAAAATTGAAGGGAATATGAGTCCCTTTTTGAGATAATATGAATGTAAATATTATTTGTATTCGAAAAGTTATTTCTCATAGTACCACATTAATTTATTATCTTCTTTCTATTTTATTTATTAAGAAAAATCTCATAAGTATTAGATAAAAATGTTATTAATGTTATAATATACACATTTGGTATAATAAATGAACCATTAAATGTATTGAAAGAGTTTATTTTTTTATATAACGATAAGTGTTCCATCTTTTTAAAATATTAATCTAGAGGATTTTAGCTTTCATAACATACCATACCTTAGCATGGTAGTATATATGTCTATATTTTCAAAAGAAATATTAGGTTAATTTTTTAGAGCATAGCTATACTTTATATAAAAAGAATAATATGGGATATACCAAAAAATATATTTTATTATCCTAGAGTTAGTAGCCCATGCCAATATGGTAAGAAGCAAAGGATGGGTTTTATGTCTATTGGTGAAGTCAAAATGTCAATAGCTTTATAGTTGGTGACCATAGTTCTTTTTTTATTATGAAAAGTAGAAGTTTTGGAGGAAAATAGTATGTGGGTGTCATAGTTGGAAATTATACCAGATATACATGGGTTTATTAAACTTATATTTTATTAAAATCACTCTCACTTTTCAAAACATTATATGATTTTGTTTAAATTTAGAGAAATATTTTTTATTAATATTCAGAGTGATTATGTACAGTGTTATTAAATAAAAATTTTTAATCTTATTATAAGAATAAAGGTATATCTCATAACATTTTAGAAATAAATACTCCATAGTTGAATGGTGTAATATAATGATGGAAAAGAACATTCAAGTAATTACCCTGTATTTAGTGTGTGAATATTCATTTTTCATTATACATTTTAGCAGAATATGTGAGTAGTAATTTCTATAATATAAATTATATTTTACATTGTTCAGTCCTTAAAAACCCCTTATGAATTGTGAGATTACAAAAAACCAAAACATAGTTAATTATAAGTTTTTAAATGAAATTTAATAATATTGAATAATAAATATAATTTAAATAAACATTATCCAAAATATAATGAATTTTTATTTTGTGGTTACACCCCCACTAGCATGGTGTATCCTAATTTCAAGAAACAAAAAAATACCATTGAAGAAACATAAAATTTTGTGTTTGATGAGACCTATCCATTTATGAAATTTAATCATCATGAGGATACTTTATCTAGATTGTTCTTGCAAAACCCACTATATTTTATTTTCGAATGTTGAAACCAATCCATTAGAAATTAATATTTCAAAATCTATAAAAGAATAAGAAAGTTTATCAAAACCTGTCTCAAAATAATTTAATTACTAGATAGTTCAGGATCAACATTCCCTTTTACTTATAAGTAAAGAGATCTATAAGTATTATCCTATTGGTAATTTCATTTGTGATATAGGTCATCAGATTAGAACATGATGTTCCTTAATGATTGAAAGTGACCATATTTAATTCCAATATAATTTCAAACATGAAATATCATTTAATTCCTTTAGTGATGAATTTTGATTAGCCACAATATAATAATAACTTAATGAATTTCAATATAATTAGAATTGGACATTATAAGAACATATTAAGGATCTTCCTATTATAAGAGTGAAATGGGACTTTCAAAATAAGTGTTTTAACATGAGAGAGGGATCCACTTATTAGGATTGGAAATTATAAAAAGTTATATTATATGAAATAGGGAGACTGGTTTCCATGGGTTATAACATGAAATAGGTCATAAAATTTGGAGAATATCTCACTATGGTGAATATTCTTATTTCTTTTATAGATGGCCATAATTTTACTCTTTTTCAAATGGATCTAAAGAGTTACTTCCAAAATAGATATACTGAAGAGGGGATTTATATTAAAAAACAACATGGCTTTGATGATATAAATTCCCAAATACTTATATTTAAACTTACTATATTTCAATATGGATTTATATAAGATTACATAGGCTGGCATGTTCAATTGTTTGGATTCATACATTGACATTTTATTAGGAAAGAAATTAAAGATCAAACTCATTAAGTAAGGAAATATTTGAAGGACACATTTTTTTCAAATCTTACCAATCACATTATATCCGGTTTAACTTATAAAACCCTCATTGATAGTTTTTCCGAACATATGAAAAATATGTTGAAGATGAGTATAATGGGTGAAATTAACTGTTTTCTTTTCTTCGAAATAACTTATATACTAGAAGAAAATATCTTAACTCAACATAAGTATATAATATATTTACCTAATTCTTTTTTGTTTCCATATTACTTATAGTGTTAGTATTTCGATAAGAACCTCTTGGAAACATGACCTTGATGAATATTAGAAACTGATAGATAAAATAATGTCTAGAGGGATGAACAGAACCTTAATATACTTGATGGATTGTAAACCCAACACAATGTAATATGTATTATTATGATTTAGGTTCCAAGAAAATATGAAGGAATATTATCATAATGAATTCATGTTAATTTTATGTTATCTTAAAATAACTATAGATTGTGGATTAATTTATTCATCCAAAACATAGTTTATTCTTATGGTTTATTTAGATGTTGACTTTGGTGGTTTTATAACGGATTAGAAAAGTTCACTGAGAACATGTAATTTAAAAGGAGAGTATTTTTTTAATTTCTAACAAGAAATGAAAATAATTTTCCCTTTAAACCATTAATGCTAAATATTTGGAGAATAAAAGTCATTTTTTTCTCATATTATGGATATAGAACAAAACCACTACTTTTAGTTTGAGTTTCACTCAATTTTCAATTCATTGTGATAGTACAAGAGCTACCTATTTATATAAGAACCCATAAAATCACTTATGTGTGATGAATTTAGACATACGAACCAATATTATTCTAGATCATATAAAACAAGAAGATATTATTTCTCAATTATATATGAATTGAAAATAATCTCACTGAATTTTATTACAAAACCTTGAAATTATGGTAGATTTTAAATCAGTAATTTGAAGTTAGGTTTGATAATAAAAATGATAGAATTTTCTATTTCTATTTTCACTATCTCTTAACATTGAAAAAATAATTGAGAATGGGGAGGGGAGTTCCTTACATAGAACTATGCTAAATTTTCATGTAGGTATGTGGCATTATCCAAAAGTTCAATGAATTGAAATTATCATATGAACATTGAAAATATACCTGTACCATGACTAAGGGATGTTACCTTGTATATTTTAACTTAAATAAAAATAACTTTTAAATAGAACCATTTAATTAATGATTTATTTAATGTGAATATGTACTATGTATTTCTTAGTTTTAAAATATCTTATGCGTGTGTTTTATAGTGGATTTTGAATATTGCATGTATACTACTAAACTCCATGTGTTGAAACTCTAGATTTTATCTTTGTAAAAATATCTAGAATATATATTTTATCTATCACAAACCATCCCATGTTTTCCCTGAACTGGTCACACGAGCGAGTTCAAGGCATGGCCTGAAGGGCGTTCCCAATCCCTACAGGCTGGGAACTGGTGTTAGGAATCATAAAATACACATGGGAACGATTTAAGCACCAAATAAATAACCAGGTTGAGATAAATGGAACCAAATAATCCATAATAGCTTACAACAGAATGTAAATAATATATACAATACTAGCTAGAAGATACAACTCAACAAGATGAAAAATAAAATGCATAATTGAAACTAAATGAACAAACTGAACCACTAGCACACGATCTCCATGTGACCTCTTCGTCACCTCCAACCACAAGACCAGAGCTGCTCGATAATTAGAAACTACTAGGAAACCTAAAAAAAGATAAACCTGCAAAATAGCTATGGTCTATTGACACCGATTGGTATATGTAGGGTGTGAGATCATAGCTCTGTAGGAAACCACCAAAGAATCCATGCCATTTCTATCAAAAAGGCAATCCATTAATAGTAGTTTGAAATACATTTATAAAAATATATTTTTATACACACTTTTCATTTCAAAACAAACAACAGACTCCATTTCCATTATAACTTAAGAAAAGAAATAAGAAGGATAATGTGAAGTTAAGATTTCTCTTTCAAAACATATACTAAGAAATCATTTTTAAAAAAATCACACATTCATAGTTTTTCCAAACAAAAACCAAAACTAAGTACAAAGAACAATATTATACACAGCGAGGGAAACAACTGTAAAAATACTCATAATGGGAAATAACAAGAAATATTTGTAAATCATAGGATAACTAGAACATACTATACTTGTGACTCATCCTATAGGCATGCCCTACTAATTGAAGTCATAATTCCCTAATGACCGACCACCACTCTACCTGTCCTAGTTGAGTGGCCCGATCCCATAGCAGTAAATCTGAGTATCCACGTTCATCGAGCTATTTTATAGTACAATAACATAGACTAGTGCATAAATCATTCTCAGTAAATATATCTACAATGCCAGGTTCCCATGTATTTGTTCACAAGGGTTTATACCATACCATTTAAACAACAAGTCACATACATGCAATATATATATCACCCAACCAACACCACTCCATCATCTTCATGCTTAGTCCCTTGCCTCAAAATAATTTCCATACAAAGGATTTCCCATAATATGGACCCTCGTATCTCACAATAAACTAACAAGGCAAGATAACTAACTCTAGAAGGGTTTTTTAAAATAACCATTTCAAAATGCCAACTGGGCCTTTAGGTTTACAACATTCAACCATTTAACAAACATACTTAGAAACCATTTCCAAAACAAAACTAAAAATTATCTTTATACTAATGTGGTGAAATGGGCCATTAGACAAATAATTCACTAAAATATTTCCAAGTGTGTTTTAAAGAAATGTAAAAACACACAAAGCATAAAAATGTGCCAAATGTGATTTAATACTACTTGCAAGACAACACTCTTTTACCAATGCTAAATGGGTTATATCTAAACAATGACTCACCCAATAATGTTTCAAGTACAATTGGAAAAAACGTTAAGGAACATACTAGGAAACAATTTCAAACAAAAGAGACACCACTTACCCTATTTTGGAAAACATGGAGCCATTTTAGGGAAATGGGGAGAAAGGGTAAAACAGATGTACTTGAGGAAGATTATCTTTAGAGTGCCATCTTAATTTGATTGGACATCCATGTATGCACCTAGTACACCCATGGATGTGCCTTCATCCAATGGAATACTCTATGAACAATAAAAAAAATTCAAAACCAATTTTTCATAAAACCACTGTTTTCTTTCAGCCTAAATCCATTCATCTCACTCTTTTATAAAATACAACACAAATTCACAACCATGAATCTCTTCACAAAACATGTTCCAAACCACATCAATGGAAAACACCATGTTTCAAATATAAAATAAAAAACAAGACCAAATTAATTTAACAAAAAATTTTTAATTGAAAAAACACATACAACCATCCAATTTCTCCCAAAAGGTTTAATAGACATTTTTTCAAATAGCTTCGACACAAATACTAATTGAAATATACAAAAATTCATGAAGAAACAATTTTTCATCAAATATAACAACAATAAAACACTACCATGGATTAACAATGAATATGATAAAGGTGAAAAATATTATTTTTGAATTAATTAAGAAATACCAATCATGATATAGATTGACATTGTAAATAAAGTTATGGAAACACCTATTAGTCAGTCTATGAACATGACCCAACACGCGAAGAAGGGGAATAAATCCCAATGGCCAATTTTTATACCATAGATATCGATAAATATACACCGAACAAAACATGAATAATTAGAGTTTATCTAGAATGAAGAAAAACACTAAAAATAAATGAAATACCATCAGACTAGAATTGGAGAGGGCTGCTGGAATGTTTAATTATGACCGTGATGAAGCAGGGTGGAGGCACTGTAGGGGGTGGGGTTGGGCCATGAAGGAAGGGGAGATAGATGATGAGTGAAGGGGTTCTAGTTTTGGCTGGGAATGAAATAGGGAGGGGAATCAGGGGTCTCCACCGCTAGATCTGGCCAGAGAGAGGGAGGTCATATCTGGGTTTCAGGCGTATTGTAGGTCAAGCGGCTGAGGGGAAGGGGTGGGGGGGTGGGAGGTTTTGGTTTTATACATTTATACATATAATAATAATACCCCTTTAAATAATAATAATAGTATTATCAACATAATAATAATAATATTTTTATTATGATGAAAAAATGTACATTATTTTATTTTTATAAAATTATATTTATTTTATACATTAGGAAACTATACAGACACCTGGGCCAATTGCATGGTTACTGCCAACCGTGCGGTACCCATGCACCATTCTGAATCCCACCAGACTCACCAAAAATAAAAAACATTAACCCAATACTAAACCCAAACCACGAAGAAGATAATTGAATCCATGAGATAATAAAAAAATAATTTTAATGGTCGGGGTGTGAAAATTATCTCAACCACAAAACAATATGCAAGAAAAAAGTCACTAAGGAAAATGTTAGTCAAGATTTGATTCCTTGACCGAACACAATTGGACAAAACAAGGAATTATTGGGTGAATATTTATTCTCTAAGTCACACTGTACCGATCTAGATGAAACCACAACCCACGAAAAGAGGATAACACAAGGGAGTTCTCCCCACTATAAGAATTACACTAACACATAAACATTAAAATTTTAACACACCATATTAGGGAGTGGATAATGTGGGAACTCCCAAAATGAACCTACCCAAACAGTGGACTCACCAAAATCAGAAACCAAGGAACTCTTAACCAGAACTCAACCAAAAATTTTAACACTATAAAAAACTTCACCACTATGATTTAACTAAGCGGACTATTACAAGGAAACTTGGCATAATGGAAGACCAAAATAAGGGAGTTCTCCTATAATATCCAAAATCCCTCCACAGAAGGGTGAATAACAACAACCTGAACCAACAAAAATAATCCCAAAGTAGATAGTGGACCAGAAACATGATCCACTCATTTCACAATACCCAAACATCAGCATGCGAGTATATCTGAAACCAAAACAAAAATGGACCTATTCACCCATGGGCTAAATACAACTCAAGGAAAATAAATGATTTAAATGGAAAATTTTAAATAGATACAACTAGTTGGATTACAAGGGAACAAGTCCATCACAATCATCCAAGAAAATTATAGACATAAAATCGAGGAAAAACGTCAATAGTAGGTAACAAGAACGAATTATTCATTAAAGGTTCCATTCCAATCTTCGAACACAAAACCTGAACTGATGCTTCACACCCATGTAACTCTAGACTCTTCACGAGCTTCACCTTATGACTAGTGGTTGTGGCCCTAATAAAGAAATCATCTCATGCCACACAGTCAAGAATTAGAATCCCATAATTTGAACTCCTTCCTCAAATGATTACTCTAACAGAACATTCCCTAGTGACCCAAATATCCACAACAATGGAGAGGCTTTGAAGGGATGGGATAAGACATCTTGGAATGCTCGAACTGACCATAGAGATGTCACATCAAAAAGTGGTCAAACAGACTAGAATCCATAACCAATGATTCTTTATAACTATGTTTCTCTCATACACCACACTCACCGTATGGGGAACCCTAACAAATGATGTGTAGTGCCATATTTTCCAAGCACTTTTTCTCTAGAAGCCATCTCATTAAAGCATCTCACACATGCCTTCACCAACCACTGTCATTATTAACTATGGATGACATCTTACCACTTTTATCAATCACCTCATTAGGCATGATCCATTGGATAAAGAGAGAATTCAACACCTCCTACATCTTCCCAACTCCAGTTATGATGAGGCATCCACCTCCACTGGTCCAAGGATTAACCCTCAACTAAAACCATGAAAATAAAAACTCTAACAAAATTGGGAGTCCTAGACCTTCCGAATACATACTATACTCCCCTCAAACCTCTTCACTAGCCATAATGGACCCGAAACACCTAGAATAACAAGCATCACTAGATAGAAACAAGAATTGGGAATGACTCATTAACAACTTATGGGGACATTTCATGGCAGCATATTCTGACCAACAAGAAGAAAACAAACCCAAAACCTATATGAAACTGAATAAACAAAAAAATCACCTTCATCCATAAATAACCAAAAAATATAAACTCAGCCACAGACATTTCTTTCAAAATAACCCTTTTCATTTAATTTTAAAAACTTCCTTCTTCAAAGGCCAATTTCCAAAAACCAAACCCCAATTTTTAAAACAAATTCAATTTCCAAAATCTTTTTCCATTTATAAATAACTTTAGAAAGACAAGGACAAGTGTGTAATTTCAAATACAAACCCATGTAATACCATGATCCATTGAACATGTGCCCATCCAATTTCATCTATATGAATGAACACACACTTTCAATATATTTTCTCACATGTGAAAATTTCTATAAGTAATGTCGATGTATCACCAAGACATTTATTTAAAATTCCAAAAAAGTACAAAAGCATCAAAACAAATCACATTAATTTCTTAAAAAACCAACTTTACCACATTAAATCCATTTGGAAGAAAGTATCTCAATTTCATAACTATTTTAATTAACAAATTTAAACCCGCTTTACAAATTTAAAACCATTTCATGAAATAACATTCATTCCCAAACCCATTTTCATTTTCAAAATCCCTTATACCAACTAGAATTGGACTAAGAACAAGATACACCAAAATACCAGAAGGAGGGAAAACAATTAATGCCAAAACCGGTGATGTGGTAGTGATCCATTCCCCAAGTAAGAAATAAAAATAAGAAGAAAATGAACCTAGCATTGGACTCAACATTTGTCACAACTTCATGTGGGGTCACAATGTGACACTTGATAGCCTATGTTTTCACCATTCAACCAAAAACAAGAACAAAAGACTAAAATCTTAGAATACCCTGGGTATCTTAGCTCTCGTCATCAGTGGTGGTGATCAAGCATCAACCCATAACATACCACATCAGCCATAATAATCCTAATCTATATCTACCAGAAACCCAATATATCAAGGGCCTCCTATGATACCATTTTTTCAGGAACCAACCTTGGTTGACCATGAACCGGTAACCTGAGGCAGTCCGTGGCATGGCCCGAAGGGCGTTCCCAATCCCTAAGGGCTAGAAAATAATATCGGGAATCAAAACATGCACACCGGAAAGGTTTTAGACCAATATAAATAACCAGGAACAAATAAATAAAACTAAACAAGCCACATTAGCTAAAAACTATAAATAATATAAACAATAGTAACCACAAGATACAAGTGAACAAGATGAAAACTAAAATACAGAACTGAAACTAAGAAAAATACTAAACCACTAACACACAATATCCATGTGACCTCTTGGTCACCTCAAACGACAGGACTAGAACCACTCTACAATGAGAACCTTCTAGAAAACTTGAACAAAAATTAACCTAGAAAACAGCTCATGTCTACCGACACTGAGTGGTATATGTAAGGTGTGACATAATAGCTCTATATGCAACCACACAATAATCGATGCCATTTATTTCCCAAATACATTCCATTAACAGAAGTTATAAATTTAGTGATAAAAATAGATTTTTATAAACACTCTTAATTTAAAAAAAACTCCATTCCCCTCATAATTTAAAATGAGGAACAATAAAGAAAAAGGGATATTGAAATTTTTCATTCAAAACATCCACTTATAAATCATTTTTAAACCAAAAACACGTTATGATTTTTTCTAATGAAAAACCAAAACCTGGTGCAAAGAACAATATTGTACACAACAAGGGAAACTGATATAATAGTACTCATAATGGGAAAACATGTGAAATCATAGGAACATAGAGGATAACTAGACCATACTGTACATGTGACTCATCCTAAAGTCATGCCCAGCTCAATAAAATCATAACGTCTTAACACTTGACCGTCACCCTACCTAGCCTGGTTGAGGGGCCTGATCACATAGAAATAAAACAGTGTATCCACCTACTATGGGCTACTATATAGTAAAATAACCCAGGCAAGTGAAATAATCATTCTTAGTAAACCTCTTTTCTATGCTATATTCCCATGTATATTTGACAAGAGGGTGTGTCATTCCATTTAAACAACAAGTCACAGACATTTTATGTATACATCACCCAACCAACACCACTACGTCCACCTCATGGTTAGTTCCCCTCCTCGAAATAATTACCATACAAATGAGGTCACATACCAAGGTTTCTTTTATCTTATGATCAACCGACCAAGAAATAGACCTAACTCAAGAGGGTTTTTTCGAAATAGAAATTTTAAAATTCCAATCACCCCTTTTGAGTCTAAACATTCAACCATTTACCAAAAACACTTTGAATCTATTTCCAAAACAACAGAAAACATTATCTTTATACTAAAGTGGCCAAACATACCTCTAAAACATTCTTGGATACCAACTATAAGGACCTAGCTTTAAAAATAACATATTATAGTTAATTTTTACTTGAATTTATATTCATTAATTCACAAAGCTATTTTAGTTCTATAGTTTTTTAGAATTTGGAAAAAATATTACATAAACATTCAATATTAAAAAGAAGATAAGTCTAATCGCCATGTATTTTTTCATAAAACAAAAACTATGAAAATGACACATGGTTTCTTTTAAAGAAATATATTCAAGAACATTAATCAATGATTATTATTTTCCCTTACCAATATTAAGACCTTTTAAAAACATTTATAAACATTTTATGAGACCAAAATGTGTAGTAAGGAAAAATAAGGGAAATAGTTTAAATGTGATCTTGAGAGATATAAATAAGAACATGAGGATTGTCAGAAAAGGCATGAGAAAGAGCAGTATCATAAAAATAATAACTTGGATCATAAAATGAAAATTTTGATACAAAATTTAAGTTAGACATTAATATTCATATCACCAATTTCCATACCCAATGTGTCATATCACCAAAGATCATTCCCATGGTGTCATGAAAATTACCAAGGTTATTCGCCAAGGTATCGAAACACTTGTCATCTCTAAAAAATAATTTATTTAGCAAATTAATTGGAGAAATATCTGGGAACACCCTTTATATGTCTTTATTTTATTATTATCCACATATATAATAATCAAACATTTTAAAAATAACCCAAATAGAATAAAAGAAAAGGGTTTCATATCAATATCGTGATGTTTTAAAAACTTCTTAAAAACATGATCATTATGTCATTTAGTACACACATAGAGGGAATTTGGGTTTTATATATGTAAATTAAATAATAAAATATATAATTTTTATGTATTTATGAATACTCGTATAAATTAAAAAGGTTTTGGTAATCACATAAAAAATAAAATATGTTCTTTAGAAAAAGAGAGAGATTTTGAGACGAAAATTCTATAGTTTGATGGATATGAAACAAGGTTATTGAAAACATTAAAAAGAAAGGGGATAGGAATTTACAATCCATAAATGACTCATAATATAGTATATAGATATAATAATGTTTAAATAATAACATGGTATCAAAATTTTAAATGTTTACTACATAATAGAGAACTTGAATGGAATAAGATGTTGAGAATTCCCTTACCACATAAGAAACAAAAGAATACATATCATTACAGAATTAAAATATATAAAACATTAAATATAATGATAATATAATAATTCATGATATCATGAGTCAAATTTTTTTATATACACTTTATAGTAAAATAAATGTTCATAACATCAAGATATGCCCCAAAGAAAAGAGATTGAGACGAAGTCCCTTACCTTGAGTCTGAATATCCTAATTCATTCTTTATATTCCTAAATAAAAAACATAATTTAATTTATACTTCTTTGAGAACATTTTCCATTTTTTAATTCATTTTATGTAACTTAATACCCTATTATAACAATTACTTAATGATTTAATTTCATATCAGACGTTTTGTCGATATTGGGTACTTGACTCCAAAATGAATTTGGTATGACTACAAATTCTTTATATGGTCATAAGTCCATAATATATAGAATTATATTCATGATTTAAATAACATATAAATATCAAATATAATTATACATCTCTATAATAATCTATAATATTTTAAGATAATAAATGAAATGCACCTTTTATGGAGACGGTAGGCCGTAAGTAAACATGAACACTACTTTCATTTATTTTTCATATTAAAAGAATGGAAACTAATTAATAAATATGTAAATAATAGTTAAAGTATAGTATAAATTTTATTTATGTTAAATAGGTTCATTAAATCTTTCCTTTATTCATTCCATGTATATCATGAATGAGGCATATCACTTTCCGGGGGCGGTAGTACACACTTCCTCAAAAGAAGTTATCATATTTATACAATATGAAAAGAAAAAAGGATATTTCTAAATGGAAATTACAGAAGCATAAATACAATAGAAATATCATATATATAATACATAAATTCAGTTCCATAAAAATGGACACCAAGATATGTTGTAGGAGAAAATTGAACCATCATTGTTTAATGAGGCAGTAGTTCGTCGTATATAGAAATAATATGTTCTTAATCTATTAGCTAGAGGTGAGTGTCATTGTAGGTTGAAATATTAGCATGTAAACAAACTATTATATTATGTATATATATTTTATTATAAAATAATGTAATAAATATAGTTTACAGGGTTGGAGAAGGAAAATAAAGGAAACGAGCTTGAGAGAAGACGTTACATATAAATCGGGAAACTCCTTTCGATTTGAGTAAAGAGGATTATTTTAGTTTACATCTACCCAATGTTTGGATTATATGAGTAATAAATGGATTTTGGGAGATTATTTGATAAGAATGTGTATGATAAAAATGGGTTGATAGGTGTTAGTATGTTGGTAGAGGTGGTGGCCTTTTATAAGAGGGTTGAGGGGTACTTTAGGAAAGCCTTGAAATATTATTTTATTATAAATTTATTTTCTATTTATAATAGCTCCAAGGTGATATATTTCTAGGATAAGTTTAGGATGGGTCTAAATCCTCTCAATAATTAGGTTTTATACATGTTTAGGTCACAAAATTAACATTATTTTTAACTTTAACCCTTAGTTAAAACATTATCTCTTCACTTGTCTTCATGTATTTTCATAATATATGGTTGTTATAGTTACTATAAAATACAAGAGAACCAAAATTGGGAAATTAATGAAATTTTTAACATTATATAATTCATATGTCATAATCTTGGTTTTGTAGGACTAATATATCATTTAATAAAATAATGTTTTTTTAAAAACTCATTTTTTTTCAATTTTGACCCTATTTATAAATTAATTTTTCTTAATGTTATAAAAACATGATTCCTTTGAAAAAAACCATTAAAAAAATATTATTTCATATTAATCCAGAAATTTCTTTGGCGGAATGAAAATTTTCAAAATGCATTTATTTTAATATTTATAATATCATTTATTTGAATATTTCATTAATAAGGTAATCAGTGCATCATCATTGTGTCACAAGTAAATTTATTTATTTAATGTCTAAAAATTATAAATAAAATACCATGATATAGGAATTTTTTTTATATTTCTAATTAATACTTATATTCAAAGTGATATTTTCTTTAAACAAATTAAAATCATTTCAGTTAGAAGATACTTGTTTATGTATATTTCCTTTTTATTTAAAATAAATATTATAAAAGGTCATTATCACACCCAAGTGGCTCTATGGGGTCCCAAAATAGACCTATGGGTGATCATGGTCGTACATATATCATCCAATAGGAATAAGACACATTTTATGGTAGTTTATTATTATTATTATATAATTTTTTACCCTTATTTACATGATTTACCCTTTAACCATGGAAAAAAGAAATATTTACTGAAGATACTATTCATAATGTCCAAATATAAAGAGGACCTATTTACACAATTTGGGCCTTATGATTCCGAATATGAATCATTTTTTTCAAAAGTACAAATATACACTTTGTTGAAATTAGTTTAAAATTAATTCCAATTCTCAAAACCAAAAAGCGGGATTTTAAGAAGTAAAAACAATCAAAAGATTGACATGTGTTTATGTCCAATTTCATTGTTAAATTACTTCCAATGAAATAAATTAGATTAAATGATAAAAAATAATCTAATTACACTTTATAAACAATTAAATGGACAATCTATTTATATAAATTAATTTGATGAAAATGCAGTTTTTAACTAAAAGGCAGTAATTTTCACGATTCATTGAAATATGGATATTATCAAAAGTTAAAAACATTTAAACAAAAGTAATTTTTGATGTCCCAATTATAAATAATAAGTTTATTTTGTCAAATAGAACATATAAAAGTGACAAAAACTAGATTTAAAAATTGTTCACCATCAAAAGGTAGTAAAACAACCTTTTGAAAAATATTAGAGTTTTTTATGCTTAAAATTGGATTCATTTTCATTTTAATTATCTAAAATTCATTAGATAAACGCAAAAACATTTAAAAATTATGTAAAATCATAATATTTTAAATTCTTTTCATTCCTGCCAATACATCGGCTATGCGTTAACTTTCGTTTAATATAATAATAATAATATTTTATTATTTTTCGGTATAACTCAATATTGTGTGCAACGAAAGATTTCATAGAAACCCGTTGTTACGTGTTTAGTATGATTTTGGGAAAATAGTCCCCTTTAACAAAAAATGAATATCTTATTCATAAATATGAATAGATATGAAAATGTAATATTCTATAATTACCTGGGATGTTAAAACTATGATGGTATTAAGAGTGAATATTGAATATTATGATGGTTTGTGTAGTGAACCCCTTCCAATATGATATCCCAAAAAATGAGACTTGACTAATATGGAAATGATTTTATAAACTTATGTGTATGAAAAAAATCTCTGTTGTATGGAAATGTTATGCTTGTTTAGATCATTTTCTTTGATCCCATTATGATCCATGTCTTATAAACTATCAATTTTTATTACATGAATTATTCTTATAATCATTGATATGTAGGGTATTTTTTCCAAATGCTATTCTCACATTCTCATACATGTATACTATTATTATTATTATGCATCTCTATTGATTACCCTTATTGATCATCTGAGCACACCCATTCTTAGGTTTACATTCTAGAGGTTTTTATGATTGGTTTAAGTATGTTGTGTTTGTGAACAATACTAAAGGGGAAGATATTTATGGGATACATTAAATGTATTTCACTAAATTAAAAAGATTTTGTTCCATGTTTCCAAAGGCACTAAACTATTATGGTCCTCATATTTTTATTTTTGTATTTCTCTAAATACTCATATAAAAAGATATAATATCCATGTATGAAAATTTGGGATCATTATAACTTGTATCATTGGAAAGGTTTAGTTAAAAATTAGAAACTAGGATAATAAAACATTAGTTGGATCCCTTGGGATATTAATAAGGAATTTTCAAGGTTTGTCTCTAAGGATAAATCTAAGAATGATTCAAAACTTATGAAAATATCCTAAATTTTTCTAATGTACAGAGGAAGTGGTCTTCAATAAGTTACATCGCTATATGGATATAATAAATAGATATGGATATGGAATAGATGTACCTAGGGGTAACACCTCTGAAAAAATTGTATAAACCTTGAATCAATTTAAAAATGGTGCACAACAATGGACCTTTTTGTACTACTAGTTTGAAACTCCCAAGGGATATTCTTTTTATATTCAAAAAATATTTACAAACCATCCTGAAGTGTTTGATAGGAATATGACTATGAATGACCTTTGATTAACCTAAGGTGTCATATATTAAATAATGTGTAATGGTTTAGACACCATAAACCTGATTTTTCATTATTATCTAGTTTTTCAATATGACTATTGTTTCTTGCAATATAAATTCTGGTTTTAGTCAATAGAAGGATCTCTATGGAACTTGGTAACCATTTAACATGACGTAAAATTAGTTGATGGTCAACCAAATAGGATGATGACTACAGTGAATGATAGTGTTTTTATTCACAAAAATTTGTTATAGAACATGATTAATGACACACACCATAAAAAAAGTTCGATTCACCAAAAAAGAATAGGATATTGTTCTCTAAGAGTTTGGGTAATGGAGACATTGGGGAAAGATGATTCTGTTTCCTAAATGCTGGAAATGTGTGAAGAATCATTAGAGAAATTACTTGAATGGAATTATGACTTTCTTTAAATATAAAAGGACAAATCATAAATCCAAAGAATGTTAAAATGTGACTCCAGTTAATGTAAGATAGGTGTATAGGATTCAAACTAATGATCCATATATTCTCCAGTGATTCATGTGCATGTAGTTTTGGAATTATGAGAATCAATGTCCTAAGGGGGAATATTTTGAAGAGAAATAGAATATTATATGAGTAATGGTTTTATAGTTGATTATGAAAAGACTATGGATTCCTTAAAAAAAATAAATATATATTAAGGAATAAGTTTATTAATCATAGATAACATTATAAGAAGGAAGTGGTATAATTGATGTATTTTTTTATTGCGATTCAAGAATTATGAAATATATAAGGATTTTTTAGTATAATTTTTTCATAAAGGATTTCAATGAATATGTTGACTGTTGTAGATGACAATGAGTATTGATTTAATGTAGTGGATATATTTTATGTAAAATATTGGATTAAGGGAAGGTAATAGTTAATATGTTCCTGATGATGAGATATATATGTTTATTCTAGATAATGAGATGTCATATAAGAATAAATTAAAATGGATAGTACTTATTACAATGGAATATAATAAATATCTATTGAAAATTTGGTTTATATTATCATGGATGGTGTTTTCTACATTTTTTGGATTTAAGAAATATATCCTATAATCCATGTTCTATGTGAGGAATGAAGAATCATGTATTCTTTAAATATAGTTTTAGTGTAATCCAATTTTTTACATTGTTTCTAGAAACTAAATGATAAAGGTATTCACATGTTTGGTATGTGACAATCCAATGTTACTAAATGATATATTATTGATCAATGTTAAGATTATTTTGAGAAATTAAGTCAGCTTCATTCTCATATTTTGGATTTAAATCATTTAGAATGGTCATAAGGTTAACTATTTATTAAATTGTTTATATTGAACATTGGATTTTGTTTCATAGAGTAATTTATTATTTTTCCACATGAAGATTCATTTTTATTGGATAACCTATGATAACCACATTGTTTTTGTTACAAATATAGATTGAAAGAATGAATTATCATTATTTATGAATCTTATGATCCATTGGTTCTTCATGAATTAATAATCCCCTTCATTTATAGGACTTTTATATTAAGTTGAATTTGATCAAGGTATGACCAAAGGGTGAGACTGTACTTACAAAAGGAATTAAATCATGTAAGTATATCTTCCTCGGAAAATTATTTATCTTTGGGAAAATGATCATGAAATAAAATTTTGTCATGTTATCATCATTTTTGATGATATTAATGACCTTTATCATACCACATTGTTTTATAGTGCTATGGTTGTAAACATTATATGGGTCAATCAATTTCTTGTGACCAATGATCATTATCAGTCCCTAAAACATTGATATTTTCAAGAAATATTAAAATAAAAACTATTATTTTTTAATTATTTCAATGAACAAATCAATGTATTTCAATTTTTAAGTAAAATATGATAAATTTGAAGTGATTATTCCAAATGAATGTGGATGTTTTTCTAATTAAATATTATAATAATGATTGTTTCATGAAATTTTGGATGATATTTTTGGCTAGGAGTTTTGAAATTTTACCAGCGTGTTCAAATATTTTGAGGTGTTGAAAACAAATAAGCCTTATTGGGTAACCCACAACCCGGGGGCCCACAACTCACCTATATCATCTTAAGAGTGAATATTTGGCCATCCATAGCCCGATGAAAGATAATCCATGAGGGTATGAGGCCACATGGGGACATCCGAACCACACAATTCATAGTTGTAGCAAGGATCGTCTACGCATGCATACATGTGGTGGTCATGCCGACATGGATATGAGAGGATAGGCTCACTGGAATGGGCTGGTGCGTGCTGGAAGTGGGGGATATCCAACCCCCATCTAACATAACTACCACTGAAATGTAACATGTTTTCATATGTACAGTCACAAGATGTCAGAAAGTTTTTGATGTGGTATTTGTGTCTCATTTACTATTCATATTTTTAAATTTAAAGTTATCAAGAATTTTATTCACATACCTCATCAATCATACATTTTACACGTCACTAATATACAACTATATCTACTTGACAATTCCATACTGGCACATACTATCACCAATGATCACTATCTCTAACACTTAGGATGCTTTAATAAGAGCCTTTCCACCATGTTATGTCCTGCGAGCACCCATGATCATACCATTGGCCATTTACAGCCACTATCAATGCTTCACACAACCACGTTGAAGGCCTGATGATGGATGAGATCAAAAACCACTATATCCCCTCAAAATTTCCTTTACCACTTCCAAGCACCACAAATGCACAGTCATGGCCACATCACCTACCCACATTACCATGAAACCCTTCAAGTGAAGTTTCCCCATGTGATATCATCCCTCCCAGTTTGTGGTGAAAATCAGGATAACCCATGATTTTATGAGGTTCAAAATTCAGATATTTTTTATCCTCATTCAAAAACATATCTAGCCTTGTGGATATTTTGATGGAATTGGTTATCCCAGCAAGATTCTCTACCTATAATGGGAGGGCTCAACCACAATGTGTTGGGAGTCCCACCAACAAGAGAGGAGATGATTCTCGTTTAACTTCTACCTATTTGATCATTTAGTTTTTTTATCTTTTTATTTTTATTTGGTTTATTTATTTTCTTATTTAGTTATATATGAATTCCATTTATAAAATTATTAATGTATATTGATTTTATTTTACAAAGTGTTTGCACTGATTTTTTCTAATTATAATTATTCTTCTTCTGTCAATATCATTCATAACTATTTTATTTTTTTCTTTTATTTTTATCCTTTTTCTCCTTATCTTTTCTTCCCACATAATTTTATTTTATTTTATAAATATTTTTCTTATCTCTCTCGATATTTCTCCCCTTTTATTATTTTGATTTTTTTATTCTCCTCAACTCTCTTTTCAACATTGTGATTTCTTACCCTTAACATTTAATGGATGACCCGAGGCTTTGTACAAGGGACAAAAGTGTTCTTAAATTCATTCCTAAAGTTTAATTTATGTGTGTAGTAGATAAAAGTGACATGGATATGTGTGAAGAATATCCCCCACAACATGCACCTCAAATTTATTTCTATTTTATATATTATTTGTGTTTCCTCCCTTCAATTGACTATATCTTAACATGATATATTTAATCTGATCAATTCATGAAATGATATACGATGGAGATAGGTCCAGGTATATGTCACAATCTCAATTGAGGTGTGTTTTTTACTTTGAATATAGGAGGAGGATGAATTTGGATAACTTAGGTATTCAAGATTTCACAATATCTAAATAAAAGGATTTTAATTCTTGAATGATATTTCATTGATGAATTATCAAATTAAATTTAAAAAAATATAGCTGATTAATTATTTAACTAAAAAATTATCCCAGGACCAAGTTTTTTCTTTATAATCACATTTTTTAGAATTTTATGTTAGTTTTGATTAAATTTTTATTCCACATGTTTTTAAATTTATTAGAAAATACGAAAACCCAAATTCATATTTCATTTCATTCATAAATAAATAAAAAAATTTGATTTAGGTGAATTAAAATAAGTAGGAGAACAAACAATGAAGTTACTCATGCTAGTTGACTCAGTCCATCCACTATGCTATACTAAAGAAACATAGGGATTTTTTCTGCACCCCATGACAAACATGCATCGACACTAGCATCGTTACTGGGGAGATATTTTGTGTTTATTTGATATTTCTTTCTTAAATAGTAGATAATTTTCATTAGATTAAAATAAAACCATAAAAATTATTTTCCATGATGAATTCGGATTATTATTTTTCTTTGTCCACTAAAAAATAACACGTGCAAGAATTGGTAACTGAATCACCGTGTTAAACAAAACATACAATTTTACATTTTCTTGGAAGCTAATGGGACGTTGAAGACAAATCATAATAGGGGAGAAATTTATGGAGTACAAATAAGAAATTAAAATACACTTGAGAAAACATTAGTCATATAATTGGTTATAGAACTAATTGAACTCTTGGATTACTTCTCAAATTTTTATCAATAGGTGAATTAGACAAAAGTTGATCCATACCTTATTTATCCCAACACATCTACAGAAATCACCCAGGAGAAATTTTAGGATCAAGTGGATAAAAAAATATCAAAAATGACATTCATTGAATGTAAGAGAAGGTTGAATATCTATAGGGAAAACTAGACTGGATAAATAAGTTTTTTAATTCATCCCTCATGTAACCTAAAATTGAACCATAAGATAGCCACTAGACTTTACAGATTTTTTATGAAGACATACAAGAAGTTGAGGCCAAGCTTAAGGAGTATCCACAACCAAACCATTTTAAGAACTAGATATAGGATGACCATGATGAGGTTGAGTGCATTCAAGATGATGAATAATTTCTTACTAAGTTATTTGTTGGTGATCAATAAGATATGGATGATTTTTGGAATGATTGTTTAGTACAAATTGATCTCCCAATTCATTATAAAGTTTAATATACAACAACTTTTCCTATATTGGATGAAGAAACCACTAATGTGATGGAATTTAAATAAAAGAATAAGGACCCTCAAAATATACCTCCACCCATTGAAATTCAATTTCAAGTGAAAATTACCAATGATGAAGTGATTTAACCATAAAAAACATAGAGAGATGATCTTATTTTGAATTTTTGAATTTTTTATTTTATTATTTCTCATTTTATTATCACTCTGAATGTATTTGAATTTTCATATTTTGTTATTCTTTATTTTCCATTACAGGAAGATGAAGAAACTACACCTGTACTTGTTGAGGAGCACATGGAGCCCCTAATTTTATAGAACATGAACTAGATAAGGACCATAAATATATCTATGTAGCTAAGATATATGAAATCTAGAAATGAGCTACTCAGTATTTCAGGGAGAATTTTCTTTTTTATAATTAAAAATTAAATTTAATTCAAGTAAAAAATAATTAATTTCTTTTCCTTTGATCATTCAATCCTTGTAGCCCAAATGGTGTCAGCACTAGATATGAAGAAGGAAGTTGTGTAAGTAAAAAAACGTTGGATGATGATCTATACATCCTATTTTACATACTATTCAAGCTATAATTAATTATAAAGGGGATGTATATGGTATACTCTATCCAATGATCATTCCTCACCAACAAGGAATTAGTGCAATTTGGTAAAAGACACATGTACTTATTTAAATCCAATAAGACCCACCACCATAAAGTTATTGATGATAGATGAAACTACCCTTCTAGAGTATGTAAAAAATTCATGTCCCATATGGGGGATCATACAAATATTTATCTTTAATTTCTTTAAAATAATTCATATTTATATTTATATTTTTTTTATCATGAGGCCCCATCCCCTATCAGTATCTGAGCTTACATCATGTGTTGGTTGTGTTTAATTGATTGATTTACCTTTTCATAACCAGGAAGGAAAAAGTAATCCCATAAAAAGGATGAAATATGACTATGATTCATTAGATAAAGAGTTAATTATTTTATTTTCAAATTTTAAACTCATTTTGTTTTTTATAAGACTTATTTGGATATTAAAACTGGAATTTTTATGCCCACATTTGAAATTAACCATTAAATGAATTATTTAGGAGAAATTATATTTTTAGGAACACAATGATTCCATATTTTAGATTTTAATTATAATGGGATTTATTGAGTAAAATAGAAAATTAAATTGTTAAATTAAACCATTAATTTTTTGACGAGGAATAATGATATGAGGGTATTAGTTTATCCTTATGAATTATAATTTCATATCATATTTAGTGATTTGAATTTATTAAATTAATGTAAATTGATTTTCTATTATTAGTGATTCCTTCAGTGATTGTTCAATGTCATATTTCCCAGTATTGAGAGGATTTATAGACAAAATATTTCATATTTTCTGTTGAGTAAATTACTTTTGTTATCTTGAGACATGCTACCTACTAGAACATTAACTCGAAAAACTCAATGAAACAACTTTGTAAAAACATATTTCAAATAATTGAGGCTTCTTTCATAAATCCCTTAGTCTGGAGACCACATTTACATCAATTATTGGTTATCCCATAGAGACAATGAATTCACTTATTAGGAGTGAGCCATGTTTGAATCCAATTTAACCATATTTACCCTCCACATATTATTTTTAATGATATTTTTAAAATTGAAGTGTGTGGGTGAAGGTAGTCATGGTGGAAGGGATTACATATATTGTAAAGAAAAAATTATGGGGGTGTTAACTATGTGTATTAATAAAGGTTTTGTATTCATTTATTATGCACATTTGTTTTCAATTTTTAAAAAATGAAAAAATGGTGGTTGTGACTTGGAAGAATAAAAAACACAATTACTAGAAAGATTATTTTTATCAAATGTGGTCAGGTGGGGGATGTGAAATTAATTCTAAGAATAATTTTCATAATAGTGAAAAAATAAAAAAAAAGTTTGAAAAAAATTCAAAAAGTAGAGAAAATTTTAAAAAGGTACACATATAATTCACCGTTATTAACTATTACCATAAACAAACATTTAGTTTTGGGGGAAGTGGGATGTTCTACTTTGAAGGGGAGAATGTCATTACACTTTCCTTTTCAACATCACAAACTTTAATTTAGAGAGAAACCTGCCCCTTGAGAATTAATATTTAAAACATCAAATCCAACCAACCTAAGTCCTAATATTAATTGAAGCTTTATTTAAATTCTTCATGATTTGATTTTCCTTTTGTATTTAGAATTTAATGAAAGTATTTTCTTTGTATTCATATTGATAATGTTCATTTGCTAAATATATGATCATAAAACTACATGATTTTTATCATGAGTGAGGAGTTAAAAGATTCAAAGGTGAGGTAAATCATAATTTGGAATTTTTAATGATAATGAATTATAGAGCCCGAATGAATGGGATGAGATTACAATAAATTTTCAATGGGAGAAAGTAAAGTGATTGAATTAATTGTTACGTATAATAGTGTAAATTTAATTGATAATTTATGTTGAACATTAAAATTGGATTTGACGTTGATAATTCATTTATTTTTTTGAAATTTTTATAATCGTAAAATTCAAGCCCTTTAAATTCAATTTTTAGATTTTATACTTGTGTAAAATCCTAGTTTAAGTGTGGTAGTATTTGATAAATAGCTATTTTCAATAATTTTATAAAACAAATTATATTAATTTTACATTTTTTTCAAAGAAAAAATCTATGAATTTAAGGTTTTTAAAAAAATATGATAATTTTAAGAGATGATTTGAAATTAATGTTGATGTTTTTATCTAATGATTTATTCTATTAAGGTTTTTAAATGAAATGTTTATTGATATTTTTTTGAGATTTTTGAAACTTAACAAACTAGTTTTAATATTTTCAAGTGTTTATAAAAAAAAAGACTAATTGGATGAACCTTAACTAAGGGCCCCATAAGTAACCTAGCTAGGCCCAATAGGGCCAATTTAATAATGAAGATCCCAAGGGAAGGCCTACCATGAAGGTAGGAGGACACACATTGGAATTAGAACCATGTGAGCATGCAGGGAATGGTGGTCGAGACAACACAACAATGATAGGAGAGGCTCTCTAAAGTATGGTGGTGAATGACGGTGGTGGGGGTCCTCCAACCCCCATCTGAATTCACTACTACTGAGGTGAGGTGATATTTCATTTGTACACTAATGGAGTGATGACCATTTTCTGATGTGGGATTCATGTCCCTATTACTTTTCATCCTTTAAATTTATAATCTGTACCACATTTTATCAGTGCACCTCTCTACTCAGACATTTCACAATGTGCTCCCCCACCATTTCAGCATATCGACAATTCCAAACCACTTCTTCATATCACCATAGATCGCCACATCTGACCCTTGGGAAGAAATAGCTCGAGACCTTCCCAAATGACAAGGCTTGCGACCACCCATTATCATCACGACGCCCTTTTTTGATTTCTATGAAGGAATAATTTGGCCACATTAATGTCCAGATTAAGGGGGATATTGACAATCATTACACAACATCACATATTCCTTTGACAATGTTGAGCACCCTCAAAGCACAGCCACTTCCATGTCACCTTGCCATGTCGCCAATAAACCCTTGATGTGAAGCTTCCCAATATGATCTGTTCTCCTCCACTATAGGATACAAATCAGTAAAGACTTGGACTTTAGGAGGTTTAAAATTAATATATTTTTCTACCCTCATTCAAATGAAATTTAAGGTCTAGTGGATATTTTGAAGTAGGAGACTTACCCATGGTTTTTCTCTTCCTATAAAGGGAGGACTCACCCACTACAATCGGGGAGTATGACCACCATGATAAGAGAGGCCACTTGGCCAGCTACTTCATATTATTTATCTTAATTTTTCTATACTCTTTTTTTCATTAATTTTATTTCTTTTCTTATGTATTTTAATATTAATTACATTATTAAGATTATTCATGCCCACTGTTTTTATTTTACATTGCATTTCCACCCATTTCTTCTTTTCTTTTAATTCATCTTATTTTTATTTCATTCATGTGTATTTTATTATTATTTTATTATTATTATTATTATTATTATTATTATTTTCTTTTTATTATATCTTTATCTTAGTTATTTTTATTGTATTATTCTTATTCTCTTCCCTCTTTCCACCATTGTAATATATTTCACTCAACAATGAGGGGATAACCCAGGCTTGTCCTGGGGGAGGTTAGTTCTTCATTAATTATTTCGTAATGTTTATTTTATGTTTTCATTAGATATTATTAATATTAATGTCTGTGTATATTGTACCCCACAACATGAAACTCAAATTTATTTCAATTCTTTTCTTTTATTTCTGTTACCTCCAATCCCTTTATCATCTCTTCAAATGATGGAGTTGAGCTGATCAATGGTTGAACGAATATATGATGAAGCTGAGTCCTGGATTATGCCACACTCTCAATTGAGGTGTTCCATAAAACATGATTATAGGAGGAGGTGGAATTTCAATTTCTTAGGAATTTTAGACTTCAAAATAAAATAATAGTAATTCATACATGATATTTTATAGCTAAGTTATCTAACAAAATGTAATCAAATAATGGAGAGCAATGATAGAACCAAAAACTGAACCTCAGACCAAGTATTTTATTTATAATCACATTTTTTTATCATTTAATGTTATTTTATTTTTTATTTAATTCTTCATGTATTTAAATTATTTATAAATTAAAAAAACCCAAATTCATATTTCATTACATTCATGGAGAATTAATAAAAAAAATCAATTAGATTTTGGTGAATTAAAAGAAGTAGGTCAATAAATATTAATGACAATCAAGTGAGACAACCTAATCCATACACTATGATTCACTAGGAAAACATAGAAAGTTTCTTTTTTTCCACACCCCTTTATTGGAGATCACCACTCTATAATTTTTTTATGCTTCTCTTCCATGTCAGAATCTTCACCTACCACTTATGTTATCCTATATAGAACCCTAGTTATGATTTACGTTGGGTAACAGTTATGTTTCCAAGAATATATTATTAAATGGTCTTTTATTATTCATTTTAACAACGTGGTTTATATAATATAATTTTTAAATTATTAAATGTTGATGATAGAGAAATATTTCAAGGGAAATAATCATTTTAGTGGGGTAGAATGTAACACAATAATTTTTTTGTAATTTATTTTTTTCAAAATAAGTTAATATTTTTGATATTTTGTGTAATGCACAACACCGAGTTTATCATAGCTTACCTATAATACTATATTTGAATTGTGTTACACAAAAATACTTATTTTATCTTACGTGACACATAACACTATGTTTAGATTTTTTTACACACAACACAAAATTTATCTTACGTTATAAGAAACACCCAGTCTAAAAGAAACATGGAATACACTTAAAATACTAATATTTTTTATAATAGTTATCACCCAGACATTGATATAGAGGGTATGAATTGTATTAAATAAATTATTAAAATATATTTTAATACATTTATATATATTTAATTCTTCGGTGACTAATTAATTATAAAATAAAATAAAATACTTTTTAAAATATTGGAAATCATTTCTAAAGAAATAGTTTTTACACATAAACACATTTAACAATATAATTTGAATTAATGACCTCTAAATAATTATTTAAATGAAATTTATATATTATATATTCAATTAGACATTTAATATTCAATTTATGTCTTTTCAATACAAGATATAAGAATAGATCTATTTTTCATTGAAAACTATATTGTTCTAAAAAGAAGTGTTATCGCCTTATGTACGCTCATTTTAAAATTGACTTTTAGAAATTTTAAATTTTTTATTTAAAAAATAAACTAAATTTTAGGAAATATTAATATAAAATTTATCTTAGGGTTAATTTTTGGGGGTTTTCTTTAAAGTTTCAATTTTTTATAAAATAGTGAAAAATACTGAATTTCAATTAAAAACTAACATTGTGTTTAAATTATTTTTACATTTAAGTTATATATGTTTTTAGTAAAATTAGTTCTTTTTATATAAATTCTTAAAATATAGGTCTTTGGAATCAATTTGATATTGAATTTTTATATAAAAATATTTCCAACTTTTGAATGTTTTCTCTTTAAAAACATATTTTCTCATCACGTATGCAAGATTAATTTTCAATTAATGTTTTCCACATATAAGAATTAAATTAGGAAAAATGGATTCCATATTTAAAATCAACATAATTTATAATTCCTTTTTATGTAAACATAATTTATGACCAAAATTAATATTTAATATAATTAAAATTAATTACGGTAATTAAGGTAAAATGGGTTTACTGAGGGTTAGACTAAAACGATATGGGTTAAAATGAAATATACAGTTTTATAAAAACTATAGGCTTTCCATATTTTAAGAATTACACCTATAATGTTAGAAATGTCCGAATTTTAACCCATTTACATATGAAAAACGTGAGGGACTTATTTATTTTAAAAAATATCTAGTGTATCCTCTCCCCCACTTATAAAAGACTAAACCCTACCCTCTCTTATTCTCACCATAAAAACTATTATGTTCAAAAAATACCATTTTGAATAACATTAAAAATTTCATAAACTCATTATATATGGATTAAGTTTTTGTATAATCCCATCCTAAGAAGGCTATATAACAAAACAAAGGAGGATACTCAAAGAAAAGGTAATGTTCTTAAACACACGTCTTTATTTTATATCATTATCAACCTCCATAAATTATTATTAAACCATGAGGATATAATAAATTAATTAACATAAATATAATATTTTGTTGTTAAAATAATTTAAACAAATAAAAACATCTCCACTTCCAATAAATGGTTGTGAAATCATGGTTCATGTGAATGGTGGACTACCGCCTCGCAAACCAATGTCATTCGTTCTTCCATTACCACATATAACGCTTATATATATGGATGGATTTACTGTCTATAAATAATATTTTTGATATTATTATTCTTATATAATTATTATATTACACATAACATTATTCTTTCCATGTTTTTGGAATACGATAAGGTCATTCATGTGTATAGCAGACTACCGCCTAATGAAGTGATGTGATTCATTCATGCTTTCCATGGAAGTTCATAATGGTAAAGTTAATGATTATATGTGTTATACATGTCAAAATAATGATTTTATGAAATATTAATGATTCTGAAAATCTAATATAATATAATTTAATTTCATACCATTTCACTCAGTGAAAGATGTTAATGCTGCTTATGTATGTGTTGACTACCGCCTTCACAAAGTGATGTGACTTTCTTTTCATCACCACACCACATTAATTATTTTTATAACTACATTAAAATGAATAAAATGTTTTTATGATATTATGATCATTCTATAAGGATAACATATTATTTTCCTCATTTCAATAATGATTACTGAATAAAATGGAAATGTTGCTGATGAAAATGTACTACCTACCATCTCCATGATTGTAACATAATTAACTTTCAATCAAAATTTCATGACTGATATTATTATTATATTTGATTTATTAATATGGTAATTATTTCATGATTATTATTCTATAATTTTTTTAACCATGATCAAAGTAATGTGACCGAAAATAAAAAATCATAACATATATGAAAAAAGTAGTTATTTATAGAAACATGAATTAACATAGAAATAATAATAAATGGGTAAAAAAGTACATTATTAAATAATATATGGTAAGATATATAAAATTAATGTTCTATAATAAAATTGTATTTATTATACAAGAAGTTCAAATGAGCGTGAAATAAGTCAGCACTTAAGGTAACAGATTTCTGTCTCACTTTTTACATCTAAGAGACAGATGCCGAATTCAACACTTATTTCATGTACATGGTGTATATACATCCCATGAATGTATTTAATGATTTTTATATTGAGTATTATTTTGATTTAAAGTTCAATTTTAGGATCTCTCTTTAATTGGGAATACGGTTTAGGAGTTATCAAAGTAGTAAGGGGTATTTGTCTCATTTTTCCTTCTTTGTGATGTACATTATGTTATGCACCTATATTCATTCCTGAGGTTTATATATATATTTTTTTAATTATAATATCATGTATTTATTTTTTCCTAATGATATTGTTAATTCCATTTTAGGTTATTCCATCACAGTTCTTGTGATTCACAGTTAAGAAAGTGGTAAGGAATTTATGTTATAATATCACCATTTATTGGGATTTTTTATAAACATGTTTATGATTATAAAATATTTTTATCAAACAAAAAATAATCTCATTAATTTTCTTATCCTATTTTTATTCATAAAATTTCCATATTCACATTATTTTTGCTGCAAATTTTTTTTTAAGAAAACTCGACTTTATTTAATTATTAGGTTGGAAACCAATTTTTCCAAATAACATTTTTTCTAATAATGTTTTAAAAAATTATTTATTATTATCTTATAATTTTTAAATTTTTAAAGACATTTTTGAATGGAATCATTATGTCATTTTCCAAACAATGGCCAATTAGCTTTTACAAAAAAATGTGAAAGGAATATTCATTTCAACATATATAATATGAAGGAATGTTTCCAAAATCATAGAAAAACACTACTTAGAATCCTACTTTATATGTTTTCAAAGTTATTTTGATATAAAAATCATTTTCCAATTTTATTGGTTTAAAAAGTTTAATTTAAATAATTATGTATATTTTCCTCAAGAAATGTTGCAAATGTATTTTCAATACATTATTTATATGTTTTCAATATTATTTTCAATGTATTGTAATTTTAAAATGTATTATATATTAAAACATTATTTTTAATGAAAGGTTATTTTCATTATGAAATGATGTATGAGATATTTCAAAATCATTCCCTACCTATGATGAAATCCTTAGATATATTTTATAATTTACAAGGGATATAGACCATGGATACCATTCTTATTTTTTTGATGAATGGATTATGTTTATAATGACAATATATTGATGAAAACTATTTCCCTTTAATAGGTTATAATATTATAGAAATCATATAAATCCCTATTATTTTCCATGGTATTGCAATAATGAAATGATGAAATGATTATGAAACCTGTCTTTTTTCCACAGGATATGATATGATGAAATTTTTATTATATCCATTTCATTTCATGTTCTATGGAATAGTGAATTTTTTATGATTCTCTAACATAAATATATAGTATTTTCATAATGTGATGGTGGTTATGTTACATCCAAGGAAGGTGGTTACGTTATAACCAAATATGGTGGTTATGTTATAACCAAATATGGGTGAGACCTATATCTCTTTCAATTGATTTGGGTAAATATTAATATCTCATGATAAAGACATGGTTGAAATGTGGAGTGTACGAGGTTTAGTAAGATATTATGGGAATGAGGAGTGAACGAAGTTCTATAAGACATCACATGAATGGGGAGTGAAACTGGTTCAGTAAGACGAGACTTGAATTGCGAGTGAACACAATTTAATATGCTAATTTTTCCGCTATGATGGTCTTGAATATGAAAAATGGCATCAATAATGGTTTTTTAAGTGAACCCACTCTAATATTATAACATTGTAAATGAGCCCAAACTAATATAGAAATTCTTTTCTATATTTATGTTCATTCCAAAAATTTATGTCTTTATCCAATGTTATAATTTCAAGGATCATGTTGTTTGATCCCATTTTGATTCATGTCTTATGAACCGCCAATCCTTGTTCCATGAATCAATTTTATGACCTTTTATATAAAGGTCATGGTTTTCAAATTTTATTCTCAAATTATCATACACTTATTCTCATGTTATGCTTTCATGTCTCCATTATTTACCCTTACTGTGCATCTAAGATCACATTTTCTTATGTTTACTTTATTTATGTTATAAATATAAGATTAATTAGGGAATGTTTTTAAAGACTACTATAGGGGAATATATTTATGGGATACATGGAATATATTTCACTGAACTCAGAATATTGTGTTCTATATTTTATATGCAACTATACTTTTATAGTCCTCAAATGTGTTTTTGTGTAATGTGTTCAAAATTCATATAAAAATATGTAATATCAATGTATGGAAATACTGATTTTTTGTATTAACACATGGAGAGTTAGATATAAATTAGAACAATTTTATCATTTTAGGAACAACTGAGCTTAATTTTTGATCATTTAATTAGAATTACAACATAAATTGACAAAGTAAAATTGTATATGTGCTTCAACTAAAACATTAAATTACCAAAACACATAACATAATTAGCATCCTCAAACACAGGTGATCACATGAATTTTATATCAATGCTATTTATAAATGATTATGTAAAAAAGATGCTTAATTTTACCTTTAGGCAGATAGTAAGAACCAATAAACCTTTATATAATATCATGATGAATTATATTTGAAAAATGTAACCAAATATTACATTAATAACCAAGGAGATATAATTTGGTCCCCATTAATCTAAAATTTCATGATACATTTGGTTAGATACACCAATGCATATTGTCTAGCTCATATTTTAAACACATGTTATCTCTTACCTACCATATCCAAAAGTAGTAAGATAAAAGAAAATCAAAATGATCTCATATAAATTTATAGAATCCCTGATATGGTTCACATGCACTATGACTGAACTTAAAGCCACATAAATCAAGAACACATACCAAAATTTAGGATGCTTCTGACTTCTAGTGATGTTCTATGAATGGATTATATATACTATACCTTCTTTGTAATAGTTATCCGTAAATCCAATTGGATTAAATAAAATATTTGAAATCACATTAATAAAAATATAATAGAAATAAATCATAATTAAATTCTACATATAGTTATAACATCACCCTTGCTAAAAACAAATGACCAGTTGTAATGTTATACAATCAGAAAAATATTCATAAATCGCTCATGGAAAGATCATATGCCCCAATTATTAAAAATAAGAAAAATCCTTGAGATTTAAAAAATGGTACTGAATCCATTATTGATCCCATTACCTATCATATACCAATCTATAAAACTCATAAATCAATATCCAGAAAATTTACCTAACCTAAATCATGAACCAAAAGGACTAATTGGGTAGTAGGGTCTGTGAACATGGTGTGAGTATAAATCAGTAGGACACCACTTAGAATAACCCTAAAAAATAAATTATAATAATGAGAATATATAATTAAATATTATCATAAATAAAGGTAAAAATTAAACATAAGTAATAATAGATATTTCATAGCCATAGCCACTACAAAACCTCATAGTGTCGCTATATCTTATTCCTTCTAATTCCATGATATTTCTGAAGATATCAAATAATAATCAGTTTGGAATAATAACCCAAGTAATTTTCAATGGTCTTAACATCCCAAAATATTGGAATTACAAATATGTGCGTATGACATTCAGATACCATAGACAAAATTGGGGAAATAAATTACATATGAAATCACAATTGTTAATGCATGGAAAGTATGTCCCGATAATACAATCTCAACCATGGGAATAGTCTCCTAAATAAAATATATATAAGTGGGCCCTAAATCTTGATATTATCAATATTAGTAAACAAAAAACCCTATCCATGAGCATAATTTTATGAGAGAAGGGCATCCATTGTATAAAGCCATAACACATGAGAGATTAAATCATGTCCTTCCATCATCATTCTCTTAAGGCAATCACATCCCCTTCCATAGAAGATTCCTATCATGGGTTGTATATCCCACTTCAAAGGGAAATCACAAATATCTAGGAATTTTTTCACATTAACATGGGAATAACATATCAATTAAAAATATATTAAATAATGGGATTATATTTGTAACATCCTGTTTCAAGAAGCCACCCATAGTTACCCAGTACTCGGTTGGTCGCATGGACTCAAGATCATTTCCTCGAATTCCAGAGTCTACCGACTAGCCGTAAGGGCCTTGAGTGTGATGGTAGGGGAAAATATGCCCTCAATGGCAGAGTAGAGAGTGGAAGTAATCATATATACAATAGCAGAAGCAGTAATAATTCCAAACAATTGTAACAGTAGAAGACTAATAAAGAAACAACTTGATCATATATAAAAATGAAGTATGATTTATATATGTGTAGGAATGTAACCAAACAAGTCACAATGCTGAATATAGAACTAAACCAAAGTACAAAGGAAAACAGATAAGCAACTCTTCAGCATCGCAATCCTTAGATTGGTCCCATGCTCTCCAGATCCAATGAAATCAAGTAATTGAAGTAGAAGGGCTCTTTCCCTTATCTATACCTGCAACAATATAATCTGTTTGGGCCCAAAAGTATGACCCAAACAGGGTGTGAGACTAAATCCCAATAGGAAACCACCCAAAGATCTGGGCCTAACAATCAGTGAATATATGGTAGGCAGTAAGAAAAGTAATGCAGTAAACAAGGAAGTACTCAGCAGTAAAAAGTCCTACAGTTCAAAAAATCAATACACAAATCATGTAAGAAGCTAATGAATTAAGGTACCCCTATGGTTCAACCAAAAAAGTACAAGAAACCCTCTGGGAAGCACACACAGTCTCACCCCTCTGGTTCAGCTAAGTATAGACTCTCTGAGGAAGCACTCACCATCAATTCCTTCTATAGTCTTGTATCGGTACCGAATGCACTCTGGGGAAGCACTCAATTTCTATTCCCCCTGTGGCCCACTTCGAGGAACTATAGACACTCTGAGGAAGAACTCAACGTCAATTCCCCTTGTGGTATCACATTGTAAAGTTATAATGAAACTCTAGAGAAGCCCTTATGTCTATTCTCCCTATGGTCTACTACACTAGGTTCTCATGTCCCTGTGTAAGTAAAAAAATATTGCAAGGTGTAATAACCAATGTAAACCTTAAGAACTATCTGGATGATAGTGTACAACATCTGAGCATATTAGAACAAAAATCACACCATCCTATAATACTAGGCATGGAAAATGGCAATAGCCTAACAGGAAAAACTAGACCAAACAATCATAAATTGTATAAACATGGGAAAACCCATCCATATCATAGAAAATAACCTTATTCACATTTAATTATCCTCTAAAAAGCATAAAAGCATAGTAGGAAACCAACCGGGCTAAAAGGGTAAATGTGCAATACCCCGTTCAAGGGTATTTGGATCAATTGCACATAATACTCAAAAAATTTCAACGGAAAGGGAAAAACCACCTACCTTTACGTTGGGAGATCAATATACTTGAATATCAGGGCTTTAATCACCTTATAATGCTGAAGATATACAAAAACACACAAAATGCTCAAGAGATAAAATATCACGACAGAGGTGAAATCAAGGGATTGTGCTCTAGGAGAAGATAGAACTCACCGACGTGATTCGTACACAACCGATGGTGTTTGATTCGGAGGATGGATGATCGCTGAGGAGCTCGTTGATGATCTGCAACCGTATGAAGCTCTCAGTAGAACGAGACCTAGAATGAGAGCGTTCTGGCATTAGACGAGACACCCGTGTGTTTAATGAAAAAAAGAAAATAAATGGCATGTACTTTATAAGTAAATGACGTGTACTTTCCTTTTCGATACTCTTCTTTAGGCATCCTCCAAGTCAACCCACATGGCCATGTGCAAAGCTGCTACATGGCCAGTACACAGCTATCGACAGTAACTGAGTACATGATGTGTACTCAATAAGTACACGACATGTACTTTTGAAATTTCCAGAAAATTCTATTTTTTCTCAAAAATGACCAGAAAAGGAAAACATACCTGAAAATAAAGTTCGGGTTCTTACAAACTTCCCCCCTTAAAGAAATTTATTGGTGAATTTCCTTAGTATGGCGGCATAGAAGAAGAAACTCTGAATAGATCTGGCCACTGCAAACGTACATTGGATCCCTCTCCCAAGTCTCATCATGTACTCTCCCGTGCTGCCATAACACTCATAGCAGAGGGACAAACTGAACATAAAGAAATTTTGTACTGTGATCGACAATCTGGATAGGATGATCCTCGAAAGATGTGTCCTCTTCTTACTCAACTTCCTCGGGTTGGAAAACACGAGAAGAGTCTGAAAATTAACGTCGAAGCTGAGAAATGTGGAAGATGTCATGCATAGCCCCGTACCTCTGAAGTAACTGCAACCGATAGACAACCAACCCAACTCTCTCCAACACCTCAAATGGCCCGACATACATCAGCTAAAGCTTCCCTTGTCTCTTGATCCTCTTTTATCCCAACCTCGGTGTGACATGCCAGAAAACCCAATCACTGACCTCGAACTCCAGAGGCAGTCTCCGCTAATCAGTGTAAGACTTCTGTCAAGACTGTGTTGTAGCCATCCTCTTCTGAATCAACTCTATCTACTCTTTGGTCTCCTGGACAAGACGATGTTCCAGAAAAGATGCCTCTCCTACCTCTAGCCAACATAAGGTTGATCGGCATGGTTTACCATACAAAGCCTCATAAGGTGCCATATAAATAGTTTCTTGGAAACTATTATTGTATGAAAACTCCAAAAGAGGTATGTGCTTCTCCCAAAAACCTCCAAAATTCAGAATGCATTCTCGGAGCATGTCCTCAAGCACCTGAATCATATGCTCAGACTGGCCATCTATCTGGGGGTGGTAAGATATACTCAAAATCACCTATGTACCCAAAGCCTTCTGAAGCCCACGCTAGACACAAGAATTAAAACGTGAATCCATGTATGAAACAATGGAGTGGGGAACTCCATGTAGATGTATAATCTCCCTAATGTAGAATTTTCTCATCTCTTCAACACTGAAGGTATCCTTGATCAGCAAGAAGTGGGAAACCTTCGCGATTCTGTCAATGAAAACCCATACTGCATCATTCCCTTGAGGTGACCTCAGAAAACCGGTCACAAAATCCATCGCGACATCGTTCCACTTCCACTCAAGAATGGGTAACTGGTTTAGAAGTCCTACTGGTCATTGATACTTTGCTTTTGCCTGCTGATAGGTGGAACACCCCATGAAAAAACCAGAAATGCCACTCATCATACCTGACCACCAATACTAAGGGTGTAGATCATTATATATCTTGGTGACACTAGGATGAGTTGCCCAAACTGAGGAATGAAATTCCTGCATCAGCTCATCGCGTATGTCACCTCGAACCCATAGGAACCCCTTAAAATGAAAGTTCTCATCCACCCTTATGGTCTATCCAGGAATAGGGTCCTCTCTAGACACACTCTCCCTTAGGACTAGGACTTCAGAGTCTGATAGATTCCTCATTCATAATCGATCAAGGAGGGTAGAGGTAACAACTACAAAAGATAGAAACGTTTGCCCCTGTCTGTCATGCACCTCCAGATGCATCTTAGAGAACAGAGCCATAATCTTCTACTCACTACTAGCCTCATGAACTGCCTGTATCTTAGTCCTCCTTCTCAATGCATCAGCCACTGCGTTGACCTTCCCTATTGTATAGGCAAGATTTAAGTCAAGGGGTTGTAGATACTCATCCCACCTTCGCTCTCTCAAATTCAGGTCACACTGAGTGAAGATATACTTGAGACTTTTGTGGTCAGTGAAAACCACAAAATGCTCTCTCGGAAGATAATGTCTCCAATAACATAAAGCATGAACAATGTCAGCCAACATTAGGTCAGGTGTTGGGTAGGTTTTCTCATGTTTCCCAAACTACCGAGACCCATACGCAATGACTCTTTCTCCCTGTATAAGCAAAACTCCCAACCCGATACCTGAAGCATCACAGTAAATAGTGTAGCTCTTTCTTGGATATGGAAATACTAGTATTGGAGCTGAATTCAACCTTCCTTTCGTCTCCTAAAAGGACGAGCCACCACAATCTGACCACAATAACGTTGTTCCCTTCTTAGTCAGACCCTTCAGTGGTGTTTCTATGCGTGAAAAGTCCTGTATGAAACATCAATAGTATCCAACAAACCAAAGACAACTCCGCACCTCAAAGAATTTTTTCGGTTTCTACCATGAAACTATTTATCTTACTTTCTCTGGGTCTACTGATACTCTTGATGCTGAGATAACATGACCTAATAAGTGAATCTGATCCATCCAAAAGTTTCATTTTGAGAGAATAACATATAACATATGTTCTCTCAGTGTAATCAGAATGAACTCAAGATGTGTGGCATGGTCATGTCAAGTGTGAGAGTACACCGGGTTATCGTCCTTGAAGACAACCAAACAATAATCCAAGTACGGATGGAACACTTATTCCATGAGTGCCATGAAGACTGCAGGCGCATTCGTGAGACCGAACAAGATAACCATATAGTCGTATAGACCATACCTACTCTGAAAGTCTGTAATAGGTATATCAGATGGTCTAACGTGAAACCTATGGTAACCGGACCTCAAGTTAATCTTTGAGAACACTCGGGCTACTTGAAGTAGATTAAAGAGATCATTAATCCTTGAAAATGGATATCGGTTCTTGACCGTCAATTGGATCAACTTCCGATAATCCACGCAAAGCATGAGTGTACCATTTGCATTCATTGAAAACAGGAGAGGTGAACCCCAAGGAGAAGTACTGGGTTGGATGAAGCCCTTTTCCTGCAACTCCTCCAATTTCTTCTTAAGCTCCTGCAACTCTAGTGTAGCCATCCTATAAGGAGGAATGGACGCCGGTGCCGCTTCTGGCACAAGATTGATTGAAAAGTCTACCTCTTGCTCCTGAGGTAAACATGAAAAGTCCTCTGGAAATACATATCTGAAATGATCAACCACTGTATGAAAGTATAACTGTGAAGTCCTTTGATCATCTAGATATAGACTAGAAATATGGGTTGTAACTCCTCCAAACCCATGATGCTCTGGACCCACTCTGCTTTCCTAGACATCCCATTATCCCTTGTGAAGAAACGATCCACCCTCTAGTGATATGAAACTCACTCTATGATGATAGAAATCGACAAATTCCTATAAGGGAACTAACTAGTCCATTCCAAGAATGACATCATAGCCTATCATCTCTATGGACATAGAGATCCCATATAAAGAACACCAACCAACCTCTAGAGTGAACTCCTTGAACTGAAATACACTCATAGTTCTAGTCCCCAATGTAGTGTCTTGTGTCAAGATATCGGCAGAAGAAAAAATGCAGAGCCCAAGGATCTCCACAATAGAAACAGATATAAAGCTATGAGAAGCCTCGGTATCGAAAAGAGTAAAAGATAAAACTGAGGGAACTAGGATCATACCTCGAACTGTAGAGGGTCCGAGATCTTGCTCTGGCAGGGTCTTCTCCACTACAAAAGTTGGGCCTACTCCCCAGCCTTGTGACCTATCCTGACCACTCTGAGCTGATCCACCCGGATTTCGCTAATATCCTGGAATCTGACCACCACAACCGTGACCTCCACTTTGGCCTGAACGGCTAGAAGAAATCCAGTTCACAGACTGGTGAGGGACTTGTGGAGGCACTTCTGTATGAGGATTCATAGATGAACCTCGGTCACCAGCTACTGGTGAGAAGACCTGAAAGAAAGGCTGAATGTGTCCCATCTTTCCATAATATCGGTAGTCCACTGGGACTCTCTGGCACAATGGCCACATATTCTTGCTTCTCCCACACTGGTAGTACACCACCTGGATACCAGAAGATGCATCTCACACACTCAGATCTCCCCGTGTAGTCTCTCTATGGCACTTCCTGCTATCAGCTGGTGAAGCACTAACTCTAGATGTCGAGCTGCCCTATCTCACAACTCCAGAATCCCTCAGATTACACTCCATGATCAGTGCCTAGTTGATGATGGAAGTCAACCTAAAGATATTCACCTATGAATGGTTGTCCTGTCTGAGAACATCCTCAAACGTCCTTACCAGAAATAACCCATCTTCTCCTAGGAAGGGTGTGAAACGATGAAGCTCAGTTAAATGAGAGGAATACTCCATAACCGATAGGGTACCCTGCTCCTGGTTCATGAACTCATAGGCTTGATTGTCCTTCAAGTTCTCTGGATAGAAGTAGTCATAGATGATATGATGGAACTCCTCCGAAGACATAACCTACTGGTGGACCACCTATGAGATCACATCCAACCATCTCTTGGCGGAATCTCATAGAATATATGCAGTGAGAATGACTCTCCTCTATGGAGATGTCTCCAGAATCTCAAAGATCATCAACATGGCTTCCAGCCATGACTCTGCAGCCTGAGGTCCTCCTTCCCCTCACAAGGTGGGAGGATGTTGTTGCTGGAAAACCCGCATCAAGTCCGACATAGACATGGAAGGAGGAGGTGCTCCCTGGAAGGTCTGCATCATCCACATGAAACCCTCCCTGAACTGTGTATCATCAACTGCATCTGGTATAACTCCCGATGCCAAAACTGGCACAATAAGAGGATCTGTAGGATGTCCATGATCAGCCATGTCCTGTGTCTGATCACCGCCCTAAATCGGGCATATGACTAGAGGAAATCTCAGTTTCATGACTCTAAAAGGTTAAAAACACACCTTAGATCCATATTATCAAAGTCTTAAAACATGAAGGACACAAGGAGAACAGAATAAAGAAAGAATTCACATTTTAAAAAATATGACTACATAGCGTGTATGTCCCCAACACGGTGTGTACTTGAATACTTTTCCCCTACCTGAGTCCCCTTACACAGCTAACCTACACGGTCCTCCCAAAACAAGACTACATGGTGTGTTCATGCCAAACACAACGTTTAACTGACGAACTTCCCCGACCCATGTTGTTAGTGACACATCCAGATAAATGTCTCACCCAACACGGCGTGTTCCCTATGGACACAATGTGTATCAGAAGGGACTCCATAAACCCGTGTTGTTAGCTACATGGATGGATGCATGAGTTACAATACCTGGCATGATCAAGAGTGACACGATGTGTATAACTTAATTTTTTAACTGTCTGTGTTGTTAGTCACATGGGCGGACACATGTTCAACATCTCACGGTGTGCACAACTGGTACACGGTGTGTCCCCAAAAGAATTTCCCTATCCCGTGTCTCTACCCACACGATCTACAAAAATGTTTGAGACTACACGGTGTGTACATATAGTACATGGTGTGTACTTAAGAAAAACTACTCCTACCCGAACAAAAGGACACATGGCATGTTTTTCATCATTACATGCCGTGTATTCTATGTTTTTCTAGACAGTAAGCCTTAGAAACTACTTCAGAGCCCAAAAAACACTAAAAATGAACATTTAAGTGCCAAATTCCAATACTTGAGTGCGCATACTCCCCGTGAATTGAAGTTTGGAATATTATACATGTTATAACAAGGTAAAGAGGTCAATGATCCAACAAATTCCTATCCATGAGGGCCCATAACACCCCAAGAGCCAAAGTTTGGGGTTCATCTAAACAAAACCTTACGCAAAAAATACCCTATCAACAACTTGTATTTTATCCAGAAATATATCACAACAGCATGCATATACTACACCACATGTATCACAACAACATGCAATTTCTTATACACCTCAAATGACATGAAAATAATGCATGAAATGTTATTTCTACCAAGTGCCTATATGATGCATGTGATGGCATACCCTCATCTCATCGGGTTGCAATAGGAATAGAACCTCAACAATACCAATGATAATAACACAATACATGTGAGTAACCCAACGGTGAAAATAAAATCAATTATAAAATTAAAAAACAAAAAGAATCACAATATACGATGTAGATTGGATTTTCCCTTTACACAGGTTAGCTAATCTCAGGCACAATATATTACCAAGTACTTATTCGGTCCTATCCCTGGCTATAGGCTCCAAATAGAAAGTCAAAAGAAAATAATCTCCTCTAATACCACTTTGTAACATCCCGGTTCCAGAAGCCACCCAGAGGTGCCCCGTACTGGGTTGGTCTCATGGCATCAAGCACATTTCCCCAAATGCCAGAGGCTGCCAACTAGCAATGAGGTCCTTGGGTGTGATGGTGGGGAAACTATGCCCTCATTGGCAGAGTACACTATGGAAGTAAATAGATATAAAATAGTGGAAGCAGTAATAATACCAAACAATAGTAACCGTGGAAGACTGATAAAGAAAAAACTAAAGCATATACATAATTGACGCATGATACATTTATTTCTAAGAAAGCTACCAAACAAGTCACAATGCTGAATATAGTACTAAACCAAAGTAAAAAGTAAAATAGATGAGAAACTCCTCAGCAACCCAAACCTCAGCTTGGTCCCATGCTATCTAGCTCCAATGAAATCAAGTACCTGAAGTAGAGGGGTGCTTACCTATCTCTATGACAGTAGAAATATAATATGTTGGGGCCCAAAATCATGACCCAAACAGGGTGTGAGACTAAATCCCAAGAGGCAACCACCCAAAGATCTGTGCCTAACGGTTAGTAAATATATGGTAGTCAGTACGAAAAGGAATGTAGTAAAAAAGTAAGCACTCAGTAGTATAAATTCCAACAGTTCAAGATATCAATACACAAATAAAGTAAGTATATAATCAAAGAAGGTAACCCTTAGGGAAGTACTCACAGCCTCACCCCTCTGGTTCAACCAAAAAAATACAAGCAACACTCTAGGAAGCACACACGGTATCACCTCTCTGGTTCAGCTTATGTATAGACTCTATGAGGAAGCACTCACCATCAATTCCCCCTATAGTATCGTATCAGTTTTAAAGGTGCTCTAGGGAAGCAGTCAATGTCTATCCCCCCTATTGACCATGTCGAGTAACTACAGACACTCTGAGGAAGCACTCAACATCAATTCCCCTTGTGGTCTCACTTGGTAGCGTTATAAAGACACCCTATAAAATCTCTTATGTCCATTCCCCCTATGGTCTACTACACTAGGTTTTTATAGTCCCGTGTAAGTCAAGAAATACTGAAAGGTGTAATGGACAAAGTAAACCTTAAGAACTACTTGGATAACAGTTTATAACATCTCAGCATATCATGAAAATAGTCACACCATCCTATAATACTAGGTATGGAAACTGGCAATTTCCTAACAAGAAAAACTAGACCAAATGGTCATAAATAGTATAAGCATGAGAAAACAATCCATAGGATAGAAAATAACCCTATTCACAAACAATTATCATCTACACAAGAATACAAGCATGGAAGGAAAACAACCGGGCTAAAACGGTAAATGTGCAATACCCCTTTCAAGTGTATTGGGCACAATTGCACATAATACACAAAGAATTTCAACGGAAAGGCACAAAACTCCTACCTTAGAGTTGTGAGATCAATATACATGAATATTAGGGCTTGAATTTCCTTAGTATTCCAAATATCTACAAAAACACACAAAATGATCAATTGAGAAAATATCATGAGAGAGAAGAAATCAAGGGACGGTGCTCTAGGAGAATAGATAACTCATCGATGTGATTCTAATTCATCTAACGACATTTTATTCGAAGGATGGATGATCTCTCAAGATATCTTTGAAGATCCACAGTCGTACGGAGCTATCGGTCAAACGAGACCAAGAAGGAGTGCATTCTGGAGATTAGACGGGATCCCTGTGCATTTAATGAAAAAAAAGAAAATACATGGCATGTACTTTATAAGTACATGGCGTGTTGTTTTCATTTCTGTACTCCACTTTATGAGGCCTCTAAGTCACCCCACACGACCGTGTGGAAGGCTGCTACACGACCAGCACATGGCTACCCAAAGTAACCAAGTACATGGCTTGTAATCTATAAGTACACGACATGTACTTAGGAAATTTCCAGAAACTCCTCTTTTTCTCAAAAACGACCAGAAATGGAAAACATACATGAAAAAGAAGGTCTAGTTTCTTAAAATATTCCTTAATTATGGAAGGTGTATCACTTGTGGTAATTTCACCCCAATTATCCATCATTGGATTAAATTTCATAACATACCACATACATTATAATGACATTAAATTATTTATCTTTAATAAAATTATTGTTTTACTTGTACTCATCTTTATTTTGAGTGAATCCACATTTTTTTATGCCGCAAAGGCCATTGGAAGAATGGGGAATACTTTTTGTGTTCTTGTTAAGAATTATTTTCAAACCAAGTATGGGTAATCTGTCACAGTCTAGCCTGATTCGTCCCCAAACTGGGCACCAGAACCAATCCATGGCATAGATCGATGGGTGTTCCCAATCCCCATAGATTGGAAACTAGTTACGGGGATCATTAGTGAACCAAAGGTATTGATTTCTCCCAACAAATAAACAACAAACTAAACATCAGAAAGAAACAAACAACCCGATATATAAATGAAACTGAACTGAACATCATTTATACAAGAACTGCGAGTACAAAAGATAATAAAAATGAATAACAAATAATACTATAAGACTACACCATCACCTTGTTACCCTATGGGTCACCCTCTAACACAACAATCACTTATCACTCAAGGCAATCAAACTCATGCTGAAAACCTACACATGTTCTAAGAACAAAAAATAACTATATGCATGAGTATTAAAACATATTATGCTATCCCGATAAACTATTTACAATGCAAATACATTTGAATAAATAAAACATAAATTTCATGTTTGAACTACGATATATAAATTTAAGGTTTTTTAAATTTTTACTTAAAATAATGTACGGGCCATTTCCCATATTAATTACGAAAACCAGATTCATTTTACTAGTGTGCCGATAGCATTTTCAAGGGGAATGAGATGCTTACATTTTTCAAATTTGTACAAGGATGATTAAACACTTTCATTTGAAAAGCATTTTCATAAAACTTATTAAAATAATTCAATCACTTTCCAAGGAAAACAATACACATGAAAGAACGAAAGTAATAAGACAACAAGGGAAAAATAAATATACATATATGCATCATATTCATCCCTACAAGAAACTGAATTCCAATATATATGGGTGAACCTAGGTGGCCAAGAATAATCTATAATACACCAATACCTAATACATCATCCTTTTTGATAGGTCACGCATGATAAAAAAAAATTCTCACTACGCCCGACCATCCTTTCTTAGGCAGGCAAAGGGAAAATCTCATAGTAATAAACCCAACATATCCACCTACTATGAGCTACTAGTCAGTTCCATAATTTACCTGGGCAACAATCATTCTTAGAAAATTATATTAATATTCTATATTACCATGTATCAAGTATTTAATAGTTGTGATCCAACAGATTTCATCTGAGAATCCAATCACAATATATATAAATATATATACACACACAATTATCCTCAACATGCCTCTCCCCGAGTCTCTATAAGGATTTCTCTAATTCTTTAAAATAAATAGAGCACAAGGGATCCAAATGAGAAACTCTTATAATAGAACCTAGGGATTCCTCAAAAAAGATATCCCAACCTTTCCATGTCTTCAAGGCATGAGAAAAATCCTATGGTTGGTTTTATAACAAACATGTTTCATCATTTTCACAAAGTGTCCAAACGTTCCCTTAAACAATTCTCACAGAACTGGCCATTAACAAAAATGAAACCCATCTTTCCAAGAAGTATCGATCAAACCATTACCATGTAATATCATTGATAAAACTCCTTAAAAAAATTCCATCTCAATTTAAAACCAAAACCATTTTTCTATGAAAATGCCAACCAGGCCACAATTCATTATCATTTTTTAAACCGATTTCAAAAGGAAAATACACACTTCATTTAACATAAAATACTTTGAAGGAACATTATGGAAACCAAAAATCATCATTCCAGAAGCTTCATATTTGTTAACCAAGCCAAACCACACATTAAATATCATAATCTACTCAAAAATTCAAACCTAGAAATTCATTTAACACTTAGTGTGTGTTATTTGACCAAAAAATTTTATTTATCAAGAAACACGGCTTAAAACACCACTTTGTACACCGAAATATTTATCCAAAGAACATAAAAACATTTATCATATATATAAGGTGTGTAAAGTAGGAAATAAATGAATCTTAAATTAAAAGGTCCAGTGCATGGGAAATCTTACCTCAAATCCATGTAGGAATGGAAACACACACTCGAAAACACTCGTCTCGAGTTCTGAAACACTAGATTTGCAAAAAACAACCTTAAAATAGAAAAAAACCCAACAAAAATATGGGTCAAATAGAACCATAGGTCAATAAATACTAGGGGAGAAGAGAAAACCAAGAAAATGGATGAATTAGGAAGAGGGAAGAGAGGTGAAGTGGAAAGGGAAGAATTTTAGGAAGAATCCCTGACCTCTGGTGAGAAATCACCCAAAAAGTGGCCCAAAACCAGGTAGAACAAAATGGGGGTTCTTTTTGGTCTATATCAAAAACCTATGTATTCAAATGAGAGGTTTAATCACTTAAATTATATATTTAGAATGAATGTTATTAACCTCATAAGTGGTTGCACCATTTTTCTTCACTGTTTGGAAAAGTATGAGGAAACTGTGTGAGGGCTACTAGAATGAATCGTCAATTTTTCAGGGTTCAGTTACACAGATTGGAAAAACAGTCCTCAATCCATGCATACTGAAAAATTGGCTACAAACCCTCAAATGACACCCCAAACACTAGGGAACCCCACCCAAATTTTGTGGAATGATTTAATCACAAAAAAGGTGACACCGTGGGTGTCCAAAACTCTCCAATACGCCACTTTATCCCAACATAATGAAAGGAAAACCATGATAGAAATATTATAATATGGAAAGAGTTTAAAACTCAACCCTCATCACACCTGGGATCTGAGAAAAAGAACATGATTTGTAACGAACCAAACCATAAACTAAAATGTGAAAAAATGGGTGTAACAATTATCCCAACCAACAATGCTTTCCGCCCCCAGATATCTATAAAACTTTCTAGATGATTGATCAATTCCTAAGGATTCCTTACCAAAATTATCCATCCTCTCAATCCAAGGACATATGATCCTCCATTAATAGAACATATGCCTCTTTCCCAACCAAAACACCAACTAACACCCACATCCCAAGAAACAATAGAAAGATAGAGCCACCACCTCAACACCAAGGCAAGAAATAAATTATTGGGACTTCTCTCCATGAACCCAATAATAATCCAAAACAAATAGAACTCACAAAAACTATAGATTCAAGGGGAAGGTTGGAACGTACTCCCCACTATTAAAACCCAACTAGCATCTGACAAATCCTTACGAGGAAACTCCACGAGACCTATGGTGGGTCTCCCCACTATTAAGAACCAATGATCTATGAACAAATGAGAATTAAATATGAACTAGGATTGGGTATCTCCCTAAAATGTCCATAAAAAATTCTCCCTCAACAACCTACCAACCTATGATGAGTGGATCACAACATGGACATTCAACCTGCCCACTCCTGAACATAGGGAACAAGAACTGGGCCAACACTATTCACACTGACCAACCCCCCACCACTTGGGGAGATGAGGGAAGGGGCCCAATTGTTGGACTACTAAACCACAACCAACAACTACCCACTCAAGGCCTCACCTGATTCACCTGGGAATCCCACTCAAGAAAATGAATCATAAATTAGCATTCTAGACAACATCATTAGAAACATTGAGTGACATGTAAGTCCACCACACTCCTTGTGACCAGATAGAGTTCATAGCGATAAATACCCACAAGAGACCACTTGAACAGCCTCACCTCAATGGTGGAGGCACAAAATTCACAGAATTAACACACCACTGGAATGCTTGACTACACACCAACTTCACTCTGAGACCTATGGGTGAAGCTATGATGGATGAAGAATATACTACCCCACAGTCCGGAACTTCTAATCCCTAATTTTTACTCTATCCATTAGTTCCACATGCTTCCACAACACACACCCATGTAGAAACAAAATATCAAGAGGCAGCATGAAACTCTCTTCCTCAACAACACACTTTTACCCAAATAAGAACATAGAGATACACAACACTATTTTCTCTCACTTTGAATGATGAAAAGAATAAATAAGGAACACAACAACACCCACTAAACATCACCGAGAACAACTGATACAACTGAGAGAATCATCATAATAGAATGTCACTTTAAATACATCCCAAATAGCTCTCAATTTTAACAAACGGGCTGAGGCCTCATTCTATGAAGTATAATTAACATTTGAAATGAATCAGAAGGATGATCAACTAGAAATCTCACAAATAGAGAGCCATCCATAGCCACATCACAACATCCAAGAAATCTCTAGAAACCCACTTAACATTCCTCCATAATAGACCCACCAATAAAGTTCCATCCCAAGACATAGCCATGGTATCACTTCTGAATCAAGAGGAAACATAAAAACTCAATGTCACATCCAAAAATAACAAGCCAAGCCACAAAACCAAATATCTATAAAACATCACAATTTTTCGTCATAAAACACTTTTGAAAACATAACAAATCAAACTTTTTGGACTTCCACACTCACCAATGGCGTTTCATTGAGTCTCACTCACATGAAAATTTATGTGCCACCTAAGCCACCCAACCACCATGCCATATAGAGCATCCATCAACATACCTATATAAAACCATGCACGTGACCACCCATGAAAACAAAAAGGCTAAAACAAAATGAAATCATTAAAAAAATCACGTACCTTTCAAAGGCACACTAACAACCAAGTCAAAAACAATTTTTTGATTTCCCAAAACATACTATTTTACCATACATGAAAAATAATACCCATAAGACTCCATCGAAATCCCCTCCCATTATTCAAAACATTTTTTAGCCGCTCAAAAAACCACACATCATTGAGAACCATTTGATTAAGCAACCATTAAATTTCTCTTAAACCAACTACCTAAACAAGAATATTATTCTAACATCCCTTTCCCATTTCAATAATTCAACAAGGTCTTTTTTCTTAATATGATATCCACAGGGACTACAAATCTTTTTAAAAAAACCCAACCACTCAGAACCACTTTACATAAAAAATTTCAAACACTTTTTAACAACCAAACATACCTCGGTTAATACAATGTTTCAGTGTCACCTTAAAATTAAACATAAATTCAAAACATTTTAATTCAACAAACCATAAGTTTAGATTAGGGGAAATCTAATATCACTAAATCATTTTCACTTTATTTACAAGATTTGTTTCAAAAAAACCAAAATTTCCAAAACCTTTCACAAATAGAAATTTGAACACGCATTTTCCACTTTTAAAATCCTATCATTCCTTTAAAACCCATTTACAGAATTCTCACACAAGGATAATAAAAAATTTATAATACAAGAAATGTCCAAGAGACCGAAAAAAGGAACTAGTGTTGGTGGGTGAATTGATCATATGGTTGGTAGACATACGTAAAACACAACACCAATATAGAGAGCCTTATTAGGACCATGGCCCGATTCCACATGGATTTCCAGGCCCTGTGAGCTCATGGAGACCATTATACCAACACCACTTGTTGTATCCTAATCACAAAATAATACACAAGGAATAGAGAAACTACTAAAACCGAACTTCCATGGGCACTTGAGGATTGGAACGAGAAATAGTTCATGATGATCTTCCCACAACTTTCCCTTGTGTTATGACAATCCTACTCTATCATCCTTGACATCCCTAAATAACAAATGGTGCTCTAATAAGAAAGGTCTGCTAAGATCCAACCTCCTCAGCTACTATTGTGTCATGAACCTGCCCGATTCGACCCTGAATTGGGAGCTTGAACCAATCAATGGCGTGTCATGAAGGGAATTCCCGATCCCCATGGACTGGAAACTAGTGTCGATCATAATTAGAGAACACAATGGGAATATTTATCCCAAAAAATAAACAAGAAACTAAACAGTAGAAAGGAAAAAACAACCCAATATATAAATGAAACTGAAGTGAACATCATTTATAAATGTAGTGTGAGTAAAACATACGATAAAACTGAAAAAATAACCATAATAAAAGACTAAACTCTCTCCATGTGACCCTATGGGTCACCCTACTACAAAAATATCACTCGTCGCTCAAGTAAAATGAACTCAAGATGAAAACCTTCTGAAGGACTAAAAACATAAAAGAACTATAGGAGTGAGTTTTAAAACTCAGTAGGGTAGCCCGATAATCTATTACCAATTAACATCCTTTAAAATAAAAGAAACATCAATTTAAATTTTTAAATACAGTATATAAAAGTAAGGTATCTATATGTTTACTCAGAACAAAGTATGAGTCATTTCCCAGATTCATTTCCAAAACTAGATTCATTTCACTAGTGTGTTGTTAGCATATTCAAGGGGAAATTGATACTTACATTTTTCTGATTTCTATACAAAGGATAAAACAGTTTATTTTGAAAACCATTTTCATAAACCTTATTAAAATCATACTATAACTTTACAAGGAAAATAGTACAAAAGAAGGCACAATAGTAATTACACAATAATGGAAATGTAAATATACTTACAAGAATCGTATTCATCACTACAAGGAACTGATAGTTGATAGAAATTGGTGAACCTAGAAGATCAATAATAATCCATAAGACATCAATACATGAGACCTAATACCTATTGACATGTCACACATGATGAAATTAAAATTTTCAATATGTCTGGACATCCTTTCTCTAGAAGGATGAGGGAAAATGACATAGTAATAAACCTAATATATCCACCTACTATGGGCCAATGGTCAGTACCATAACCTACCAGTGTAACAATCAATATTAGAAAATTATCTCAATATTCAAGGTTCCCACGTCTCAATTATTTAATGGGGGTGAGACCAATGATTCCATCCAAGCATCCAATCACAACACAAACACAAACACACACACACATAGATATATATATAAAATTATCCACAATAGACCTCACCACATGTCTCCACAAAAATTTCTCTCATGCCTTAAAATAAATAGACCAAATAGGGCTCCAACCAAGAAACCCTTATAATGGAACCCGATGATTCCTCAATAAGTAAATCCCAACCATTCCATGATAACAAGGCATGAGAAACATCCAATATAAGTTTTTATAAAAAACACTTTTCATCATTTTCACAAAGTGGCCTAACGGGCCCTCACACATTTATCCTAAAACCGACCTTTAAGAAAAAATTCAACACAACTATCAAAGTAGTATCAATCACCCCATTACCATGTAAAAACATTTATAAAAATAATTCAAAATTTTTCCATCTCACTTTAACACCAAAACCATTTTTTATGAAAATTCCACCCGGGCCACAATTTATCATCACTTGTGAAACCGATTTCAAAATCCAAATACACACTTCTTTTAACATAAAACCCATAGAAGGAACTTTAAAGAAACCCAAAATTATCTTTTCAAAATTTACATATTTGAAAAAAAATCAAAACCATACTTTACATACCGTAATATAATCACAAAATCCAACCGGTCATTTCATCGAATACTTGGTGTGTGTTTCAAAATAATTCTATTTATCATGAAACAAGGCATAAAACACCACTTTTCACACGAAATGATTTTTCCAAAAAACACAAAAACATTAATCGTTTATATAAGGTCTGTAAAGAATATAATAAATGAGTATTAAATTAAATAGTAATGTGCATGAAAGATCCTAACACAAATCCATGGAGAAATGGAAACACACACTCGAAAACAACCAATGCGGGTTCTGAAACACTAGATCTACAAAGAACAACCCTAAAAGAAAAAAACCCATAAAAAACATGGGGAAAACATAACCCTAAGTGAACAATGACCTAGGGAGAACAGAAATCCAAGAAAAAATGGAAGAAGAAGGTAGAGGGAAGAGAGAAGAAGATAAAAGGGAAGGATTTTAGGATAAATCCCTTACCATTGGTGATAAATCGGTAATAAATTGGACCAAAACGAGGTATAACGAAATAGGGAACCTTCTGGTTGATAGCCAACACCTATTGCTTCAAATCATAAGTCGAATCACTAAAATATTGTTTTTATAATGAATGTTATTATGCCCTTATGTGGCTACACGGTTTTTTATGCATGGTTTTGGAAAACGTGCACAAACCATGAGAGGGCTACTATAATGAGTTTACAATTTCACATGGTTAGGTTTCATGGTTTGGGAAAACCATGCTCAAACCGTACAACCTGAAAAATTGGCTACAAACCCTCAAATGACACCCCAAACAATAGGGAACCCCACCCAAATATTTTTTAATGATTCATACCCAAAAAGGTGAAACTGTGGGTATCCAAAAATCTCCAACACACCACTTTCTCCCAACACAAACCAAGGAAAACCAAGATTAAAATATTTTACAGTGGAAAAACTTCAAAAATTAACCCTCTCCACACCTAGGATCTAAGAAAAAGACCAATATTCCCTACGAACTGGACCATAATCCAAAACATGAAAAAACTGGGTGTCACATAAGCAGCAGTGACCTAGAAGTGTTTTAGTGATATTGGTTATCTGAGGCCACATTTTAGGATGAAGGAATTCTACATATTAGTTCAATACATGGATCTTTTGTCATTGTTTTTTTTGTAAATTTTATTTTCCTTGGTTGTTAATGTTTTTAATACCTTAAATCATGGAGTGACTCACAATTTTGAATGAGGTTTTTATTTTTGTCATACTGAGAGTGGCTATCATTAATAAGATATTATGAATTTGATTCATGGATTTCATTAAAATTTCAATTAATTCATAATTTAACAATTATGAGAGGAATTTAAGAGTCTTAAAAAGGGTTATTAGAAAAGGTAGTGATCCCCCTAAATTCCCAGATCTTCTTCCTTGTTTGAAAGGATTCATATTTTTATATGGTTGTAATGATTCCTCTAAACCACAATGCACCCCATTTCACCATGGATACTACCTTCTAGTACTCTCTACATTACACAATACCAATTTTTTATGGTTTTACTCTTGAAGATGGATCCATGCCATAACAAGATGAACCTTCACCATGGTGAGTTCTTCTGGAGAAGCCTTTCTCTGTGGTGTTACTCCATGTTCTCTAATTTCTTATTTCTAGCACACCACTATAAATAATCCCATTTCCTATACTATGTTCCTACTCCCTGGAAAGATATTTTTGGACCCCTTCTATGATGATCGGCCTTGGGAACCCTTGGAGTGTCATCATATATTCCAATTAGTGTATGAACATAGTTTGGGTGAAGATATATTCGATTAACCATGGTGTTGATGTTGAAGACCGTGAGGTAGAAATATCCTAAACATTTTGGGATCATTCCAACATATGTTTCAGTGATATTATAGTTGCTTTGGTAAAACTGATGACCAATCTTAATTGTCTTCACATGTGGGTGTGTGTGGAGCCTGTGAGACCCACTATGATACTGTTTCCAGGATATACTATTAGAATATATGGATTCCATGACTGATGTTTATCCATATATTGACTTGGTGATATTTATTTATCTCATTATGTCATGTTTTTTATCATTTCTTTCACTATGATTTTTGTTACCATTTTCATGAATATTGTGTTTGGTAACTTTTATAGGTGGACTATTATGTAATGTGTATCTCATATATTGGGAGTGTCCTAGAATTTAGATGTTTTAGATGATGTAAATGAGCACAAGGTATATCTATGAGGATTATATGGTGACAGTTCTATGGATTCACTCAAGGTTCCTTGGTATACATAAATTTCCATGTTCTCAAGGTAGCGTTGGCACTAGAAAACGCGTCCATATAATTCACCGAATTCTTCCAGACATGAACTCGGAGTGTATCTCAATTTTAAATATTTGACTTGACTGGTTGTGGAGCCCAAATGGATTTAAGGATCAGAAGTTATGGCCATTCAATGTCAGGCTACTAGAAATGGTCATCCATGAAAGGTTTGGGGAAAGTATGGATTTGCGTGAAAAAATGGAGTCTTGCAAGAAAAAATGTAATCTTGCTTGGAAAATGGATTTGTGTCTAAAAGGTGAATGGAATTTTATGCGCACATTCGTTTAAGGTTTATCCTATAAATACAAGTTCACCCCTTCTTCCCGGAGGGACCCCAGAGGTGGTCCGTCGCTCTAATGCACATAAGTCCGCATTTTCTGCGCCTGCATGAAAAACTGCTTTCTTTCATGAAAAAACATCACTATTTCACACAAATGTGCCAACATGAACAATTTTTCACGCAACAGTGCCACTATGCCCAATTTTGCGTGCACTAGTGTTGCACCTATCCAATTGCCCGCACACCTTCCTTATTGCATGCAAATCTCCCATATTTCACACAATGCCTTACTTATTGTGTGCATAACTCCCTATTGCATGCACATATCCGATATTTCACACACACGTTCCCTATTGCATGTAATCCTTCCTTATTTTGTGCAGCCTATCCTACATATAGAGCCTTTTACATGCAACAGTATCGAGGCTTGTGCCCCCGGTCCATACCGCGGGGGCTGCTCCCCTGCACCCCCACTCAAGATTTGTCTCGGGCTGCGGTCCCTTCACTCCCATAACTAACTCACATGAAAAATGGAGTGTCACACCGCGAAATTTTCAGGACAGGACGATGGTATTTTCCATTGCAAGATTTTACACAACCACCTTCCACCTATGGAATACCATAATTCGAGATAGTCTACCAAACACCATGAAGTACTTGGAGTGGACATATTCCTCTTTGTCGATTTCACATTTCGTGATTTTATATTATCATAATCAATTTCCCGAGTACCTTGAGTCAAACAATTCATCAAGAAACTCATCCAAACCCCATCACCTGGCTTCTATACCAGATCAAACTAGAAAGGGACACTCTTATGTATGTCTTAACACCAACCACTGCAAGGAACCTCATGCATAATTGTCCTCTATACATGACTATAAAGTGTAGTACACCCTATATGAAAAAATAGGATGCCTCTTGCTCCAAACAATAGATGCCTTATATGCGAATCACAAGATTCCAATAGTCCTATCTATATGACTTTAAACTATAGTTTCCCCAATGTGACAAATATAGGATGCCTATTTCTCTAAACAAGATATGCCTAATGCACCAAGCATAAAATTATAATAGTCCTATCTAAATTACTATAAACTGTAGTAGGACCTATCATTCAATAATAGGATTCCTCTTGATCCAAATAAGAGATGGATTATGTGACAAGCACAAGATAACTTATGCCATGATTACAATGACATAATGTCAAGAGCGTTGGAAACCGTTTGGGAATTCCATCACCCCACCTCATGCTTTGTGTGTCCTTCATTCAAATATTCACCCTCTTTCATGTTTGAAGGGACACCCTAATGGCCTAGTCCCATGCCGCCTCGGCTCACCTACCATCCTGGGCGAACACCCTGAAAGACATTGGGAAACACTTCGTATAAGGACCCGACCTTAAAAATTACTTAATATTGAATTAAATGAATAATTCACATTGAGGATCTTTTCAGGTTTAGAGTTTTAGAGAATTAGGACATAACTATTACATCTCAAAAGATTACAAAGTAGACACTTCTACTAAGTTTCCATAGAATAAAAAAAAACTCTTAAAAAGAAACATGTCTAGTTCCTTGTTTTATATAGCATGACTTTCCCTTGATCCCATCCTTGACCCTATTCCACATTAAGTCCTGTGAAAAAAATTCCAAAAAAACATTGGGTGAGCACAAAAATCTCAGTAAGGGATACACAAACAATGAAAACTGTTAGTTTTTCAAACATCAAGTAAACCATGTATACTTTATCAAAGTAATACCTTCACCTTCATGAAGTAGTAAAAATTCTTCACTGAATAAAATATCATTACTTACCCTTTTGTAACCAAAAGATTACCATAAAACCCATATAAAGAAACACATAACATATAAAGGTAACTTGGGACATAAACATACTTAAGTGGAATAACCATACGGTCGACTTCCACACATATCACTTAATGGAATAGCCATACGGCCATCTTCCATACATACTTAATGGAATAGCCATATGGCCGACTTCCATACCCAATGCATTGGAGGTTATAATGTAACCACCCATCCTGGTATTCACAACACCACCCATCAAATGTCCAAGTACCATTATAAAATCATAAGACATAAAACAAATATAATGGAAAGAAAACATTTCCACACTTTGATCACAATATATCACTTAAATATATTGACATAAAAAATCCACTATAAAAACCATTTTTAATACCAAAATAAAAGAAAATAAAAACAAGGTATTTATTTTTCATTAAAAGGTAATGGCTTGTAGAGGAAGCCGAATCTCAAATAATGGTCACGGCGGCGAAGAAGTCATTGTCGCCGCATAAGTATGACAAAATCCTTCTTTTTTGTCATTTAGTAAAACGATTCGTAAAAAAATATTCCTTTTGAATAAATTTAAAAGTCAAAGGGGTTCATACACCATATAAAAGAAATTTGTGTATAAAACGAAAAATGCCTCAATGAAAGGTGATTGAGACGAAGTCCCTTAACTCGGGTTCGACTTGACTCGATCGTTCTTTAATGTCCTGAATAATAAACTTGAGTTAATTTATATTTTCTTAAGAACCTTTTTCAAGTTCCTTATTCCGTTTATATCACTTATTTCCATGTTATAAACATTATGAAATCATTTAAGTTAATAATGTTTGTTTTTTCGATATTTGGTCCATAAGTTGAAAGTGGACTTCTTATAATTACATGTTGTTCGTGTAGTCAAAGGTTCATTATATCCAGAATGAAATTTCTGATTTGGATATCATATATATGATAAATATCTAGCATATACATGTATTTATAATATCACATAATCATTTATAGGTATGAAATGAAATGCACCGTTCATGGAGACGGTAAGCCGTACGTACGCATGAACGCTACTTTTATTTCTATGTCATATTAATGGAATTAAAACTAAATGAGAGTTATGTATATTTTAATTCCAGATTTATATTAATCATTTAGATGTAACATAAATCATATATATACATTATATATATGTACTTATAATAGTACATTACATTTGGGAATAAGAAATGAAATGCACCGTTCATAGAGACGGTAAGTAGTACGTACGCATGAACACTAATTTCATTTTTATCTCATACATTAATGGAAATAAATAATAATGATATAGAGGTATATTATAATTCCAGTATAACATAATATATAATAACTTTAAATACATCCTTTATACATCCCACATATGGCATTAACGAATCAAATCACTTTGAGGGGGCGGTAGTTCGCACTTCCTAAAATGAAGATATCGCGTATACCCATAATGGGATCCATAAAGGTATGCCACAAATGAAAAATACAGAAGCTTAATTAAAACATAAAAATATTATATATCATATATAAACATAGTGACATCTTAATGGCCACCTTTGAAGGTGTTATATGAGTGTTGAACAATCATCATTTCGTGAGGCAGAAATTCGCCATCCATAGAAACTGTATGTAATTTAACCATTAGATGAAGGTGTGTGTAAGTGTAGCTAGAATACGTATTATAAAAACATCCTAGTATATTGATGATACTGGATTTTTTACAAAATAAATGAATAAAAAGAGTTTAGGGGGTTGGAGAAGCAAAATAAAACAAAAGGACTCAAGTGAAGACATTACCTTATAATCGGGTAACTCCCTTTGGTTTGAGCTCAAAGGATTCCTTGTAAAGAATTATACCCAAAGTGAGGCTTCAAGGAGTTAGAGAGGGATTTGGAGAGACAAAATGAGCAGGGTTTGGTCGAGCCAAAGGCTTTGGAAGTGTGGGTAATGAGGTAGAGGTGGGGGCCTTTTATAAGAGGAGAGGAGGGGCACTCTTGGAAAGTAAAGAAATGTTCCATTATTTTAAAATGAGTTACGGATTTAAAAGGTCCCACATTGATATAATTCAAGGATAAGGTGATAAGGGTTCGAAATATACCCATCCAATAGGTTGTGGAAATGTTTAGGTCTTAGATTGTACATTATCTTTCCATTTTATTTAAATCGTTAAATAATGAGGTAATCGCTGCATCATCATGGTGTCATAAATAATTTAATTTATATAATGTCTAAAAATTATAAAAAATACTATGATGTAGGAAAACTTTTTATCTTCCCAATTAATATTTGTAGTAAAAAATCTGACTTGTATAACCCCATGTAAAAAATTGGTTTAGTAAAACATCTCATGTTTGTGTCATTTTTACTTTAACTTTAAATAAAAGGCATAAATGTCATTATCATACCCACGTGGCTCCATGGGGTGCTCAAAATCGACCCATGGGTTGTATTGGTCGGCCATAACTCAACCAATAGGGTTAGGACAAGTGTCAAGATATTTTCATATTATTATAATATCATTTTTACCTTAAATTACACTAATTACCTTTAATCGCGATTAATAAAACATAAAAGTTACTATTCACCAAAATTTATTTTAATCCCATTGTACCACATTTTACTTAATAATGAAAATAATTTAAATTGGATTTTTGAGATTCAAAACACAGAAGTGGTAAAGTCCCATTTAAACGAAAAATCAAATTTTGTAACCACCACTTTGCGGTTTCACTATTCATCGAAAATAGATGTTTTTCAGAAAAAAACCAAAACTTCTCCCTAAGCTATATTTGAAATTCTGAATTCAAAAATGATGTCTATTTTACAAAATTAAAATCATATAAGTCACATTAATTTATTTAATAATTAATTCCCGCTGTCATGACAAATAGCATGTTTTTAAGAAACAATAAGTATCAAAAGATTGACACTAGTTTAAGTCCAATTTCAATGTGAAATTGATTCCAATGACAACCATTGGATTAAATGGTAAAAATATATTCTAATTTCACTTTAAAACCAATTAAAAAGATAATATAATCACATAAATAAATTAAATTAAAAAGAGGTTTTGAATTAAAATACAACATTTTTTCACTATTCATTTAAAAATGAACTTTATCGGAAAAATACCAAAAATTCACACAAAGTAAATTTTGATGTCCCAATAATAAAGAATAAGTTTATTTTGACAAACATAGCTTATAAAATTGTCAAAAGATATATTTAAAAATGGTTTGCCATAAAAAGGTAGTAAAACAATCTTTTAAAAATATTAGTGTATTTCATGCTTATGATTGGATTTATTTTCATTTTAAGCCTCTAAAACACTATATAATTCATTAATAGGCATAGATAAAAATATCTATTATTCATTACTTACTTGGGATGTTACATCCTTCCCCCCTTTAGAATATTGCGTCCTCACAATTTATTTACTTATTGAATAAGTGGGGGTATTTATCCCTCATTGCATTTTCAGATTCCCATGTTGCCTCTTCAATCATATGGTTTTTCCACAAAACCTTTACATGATGAATCACCTTATTCCGTAACACCTGCTCCCTATGGTCAAGAATCTGCACCGGTTGTTCCCCATAAGATAGGTTCTCTTCCAGCTGAACTACCTCTAGACTCAAAACAGGAGATGGATCTGGCATATACTTTCTCAGCATCGAAACATGAAAAACATTGTGTACCTGAGATAAACTCGGAGGTAATGCCACTCTGTATGAAACTGATCCAACTCTCTCCAGAATTTCATATGGTCCAATGAACCTTGGACTCAGCTTTCCTTTCTTACCAAATTGCATCACACTTTTCCATGGTGAGACTTTGAGAAAAACATGATCACCTACCTCGAAAGATATATCCTTCCTCCGATTATCCGCATAACTCTTCTGTCTGCTTTGAGCTGTTTTCATGTGTTTTTGAATCAACTGAACTTTTTCTGCCACCTCTTCTACCAATTCTAGTCCCATCAGCTTCCTTTCACCCACTTCATCCCAAAATGATGGAGTTCGACACTGCTTCCCATATAATGCCTCAAATGTTGCCATCCGTATACTGGAATGAAAACAGTTATTATAAAAAAACACAACCAAAGAAATATGTTGGTCCCAACTTCCCTGGTAATCCATCGAACAAGCTCGTATCATATCCTCCAAGGTCTGAATTGTTCGTTCTGACTGCCCATCTGATTGAGGATGAAAATCTGTACTAAAATTTAATTCAGTACCCAACGACTTCTGAAGTCCTTTCCAAAAGTTAGAAGTAAACCTAGGATCACATTCAGATACAATGGAGAGAGGAAATCCATGTAACCTGACTATCTCTTTAAGATACAAACGGGAACGTTGATCTAGGGAAAAATTATCTCGTATAGGAAGGAAATGAGCAGATTTTGTCAAGCGATCAACAATAACCCAGATTGCATTATTACCTCGAGATGTCTTCGATAATCCCACAACAAAGTCCATGGATATATTCTCCCATTTCCACTCTGGCACTGGTAGAGGCTGAAGCATCCCTTTCGGTAACTGTCACTCTGCTTTAACCTGCTGACAAGTCAAACACTTCACAGTAAAATCAGCAATATCTCTTTTCATTCCATCCCACTAGTAATACTCCCACAGATCTCTGTACATCTTAGTACTACTAGGATGAACTGAAAACAGAGAACTATGAGCTTCACATAACAACTCTCTCTTCAACTGTGAATCACAAGGCACACACAATCTCTTCCCAAATCTCAAAACACAATCACTATCAATTTTCAATTCATGCATCTTACCTTTCTGAACTAGCTCTACCTTTTTCTGCAACTCACTATCTTGCTTCTGTGCTTGATTGATTCTGTCTGATAGAGAAGATCTCACTGATACCTGAAAAAAAACAGAAGGACATCCTGCACCAACAAATTCTATGCCAAAGTTCATCAAATCCTTAACCAAAGGATCAAGTTCCAAACGCAACATTGTTAATGAAGCATTACTTTTTCGACTCAAAGCATCAACAACTTTATTGGATTTTCCCGGATGGTAGTTAATTGTAAAATCATAATCCTTGAATAATTCCAGTCATCTCCTTTGTCTCATGTTCAATTCTTTTTGAGTGAATATATACCTTAAACTTTTGTGATCAGTATATATTTCACACTTTACTCCATAGAAATGATGCCTTCAAATTTTTAATGAAAAAACAAGAGCAGCTAATTCCAAATCATGTGTAGGGTAATTTACCTCATGAGTTTTCAATTGACGTGAAGCATAAGAAATTACATGATCATTCTGCATAAGGACACAACCAAGTCCCTTCAACGAAGCATCACTATATATAACAAACTCACCATTCCTAGAAGGAAGTGCCAAAACTAGAGCATTCACCAATATTCTTTTCAACTCCTAAAAACAATCATCACATTCTTTTGTCCAGATGAACATAACACCCTTACGAGTTAGCTTAGTCATTGGACTAGATAACCATGAAACATTTTCAACAAGCCTTCGGTAGTAACCTGTCAAACCAAGAAAACTACGGATCTCGGTTACATTTGTGGGTCTTGTCCATTCTTCAAAAACTTTTGTTTTAGCAGGATCAACAGTTATGAGATCTTTTGAAACAATGTGACCAAGGAAAGAAATTTGTTGCAACCAAAACTCACACTTTCTGAATTTCCCATAAAATTTATTTTCTTTCAAGGTTTGCAAAATAACCCTTAAATTTCTTTCATGCTACTCTTTACTTTTAGAAAACACCACTATATCATCAATAAAAAACAACCAAATTTTTTCACCTGATTCAACTGAGCCATCACTGCAGCAAACTGTTTAGTTCTGATTCTGACCATCTCAGGATACTAATTTGAAAGGTCATTTCCCTCTGTATGCCTTCCCAGAAAAGCTGTTCTGTTTCCTCTATGAAAACCCATTCTTAACAAACATGTCTCAGATGAATCAACATGGTAATCTTTAAATGCTATATCATTTCAGTCATACCATAAATTAACTTATAATTTAACAATTTTATAACTCCTAATGTTGTCTAAACCGATCTTCGATACCAACTATAAGGCCCCGACCTTAAACAGTACTTAATATTGAATTAAATGAATAATTCACATTGAGGATCTTTTCAGGTTTAGAGTTTTAGAGAATTAGGACATAACTATTACATCTCAAAAGATTACAAAGTTGACACTTCTACAAAGTTTCCATAGAATAAAAAAAACTCTTAAAAAGAAACATGTCTAGTTCCATGTTTTATATAGCATGACGTTCCCTTGATCCCATCCTTGACCCTATTACACATTCAGTCCTGTGAAAAACATTCCAAAAAAACATGGGGTTCGGATAAAAAGCTCAGTATGGGATACAAAAACAATGAAAACTGTTAGTTTTTCAAACATCAAGTAAACCATGTATACTTTATCAAAGTAATACCTTCACCTTCATGAAGTAGTAAAAATTATTCATTGAATAAAATATCATTACTTACCCTTTTGTAACCAAAATATTACCATAAAACCCATATAAAGAAACACATAACATATAAAGGTAACTTGGGACATAAACATACTTAAGTGGAATAACCATACGGTTGACATCCACACATATCACTTAATGGAATAGCCGTACGACCAACTTCCATACATACTTAATGGAATAGCCATACGACCGACTTCCATACCCAATGCATTAGAGGTTATAACGTAACCACCCGTCCTGGTATTCACAGCACCACCCGTCATATGGTTTATCACGTAACCACCAGTCAAATGTCCAAGTACCATTATAAAATCATAAGACAAAAAACAAATATAATGGAAAGAAAACATTTCCAAACTTTGATCACAATATATCACTTAAATATATTGACATAACAAATCCACTATAAAAACCATTTTCAATACCAAAATAAAAGAAAATAAAAACAAGGTATTTATTTTTCATTAATAGGTAATGGCTTGTAGAGGAAGCCAAATCTCAAATAATGGTCACGGCGGCGGAGAAGTCGTTGTCATCGCATACGTATGACAAAAACATTCCCTTTTTTAGTTTAGTAAAACGCTTCGTATAAAAAGATTCCTTTTGAATAAATGTAAAAGTCAAAGGGGTTTATACACCGTATAAAATAAATTTGTGTATAAAACGAAAAATGCCTCAATGAAAGGTGATTGAGACGAAGTCCCCTACCTCGGGTCTGACTTGACTCGATCGTTATTTAACGTCCTGAATAATAAACTTGAGTTAATTTCTATTTGCTTAAGAACCTTTTTCAAGTTCTTTATTCCTTTTATATCACTTATTTCCATGTTATAAACATTATGTAATCATTTAAGTTAATAATGCATGTTTTGTCGATATTTGTTCCTTAAGTTGAAAGTGGACTTCTTACAATTACATGTTATTCGTGTAGTCAAAGGTTCATTATATCCAGAATGAAATTCCTGATTTGGATATCATATATATCATATATATCAAGCATATACATGTATTTATAATATCACATAATCATTTAGATGTACGAAATTAAATGCACCGTTCATGGAGACGGTAAGTCGTACGTACGCATGAACGCTACTTTCATTTCTATGTCATATTAATGGAATTAAAACTAAATGAGAGGTATGTATATTTTAATTCCAAAATTATATTAATCATTTAGATGTAACATACATCATATATATCCATTATATATATGTACTTATAATAGTACATTACATTTGGGGATAAGAAATGAAATGCACCGTTCATGGAGACGGTAAGCCGTACGTACGCATGAACGCTATCATTTCTATCTCATACATTAATGGAATGAAATAATAATGATATAGAGGTATATTATAATTCCAGTATAAGATCATATATAATAACATTAAATCCATCCTTTATACATCCCACATATGGCATTAACGAATCAAATCACTTTGAGGGGGCGGTAGTCCGCACTTCCTAAAATGAAGATATCACGTATTCCCATAATGGGAGCCATAAAGGTATGCCACAAATGAAAAATACAGATGCTTACTTAAAACATAAAAATATTCTATATCATATATAAACATAGTGACATCTTAATGGCCACCTTTGAAGGTGTTATATGAGTGTTGAACAATCATCGTTTCGTGAGACAGAAATTTGCCATCCACTGAAACAGTATGTTCTTTAACGATTAGATAATGTTGTGTGTATGTGTAGCTCTAATAATTATTATAAAAACATCCTAGTATATTTAAGATACTGTATTTGTTACAAAAGAAATAAATAAAAAGATTTTAGGGGGTTCGAGAAGCAAAATCAAACAAAAGGACTCAAGTGAAGACATTACCTTATAATCGGGTAACTCCATTTGGTTTGAGCTCAAAGGCTTCCTTGAGAAGACTTCTACCAAAAGTAAGGCTTCAAGGAGTTATATAGGGATGTGGAGAGACAAAATTATCAGGGGTTGGTCGAGCCAAAGGCTTTGGAAGTGTGGTTAATTAGGTAGAGGTGGGGGCCTTTTATAAGAGGAGAGGAGGGGCACTCTTGGAAAGTAAGGAAATGTTCCATTATTTTAAAATGAGTTTCGGATTTAAAAGGTCCCACATTGATATAATTCGAGCCTAAGGTGATAAGGGTTCTAAATATACCCATAAAATAGGTTTTGGACATGTTTAGGTCTTAGATTTTACATTATCTTTCCATTTTATTTAAATCGTTAAATAATGAGGTAATCGCTGCATCATCATGGTGTCATAAATAATTTAATTTATTTAATGTATAAAAATTATAAAAAAACTACTATGATGTGGTAAATAGTTTTATCTTTCTAATTAATATTTATAGTCAAAAATATGACTTGTATAACCCCATGTAAAAATTGGTTTAGTAAATCATCTCATGTTTGTGTCATTTTTACTTTAACTTTAAATAAAAGGCATAAATGTCATTATCATACCCATGTGGCTCCATGGGGTACCAAAAATCGACCCAAAGGTTGTATTGGTCGGCCATAACTCAACCAATAGGGTTAGGACAAGTGTCAAGATATTTTCATATTATTATAATATCATTTTTACCTTAAATTACACTAATTACCTTTAATCGCGATTAATAAAACATAAAAGTTACTATTCACCAAAATTTATTTTAATCCCATTGAACCACATTTTACTTAATAATGAAAATCATTTAAATTTTCTTTTTGAGATTCAAAACATAGAAGTGGTAAAGTCCCATTTAAACGAAAAATCAAATTTTGTAACCACCACTTTGCAGTTTCACTATTCATCGAAAATTGAAATTTTTCAGAAAAAAATCAAAACTTATCCCTAAGATATATTTGATATTCTTAATTAAAAAATGATGTATATTTTAAAAAATTCAAATAATATAAGTTACATTAATTAATTTAATAATTAATTCTCGCTTTCATGACAAATAGCGTGTTTTTATGAAACAATAAGTATCAAAAGATTGACAGTAGTTTAAGTCCAATATAAAAGTGAAATTTATTCCAATGACAACCATTGGATTAAATGGTAAAAATATATTCTAATTTCACTTTAAAACCAATTCAAAATATAATCTAATCATATAAATAGATTAGATTAAAAAGGGGTTTTGAATTAAAATACAACATTTTTTCACTATTCATTAAAAAATGAACTTTATCGGAAAAATACCAAAAATTCACACAAAGTAAATTTTGATGTCCCAATCATAAAGAATAAGTTTATTTTTACAAACATAGCTTATAAAATTGTCAAAAGATATATTTAAAAATGGTTTTCCATAAAAAGGCATTAAAACAATCTTTTAAAAATATTAGTGTATTTCATGCTTAAGATTGGATTTATTTTCATTTTAAGCCTCTAAAACACTGTCTAATTCATTAATAGGCATATATAAAAATATCTATTATTCATTTCTTACTTGTGATGTTACACATCGAGTCAAGTCCCGTGTTTCAAACATGGTCGACAATTGACCCTCATTTTTCTGTCCCCATTTCAGGCTACCATGATAAGTATGATGTGTTTTGAACATGGTAAATAGTCATCCTCCATCATCATGACACCCTCACTATTTTTCGAATGTTGGTCATGTAATTCAAAATTTTAATCTCCCTTTGTTTGGATTGATTCCAAAGCCCTTAGCATTATCCTGTTTGTGCACAAGCGCATAAGTGTAGACCCCAATTATACTCCTAAACCAACGAATGAGTAGGTATGCCCTCATATCCGGACATGAGGATGAAAATATAGGTAGATACCATGTGTAATCCCCATCCACCGTCGTCACTCCATAGCGGCACCGTAGTAGCATCCATAGGTAAGCCCCATCTACCATTTCCGCTTCTTAGCAGCACCCGTTCAGCTTCCATGCGTAAGCACCATTCACCATTTCCACTCTTTAGTGGCACCCAGACATGCTAATGGCTATTACATCTTCACATAGTGATGCTAATGTGGGCCGCTCAATGAATCACTCCACAACACCCCCTCACCACGACATTGTCGTTGCCTTCCCTTCACCAAGGGTTAAATCATAACAGTTATATAGGTCCTAGGTGTTTGGAGTGAACCCGCCTCATCTAAGCTACAAGACGTTAAACTACTAAGCACCATCATCTGAAGCAGATGAAATTAAATTGTGACCTTGCCTCGTGCATCATATGTGGGGTGCACCGTGTCAGACATTCTATATGCCCACTCGTCTCCACGGGAGTGAGATCTTCCTCACATGGAATGATATCCTCTTTTCTTGAGAAGTTCCTATCTATGGGGAAGGGATACCACCCTAGTGTGACTATCTATCCTTTCTTACGTGAGGGATCATTCCTCCTCCCCCTTCTTTCATCTGTGCAAATGACTAAGAGGTGAGATGGACACAAGGACCTTTGTTATCCCATCCCTCTCCCTCTAGGATTTGTCTCCATCAAGCCTCCATCCTAGAGTAAGTCCCAATATCCATTTCCCAATGTTTCTAACCACATTTAAGCCCATGTTTCCTATTTGGTACTCTAACCACGTGTAAGCCACAATCCACTTCCCACAAACGCACCTTTCACGACGTGATCATCAGGTCTCTGATGCCTCTTGTTTCTCACACATAGTATGAATCATGTGAGCTTAGAGTAAGCATAGACCATGAAATCCTCCATGGGACATCCTAGAGTGTATGTACCAAGCCCCCATTTCAAACTATGTGGTCTTTGATCCATTCCAAAGAAGGGTATATAGGGAGCCTCCCTAAGGCTCATTCCCAACATCTACTTGACCCGACACCCTTCAGGTTGGTTCACTCTCATCCCACGTGACACTAAACTATATCCAACAATTCCTATCTATGTGTAATTTTATCCTTTCTAAGGTAGGGTATGTAGGATTCCTCCTTGAGCTTCAAACCCAATACCCATCGGCCCCGACCACTTCACGTCAGTTCACCCCCATACTGCATGTCGTTAAAACTGTAAGCCCCCTTTTTGTCTCGCATGACGCTAACCTGTAACCTTTCAAACTACGTGGGATTTTATCCCTGTCTTCTAGACAGGGTATGAAGAAAGCCTCTATGTGGTCCGACTCCAATTAGTGTCAAGATGTTTTAACCCAATAATTGGTAAGCCATTGTACCTGAATCTGCAGAAGGTTGTTGTCCCTTAACCAGATGTAAGTCATTGTCCCCTAACCAGTGGTAAGCTATTGTTTCCCCCAATTGATGGTAAGATATTGTGTCCCCCAATCGATGGTAATCCATTGTTTCCCCAAATCAATGGTAATCCTATGTGTCCCCCAATCGACAGTAAGCTGTTGTGTTCTCTAATCGATGGTAATCCATTGTGTTTCCCAATCGAAGGTAAGCCGTTGTGACCCCAATCAATGGTGAGCTATTGTATTCCCCTCTGTTAGGGCCCACATCTATGTTATGTCCCAGTAGAATTAGACCAACCCAAACTACTAACCATGAAAAATCCCCAATATATCATCGGTTCGTTGTCATCGGCGCAAACCCCAATTCTATGGCCCATCATGAACTACATGGGCTTTGATTCCCTACTACAAGGATACATAGGAAGCCTCCCTGAGGTTCAAGCCTGTCGCTCATATCAAATTGTGTCCTCTCTCCCTCAAGCCTATGTGTCTCAGGAAGGTCATTACCCAACCCAGATGTTTCATTTCCTCTGAGTCCCATCCATAAGTCCATTCTCATATGCCACCTCCACAGGCGTCCCGTAGCCCCACCGAACTACATGGACATTTATTCCTTTCCACGGGGATACGTAGGAAGTATCTTTGCGGCTCAATAACAACACTACCATCACTTTCATGATGGTTCCATATCATTACTCATTCACTTCATTCAACACTCCATCACCCATCCTATCTATTACCTGGGCCGCCACATCCTAGTGGGATCATATCACCCACTCTCTCAATTCTCCTAGAGGAAATCGAGTAACTAAACATGAGTTAGCCCCAACATTGGTGTTCTATCCGAGGATCACACCCATGTGATCCACTTCCAAAAGTGTTCCAATCAGTCCTATCCATCTCCGCTAGACGTTAATGTCGCGGAATACCCTATGTCAAACATGGGAAGCTGAGGAAAACCATAGAGACATTCCCATGTAATATTATTTCCCACACTCGATGTGGTATGCCTTAGGATTCCACACCCTCGAGAAGCCCTATCATAAAGGGATGGAAACATACACACCAGTGTTCCAGCATCCAGACATGCCAACGATGTCCAACGTGACTACTCCCCTGACCGAGGGTTGCTACCCTGAAATGACCCATTGGAATGTCCTGACAGATGTAACATAATTAACCAGTGTCCATGAAGACATGACACATGGTCAAATAGAAGATGTTTAGAAGGTTTCACTAGTAGATCAATGCATATTGGAGGATGAAAATGATGACAGATGGAGGAGGACACTCTATATTTTCAATGCCAGAGTCTATAGAGTTATGGGGGATCCATTTCGGATGCAGTTATAGAATACTTGTTAGAGGAGGATGAGATAGATTTTAGTTCGATCTATGATTAGAAGGAGAACTAGGTATCATTGGTTGTGACAATGTTTGTGGGGGAAGTGAGAAGATGGTTGTTCATGTTCCTTGGAAATTATGATGAATTAGAAGTCTCATGAGAGGAGTTTTGAGAGACGTTTAGAACGGAGTTTCTTTCATCAACCGTGAAGGAATCCAGTTGCTAGGAGATGATTACCCTTCACCAGGGGATCTCTCATGTAAGAGGGTTTAGGATCCATTTCAAGAACCTTCTAAGATATGCTTCAGAACTGTTTCAAGATGAGATGAACAAGGTGAGGAATTTCAAGGGGGATTTGCATTCAGTGATCCAATGCCAGGTCACCTAGATTATGATGATGATGTATATCATGGTTTGGCTGAGAGTAGACATCATCTAGAGGACATTATACAAAACCAGTTCATTATGACAGTGGAGTAATCAGATTTCTTCATGAAGATGAGATATTGTACGATGTTCCAAATAGATTGGAAAAAATAGTATCCGATCAGCTAGGGGTAGGTCCCATCCTTCAATGCCTCATTTCTCTAGGGGTAATGGCTCTCAAGCCTACTCCAAGGGATCAGATTAAAGTTTTTCCTATGGAGGCCGTGACCATCAATAGTGAGAGTGATCGACCATTTAGAGTGGTTTGCATGAAAAAGTTGTACCACTTTAGGATCCTCTACTGAGGCAGTTCTAGATGAGGTAGTAGTATCTAGTTTATCTAGTTTGGGATTATAAGAGAGTGTAAAAGGTAGGAAGAGGACAACCCTGATATTTTCCCCATTCTCTTAGAATAGAGCACATCCATTGAGGTGGTCTTCATCATGGTCAGAGAGGCCTTGGGGTATTTCATAGTTAGATTCATGCTTTAGTAGTGACAACACCGGGTAAACAAGATATCATTTGAGGTACACATTTCTTTTTTTAAATATGGGTGAATGAATTGTTTGTTCTATGAGAGACATAATCCTTCATATCACCTACCCTTATCCATGCTTTGGGAATTGAGGTAGAGAGTCTTACAGTGACCTCAGAAATGACTACACAAGTTGGAGGTTGAGATACCATGATTGATGTATGTAGAGACAATGAACTAGTTGTAGGGAAACACCATTCTTGGGGAGATGTACTATGTTTATGGATACAAACATATGAAATCATCCTCAAAATGGATTGGTTTTACTCGGTGTAGGATATCATGTATTTATTTAGGAGGAAGGTTTTGTTCTTTGATATTGATGGATAGTAAGTAGTGTTTGTTGGAAAATGAGACCCTCAGATGGGTCATATGCATGTTCGATATTTTTCATTCGTGATGGATAATCTAATAATTAATTTTTCATAGGTTCAATAGTTTTCATTTTCTAGGATCATAGAATAATACCCAAATTTCTTTTCAGAGGAGGTTATAGTGTTACCCCTGGATGAGAGATCGAGTACTGGATTAAACTACAATAAAGATTGTAACATATTTTGATGAATATGTATATGATGTAACCTTGTATGTTGAGAGAGGCATGTATACAACCCGATGTTTTGTTGTAGTGTAGTTTTTTTTGGATAAGTGTGGAACTGTGTGGTGCAATAGTTTTGTTCATGAAGAGGGATGATGGATGTTTTTGGTTGTGTATCGATTATCACCTCTTGAACCATGTATGTGAAAGTGAAGAACCACTATCCTATTCAATGCATTGAATATTTATTCAATCCACTAATGTGTGAATGTTTGTTCTTGAATATTTATTTTTAGTCAAGATATAAACAAATACTTGTGAAGGATGAGGATATCCTGAAGACTAAATTGTGTCATCATAAAGCACATTACATGTTTGTTATGATGTAATTCAGTGTTACAAATGCATCAAATGTGTTCATGGGGTTATTGAATGCATTGTTTCATGAGTTTCTAGATAATATTGTTGTTGTTTTCATCGACGAAATCCTTTTTTAATGTACATCTAAGGAGGATCATGTAGAGAATTTGTGATCCTTTTTTGTAGTTCATCATCATGATCTATTGTTTGGAATGTTTCTGAAGTGTGAGTTTTGGTCTCAAGAAGTCTATTATTTGGGTCATGTTTTATCCCAATAGGGAGTAGTTGTGGATCCATCGAAGATATAAGCATTCATGTCTTGGGAATCCCCCATTATTGTTGTAGAGGTGCGAAGTTTCCTTGGTCTTACTAGCTATTACACAAGGTTCGTAGCCAATTTCTCTTGGGTTGAAAAATCTATTGATAGCATTGACCAGAAAGGATAAAAAGTTTTTTTGGACTGATTAGTATTGTAGAAATTGTGAGTATTTAAAGGATATGTTGGTCAATTCCCCTATTCTTTTTCTGCCAATAGAAGGAGTACAGGTTGAGGTTTTCTATGATGATTTGCATCTTGGGTCTGGATGATTTCATATATAGTAGAGATCAGTTGTTTCATATGAGTCTCTACAGTTACATCCCCATTAGCGTAACTATTCCACCCATGATCTCGAGTTAGTGACTATAGTCTTCTCCCTGAATCCAGGGAGACATTACCTCACCAGTGATCATTTTTTTGTTTTTAGTAATCATAAGACCTTAAGGTAAGCTTTCTACCAATGTGACATTAACTGATGTCAACATCGGTGGATTGAGTTCTTATAGGATTACAACTTAAAGATTTCATATACACCTATAAAGGGGAATACCTGATGCTATGAGAAAGAATTCACAGAATGATGTAGTGTGTGATTCAGGCGATTCTTGGAGTGTTATGGAAGTCCTTTAAGCATTGCATTTAGATATTGTAGGAGTCGGGGGGAAAAGGTTGTCCTTTTCACATGATGTTGTAGTCATATTTGGTTCAGTATGTTGAGGAGTCCCAGTGGGGGATTTCTAGGTGGAATCTTGGAGAGACCAAGTTGTTTTTGGTGAGGCCCTTTATGGTTGGTCTAATGATGAACAACAATAAATTTTGTTTCTGGTATGTTTTTTTTTCATTGGTGGTGCCTGCGATTTTTCTTAGGGAGTTCCATATTTCACCTTTGGCAGTGCATCCTGGCATGAAAAAGATATATCCATCTTGGAGGGGTATGTTTTTGTGACCTATGTTGAAGCGTGAAATTGCAGAGTGTTTGACCCTATGTTTGGTTTTTCAGAAGGTGAAGGTAGAGAATCAGGTTCCTACTGGATTTCTCCACATGTTAGATGTTCTTTAGTTGAAGTGGGAGGACATGTTGATGGAATTCATAATAATTTCACATTGAGCTCATGGAGGTTATGATTCTAAATGGGTGGTAGTTGATCATTTGATGAAATCAAACCACTTTATATGGGTCAAGGGGTTGATCACATTTAAGGACTCTTCAAGGCAGTATCTAGAGGATGTGTTGATACTCCACAGAGTATTGAGGATGATCACTTCTAATGAAGATCCTTTTTTAATATTTAGTATGTGGAGAGGTCTCCAACATGAATTTAGTTCTTTTTTATTACTTAACACTACTTTTCATCCACATATGGATGCTCAGAAAAAGCATTCCATCTAGAATCTCGAAGACATATTGCTCTCTCATGTCCTAGATTTTTCCAATTTCTAGACGAGGCATATTCCCTTGGTGGTGTTCTCTTATAGTAATAGTTTTTACTACAACATAGATATTCCACCATTTGAAACCTTGTATTATTGACCATTCTATTCTCTATTGTGCTACACTAGGGCTAGAGAGTCATTAATTATCATGCTAGAACTAGTGAAGAATACGACAGGGATGGTTTCTGTGATTCACGAGTAGATTAATGTAGCATATTATCATTATAAAACCTATGCTGATTATAAGATATGTCCTATATAGTACTAGTATAGGGATAGTGTGTTTTTGAAGGTGGCTCCCCTTCATAGAAGGTGAATGTTTTGTCATAAGAGTAATCTTTCACACTGGTTTGTTGCTCCTTTCAAGATGTTTCTCATTTTAGATCTATGTTTTATCATGTAGGACTTACCCTATATAGGATACGGATATACGATGTTTTTCACATGCTGCATCTCCGTCCTTATCTTTATGTCGACTCTCACATAATCGATTTGTCTGAGACAGATGTCGACAATGATGCAACCATCAAGTAGCGGCCTAGAGAGATCCATGACCACCAAGATAAGATGTTTCATGGGCATGGTAACCCATGGGTTCATGTATTGTGGTATCATTATGGAACATAGAAGAGTACCTGTGAACGTAATTTATAGATACACATTTTTTTACCCTAAGTTGTTTGATGCTTAGAACATTTCTTGTAATGCTGTTTGTTTTCATATTTTAGAATATTTATAGTTCATGAGATGGATTTCAATTATTGATTGATGTGAAATATTCTCCTTTGAGAGTTTTATCTATCTAGAAAGTGTTTGGGATCTGGCGATGGTTTTTACAAGTTGGAATCATCTTCCTTTGATGAGGTGGTTGAGCTCCTGTGGTGGAAAGAACCTTGGGATGTAACTCATGGGGTGGCTATTCAGATGAACCTTTTTAGTTTTCCACTTTGGGTTTGTTTTGGATTCTTGATAAATATAATTTTATGAGTGGGATCTAATATAAGGGCTCAGATCCATGTGGTTCGACCCTGTGTGCATTTTTAAAGAATGAGCTCCTAAGAGGAGGCTCAGGGGAATTCTGGAGGATTCCAGCTGCTAAATTCAAGATACTGGTATATTTCATGATATGTAAAAATGTAACTGATGTGGATGTAGGTTTCACGATGTGTAATAAATTGGGGTTTAAAAATAAATAAAATAAAGGGATGATTCATTTTTCTACAGAAAATGAATCCTAAGTATTAAATGACATGAAAGGGGATTACACGTTGTGTATGTCACTAATGATATATGTTCTAAATGAATTCATTCACTCGGGTTTTTCAAAAACAATGACTACAACACATCTCTAATGATTCTAGGCGTCCCATCGGCCCCCTATTCAATGTTTTGGGGATTTATTTCTCAAGGAATAATCTCTAGCTTTCCTAATTGATCTGTAGTGATCTGTATTTGATCTAAGGTATGTTATACATATGTTATCATGGTTTATTCGATCCTTTTCCTCTCATTATACTTTTCCTTGTAATGGGGATTGATCTCCATATTTATAATGGAGGTTTTTTGGTTGTTTTTTAGTGTGTTTGTGGCATGAAATCCTCCAGTGGATGCAGTTCCCATGGGAGAGGCGATCGATATTTGCAGTGTTGGTCTATTCTCATGTGATGAATGTGGATAACCTTTTGTCGTAGGGTATTCATTATTTCCCTATTTATTTACATGAAATCATAGAGTTATCATGATTTTCCCCATGGATCACAATTAAATTAACATAATATGTACTTGAACTGGCATAAAGAATTTGTATCGAATGCATGGTGATGTTACTAATTTGTGCCTTGGCAACAGTTTTCTTCTTATTTTTCTAGATAGCGTGGTATATATTCTAGTCTTGTTATGGTTGGATTAGAATGTGGAAATTGTAGGGAACTTAAAGTCAGAATTAATTGTTGATTAATTAGATAAAATATTAATGAGTCATGTTTAATGAATCCAGTGTGTCGATTTTTTTAATAATGGGATCATGTTAATTATTTTTGTATTCCCCCTATTAATGGAAATGAATAAATATGTGAGGCATGTTGATTATTTTTTGATAAAGGAAATAAAGGCATGTTAAATTAATTGTTTAATTAATTTCTGAATGATTTTTTTGTTTTCAAGTCAGGTTTCCCATAGATGGAAGCTATAAATAATGGATTGATTAATTCATGATGAAATAATAATCAGTTGTGTGATAATGATAATTCCATTATAGGTCCTGAGTTTCCTGATTACTTGTAATGGACAAGTGCATTGTGCTTTGGAGCCGTGAGGGATTATTGTGTGAGAAGGTGGAATAATGTGATTTAGGGACAAACACCCTAATACTATGTTTGTATCCTGCTCTATGTGATGTGGTTTGGACACAAGACTTGTGATGTGAGGTGAGGAGCCATGTATGTGATGTGCGACTGGGATGGCTGAGTGTAACACCCTAAGATTTTATGAAAAATATTCTTTTTAATTTCATTGATGTCTTGTGTTGTATGCTATACCAAAAGGAGATTGCACTACACGCATCCCTGACTTGTCTTGCAATACATGCAATCGTGACCTTCCATGATAGCGTGTGTTGTACGCAATATTGAGTTTCACTAAACAACGATACGTTATATAAACTAGCCGTTATGAATAGTAATACCCACTTTCTAAAATTTTATAAATTTTATCATTTGAAATGGACTCCATTTTTGCATTCGGAATATCGAAATTAGCCTACGGTGATTTTTTGGTATTTTTCTAAAAACATTCAATTTTTGATGAATAGTGAAAACACTGGGTTACTATTTAAAAACCGACTATTTATATAAATAATTATTTATTTTATTTAAATTTATTTTAGGTCAAAATTGATACATAATATCTATATAAGTTCAATGTAATTCATTAAGAGTCATTTTATAATAATTTTAGACATATAAAAATTTTATTGAACTTTTCACCGTCTTTTACCAACCTCCTAGGAGAGTTTGAAGATTTACATAAAACTAAATTTTACCTCTTCTGTGAGGGTAATTTCGAAAATCCAAGAGATACAGTTAATATCAAGGATTAAAATGTCGTTCAATAAGATAAAAATAATTTTTGGTGAATAGTAACTTTTTACTTTTATTTACCACGGTTAAAAGTAAATAGGGTAATTAAGTGTAAAAAAGATATTATTATTACCATAAGACATGTCCTAATTCTATTGGATAAGTGTAATTCGACCAAAAACAACCTTAGGAATAAAATATTACCCTTTAGGTCCACTTTTATTAGATTAGGACATTTATTACTATTTTATTTAATGAAGAATTAAAATAGTTAAAATCAAAGTTAATAACTAATACATTTTTAATATATGGTTATACATAAAATAAATTCAACTATAAATATTCCTTAGAAATCTAAAAATATTTCATACATAATGGTATTTTATTTATAATTTATAGACATTAAATAATTTAATTTATTTATGACACAATGATGATGCAGTAATTACCTTATTAATGTAATATTACCATAATTGATGTTATAAATACCCAAATAAATGTAATTTTAGACTTTTTATTAATTAAAATACTTTTATAGGTTAATATGACATGTTATCATTGAGTTAATTAACCTTTTTTGAACTAATCATGCTGTTATGATTTTCAAAAAAATAAAGTACCAAATAGTGTCAAAATTGACAAAAAATATTTTTTTAAACAAATATTATATTATTAATTGTTATTTTATTCCTAAAAATCAAAGGTTCGGCTAAATGACTTATATAAGGATATATATATATTAATAATGAACCACTTGTGATTCTTTTGGCTTGTTAGAGAAAGTTTATTAACCATATAGTGTATGAAAACAAAAAGACACGGTAAAAGTTAAATTATTTAACTTAGAGTTAAACATAAATGATATGGATAAAATAGGAACCTAAAAATGCCTAAAACCTATTTTTTGAGAGTATTTAGGCCCATAACCACTTTATCTTTGACATAAATCAATTTGGAGCTATTAAAAACTGAATATGACTTTATTATAAAATAATAGTTTAAGTTTTCCTAAGGTGCCCCTCTCCTCCCATATAAAAAGGGTACCCCTTCCCTCTTCTCTTCACACCCTTTTGAGCCTTGATGCTCAGACAACCCCTGCCAATTATTCTTCTAGAAATCTCTAGTTACATCATAGAGGTTTTGGTGTTCTCAAAAGACCAACTCTAGTGCCCTATGAAGAAGTTTGAAGGAGGTACGTCGAGGAAGAGGTAATGTCTTCTACCGACTCTTTCAAGTTTCTTTCTTCTTCTACTTCCTATTATTTAGTTGTTTCATTGTAAATTAATAAAATAAGTATTAATTATATAATTATATGTTATTATAATTATGAAACAACCCCATTTTACCTTCTATCCATCCTACGAAAAATGAAATCACCGCGCATGTGTACGTACGAAATACCGTCTCCACGCCGTGGTGTAATCTATTTTCCAGCACCACCTTACATGGATGGGTATAATGGTGTAAATAAATAACTATATATGATTATTGTAAAGTGATATTGATTATGAAATATTATACATACACATCAATACAATTCCACGATCATGGGAATGATATCATCGCTCGTGCGTACATACAGACTACCATCTACACGACCGTGATGAGATTCATTTTCCATGATTAACCAATCAAGTGTTATTATAAAGTATATTTAATAAATAATAATTAAAGACATTAAATAATATTGATACTGGATTTATGTATATATATGTTTCATTTACTTAATTTCATTTAATTCAATAAGGAAATGAAAACAGTGTTCATGCGTACGCACGACCTACCGTCTCCATGAACGGTGTATTTCATTCCATATATCGATCTATCATATATATATTTATATACTGAATATATATTATATGTAAATCATGTTTTAAATTCTGTAATTAAGTAAATCAAGATATAAGTAATAATATCAAGAACAACATGTCGAAACATGTACGATAAGTGAAACTATTTTACCCAAAACGCTGCTTTAACATGGAATTTACAAAATAACAGGTAATATAAAGTCATAAGTGAACCATATATGATATCATAAAAATGAATATGATTCTATAATAAGTCAATGACAATATTTAAATCATTAAACAGTAGGTTTGGATACGTACGAAGCATATCAGACTTAAGGTAAAGGATAACTATTTCGATATCGCGCTTATCCGAGATTGTTTATTCATAAGTATTTACTGGGGTTTTTGTTATCATCCATGAACATGTTTTATAAATTTTTTTCATGTATGTTTAATGTCCTTTTTACCCATTTTTGAATTTTACCACATGTTATGAAAGGAATCTTACTTTTGTTTACCACACGAGAAACTTTTTGACTTTTCTGACAAAAGTACGAGGAGAATGTTATTTTTATCTTATATGGAGTGAACAAATTTTTATGGTATCATAACACATCATTTAATGAATATTCCTCTACAATATTTCATGATTATTTTCAGAAATACACTTTTATTTTAATATTGCATGACATTTTGTGAAAACAAAATGATTTTGAAGAAGAACGGATATTTTCTTCAAGAATTCATTTCAAGTGTTTTATCAAAACCATTTTCCATATAAGATGGAATTATTTCATATGTGTATGTTTCAAGTATAATTTCTCTATAATTTACGTGATTTCAATTTTCTTATGATAAAATGATATCCATTTTTTTGTATGGATTATGTTATGATGGGATGATGTTTATGAAACCCATTTTATAGATTGGGTAATGATGAATGATTAATGTTCATGTTGTGGCACAAGTGAGAATGATTTCATTACGAGATGGGTGGGACCTATATATCCCTCCAATGCATTGGGTAAAGATTTATATATCATGAGATAAACATGGCTAGAATGGTTAGTTAATCCGGTTCAGTGATACAGTACTGGAATGAGGAGAGAACTTGATTCAGAAAGGGACTTCATCCACTAAGATGACCTTGGAAGCAATGCCTTGGCTACTATTGAAATCATATCATGTTCATAATGGTTTTCCACAATTATATGTTTTATTCCCATGATATTTTATCATGATTAATGTTTCATTATGATCTATGCCTTACGTACTGCCATGTTTTATGTCATTGCTCATGATTTTGATGTTTAAATATTATGTTCATGATTTGATGTTAAAATGTATATGGTTTGTTTTATTTTCTCCTTGAATACCCTTAATGAGAATTTGAGCTCACCCTTTATATGTTTTCATTTCCCCAGGATATAAATAAAGGCTTTAGGTAAATAAAAAAGAAGATCTTTATGGGAGATGCTGAAGATCTTTCACCAAGATTAGAAGATTATATTCCAAATATCCAAAGACACTAAACTATTACAGTATTTTGGTGTCTATTTTTGTTATGTATTAGATATTCCACAAAAGTAATGTAATGTCTATGTACGTCAATATTTGGGTCTCTATAGTTGGAATTAGAGGAAAGGTTTAGTTATCCTTTGGAAACTAGGATGCGAACACTTTAGTGAGATCCCTAGAGACATTTCTAAGGTATGTCTAGGGATGTCCCGAAGGTTAAGTATAAGTACAGGTTATAGTCCTAGAATTACGGTAATGATATTAGAATTAAACCGAAGATTTTAGATATCGAAGGTACTCCCCCATTATTATGTTGTATTCCCTATTATGATTTTTGCCTCTCACACTATTCTTTTTGGGTTTTAGACGATGGCTGGAACCCGAAGGAACCGTGTTGATCAATGTAATGGACAATGCAATGATTGTCCTCCTGAACAACCAAATGTGATGGGAGATGGAGTGTAAAATATTATTGCTATACTTACACAAGATATTAATCATTATGGATTTCCAAATGATTAGAGAAGGGGACAATATTTTATTGAGTCCTTCATGAGGCAACGTCCACCTTCTTTCAATGGGTCTTCTGATCCACTTTTTGCTGAAAAATAGATCAGTACCACTAAAAAGATATTTTCCATACATCGCTGTTCGGAACATGATAAAGTCATTCTAGCTGTTTACCATTTAGAAGGTGAAGTTGACTAGTGATGGACTCTAATTAAGAATACAAGGCCCCATGATGAAATTGAATCCATGGAATGGGATGAGTTCAAGAACTTGTTTTTCAGTAAGTACTTCCCTCGTATTCTTCGAACAAAGATGGAAAAGTAGTTCCGTGAGCTTAAGAAGAAGGATTATGAATCTGTTGGTATATACGAAGTGAATTTTACTAGACTTTCAAGGTATGCATCTAGTTTTATCATCCAACATGAATGTAAAGTTGACCATTTTTTCAGTGGCTTAAAACAAAGTCTTCGAAGGGAATTAGCTATAAGAGACCTCAGTAGCTATAAAGAAATTGTGCGTTGTGCTATCAAGGTAGAAATGGAATTTGGTGTTACATATCCATATCATGGTTTTGACAAGAAACAAAAGATGGTGTTCAAGGAGAAATCTCAAAATAATGGTGAAAAGAAGATAAATTTTTCTTTATGCGAAGAACGATGGAGATTGTCTAAAAGGTAATAGAAAATGTTTCAAGTGTGGAAAAGAAATTCATGAAGCAGGTGAGTGCCGAAGTAATGGGAAAAAAATTTCTAATGACATGAATAGAGAAAAGACTACATATAATGCTCCACCAACACTTCAATGCTTCAAGTGCAAGGAAATTGGGCATTATGCTAATCAATGCCCTAATCCAAGGGTTAATAATGATCAACGTGAGCAACCTCTTAAGGAAAATGACAAAGGGAATTCACATGCGATCACTATTAGCAATGTTGAGTATGACAATATTATGGTGGAATGATTATGTGTTTATGTAAAGGGATTCCAAAATAATGTTGTGGAATTTCATTTATAGTATTGTGGAACATTGGAATATCTATGTAATGGTTTATTGTGGTTGTCGATAATTATATGGTACCGGTAACCATGAGGAGTGATTCAAATATTTTGGAAAGCAGATGATATGCGCATAAAGAAGGGATAATGAGATAATGAAATGTTTGATAGTATTAATGAGCTCGCGACTGATATAAGGAAAAAGTGATATCATGGTTTGAGTATATAGAATTTTTGGGATTTTGGTATATGGAAAGAGTTACCTTGTGACAACATACATGTTTTCACTATGGTTCAAGAGAATACATGATTAAGGTATTCACATGTTTGGAATGTGAACAACAAGATATACCATATGATATATGGGGGATAAATGATGGTATTCACATGCTCGTTAGATGAAATTTCTAGTAATTGTTTTCTTTATACTATGAGCTTGGACAGAAGTATTTTGGATAAGCCTAAAGATTGGAATGAATTATGTTAGACATAAGATAGTATTTATTTATATTTTACTGCAGGAATGTTATTATAATGTTGTTTTAGAAAAAGGGACGACCTGTAGGATGAGAGACAACCCATCGCGTCGGACAAGGTTGTGGGAATCAAACCCACAACTGAAGTGCGACAGGCCTTTATCGCCTACCAATGGCCTATAAGAAGTCCCTGGTTAGTAGAAACTAGTTTTATTATATTAAGCAGTATGATAGATAATGTATAACTCCATTTATGGAATTATATATGATTAACCTCACTATAGATGGACTTATGTATATTTGATATCTTTTTCTAACCTTTTGTTTGAGACATATGGAATGACCCATCATTCTATCACATGATCTTCTAACACCACACAAATGAATAATTCAACTTCATTTCTTTAAGATATGAAGTTAAAATTGTTCAAGGCATGAACAATGGTGAGATTATACCGAAGCAAAGTATTTCTTCTAATTAAAATTCTTCAACATTAGGGAAATGATCTTGAAAACCAAAAATGTTGTCCTAGTGCCCTTATATCTGATGAATCGGATGGTGCATTAAATCATCACTAATTTATGTCTTTTTGATTGTTGGATTTTGTATAGCCATGTTCTCTGCCACTCTCCATCAGAACATGATGGTTAGATCTCTCTTCCATATACATATTTTCACCTAGGTTCTCCTATGTGGAAACCCAGTGATTAGATAATTTGGGCAATCATTACGTTTCATATTTTAGATTTTAAAGATAAGTTTTCGTATTACTTTTTACGATGTGGGTTTCTATTAAAAAACTTTCGAGTAGTAAAGCATTTATAACCTCGATGAATTTCGAGGGCGAAATTCATTTTAAGGGGGTAGAATGTAACACCCCGAGATTTTAGGAAAAATATTCTTTTTAATTTCATCGATGTCTTTTGTTTTATGCTACACCAAAATGAGCTTGCACTACACGCATCCCTGACTTGGCTTTCATTACACGCAATCGTGACCTTCCACGATAGCGTGTGTTGTACGCAATACTGAGTTTCACTAAACAAAGATATGTTATATAAACTAGCCGTTATGAATAGTAATACCCACTTTTTAAAATTTTATAAATTTTAACTTTCATAATGGACTCCATTTTTGGATTCGGAATATCAAAATTATCCTAGGGTGAATTTTTGGTATTTTTCTGGAAACATTCCATTTTGGATGAATAGTGAAAACACTGAGTTACTATTTAAAAATCGACTTTTTATTTAAATAACTATTTAATTTATTTAAATTTATTTTAGGTCAAAATGGATATATAATAAAAATATATGTTTAATGTAATTCATTAAGAATCATTTTATAAAAATTTTAGACATATAAAATTTTTATTGAACTTTTCACCGCCTTTACCCACCTCCTAGGAGAGTTTGAAGATTTACATAAAACATAATTTTACCACTTCAGTGAGTGGAATTTAGAAAATCTGAGAGACATTGTTAATATCAAGGAGTAAAATGTGGTTCAATAAAATAAAAATAATTTTTGGGGAATAGTAACTTTTTACTTTTATTTACCACGGTTAAAAGTAAATAGGGTAATTAAGTGTAAAAATGATATTATTATTACCATAACACATGTCCTAATTCTATTGGATAAGTGTAATTCGACCAAAAAAAACCGTAAGAATAAAATATTACCCTTTAGGTCCACTTGTATTAGATTAGGACATTTATTACTATTTTATTTAAAGAAGAATTAAAATAGTTAAAATCAAAGTTAATAACTAATACATTTTTAATATATGTTTATACATAAGATAAATTCGACTATAAATATTCATTAGAAAGCTAAAACGATTTCATATATAACGTTATTTTATTTATAATTTTTAGACATTAAATAATTCAATTAATATATGACACAATGATGATGCAGTAATTGGGTTATTAATGGAATATTACCATAGTTGATGTTATAAATACCGAAAAAATGTAATTTTAGACATTTTATGAATTACACTAATTTTATTTTTTAATATGACATGTTATAATTGAGTTAATTTACTTTTTTAGAACTAATCATGCTGTTATGATTTTCTCAAAAATCAAGTACCAAATAGTGTCCAAATTGACATAAAATAGTTTTTAAAATAAATATTATATTATTAATTGTTATTTTATTCCTAAAAATCTATGGATCGAAAAAATTACTTATATAAGGATATATATATTAATAATGAACCACTTGGGGTTTGTTTGGATTGTTATAGTAATTTTACTAACCATATAGTGTAAGAAAACAAAAAGACACGGTAAAAGTTAAATTATTTAACTTAGAGTTAAATCAAAATGATAAGGATAAAATAGTAACATAAATTTGTCCAAAACCTATTGGTTGAGATTATTTAGACCCATAACCACCTTATATTTTAAATAAATCAATTTGAAGATATTAAAAACAGAATATGACTTTATTATAAAATAATATTTTAAGTTTTCCTAAGGTGCCCCTCTCCTCCCTTATAAAAAGGGCACCCCTTCCCTCTTCTCTTCACACCATTTTGAGCCTTGAAGCTCAGCCAAAACCTTAAAATTCCTCTTCTCAACCTCTCTAGTTACATCATAGTGGTTCTGGACTTCTCAAAATTCCAACCCCTATTTCCCTATGAAGAAGTTTAGAGGAGGTGCGTTGAGGGAGAGGTAATATCTTCTACAGACTCTTTCAAGTTTCTTTATTCTTCTAATTCCTCTTATTTAGTTGTTTCATTATAAAGTAATAACATAAGTATTAATTATATACTGATATGTTATTATAAATATTAAACAAACCCATTTCACCTTCTATTCATTCTACGGAAAACGAAATCACCGCGTGTTCGTACGTACGGAATACCGTCTCCATGCCGTGGTGTAATCTGTTTTCCAACACCACCTTACTTGGATGGGTATAATGGGGTAAATAAATAACTATATTTTAATATTTTAAATTGATATTGATTCTGAAATATTATACATACACTTCAATACAATTCCACGATCATGGGAATGATATCATCGCTCGTGCGTACGTACAGACAACCATCTCCACGAACACGATGAGATTCATTTTCCATGATTAACCATTCAAGTATGATTATAAAGTATATATAATAAATAATAATGAAAGATATTACATAATAAGGATACTGGATTTATGTACATATATGTTTCATTTACTTAATTCCATTTAATTCAATAAGGAAATGAAAACAGCGTTCATGCGTACGCACGGCCTACCGTCTCCATGAACGGTGTATTTCATTCCATTTATCAATCTATCATATATATTTATATACTGAATATATATTATATGTAAATAATTTTTTACATTATGGAATTATGTAAATTAGGATATAATTAATAATATCAAGAACAACATGTCCAAACATGTACGATAAATGAAACTACTTTACCCAAAATGCCTCTTTAACATGGAATTTACAAAAGAACAGGTAATATACAGTCATAAGTGAACCATATATGATATCATAATAATGAATATGATTCTGTAATAAGTCAATGACATTATATAAATCATTAAACAGGAGGTTCAGATACGTATGAAGCATGTTGGACCTAAGTTAAGGGATAACTATTCCAATCTCGCTCTTATCCGAGATTGTTTATTCGTAAGTATATACTGGGGTTTTTGTTATCATCCACATCCATGTTTTCTAAAAATGTTTTCTTGTATGTTTAATGTCCTTTTTACCCATTATTTAATTTTACCACATGTTATAAAATGAATCTTACTTTTGTTTACCACATGAGAAACTTTTTGACTTTTTCGACAAAAGTACGAGGAGAATGTTATTTTTAACTTATACGGCGTGAATGGATTTTTACGGTCTCATAACGCCTCATTTTCATAAAGATTACTCTACAAGATTTCATGATTATTTTCAAAAAAGCCCTTTTATTTTAAAATTGCATGATATTTTGTGAAAAGAAAATGATTTTGAAGAAGAAAGGATATTTTCAAAAGAATTAATTTCAAGTGTTTTATGAATACCATTTTCCATATAAGATGGAATTATTTCATATGTGTATGTTTCAAGTATAATTTCTCTATGATTTACATGGTTTCACTTTTATTATGATGAAATGATTACCATTTTTGGTATGGATTATGTTATTATGGGATGATGTTTATTAAACCCATTTTATACATTGGGTAATGATGAATGATTTATGTTCATGTTGTGGCACAAGTAAGAATGATTTAATTATGAGATGGGTGGGACCTATATCTCACTCCAATTCATTGGGTAAATATTTATATCTCATGAGATAGACATGGCTGGAATGGTAAGTTAATCTGATTCAGTGATACAGGACTAGAACGAGGAGTGAACTCGATTTGGAAAGGGACTTTGTCCACTAAGATGGCCTTGGCAGCAATGCCTTGGATACTATAGAAATCATATCATGTTATTAATGGTTTCCCACAATTAAATGTTTTATTCCTATGCTATTTTATCATGATTAATGTTTCTTTATGATCTATTCCTTACGTACTACCATGTTTTATGTTATTGCTCACGATTCTGATGTTTAAATATAATGTTCATGTTTTGAAGTCCAAATGTATATGGTTTGTTTTATTATCTCCATGAATACCCTTACTGAGCATTTGAGCTCACCCATTATATTTTTTCTTTTCCCCAGGATATAAAGAATGGTTTTAGGTAAAAAAAGTAATATGTTTATGGGAGATGTTGAATATCTTTCACCGTGATTAGAAGATTATATTCTGAGTTTCCAAAGACACTAAACTATTACGGCCCATTGGTGTCTGTTTTTGTTATGTTTTATATATTCTGCAAAAGTAATGTAATGTCTATGTAAGTCATGATTTGGGTCTCTACACTGAGCCTAGAGGGTTGTTGTGGTATATGGGATGGGGAGGCACAGTTGTTGTGGTATTACTTAACGCTTGTGATGGAGGGATGCATCGGGATGTGAATTTGGTTGTTGGGTAGGTCATTAGAGATAAAATAATTAGTTGGTGATGGGATTACCTATTGATATGAAATTTGGATGCTGGTTTTAATCTGTTTTTTGGATTATTGGAATGTTGTTTGAATATATACTTTCTTTTCCCCACTACTTGAGGAAGATGGATGTTCATTGATGAATACCCTTTTTTTGTAGATTTTTATTTTTCCTAGAGTACTTGGTAATATGGAATTTGATAATGTTAATAAATAAATAAATGTTTAACCCATGGGGCCAGATCTTGCTAGAATGAAATGACAAGATTATAATTATATGAAGCCATGAACTCTGATTTCTTATGCTTGGAGAGCATGAAACATTATTTTGATGTTAATGTATTGTGTGGTAGAAATGTTTTTTGTTAATTAGGTGTTAATAAATTAATTAATGTAATGTGAAATAGATGAAAAAAGATAAAATAATTTAATCTTTTTAAATGGTTTTGTTCTTATAGAATATCTAGTATTAGAAGTTGTATTTGGGAATCTGAGAGTTGTTAGCTGATGTTGATTGTGAAAATAGGTTATTCCTATAGTTTGGTTTTCAGATATATTATAGCATGTATACTTTATATTTTTATATGATAATCCACCATGTTGGTTAGGGCAACTGAATCCTTGTGGATTCTGAGCTATGGGGAGGGGGGGGTCCCTAACATCTTGGTGGGAGGATGGATGATTAACCACCCCATCGACCCTGCTCTCTTCTCCTGGTAGTTACATGTGCTTGAATAAATGTCTGTTAGTTTTCCCAATAAATGTATGTAGTAAACTATAATTCATCACAGTTATTTCACACAAATGTATTCTGGATATAGTTTTCTAAGGGCTACTATAAGTATAATGTGTATATAATGTGGGGGCCCACGAATCCTTTCTCAGTGCATGGGATGTGATGGGTTGAGGTATAATACATGATGTATGATACAATTTATGTGGGTTATGGTGTCTCCTAAAAACTAACTAAATAATTTTTGTTACTTGAATGTGGTGGTGTGATGCACGGGGTGCATATAGTAGTGATTTTCCAGGTGTATGCAGGCTAGCCTTTTTGGAGAGAGATTCTTAGGACGTGCGACATTGGGGTAGAGCGACAAACTATTGGGGAAGCAGTATTGGGGTACCTTAGATATTATTCATTATATTATATACTCTTTTATGATATACTAGGTGAGAGTATCCATGTTGAGTTTATGAACTTATTATAATTGTTTAGGTGAAGATTAAGTTTTACTTGTTGTTTACTCTGATTTAGCATTATTTCTTTTCATTTCTCATGAGAGGATCTAGGGAGGATCCTACTGTGTATAATATTATACTCACCCTATGTATATATAAACTGTATTTTAGGTTAGTTGGTGTAGGTTGGTGATCAGGATGGGTAATAATAGCTTAGGGTTTAGTAGGAGCTATTTGGGATTTGTAGCCATTTCCATCCTTACTTTTGTTTGGCACTTGAAGTTTTTCTTCTAGTTGTAATAGTTATTTCATGTCATTACGTATGTCAACTTTGGATTTTCTTTTATATTATACACTGAGTAGGAGTTAGTTGGTATTTGTCTTATCTCTCTATTTCTCATGTGTTCTCTTAGAGGGTAATACACACTATCAGTGTGTTTACTATACCCTCGGTTATAGTCACCAACCCCAGCCCTATTAAAGGTGACACATTGGTGTCCCTATATAGATTCTCCCATTTCAACCACATGATGTGTACACGATGGGGGGAAGGGGTTGTGATGTTCAACGCCATTTAAATTTGCTGTGAATTCCTTCTAAAAAGGTTTCTCTAAAGTTTTTTCCTGCACTTACCATTATTGGATTGGTTGTGTTCTCATTCCAGCTACTGTTGAGGTCCATGATTGACCATTCTATAGATTTTTGGATACAGTATCCTCTATCCTTTTAGAGAACTAGGGGACCAGATGATGATGACAATTTTAGGAAAATAATAGTGGTTATCTTCAATATTGTGAATAATCTCAATTAAACAAAGGTGAATTTTTCATCCTTCATGTTGCATGGACCCACCAAAAAGTTTTTCGGAGTTATTTGATAGGCCAGAACACTCAAGGGTCACACCTTGGAGGCCTTCAAAGAAATAATTTTAGGATCATTATTCCCTGACATGATAATGTTTTTCCGAGAATAGAAGTTTATATAGATTTAGTGAGGCTCCATGAGAATATCTACCTACTCCGCACATTTCACTAGGTTAAAATATTTTATATGATAATGGCTAGTAATGAGGCTCAGAACTACATGATGAATGAGAACATTCATTTACCCAAATAAGAGATATGGTTTGGATATCCTACATGGATTCCTACCTAGTGATGGTATAGAAATCCTTGTTCGTCTATAAGATCATGGATTAAGGGTGGGTAACTTGTCATTACCTACCTGTCAACACTCATCTGGGTTGACACCCCACTATTTCCATGAGTACATATTTCAATGGAAGGGAGAGGAAAGACACAGATGTATGATAGAGTAGTTGTATGAACGTGAAGTAGTTTTTATATTCATCATCCCCTTATAGTACCAACCTATAGTTGTTTAACTATTTTAAATTTTGATACTATAACGGGTTATGTTTAGTACAATGGAGCTAGTGCTGAAAGATCATTTATAAAGGACATATTTATCAGTTTTGGGCCAAATATTTGGGTAGGGGTTGAAGGCAGAAACAAAATGGGGACTAGAGATCTAACCATGGTTCTCAAAAGTGGACTCAGAATATCTATTCACATCATGGATACAACTGAATGACTATGAAATTCCATGTGTAAAAAGTGGACCATGTTCCAGAAGGTGATGCAGATGGACCATCATCTATTTGAGGTACAATTATGTTCATTTACACATTATTTAGAACTTTTTTTTGATACTAGTGCTTCAAATTATTTCATTTATACAAGAGTAGTTATTGGAAATAACATACTGGTCACATTATCCTCCAAACTATTCTCTCTTGATACACTATTAGGAAAAAGTGGGTCATCTCCAGTGATTACTAGAGTGTTCTATAGTAATTTCAAGCTATTTAAATCTAAGGGAGTTCACTATTATATAGGAGAAAGACTTTGATATGATTCACAACATTTATTCGATGAATATATTCCATGATCATATTGATTTCTACTATAGACATGCATCTTTTACTTCAATTAAGGGAGAGGTATACATGATGAATGAAGAGTGGGAATTGGGAGCACACAGAGTTCAAAAACAAATTCAATTATATTCATATTATTATAGAATTGATGGTAGGATTTTAACTCCCAATAGGATAAAAAATAACCCTATCAACCTTTCCCACAGTCTTGGAACTCTATCAGAATGTTTTTCAAGATGACTTCATAGGACTTCCCCTGATTGAGTAGTTGACATTGAGATTGAGCTGACAGGGAGTTCATAGACCATTTCTAACCCTCATATAATATGGTTCCAATTGATCTAAATGAGCACAAGTTATAGCTTGATAAGTTGGAGCATAATGGATTTATTAAGATGAGTAGTTAATTATGGGGTGATCCAATATTACATACCAAGAAGGAAGATAACAATCATCAAATATGCATCAATTTACGAATGGAGAACTCAATGATGGTGAATAGTAAATATCAATTTTCTTGGATCGATGATCTTTTTTATTTGTCATTGGAAGCTTGGTGGTTACCCATGATTAATCATTGACTGGGCTATGACTAGATGCAAGTTATAGAGGGGGAAATTTTGAATATTTTATTTCTGAGAAGGTATATGGTTTATGAGTACTTGGTTTTGTAGTCCATGATTTGGAATTCACTAGATGTGTTCCCGAACCTCAAGAAAATGTCTTTCACCCACATATATTCTTGTTCATCATGGAATTCATCAATGACATTTTCATCTTCTTGTAGAAACTAGAGAAATATTTTAGACACCTTGAGATAGTCATTTGTAAGCTTTGATCAGAACAGATTTATGTGAATCTATCATAGTTTGACATCTAGATGTGGGGATTATATTATTGGGGTATTTGGTGTCCAAGATAATAATATTCTTAACCACATAGAAAGTAGAAGATGTGATTTCTTGGACACGTTGTCATACCATATTCAAGATTTGGATCTTTTTGGGCCTTCCAAGATATTATTGATGGTTTATGCAAGATTTCACCCAAATATTTTCACTCATTATACAATTAAAAATGCATTGAGTGAAATTTTAGTGCCTATAAAAGTTTTAAAATAATTTCATTGTGTTATATATAATGTTGATGATAGATCCATTACAAATACACCCAGATCCTAGGATTGGTTATGTAGTGTACTATGATGCATCCATAATTGGTCTAGGAGCGGTACTAATGTTGGGAGAGAAGTTATTATCTGATTGGTATTGTAAGATATGAAAAAATGAGTGGAGCTTCCCTACACAAGAATTGTTAACGGAAACTGTGGTTCATGATCTAAAGAGTTAGAGATACTATCACTTTAGAGATATATTTTTTTGTCTATACAGACCACAAGATCCTTCACTCTATCCTCACATAGAGAGACAAAAATATGATGAATAATAATTGGGTTGATTATATTAATATGTTCATATTCATGTTGTATTATTAAATGTAGAATGGTAACATCATCTTAGATTTCGTTCTCTATAACACATGATGAAATGGATGATTGTGAGAGACTACCCAATGATTAGTGGAGCTTGACGATCTTATTAGTTGACTAGAGGAGGTAATATTTCAAGGAAAAGTGTTCTATTAACTTTTATCCATTGTTAGTGATGTATTATCTTATGAAATTAGTGAATATTGGATAAGATCTAGACTCAGAGTGTGATGTGACAAGGGAACAACTAGATAAAGGTGATCCAATACCTTGGTGGTCTTTGATCGATGATGATGTTCTCATTATACATGGGAAGTTAGTTGTCCTTAATTTCATAGAAGAAGAGATGATGATGGATCACCATACCTCTAGATAGATAGTATATTATGGAGAAAAAAATCTATACCATGAAGTTAGGTGATAGTTTTTTTGGAAAAGTATGAAGAGGTACACTATTGAGTTTGTCTCTCGATGGCTTACGTGGCAGAGGGTGAAGGCCAAAGACCAGCAGCTTGGAGGTTTTCTTCAGCCACTTCTGTTTCCCATATATAATTGGGAGGAAGTCATGATGGTGTTTTTTATGGTTTTACATAAGACCCCAATGAATCATGACATAGTCTGTGTGATGGTTAATCGACTGATAAAGGATTCCCTCATTTTACCAATCAAAGAGATTAACTTAGTAGATGATATTAGAATGCGTTGTGCCCATGAGATCTTATGATTACGTGGATTCACAATGAAAATAATTCCATAATGATATGCGTGTTTGTGACATAGTTTTCAAGGCTTTTATAAATCACGAGGGACATTTTTAACATTGATCACAACACACCATCATAAGAAAGACAGACTATCTGAGAAAAGTATACACATATTGAAGGATATGCTTTGAGATTATGTTCTAGATACCAGTGGATCATGGGATGATCACCTATACATGGTATAGTTTTCATAAAAATATAACTACTCAACTTTTATTAAGACTACATGTTATGAGGCTCTGTATGAGAGCCCATGTCATTCACCACTCTTTTGGATTCAGGCTGGTGAGGTAGCAGTTATAGTGCTCGGTACAGTTCATGAGACCTCTAAGAGAGTGGATACATTTTAAAATAGTTTTATTAACACTCATAGTAGAAAAAAAATCATATGAATATAGTTGATGAGACCTTAATGTTCATTATGGGCGGTCATGTTCTCTTGGAAGTGAATTCTTGGATAGGACACCACTATCTAAGGAAGTAAGGAACGTTTAAGTAAGTTTTTATGGGACCCTTCAAGGTCACCAAATAGGTTAGGATAGTTTCATACCTTATAGATCATCAATATCATTATCTAGGTTTCATGACATGTACCAAGAGTCACACCATCATAGATACATACCCGACCCTTCACATGTTAACATTTTCATTAATGTTGAGTTAAATATTGATATATCATATAAGGTTAATCACGTGTGGAATATAGAATGAAGTAAAAAATTACTTTGAGTTAAGATGGTGCCACTTTTTTAGAATTAGTGGCACCATGGAAGGGTACAAGATAAAACATAGGAGTGAGATACAAGCATTCAAATGTAGTGTACAGAGTTTTTCAAGAAGGACTGCTTGAGATTAATCATGAGGATGAGAAGTATTGAGGATGGGATGAATTTTAAAGCCCTTAAATTCTAACTCTATAATAAATTTCTTATTTTGATTTTCTTATAATCATTATTTTATGTCAAACCAAGCCTGGATGGATCGTTATTGGCCTTTTAAAGCTGGAGTAATGTTTTCTATGTCTTTTGTTTTCATTCTGACCACAGTATGGGTGGTGACACTATCGTTTCTTGGAAATGTCGTAGTTCTACTGGGTATTCAGGTCACACAATAAGGGTAAGGTCTATATCAAATTAGTGATCATAGTGGAGCTTGTGTTATGTTATTCATGTACCACTACTATTATTTGGGTGTTAATTCATTTAATTTCATAAATCATGGACTGATTTTTATTTTTGAATGGGGGTTACCATTTTGAATTTAATGAGAGTTAAATCCATTAATATGATATTTTGAATTACATTCATGGTTTTCTTTTTGATTTAAATTGATTATTACATTTTAAATTATGGTGAAAATTTAAGAGGTTTAAAAAAGGGTATTCCATGCATTATCTATACCTTCAAATTCCCCGATCATCCTCCCCACTTGAATGGAATTAGATCTCCAGAGGGTTTCACATACGACTCCATGCCATAGTGCACCCTGCTGTACCATGGACACCACTCCTGAGAACTCTATACACACTATAGTAACTGTTTGAATCCTCTATGGTTCTAGGTATGGTGGATTCATTCAAAAGTTAGAAGAACCTTTGATGTGGGGATTTCTTCAGCATCATCCATGTATCGTGGTGTTAGTACCTGTGAAATAGTTACTAATTCCAACACAGGACTATACTGCAACCACTACCTTGTTCCAGGGAGACCCACAAATATCCAAAGATCTGTATTCCCCGTTATTGTGAAAATATTTGGGAAATCCATTAAATTATGATCAAAATTAGGAGCCTGTAGAATGTGATCATATCATTTTGATAGGTGTGCAGGTGTGATCCAAGTGATGAAATCTTGGATGGACCATGTTTCTAAATTTAAAAAACGTGTGGTAGGAAGTTAATCATCTTCTTATGTTGTCTTCTAAACATGTTTATAGAATATTATTGTTTTTTTCTGGAATAAATAATTACCATACATGATTATGTTTTTATATGGGTGTGTGTATCCCATAAGATCTGTAATGAGATAGTTTCCATTAGATTTGTTAGAATAAATTGATTCCATGTTTGATGTCGAGTCAAAATTTGAACTGGGGATCATTTTTTTCTCATGATGTCAGGTTTTTAGCATTCATTACCCTATGATGTATGTTACCATTTCCATGAAGGTTTTGTTTGGTAACGATGATATGTGGCCTATCGTATAATGTGCATCCCATTGAGTGGGAGTGAACTTGACTTACAACACTTGCTTTGAGGGACCTGAGCACAAGGTAGTTATATAAGGAAATGAGGGTATCTGTGAACTAGATGCACTTGAGGTATCCTGGTATACATCAAGTTCGATGCAGTCAAGGAATCCGAGTAGAAAAATAAATGGTTATAGGTAGCATGATACACTTGATGGCTAGAGGATTCCATGAATCATATACACATGACAGTGTGAGGTATCTGATCACCCAATTCATAAAATTATGGCTATATGGGTTATTATTGGAAGAGCACATTATCTTTTTGGCATGGATCCAAAGAATGTATGACTTGAGTTTTATGGATGCTAGTTTAGAGAAAGAGTGTTGAGTTTTTGTATGTATGATTATGCTAATTACAAATTTATTTATATTATTTCATAACCTTATTATACTTGAGAGCACTAGGATGAGGATGTTTTGGTGGTTTCCAACTAAGTACTATACTCACAAGATACCCCAGGATTTTTGTGTTCTTGTATATTTCATGGATATTGACCCGCTGAAATGTAATGGCCCTGGGATGGATATTTGAGTAGTGGAGCACAAAGCCAGATCACACTGTGATAGACATCAGAGGACCCTATTTATTTTTATTTATTTTTTTGATTTATTTATCTAGTAGTTATACTATAAGAAGGATTACCATATTGGGTACTACATTTATTTATGAAATGTGTGACATCCTTTAATTTCTATATGAATTAATTGATATTTTTTTATTGTTCTAATTGTATTATATTTATTATTATCGGTTCAATGACATGATACAAAGAATATAGTCTCCAAACTGATAGAATTAAACCCTTTCTATTAGTTTTTATCCTCATTTATAGGATTTGGAACGCATGACACAATGTTACACTATGGATCAAACTTGGTGGTTCAGGTCGGGCTATTACATACATGAACAAAATTACATAGAGGAATAACTAACATTGTTAATATAAAAATAAGATTAAATATTTTAAAGGATAAAAAATAAAAAAATAAATTCTAAATCATATTTAAGTTATTCCATACAAAGTCAACCAAAATTTATAATCATAATTAATATATTACCTAACTAGTCTACCATATAGTGTTGGAGGAACACTCAGCCCAACCAAATTCATCTTTCTAAATACAAAAGGGGAACGCAGGAGTTCCTCATTGGCTAATAACAAACCAATCCTATCCTATTTCACATTACATAAATTGACAAGGAGGAAAATGGAACAAAATAATGGTATTGGGAATAGTATTATAACTAAATGGAATCATAGATGGATTCAAAAAAAATTATGATACTCTCAAAGTCATATACATCCATACAAGTTGAATTTTAACTAAGCTATAATAACTGGAGGTTCCATTGTATCCGTAAACATCCTTACTCAACTAAATATTGTTCAAAAGAAAAAATATTATGGTAATTATAGGTTAATAATAATTGGGTGGTGATATTCGATAAAAAAAAATTGCATGAAATGAGTATAAACCAAAAGGAAATTGTTAGGGACACACTACCTCAGTCATGTGAGACCAAACTAGGTGAGTATCATTGGATGAATTTTTTTTAATCAATAAAAATACAAAAACATAATAGAATCCATGAATTTTGGTAAAATCAATATAAATAACTAAAATCACAAGATAAACAATCAAGATAGGGGATATGATGAATAATCATACTTGAAAATAATCCTAAGGACTGATGATACTTAAATCAAGCGATGAACATAGGAGGATCAATAGATATATAGCATAAGGGATATGGGGAGGATAGGGAGAGGATAGAAATTACTATTGCAGGATGTAATTATATCTACATCCCATTTATTTAAATTTCAAAACAATTACTTAATTAAAATATTTTAATTATAAAACAGGAACCCACTTTTCGCTTGCTATAAAACCACCATGTAATTGGTGGGCACTGAGTATATGCTCTAGTGGTACCAACCACCTCGTGGCCACCCTATATGTATCTAATCCTGTAATTCACACACATAGTACTTATTATTAGTGTACATGGTACCTTATGGAATCTATCTATGGATAGAAGTCTCATCACCTAGATAATTTTCCCAAAACTGGTCCCTGGGTCCCCACTAACACCTCAAACGCTTATAATTCATTGAAATACATGAGGGTTGAAAAAATTTATATATAAATATTATCCAATATGGATGTATATTTTAAAAAATGTAATCATAATAGGAAACCTGTATGATTTTGTAATTTGAAAAAATCTTTGATTTGATATAGTGTGCCATGTTTTTCGCTAGTTATGGATATAAATTTAGGGATTTTAAATATACACATGATATAAAAAAATTACTTACATATTACAAAAGTTTTATGAAATATAATTTTTAATCAACTCACATGATCCATTTTGATTAAATTAAATTACATAAAAATTCATATATAAAATAGAAAGAATCCTTTAATATGATATAGATTATTTTTAAAAATAAACGTTGATTTTGAATAATTTAAAATATTTTTCAACCCAACATTAATTTTTTTATGAAAATGAAGTTAGTACTGTTTAAAGAAATATAAATAGTTTAAATAGAATCTTAAGTTTTTACTAAATAAAACACTTTCTACATATATCAAAAAAGACAAAATTCAAGGAATAAATATATGAACAGTCAAATTTTGTCAAAATGATAAATTATGCGAATAAATATAAAGAATTTAAAACATTCCACATATAATAATTAATATATATAAAAAATTCTCTACAAATATAAAACATGTAGAATATTTTTTTAAATTATTGAAATAATCATGTTTGTATAAATACCTTATTTTTAAAAGAAATGGTTTTCGTAATAATGCACCTGTGGTCAGTATATGCCCAAAAAAGTGAATGAGTATTTAATTTTACTTAAAAAATTATGGGTGTAATAAAATTTGGAGCTAGAGGCCTACCCCACCTCTGATAGTGAAAAATAAAAAGAAATTATATGGATTTATTTGAATGAAAATAAACCTGGGTAAATTAAAATATACAATTAATTCTTAAAATAGAGAGATAAAATTGGGAATATACAAATATTTTTAAAAGTAGTTATTTTAAATATGATACATAAACAGGTATTTTTGCAGTTGATAAAAATAAAAATATATGAAATCCAGAACTCAATAAATCATTCATTTAAACCAAAAAAAATAATTTCCAAATTTAAAAGGATAGTAGTTAAATTTTGATTTTAAATCAATAGACATAATTGTGAGACCCTAGAAATGGAATATTTTATTATTAAACTATATTAGTTATAGAGGAACAAGGTTATTTGGATCTTCAGATAAACATCATTAATAATAGATATATCTAAAAATTCCATATAAATTTGTATTAAATGATAATTCATATAATTATTTTTGTAAAATAGTTTGAAATGGATGATATTAAAAAATAAATTATTCATAAATTTAATTACCACAAGAAAAAATTAATTGAAAATCAATACGTGATAGATTATAACCAAATGAGGTCAAATTATTATTCAATGATAATGATCACATGAGTGAATCAGTTATAATAAATTAAAAAAATAAAATTTATAAATGATAATGACAAAACTATGTGAATATATAATCTTGGGATATCAAAAAATTTTACCAAATATTATTTATCGAAATTATAGAAATAAGAAATTTGTATTATATACATGGTTAATACCTACAAGAGAAATAATATAATATGGTGGGCCCTAAAAATAAAAAAACTCTAAGAGTTCTATGTGTGAAATTTCATCCCACAAAATTAACAAGATTATCTTTCTTATTTAATTCCATAGAGGAATTCACCTTTAATCTTCTCATGCATCTCCAGGAACTCCCACATCTATGTCGATGCTTAGTCATAAAAGATTCCACCTTTAATATAGCAATTTGTTTTCACATGGTATATAAATATTGTAATGGGACTTAACTGATAATAAAATATTGGGTTTCTAGTCTATATTTTCTTCAAATTATATAATATTATAACCCTTTATCTAATTGAGTTTTTGAAACTAGAATCATGTTATGAAAGGATTCCAAAGTGGTTCAATTTAAAAGAGCTAACATCAATGTAACCTAGAGAAACCATTTCTTCATAACTTTGGTGTATTCCCAAGAATTTATAATGCCTATATTAATATGTCCATATTTGAAAATAAAATTATCCCCTATGTTTATAGTGGTATAATGTGGAAGAGAGGAATATGTTAGCATGTTGTTGACTATCCTATGAACAACCACATAAAGAAATATTCTTGAGACACTTACATGAAATAAATTAAATTGAATAGAAATATATATTTATAGAATATATATAAGTTATATTTTTTTAATAATGTAATTCATTAAAAGGATATTGAGAATAAACCCAGAAAAACATTAAGAATGATAGTTTTTTTTAGTTTTTTTGTCACTATATTATTTTTTTATGAAATTTACAAAAGTGGATGACATTGTGACCTAAATGAAAGAAAATATAGTTTTTGATATATTAAAAATGGTAATATTAAAATTAAATTAAGATTCATTAAATGAATATCTCCAATAGTACTTTATGAAGCATAATAAAAAAATAAAGATAGTTTAGGTAACCACGTTTAATAAAAAAGGAAAAAAAATAACTATAAAAAATATAACTCTATGTTTTAGTTTGAGGATTTATGGGTATTAAAAATTCAATAAAAACATTATGGTGATGTGTGGAAAAGTTAATTAAAATATAAAGCACTTAACAGTCAGGTTGAGGGGAAATTGAAGTAGAAAAAAAGGGGTTAAAGATCCTATTACAGATAAATTGAAAGAAAAAATACAATGAACTATGTTGATAAGATAATGAAATTTTTTTATTGAGGACATTGAATGAACTAAAATAATTTTTGATGTTTTTTATATGGCCATAACATTTTACTTGGACTTCCAAAAATTTAAATTCCTAGGGTATATGTTTGAACTCTACAATTCACTCATACATTTTATCAAAAAAAAACCCAGATGTTTTGTATAAAAGGATAAATAATTAATGGGGGCATAATATCATGGGAAAACACTAAAATTGTAATTTTATTATAATATTTGGGGAGTAATCATTCAGGTGTGTAACGCCCCAAGATTTTAAAAAAGTACTATATGTTCAATAGTGTATTTGACACAAAACACTTATCTTAAATTGTACATGAAATATATGACCTTTATAATATGTACATTAATTTGGAGATATGAATAAGATCAAATATTTTATAATAAATATATTAATTTCAAATTAAATATAATTTTTCTGCATTCTTTATTTTTATTAAGGTCATTTTATTCCTAAAAATATCTTTTCCTCAAAAATTAGTTTTATAACTTTCTATGAGAAAATATAATAAATAAGTTTTAGAAATTTCAAAAAATTTATTTGATAAAATTATTATAATTTTTTAAATAATAATATATAAATTAAATTAGTTTGAAATTTTAGGATTTTTATGTAAATATAGATTTATCTATTAAATATTGAAATGTTGATTTTTTAAAAAAATAACATTTATCACTAATAAATTAACAAATTTAAAAGACCCATTATGTTTTGAATATGATTTAAATTAATGTAATTATTATCTAGTAATATTTAATTAGCATAATTACTTTTGAAACATTTTTATTTTTTTAGTATCAGTTTTTGGGTTGTAAAAGGGTGGTTTTCTTTTAAAATAATTTTAAAGTGTGTAATGATTCTTTATATTAATTAATTACATTAATACCTAATAAGGATTTATTTAGATGTAAAAATAGATTTTATATCAATAAAAATGTTTTTAAATTCATATATTGATTATTTCTAGTCATATACGTGTCACAAAATCATCTTCTTCTTATAAGATATACTTCTTGGAAAATCTCTATTTCATCACCTCTGTATGACTAATTTTAAATTTAATCATAAAAATAATATGAATTCAATTTTTTAAAATTTATTAAATATTTTGAAACATGCTAATTTATATTATATAAATTTTTCATGTTAATTTTGGTCTTAATGAATAATGATAATAGTAAAAATATTTTGCCTCTATAAGGTAAAAATAGGTTGACAAGGGGTTACACTTAAATGTTAAGGAGAGAAATGACCATAAACTCGTCTAAATTTTACATTATTCAAATAGTCAGACTATATAACATATAATTCTCAATATTTTTCCATTTTTAAAACTTTTTACCAATAAAGTGACATGAACTTATTGAGAATCTTTGAAAAATTAAAAATGTTTCACTCACCTCACTTATCAAAGGCTACCACCTATCATATCTTATCAACACATTTAAATCCCATTGAATCATAAAATATCTGACTATATCACTTTATTAATTCTCAATCCATATTATTGAAGACTTTTTTTTATCATATAACCAATCTAGGAAATAGTTTGCTATAAACCTTAAGAGGTTATCCAAAATTGAGGTATCATTCCTAACCAAGTGTTTTTAATTTTTTTTATTCTCCTATATACCTAAAATATTATTTAAACATGATGAAATAAAAAAAACATATATCACTTATACATATATTTTATTATGTAAATTTAATAGAATAGATCCATATTATTTTCCATTATGTGGGAAACAAAATCGTCATTCGTGTGTACAACATACAACTGGCTTGCGAACCGATGTAATTCATTTTCCATTACCTCCACTTAAATTTTTTCATAATAATGTATTTAAAGTATATATATCACAGTTTTAAGATAATTATACTTATTTATTTATTATATCACATAATACTTCTAACACTCCATTCTATGGTGGGAATGATAACATTTATCATGTGTATGGTGGACTACCGCATCACAAAGTAATGAGATTAATTTTTCAGAAATGTATTAAAATGAAAGTTATAAGGATAATTTTAATCAATATATTGGATATATAGGACATAATTATTAGATTAATAAACTATTATTATTTCTGATAAGATAAAAGTTTATATTATTTTTTACCTATCCACTCACGGAAAAATTATAATGTCGTTCCTGTGTAGAAGTGAACTATCGGGTCGACGAAGTGAAATGATTATTTATTCATCACCACATCACATTTATTATATATATTATCATAATTAATGAAATAATATGGTTTTTATATTATTATTATCATCTATTAATGATAAAATAATTATTAACTTTTTTCCATAATGGTCGTTCAAAAATTGAAACATTACTCATGTGTATGCACAACCTTCCATCTCCACGATTTCAACGTTGTAAATTTTTAATAAAAAAAATTAAATAATGGTTTTCAGAGTATAAATTAGTTTTAAAAATTATATTTATTTCATGACTATTACTCTATAGATGATGGAATAATGACCTATTTGACCATAGTCAACCCGCTGAAGTCATTTTGAAAATATGGGCCAAACATCCTCAAAACACCTAATGTGGGATTAACTAATTAAATACTTAAATATTTAATAAATATAAATAAATTAAATTATTTATATAAAATTTATTAATACTATAAAATGTTATTAATAAATCAAATATATGATATATTTTTATTATATATGAGTTAAAGGACATACATGGAATGTCTGGACTTGAGGTATGTTTTTCTCTATCACTTTTATTTCTTTGAGAAATTTTCCTTATTCACTATTTATTTTTATTTTATGGTTTATATAATTACCATTTTACATGTTATATCTTGATTTGTTAACACATCATGGTGTTTTCTGTTTCAATATGAATTAATTCATACAATGGGATTTGAAATGAATGTTACAATGTGGTAAAATGATTCTTAAATAAATTTCCTTTCATGGGGTTGCAACTTATCTTCATTGACATTATTATTGAATGATTATGTGTTTATTTACATATAAGTTATATTATTATATATGTGGGTTTAATTTTTTTCACAAAATTTATCTATTTATTAACTCTCAATTCAATGATACGAACATTATAAGGGTTATTCGTCTTAAAATTCTCTTTCACTCGGACATATGTTGCTGTTGTAAACCTAACATATTTTCTGAGGTTTATATACAACTCATTTTAAATTTAATATAAATAATATAATTATTTTAATTATATATAAAGTATCATTTCAAATTACACTTTCATGGGGATTATGATTGCAATGTTACCAAAGTGGGAAAGGGATAATGTTATAATCACCTTTCTTTTTGGGATTGTAAATATCCAATGTTCCTTTATGGGGATTTATATGACATGATATGACTGAATAAATATTATTTATTATATTATGTTTTTGAATGTGTTTTACATGTTTAATTTATATTTCCTCACTTATTGATTAAAGGAAAAACAAGTATGTCTATTTTAAGTCATATCGATCTTATACCTATCTTTAAATCTAGAATATTTCAATTCTACAAGGATATTTTCTAACATTATTTAATAAATATTCTTTTCTGAAAAAAAATTATTCCCTAAATATATTTTTCATGATGTTTTAAATTATTTTAAATGGGTTTAAAATGAAATTTCATAACATTATCTAAAAGGATCATTATTCACTCTATTTAAAAAAGGTGAGAGAATGTTTATTTTTATCCTTTAAAAATGAATTAATTTTACCACCATAATGAAATATTTTTAGTTTGACTATTAAAATATAATATTCAATGGTTTGTTAAATAAAAAATATTTTTACATTATCTTGTGTTTTTTAGTTTTTATATATTTTTTACATCGTGAAAAGGTTATTTTCCATAAGAAATTAATTATTGATCTTTTAACTATATTTAATTTGTGAAAATTAACACACATAGATATTAAATATGATACACTAGGAATATTTTCTAATTATACCATCCTCATTATTTCTATGGATTTATTATGATTGTTTAAAATAGATTTTTATGGAACCCATTCCTTTTCAATGGGTTAATCAAGCTATGAAAGGAATGATCTATTTTAACATATATGGAGACAAAAAAATTTATGTTTCCCTAAGAACTATTTTTTCCCATTAAAATATGTCAAATTTTCAACAAATAAAAACCATATATTATTTTTATATGTATTTTCTTTATAGGAAATGGGGTTTTAAATGTCCTGGATATTTCAATATCAAGAAACATTTTTATATGGGGGAAAAGATTACTATATCAGTGTAATCTTTATTATTGAAATATTTTATGTGTTATGATTATGTTATGGTTCTTAGAAATTATTTTTAATGATGATTGGTTCTATTATAAACCAAGGATGGGTTGTTACGTTATGAACCAAGGATTGTGGGTTACGTAATAAACCAATGTTGACCGAGTCCATGATATCCCAACAATATATTAGGTATGGAAATCAACCTTAGGGTTATTCCATTTGTAAGAGTGATGTGGAAATGATTTCCCATGTTACCTACTTGTTTTATATATTCATTATATGAGTTTTTAGTTAAATATTATGATTTATCAATGTAAGATAATGAATTTATGTTTGAATAAATGTTTTTTATACTTCATAAGGGTAAAAAGTATAACATTGAGAAAAAGTTTTCATGATATTATCATCTGTTCAGAGATACATTATGAGTTTTTTATTCCATTATCTTCTCTTATGAAATATATTATGAAAATATTTGGGGACATAATGTGATTTCATGGGTATTGATATAATTATTTTGAACCCACGTCTTACTTTAAAAAGGAAAATAATAATATGTATTCAAGGACTAACAAGTTCTTATATTTTATTCTATGTACCTTACTAAGTGGGTTTTTTTCTAAAAGGAAATTTAAAACAATTTCATATATTTTAAGGATGTGTAATGGAAATGAAGTCAATTTGAAATTTGTGAGGATTTTCCCTGAAACAATAATATGCCTTATATATAATGTTTCACATTATGGAAAAAATGGATACTGATTAGAAGTATCAAAATTGTAAATATATGGTTTTGTTATGCATGAATTAGTACCTAATTATATAAAACTATTAAAATATGATGAATTTGTGAAAAAAATGTGAATTATAGTATGAAGAACCAGGAATATATACTGTTTAAGGCAGTGTCCTTATTGTTTTTAATAGGGCAGGGTTTAGATAACTTTGGTGATTAGGATTTTTTCATGTGCAGTTATCATAGAATTTATGGATACCATAAATTGTATATAATATTATGTCTCATCATATGTTAAAAGTCTTAGACACCCATTTTTATGTTTTAAGTGATGATATCATAAAGCGATTAATGACATTTTGGGAGATGTTTTTCTAGGTTGATCTATTTTTAAAGAATTGGTTTAACATGAAGTATTCCATTAAATTTTGTGTAAATATGTTTTAAGGTATTAATATACATTAGGGTTTATATGATTTTAGATATTGGGGTAATTATAAGGATACATTTTTTATCATATATATTACCATGGGTTTGAATAGTGATTTGGTGACCAAGTGATAAATGTTATTTTAGAAGAAGATATCAATTTTTTGTATCATACGATTAAAGGTGTGATATAAATTTTATGTCAAAAAACTCTTTAATTTTAAGGCTATTGAGTCTATTTCAGATATAGGGTCATTTATATGTTGGTTGATTTAGTTTGATCATTGGGTATTACTATTGAATATTAGCTATTAATGTACTATTTCACCATTTGAAGGCTTATTTATTTTGGGAATTACCATAGTATTTGTTTAACATTTATGTATTTGGATAATTTATAAATACACGAGGAAGAAATTTTTTATCAATTTTATGGTTTTTTGGTCCTGTAAAAGTTGATTTTAGTGCTTCAGAAATAAAAAATTATTCTTGAATACTCCTCGTTTGGGGAAAATGTTGTGGTTGTTGTGGAAACCGATTAAGAAATGAAATTATACTAATTTATTATGTATATTTATTTATATTAATAGTTTATATAATAATAAAATTCTTCAAATATTGGAAAGGTATATTGAAAAATAAATGTCGGCATATTAGAATTATTTCTAATGAAATTGAGGGACTTTTTCCATTTCCTTCCATGTTCATATATTCACTATTGACCATTGTTCTCTTATTTTGAAACCTAGTATTTTTTATTCCATATAACTATAATATATCATTTTATATTTTATGAAGATGAAGTTTTATTAAAAATTTTTATGGGGAAATATATTTTGAATGGAATTTAAAATTCTAAAACCTTTTATCAAAAATATAAATTTTAAATTTTTACCATTAAATTTATTAAGTGGCTGTGTAACACAGAGATATTTTAAAAGCTAAAAATTACTTCGATACTGTTTTTGACTCATAATAACGATCTTAAATGAAACATGAATATATGAACGATATAACCATTCCATTAATGTGTTGGTATTAATATGAATAATTAAATTGTGATATGTATATATATCCAAATAAATATGTACTTATTTTTAATTATTTATTAAATAATTACTTAATTATTTGTAAATTAATTTTATTCTTTATAAATATGTTTTCTTCAAAATTTAATTTTATTTATTTTTATCTAAAAATGTAACACCCCAAGATTCCAAGGTAAGTTTCCCTTTGAATAATGAAATAGCTTTCATTGCACGCAACTACTAGATTCTAACACACCACAAACAATAAAACTAGCTGTTATGAATAATAATACCGACTTTTCAAAATTTTATAAATTTTATTTATCAAAATGGACTTCATTTTTGAATTCAGAATATTGAAATTATCTTAGGGTGAATTTTTGGTATTTGTTTTTGAAAACATTCAATTTTTGATGAATAGTGAGAAACACAACGTTATTGGTTAAAATCGACTTTTTGTTTAATTAATTAGTTTTTTTATTTATATTGGGTAAAAATAGATACATAATACCTATATTAGTTATATGTAATTAGTTAGAGTCATTTTATAATAAGTTTAGATACATTAAAATTTTAATGAACATTTATTGTCTTTTACCCACCTCATAGGTGGATTTTTATATTTGCATAAAACATAATTTTACTGCTTCTGTGAATTGAATTTAAAAAATCAGAGTGACAAGGTTTATTTCAGTAAGTAAAATGTGGTTCAATAAGATAAAAATAAGTTTTGGTGAATAGTAACTTTTGACTTTTATTTACCATGGTTAAAGTAAATAGGGTAATTAAAGGTAAAATTAATATTATTATTACCCTAACATAGGTCCTATTTCTATTGGGTAAGTTTATTTCAACGAAAAACAACCTTATTAATAAAATATAAACCTTAAGGTCCACTTGGGTTAGATGAAGACATTTATTATTATTTTATTTAAATAAGAGTTAAAAGTGTTAAATTCAATGCTTGATAACTAAGCACTTTTAATACAGGGTTATACATAAGACAAAATTCAACTATAAATATTCATTAGAAATATAAAAAATATTTCCTACATAATGGTATTTTATATATAATTTTTATACATTAATTAATTTAATTTATTTACGACACAATGATGATGCAGTAATTACTTTATTAAGGAAATATTAATATAATTGATATTATAAATACCCAAATAAATGTAAATTGATTCTTTTGATGAAATACACAAATTTTATTGGTAAATAGGAAATTTTATTATTGATTAAATTAATTTATTTCGAATTAATAAATTTTTTAGTATTTTAACAAAAATCAATTACTAAATAGTGTCAAAATTGACATAAAAGTGTTTTTAAAAAAACTATTATACTATTAATTGATATTATATTCATAAAAATCAAATGATCTAGAAAAGGAATTATATAAGGTTATATATATAAATAATTAACCACTTGGGGTTCTCTTGGATGTTTATATCAAGTTTATTAACCATATAATATTAAAATATAAAGAGACATGGTAAATGTCAAACTATTTAACTAAGAGTTAAATAAAAAAGGTAAGGTTAATATGGTGACCTAAACCTATCTGAAACCTATTGGTTGAGAGGTTTTTGACCCATCACCACCTTTGATTTTAAATTAACCATTCTAGAAACATTATAAACTGAATATAAATTTATTATAAAATAATATTTCAATCTTTTCCTAAGGTTCCCCTCACCCCTCTTATTAAAGGGAACTTACCCTTCTCTCAAATTCACACCTCCAAAGCCATATGGCTTGGCCAAAACCTACCCAAATATCCTCCCAACTATCCTACATTAATTATATAGGCCTTACATTGGCCATAATTCCAACCTATGAATCCATTTTGATCAAATCAAAATGAAGAACCGGAATAAGAGGTAAATATTTCATCACCTTTTACAAGTTCTTTTCTTCTTCCACTTTCAATTTCTTTGTTGTTTACATTATAAAATAACAACTATAGTATATTATATATAAAATGTGATGTTATTATGAAAATTTTAAAACCATATTCATTATTCTATCCATCATATGAATGAAAATGTCACTATACATGCATACGTACGGCTTACCGTCTCCACATCGTGGTGTAGTTGTTATTAAATACAATATTTTTGGATGGGTATAATAATGATGTATAATTGATGTAAATAATAAATATAAAATTCTAATGATTCCATATATATGATTTACCATCTATTTACATACTATTTTAATATCAAAAGAATGATATTGTTGCTCGTGGGTACGTACGAATTACCGTCTCCATGATGCGATTAGATTCATTTCCACGTTCACCATTAATCGATGATTATAAAAATATATATTATTAATAAGTATGTAATATATGAAATAATAATGCTACTGGATATATATATATATATATATATATTCACTTACATATATCTTATTCAATTACTTCCATTCAATACGATTTGAAAACAGAAGCAGTGTTTATACATACGTACGGTCTACCGTCTCCATAAACGGTGTTTTTCATTTCATATATACATATATATTATAAATATTTATATTCTAAATATATATGATATATAAATCATTTTTATATTATGGAAGAAATTAAATTATTATCTAAATGATATGATCAAGAATAACAAGTTAAAACATGTACGATAAAGAAAGTGATCATTACACAAAATGTGAATTTAACATGAAAATAAATATTAAATGGGAAGTATAAAGTAATAAATGAATCATGTATGATATAATAAATATTAATATGGTTTTGTTATAATTTAATAACATACAATGGTCATTACATAGAAGGTTAAGCGTACCGTCAACCAAAGGAAAGTGCAAGGTAAGGGTTATTTCCTCAATCTCATTATTATCCGAGATTGTCCATGTGTAAGTATTTTCTGGGACATTCTTGTCATCGATACCCATATTTCATAAAACAAAATTTCAAAAGGAATATTTTAAGGATTTATGGGAGGGTATAGTTCACTAGATCATCATTTTAAAATTTTTAATGATTTATCTTTCTAAATCATTTTAATTAATGTTCATGTTTTCAAAATGATTTTAAGGATTTATTTATATGGAAATGAATGTTTTAAAAAAATATTTCTTTTCAGAAGTTTCAAAGTGGTATTGAAAAATATTATTAAAAATATATTTAAATGACTTCCTTTATAAAATGTGACAATTTTAAATCATTTCATGAAAATGGGGTATTTCTATCAAAGCATTTTACCGATCATTTTCATCTATGTCAACATCCTTTGATGGATTTTAAACTTGTTTGAAGTTGATACAAATATTCCATATTGTATTAAAGGTTTTCTAATATGTTTGAAAATGGATGTGTTATTTTTATATCATTCATGGTTTATGGATTATGTATTGATAGTTTTTATGCTAGTTTTAATACGAATGTTTATGTTATGTTTAATACTTTTCAGTTGAGGAATGCATTGGACTTAGTAAGTGATGGGTGGAGCCTATTATAGATCATCGATGCATCAGTAGGTCTCATGAGAAAATTATATTTGGAATTGGATGAGGATCTTCCGAATTTGATATATTATTTTTTCCAAGGCCTAAATCATTTTTAGACGTCTTGGCTGAGGGATTGACAAGGTGTTTCAGAATGTCCGACATTATGCATTCCATTATTATGAAATTATTATTTACATGTGATTATTTGTCTAGTAGAATATCCATGTGCTTGTTAATATGGTAATGTTTGATTTATTTTTTCCATATTATGCTCAACATTACGTTTCAAAGGATTTTTCTTATTACACATATTGCATTAAAATTTTATAGCTTCCACTAAATTATTTAACCTTAATGAGAATCCGATCTCACCCCTTTCTTATGTTTTATTTTCCCAGGATCCCATGAAGTATTTTATGACTAAGATGCAGGGTTAAGCTAATGTATCAATGGCGTTCTAAAAAATTATTTATGATGTGTTGTATGTTAGAAAGTGTATTGTAACGTTAATGTATGTAATCTAATTTTCAACCCTGGTAAACTAATCGGTCCTTCAGGACTTGACTCCTTGTAATTATGCCAATGTATTAAAATAATGCACCGACTCTAGGTAACTAGGGTCGGGGCGTTACAGAAAATATTATGATTAATTTTTCAAAATGCTAGAAATATAATTTGATAAAATGAACGTAATTTTCCAAATAATCATATAAATATTAACTTATGGTGGATTTTGTTTTGGATTTTTTAGTAAATATTTATATTGCAATGAATAGTGAAAAATACAAAATTTTCTGTAAAAATATTTTTTTCATTTCAAGAAATTAAATTTTTAAAAATTCCCCTTATGATTTGAATATTAATTCAATTAAATAAACTATTATTTTATTATTTAATCTACTTAACTAAATTCGAATCAAATTTATATTATATTTTTTATAAAATTATTATTGTGTTTAAAACCTTATGTTTTTTTCTAAAAATTGTTGTAAAGTGAATAATGATTCCCCATTTTAATTATATAAAATAATCCCATATTAAGAATGATTTAAATTAATTATATATATTTTATATCTATAAATATTAATTTAAATTCATAATATTATTATTAGTAGTCATAGAGTAGATATAAATTCACATTTTTCTTTAAAAATACACTTCTGGAAAAACAATTTTCACCACATATGTGGATTTAATAATAAATTAAATTATGTTACTTATATGAATAAAATTTATTATAATAAATTAAATAATTTTAATAATAACAGTATACATTATATAATAATGGAAACAAAATATTTTCATAATGAATATTGAAAACAATACAAATCGTTTAACGTAATTAAGGTGAAAACGAGATTACAGGGGGTTAAACTAAATAGATTATGGTTAAAATGGACAATAAACATTTATAAATTCTATTTTATAATAATATATAGAATATATATCATACATGTAAAGTTAATGGTCCATTTTTTCTTTTTTAAAATGGAATTGATGTGAATGTACTGACAAAATTTGAATAAATACAAGTGTTCTACACAACTATCTTATAAAATTCCATCCACTCTCCTCTCATTTTCACACCTTAAGAGCCATTTGTTTTAGAAAAATAAATACACAAATAAATTAATTACTTCAATAAAAATAATAATGGGTTTTTTATCCTTAAATTAATATCTAAATTCTTTTGGTATTATCATTAAAAGGTTGTCTGAAAAGAAGGTTTCATTCTTAACCGAGCGCTTTTAATTTATTTCATCCACCACCTCGGTAAAATATTTATAATCCATGATTAATTATTAAAACAAGTATCTAACATATTCTGGTACGTTATTATGTTAGTGTAATAATCTATGTCAATCAACACATCCATCTGGGGGGAAATGAAACTTTCATTGATGTGTACGACATACTATCGCCTTATGAACCGATGAAAATCATTTTCCATCACATAATCCTAAAACTTTTTATAACGATGGATTAAATTTTTTATATGATATTTGAAATAATATTATACTTATTTAATTTTTATATAACATAAAACTTTTTAATTACTATTACATGGGAGATATGATAACATCACTCAGGTTTATGGACGATTACCACTTCACGAAGAGATGTGATTCATTATTCACTAACAATTTACATGGAAGGTAATGAGGATAATATTAATGAATATATGTGATATATATGAGATTATTATTATATTAATTAAATATTTATCGATCATAATATTTAATATATCATTTTCTTTCTTACCTTTCCACTCACTGAAAAATGATAATGTCGTTCGTGCATACGTGTGGACTACAACCTCCACGAAGCGATGCGATTAGTTTTTCATCACCACATAACAAGGTGAATATATATATATATGTATATTTAGTTAAATAATAAGGTATTTATGATAGTATAATAATTATAAAATATAAAATAATACTTACCATCCTTCCAGAATGATCATTGAAAAAATTAAATGTTACCCATCTGTACGTACAACTTATTGACTCCATGATTGTGATGTAGTTAATTTTTTTAAAAAATATATAATTATCTATTTTAAAAATATAAATAACATATAAAAACTATAATTATTTCATTATTATTATTCTGGATATGATGGAATAAGGACCTATTTAACCATAGTGAACATATTGTAGCTGTTTTGAAAATATGGATTGAACATCCTCAAAACATACGAAGTGGATATATTTGATTAAATATTTAAACATGTAGCTAAAATAAATAAAATAAATCAATTAATTATAAGTTATTAAACCAATAAATATCTATTAAAAAGTATAATAATTGATATAATTTTATTATAAAGGAGTTAATGGACATTCATTGAATGTTGAGACTCGATGTAGTTGTTTTTTGTCTCACTTTTATTTTTGGGAGACATTTTCTATATTCACTACCTATATTTATTATATAGTATATATAATGCCACTCTTACATGGTATATTACCAATAAATCATATTTAATGGTATTTTATGTTATAATGTTTATTACTTTATCCATGGGTATTTGATGTGAAAGATACAAATTTGTATAAGGGTTAATAACTTAATTTTATTTTTTTAGGATAAAACTCTTATTCACTAATTTTTTACCAATAAATTTATATATTATGAATTTATACTTTTATGGATTTCATTTATTTACAAATAATTTTTCTATTGGTTAATTTTAAATTCAATAATAAGATATTTTTATGGTTTATTCGTCACAAAATTATATTTCATCGCGACATATATTGATGTTATGTACCTAAATTATTTTTCTGGTTTGTATATACTAACCCTTTGAAATTTTATATCATAAATATTCGTATGTTCATGATATTTAAAATATAATTTAAATTTATTCCTTCATGTTTCTTATGATTCAAATGTTACCATTGTGGAAAGACTCTATGCCATATTGTCTATTCTTATCGAGATTGTTAATATTAAATTTTCCATTGGTGGAAATTATATGATCTTATTTTCTTAATCTACATATCATTTATTCTATTTTATTTATAAAAGTATCTTACATGTTTAGTTTCCATTTCTACCAGTATTTATTATAGAATCATTAGGTATGTATCTTTTAAGTGTTATCTATCATGTATGTTTTTTGAGATTCGAAATATTTCTCTTCCAAATCCCTGAATTATAAAATTTTATAAAAAACGTTCTTTTATAAAAATAATTTATTTATGAAATCTATTATACTTAGTCATTATCCTTATTTTAAATTGGTTTTAAATTAAATTTCTTATTATTTTCATAATATGTCACTTTTGAAACATTTGGTAACTTTTTAACCAAAATGATTATTTTTTACATCATGAATGAGTATTAACACCGTAATAACCATTATTTTATTTTAATATTCATTTATAATATTAAAAAGTGTCTTTTCAAACAGAATATTTTTCACAATAGTTTTTTATTTTATTGTTTTTAGAAGTGATTTTCTAAGTGAAAGGGTTATTTAACCAAAGAATTTTTTAATTATATTTTAATGGTATTCCTTTCATCAAAATCACCAAACCCTGAAGCTAATTATGATCCACTGATGATATATAATAATGATACCATTATAATTTATTCAATGGATATATTAATAAATTTTTAGGGAAATTGTGATGGTACCGATTTATTTTCCCTGAGTTAATCATGTTATGAATGTAATGGTCTATTTTAATGTACATAACAATAATGAATTTTCAAAAAATTAAAGATTTTATATTAATTTAAGATTCCTATAAAATATTTAATGAATTCTTTAAAAAAGAATCTTTTTTACCTTTATCTATGTAATATCTTTATTGATTTTTTTAAATGGAGTAGATATTTCAATATCTGGAATCAGTTTCTTATTGGTGGAGAACATATTTTATGAGTTTTAAATTGAAAATATCAGGCTATTATGTGTTGTGATTATATTATCATTCTTGGGAATTGATTATGATGATAATTAATTCTATGATAAACCAAGGATTATGATTTACATTATGGAAAAAGGACATGTGGTAAAATTATTAATGAAGGTTTGTTCCAGGATAACCCTAAAATGATTTGGGTATATAATTTAGCTATGTAGTTATTACATTTTTAAGAGTGATTGTAAGAGTTATATGAAAATTATTTCACAATTTTCCTATATATTTTAACTAATATTTATCTATCTTTTTATGGAAATATTATGATTTAAAAATTTAAGTTAATGATTTATGTTTAAATAAAGTTATTTACTAATTTTCCAGGGGAAAAATTATAACAGTTTGATAAAGTTTTCATGAGTTTATCATGTCTTCTAGGAAACCTTTATAATTATTATCTTTTTAAATTATCTTTTCAAATAAAAAGTTTTATTAAAGTCTATGAGTTGGGATGTTGATTTATTGGGTATTAAAATGTGTGTTTTAAGCCTAAGGAAAAAATCAGAAATGAAATTTCTTATAGGTACTCATGTACTAACATGCTTCTTTAATTTATTTTATGTTTCTTATTGATATTTTTTAACTCATCAAAAATTATAAACTGTTTTTATGCAGTTTAAGGATGGATAAGGGAAATGATTAAATCATGGTAAAATTAATGAATAATTTTCTAAAAAATACATCAAGTATCATTATTAAAGCTCTAAATTTTAGAAAAATTGGATTCTAATTAGATGTGTCCAATTTGTAGATATATTGGATTTTATGTATGAGTTATGATATTATTCTGTATAACTCTAGACCTAAAATACATATGGGAAACTAAAGTAAATTATAGTCTAAAGACACTATAATATTTAAAGTTTATTGAAAAGTTACTATTGTGATGAATTTTATTTCAAAAATAAATATTCAAGAACTCCATATGTGTAGGATACATAGCGTCACATATATGTATAATGAAATATTTAATAAGAAAACCTTCCAATGTAACACTATATCAATAAAACCATATTTTACTAAGATACAACTAGTATCAATGTTCAAATTAATAATAAAATGCTAAATTGGGATCCATGAAGTGTCTATTACCTTAAAGTTTATAGGTACGTAGAACAAAATGAGCGGAATTGAAATTCAAGCAATGTTGGTAGTGATCCAGTTAAGAGAAAAACATTTTGGAGTTATTTTTTAGGGATCCAATGCTTCATTTAGTGAATTTTTTAATATTTCATTATTACAACACTATTTCACCAAATTGAATTTAAAATATAATGTGATGATATATCTAGATAAAAATATAGTGAAATAATGAAATACTGAGAAAAAGAGAGAGTAATTTTGTAAAGTATTGGGACATTTTATTTTAATAAAACACAATATAATGGCACTACTATGTTCCATACGAAAATAAATTTACATTGCTAGATAAAAGATATTTAAAGACACATATTATGGAGATATGTAATTTAGAGGTAAATAATACTAGGTTTTGTGAAATATGTAATTGAATGAGAAATTATATGAAACTAGATTTTCTATAATAACATGATAGTTTATATATTTTATAATATATGCTATAATTATGATATAAATTAACACAAAATACCAAATATAAATAAATTATTAAACTATGAAGAAAAATTAATTTATGTTAAAAAAATTAAATTATATATATATTAATAATTTCAAAACATTTAGATGATATTAGTAAGAATACATATATAATAAATTTTAATTAATAATTATTTATTGAAATATTCAATAATCATAGCGAATATGAAGTTGGATGATTTTTTTGGACAATTAACGGAGGAAAATTCATGTAGTAAAAAAATTAGATGTTCTAATGGAATTAATAATGAAAATAAACATATGTTTTACTGTAACTATTAACTAACTAGAGAAATTTATAGTAGTAATAGTCAAACATTATTTAAATATAAATAGTTTAGATGATCCATTGAGTTTGGTGGAATGGGTATGGAACAAAAATATCACAGTATATGAAGTTTTTATGGAAATCGAGATTGAATAAGTGGCCTAATTTCATTAAATTATAAGGAAACAAATATAATTTAAATAAAACAATTAAATTAAATTGAGATTAAAATGGAAGATGCAAGATTATTTATCACATGGAAACTAGAAATTTATATTTTTGTATGAAATTTAGAGATAAAGTATGACATAATTAAAATGTTGGGAAAGGTCACAAGAAAACTATAATAAGTGGAAGAATGATTATTGATGGTTTAGTTAAGTGATACATACCAAAAAATATATAATATACAAAGGATATATTGATTCCATTTTCTCCACATGATCTCTTCCCCAAAATAATGAACCTTTCTATATAGTCATGATTGGATTTGGTTGGATTGAAAAATTTTAGGGATTTAAAGAGAATAATAAACATTTAAGTAAAGGGGGATGTTTGGGTAGATTTATGGGTGGGGTGATGGGGAATCAAGATTTTAGGGGTATGTATCAGAGATGAATGTGGATGTTGAGATAGAAGTTTGGGGTATAGAATTGGTGGTGGTGTGGCCTTGGGAATGAAATTGTCATAGACAAAAGCTAATGAGAAAATATAGATGTTTTTCTGACCAACATGTGTTCAAATTTTTTTGAGGAGTTTTTTGGAAGAGTTATTGAAGAGGTTGGAGAATATGTGATTCCCTGTATTGGATTTTTTTTCAACACATATATCATTTTCAAACATAAATTTCGATTTTGGTAAATGTGTTTGTAGAAAAACTATTTTGGTATTAAGTTATATTGATTTCTATTAGTCATTAAATATGAGAATGATGCAACCAAGTTGAAGGAAGCATATGGATGTAGTATCACACTATAGATATGATTTTTACATTATAAAAAAAATTTGATGAAGAATTTACTCCTCTTATATGGTTCCTACACCATAAGTGAGGATGGGTAAATGTTTGGATTCCCTAGAATTATAGGGACCTCGATGCCGAAAGGTGTTATTATGCTATAGTGGAGGACATGTCTAGTTTTTGTCACTAGAATGATATGAGGACATCTACACCACAAGGAGTATGTACACTAAGAAATTGGTTTGGTCTATTTTCATATAACTAAGGGAAACTCTAAAAATCCACACCCTAGGTAGTGGATACCCCATAGTTGGTTGAGATCAAGGTAATCAAACATAAATAAATGTGACTATAAAAGAGTGATCTGTTTTTAGGTATTTAGTGGACTTTTATATTTAAATAACTCTATAGAACATTACCACCTAATGAAAAAATGTTTCAAGGCTATTAAAAAATTAAACCACTATCCTAACCTGAAATGTGGATGAAAGAATCATTAATTTGTATCTCTGGTTTTTTCTGGAATGTTTGAGGGGCCATGATGAATTAACATCATCAAATAGTTTTTGTAGTTATTTTGTTCTATTATAACTACTAATTTTAAATATATTGTTAATATTACATGAAATATTATATGATATATTTCGTTTAATTACATGATTTGAATTTGGAAGAAAAATTACAATTTGAATCTCAATAAATAGAAAGCCTTAATATAGAATATTATGTATAGAAATTAATAGGAATAAAGAGGTGACTTAGATGTTGTTCAGGATAATATGAAAAATAGAGACAATTTTATGATTATCCAAATTTTATAAAACGTATAAGAAGAAGATAATTAATGTTGTTGTTGGCAAGTTCTATGGATATAATGTAAATAATAAATTTATACTATAGTAACATTGAAGATAATATTTAAATATTTATACTATGATAGTATAAGAACATGTAGAAACTCAACATACTCAAATACATATAATAATTATATTTTATTAAACTCTCATTAGTTGTTTATAAATTTTTATCATATTATTAGTGTGGAATGATCTAACTATAAGTGATGTAAAGAATATTTGGGAGAGTTTTATGTGTGTTCAAATAATTTTTCCTACTCGCAATGATCCAAATATTTTCTTTGTAGACCATATGATCTTGGATATTACCATATCATCCCATGGTGCAGAAACTCAATTTGGGTAGTAAACCATTTAATTGTTTATTCCCTCTATATATGTGTTTATTTTTGAGAATATAGGAAATGGGGACACTATAATAAGTGAAGATGGTTGTTTAAATGGATTAAAAGATAATTGAATAATAACATATCTCCTGATCCTAGTGATTCCATTGATCCTATGTTCCTTCTAGTGGTTTTAGTGATATGATTCATTTTTGGTGTTTTTTCTATTTGAATACATTCATAGTTTTAAAAAATCTCTCTTTGTATATCACCTTCAATGGATAGTATAAATTATTTAAATAACATTATGATATTTCATGGGATGAGTTTATATATATATAATGATGAACAATTTCCTTTCCTCTTATCTATTTCTTAGGATATCAAATAATTTATAACTAATTTATTGTTTCCCCATGCTAATGGTATTTAAATAATAGCAGTATATAAGAAGAATTTGGAATATGATGGTTTTTTTTAAGAATGAAATTTTATCTTCTCATTTGGAGAATGAATTTATGAATCTTTTAGCCAAAAAAACTGAAAATGATATCTTGGATAAATTTTAGAATAAAAATAAAGGAAAGACTACATTAAATTGTGTAAATATGCAGTTTTACTGAATCAGATATGAAAATCACTAGGTGAATTATGATGAAAATATTATTAATTTCAATAAATGGGATATTTATGGTATTAGTGTAATCAGAGGATATGGTGAGAAGTTAGAACATTCTGACTTAGTTTATAAGATTTTATTTATCTTACTTCATAAAATTGATACTAAAGTATCTACTTTGGAAGAATATGATCCATGTGATATTCTTCCACATTATTATCATAGTATTCTAATTTATTATTAAAGGAATATAAATGATCCTATTAAAAAAAGTAATTTTTCAAAAAAAAAAAAATCATTTAAAACATTTATGTTTGAGAAAAATAAGAAGATTTTCTATGTGGATAATGAAGCCTTATGTAAAAATTTAGTTTACAGTATGATTGTAATGATTTAAAAATTTATTTCTCTCATATCAAGAAATGTGATAAGTGGAAAGGTAAATTTCAAATGGAATATTCCACTCAAATGTTTCTATTGTTGGGATTATGGAATTTTTGTTGCAAATTTTCTGAAACTAAAAGAAGGCAAAGCCATCATTGAAGAAGATGAAAGATATAAATGATTCCAAATGAAGAATTCATATATTCCAAAATATATTACAATAATAAGTTTTAATAATTTCTAAATTAATTAAATGTGAAATTTTTTATCTATGTTTGTGGAATGTAAAGTGATTGATGAAGTAGAAGGTGTTGATACTGGCAATGTTGTTTTTGAAAAGTTTCCTATTTTTAATGTTAATGACAAATATTTCAACAGTAATTGATGTAAAAATGAAATATTTGAATATGTGGAAACATATATGGATTCCATATTGAAGATATAAATAAGGTAATGTTTATAAAAGATTTTAGATATTGAAAAGGAGAACAAAAAATTAGAATAAAGTCGATCAATCAATCTAAATTATGGAATTAGTCCTCGAAAAAAATAAATTCATTTAAATTGGAATAAATATCTGAAAAATATTAATTACAACAAAAAATATTTTGTACCAAAATGGAAGAAAATATTAAATAATAACAAAAGGGGATTGACCTTAATAAACAGAACTTGGTCAATGTAGAAGAATAAATGAACCTATAAAGGATCTTTTTTTAAAATACTATTTGAGAAGTAAGAGAATGTTAGAAGTAGTATGAAGTGTATTAATATCCACCAGAAACAACTACTATGGATGATTATTATGTTGAATAGGTTGAATATATTTTTATTAATAAGAATAAATTCAAGAGAAACTTGTGTTTGTATTATTAAAATGAGAATAAAAAATTTGAAAATTTTGGGAAATAAAATTTTCATTCAAAATATGCTATTATTGAGGAATATAAACATGGTGAAAAAATTTTATTATGGAGAAGAGCATGTTTTTAGTTCCTTAAATTTTTTGTTAATAAAAGGTATCCAAGGTTGATGATAAAAAAATGTTGAAAGGGAGAGGAACTATTTAGGATAACAGGTAGTTTTTAGTGGTAAATATAAATTTTATTGATATTCATGGTACCCTGGAGGATTCAGGAATAAAAAAAGATGTCCTAGTTTAATTAAAATATTTATTGGGACACTTATAGAAATGGGATAAAAATCATGATGCAGAGTCAACCCACTCAAAATAAATAGATTCATAAACACTCTAAAAATATATTTTGAATATTGAGACCATATTTCAACTATTAGAGTTTATCAGTGAATGATATCATCATCTAGTTTACCCTACTAAAGGATGTCTCACCATATTACTAGACAAATAGGGAAATAATTTTCAAGATAGAGGGAATAAATATAATTAAAAATATAGTGTTATTAAAGTTTTACTTAAAGTATCAAAGGAGGAGATTCGATGGATATTGGATAGTCGGTGATCTAAACATATGATATGATATATAAATATGATTAATAATTTGAAAAAAATTAAAGAAGAATCTATGATAATTGAAACTAATTGGACACTGAATATTAAAGGGTCTATTTATTCGATTATTGGAAATAAAAAATTAAAATTCCATGAAGACACATTCTGTTGATGAGATAAAGGAAAACTTATTTTTTCATGAACTCTATCATGAAAGAAATAATGTGATTTTTAATAAGGATTGTTTTTAGTGAAAATTCTTAATGATATGAAGGATGTGAAAAGACAGAAGAAAAAAAGTGTAACTTATTTCTGCTCTGAGATTAATAAAATTCCAATTATCCGAGATGGAATGATGGGAATGATCTTTGGTATAGAAGGATTGGTCATCTCAATTAGAGGATTACAAGTAAACTTATGTAGAAAAATTATGTGATTTTACTATGATGAAGAGAGAGATAGATTGAATATTTTCAAAATATAAAAAGCGGAATAAGAATAATCGTTCACATAATAAGTATGAAATTCACACATCTCATCCTTTGAAGATAATTATTTCTGATATCTACAAGCCCTTGATAACATATTGAAAAATTGAAAATATTATTTTAGTTCATTTATTAATTATTTAATCTCATTTTATGGATTATAAATATGAAAGTTAAATCAAATGCTCTAAATATATTCAATAATTTTGGAGGAAGTGCTAAAATAGAGTTTCATTATTCTTTAATTATATTATGGATAGATAATGGCACTGAAAAAAATAATAAAATGTTTTAATCATATCTTAAAAACATGGAATTCATTAGATAGTTAGTGAGTTATTTTGGGTGGATCTTTATGACTTACGATGTTCTAAAACATCATATCAGCACACCCCATTTTGTAAGCGATGGTGATGATTCCCCATTGACTTAGGCCCAATGGGGCCAATGTTCATACTTTCCATTTCATATATTTGGATTCATATATCTTGGAATTATCTTACCTATTTGCCACAAGTCCATGTTACAAGCTAGTTGTATTTCAAATGTTTATGCCCTTGCTTTAATAATTTTTACATGCCATGAGAATTTATATAAACTACCTTATTTAAAAGTGTTTTTTAATATATTTTCTAAATGTTTCCATGTATTTAAAGTTTCATATGATATAAAAGTAAAATCTATCTTTTGAAGTGTATTTCCATCAATTGAAATTTGAACCTTGAATTAAAAATATATTTTCATCCTTTTAACTTGTAAATCATGATTTTTATATATGATTCTGGATATTAAAAACCTGTTTGTAACCTCCCCGTCACGGAAGCCACTAAATCGGTGCTCTGAGCTAGGAGGTTACATGACCTTAAGCGCACCTCCCCATATGCCAAAGGCTGCCAACTAACAGCGGGGGCCTATGTAGTCAAGTGGGGAGACTATACCCCATTTTTATTAGAGTAAACCCCAACAGAATAAGCCAAATAGCAGAAAAAACAACCAACAAACAAGGAAGATGTTTAACAAACGTTTCCAATAGTAAATATGTCATTTCATACTACAAGTGACAAAGTGAACAACACCCAAAACAAAGACAACGGTCAAATCCACAAAATGGTCTCGACTCTAAGTCTGGATCCTCCACCAAGTGCTACAAATGTCCACTCACTATATAGCAAGGATCTTTTCCCTTCTCCTGACCTGCAAACATGAAGTCTGCTCGGGTACCCAACATCGGCCTGAGCATGGTGTGAGTACAACTCAGTAGTCCACCACCAACGATGTCTACAAAATATCTAGTATAAACAGATATTGCATGAAAAAGGAATATGAATGATAGTTGCCATGTAATTAATTAAGGAACCATTAGAATGTTCAGACCCAAGACATTTCCATTCCATTACCATGCATTATTACCAATTATCATCACCTACCATTTCGTCACATTTCTGTGGGTAAAACACATACATTTTGTTACATGGGTCTAAGGCCAACAATCACATGCAAGAGGGTAAACACATTGTTATCATATCTCACTAGGAATAACCCCTCATAGAAATTATAACCTCACCTCGAAGTCTCAGTCTGGGTGGATGCAACCGTTAGGAGAATAGACCCTTAGTCCCCCTTCCTAACCCGTGCATTTAGGGTGGAGTTTAGAGCCTCAGTATTCACTCGACCCGTGGGCGTAGATCCTCTTGTCATACCCCACTCTACGAATCCATGTGCACATTCTTATATATATGTAACCATCAACCATCCAATCCATTTCCCTTTGGAAACCACTATTCACAACAACCCACATGGGAATCCACGTCATTCCTTAACCCATTAACACATTACAATTTCATATCATTTAACCATTTACCTAATTCGCATTTGTCATGACTATCTCACTAAGCATTGAACACTAGACCCATAACGTATACCGTTATGGTCTTAAATCAGTTTACACATTAACCCATTTAAACTGTTCATCATCTTCATGAACCAACCATTCATTCCATTTCAAATAACCCCTAGGTTATTGCCAAGTCTAGATGCATCACCTAACTTCTATTTCAGGTTCAACCAAACATTCCAACTTGTTCCTCAAGGTCTCTACAATTTACCACAATAAGGACACTTGTTAATAGTAGTATCGAACCCCAGGAAGAGCCGGAACATCCCATGGATGGACCTTAATTAGGTCAAGTACATCCCAACACATCCCACGGGCATCATGAGGGTTCCCCTTTGCCATTTTAAACATCATTATTATCAAACATGCCACGATTATCCAAAACATAACCAATAAGAAACAAGAACATAACTAAACATGAAAAAATACCCAAATAACTATGGGATATCACTTGTATACCACCTACCTTAAATCCACGGTTGAACGCACTCTCAATCGATTCCTTAGACATCAATACGACCAACCCTTTGAGATTCAACCTAAAACTCACCCAAAATATAGGGTTTTAGAACTTCGGAATAAAGGGAAGATAAGATACAAACCCTAAACCAAAAAGAGAACCAAGGATGAGACTAGCCTTACTCGGATATTCGATCTGAAACCAACGACACCAAAAACACCTTAGAATCGAAGGAGAACCACCCTTTGGAAGCTTGGGTTGACCAAGTTCATCGTAGGGTTGAGAGGGAGGATTGGAGAGAAAAATCCCGAGTAGGGTTTAAAAGCCCAGAGTGTCAAACTTGTAATTTTTCCAACTTAAAGTGGCTGCACAGCTTGTCCGCACGGTTTGGAAAACCATGCGCAAACCGTGCTCAATCAACTACCCGGAGGAGGAGGGGTCACACGAATTACCCGCACGGTTTGGCAAACCATGTGCATGCTTCTGTCCGGAAGAGGAAGGGTCGCACGGTTTAGCTTGGGCAGGCCACTCGGTTCACCTGGTCGTGCGCAGGCCGTGCGCCTGGGCCTGTTTTGCCCAGATTTCCTTTCTTCCATTCCCCGAGCCCCCAGAACTCCCCTAAGGCCTCACACACTTTTAGGAAAAATTTTAAAGCCCCATAAACAAAGGTTTCAACCAAAAACAAAACATACCTTTCCAAAAACTGGGATCTTACATCCTCCCCACCTTATGATGGCTCATCCTCGAGCTGAGTTTCCAAGCCTCATTGATCCACCTAAGAGAAGAGTTTGGGCCACTGAGCCCGAATATCTGACTCCTGCTCCCAGGTTTCTTCCTGAACATTCCCATGCTGACATAGTACTCGGACTAATGTCACAACCTTGCCTCGAAATACCTTCTCACTACGATCCACCACACGAACCAGATGCTCATCAAAGGACGCATCAGGCTCAAGATCCACATCCTCAACATCAACCACGTGATATGGGTCAGGGTGATACCGTCGAAGCTGCATCACATGAAACAAATCATTCATCTCACCATACCGCTGTGGAAGAGCCAATCGGTAAGCCACTGGTCCAATCCTCTCCACAATCTCAATAGGTCCCACATACCTGGGTGCCAACATACCCTGCTTTTGTATCTGCCGGTGACCGATCCTTGGTGACACCTGAAGGAACACTTCATCACCCCCCCAAACTCAAGAGGTATATTCCACCAATCTGAGTATGAATTCTACCTACTCTGAGACATATCCATCCACTTCTTGATCATCTTAACTCTCTCCAAAGTCTCCTGCACGAGACTTGGTCCCAACAACTCAGATTCACTTGCCTCTAGCCAACACAACAAAGATCTAAATGGCCTCCCGTAAAGAACCTCAAATGGGTCCATCTGAATCATAGCCTGAAAACTATTGTTGTAGGAAAACTCAACCAATGATAGGTGTCTCTCCCAAGAACCACCAAAGTCCATGACACAAGCTCTTAACATGTCTTCCAACACTTGGATCATACGCTCTGACTGCCCATCCGTATGCGGGTGAAAATCCGTACTCAAAAACACCTATGTACCAATTGCCTTCTACAATCCCTGCCAGAAATGCGATGTGAAATGTGGATCTCGGTCCCAAACTATGGTCCATGGCACACCATGAAATCTCACTATCTCCTGATCAGACAGCTCACCCAACTGGTCGACTGTAAAGGTCTCCTGAATTCGTAAGAAATGAGCCACTTTTGTTAACTGATCCACAACCACCCATATTGCATCATTCTTACATGGAATCATCAGAATACCCAAAAATAAATCCATTGTCACATCATCCCACTTCCATTATGGAATGGGCAATGGATTCAACAAACCTCATGGGCATTGATGTTCGGCCTTCACCTACTGACAGGTAAGACACCATGTCTCAAAGCCCGCAACTTCCTTATTCATTCTAGGACACCAAAACTTCATTCGGAGATCACGGTACATCTTGGTCAAACTAGTATGAACTTCCCACTTTGATGGATGGAACTCACACATCAACTCTTCCTGTACACACATTGGTACAACCACACGTTCACGAACACGAACAACATAATCCACACCAATGGCCTAGCAAGAAGGTATCTCCCCACCTTTAAGATTTTCCTTCATGTTCAGACACTGAGGATCACCAAGCTGAACTTTCTTAACTCGACTCAAAAGCATCGACTCCATCGCTATAGAAGAAATAGTGACAAGACCACTCTCCTCCTGCACCTCCAGGTGCATTTCTACAAACAAAGCCATCACCTTCCACTCAGTGCTGGACACCAGAATCATCTGATTCTGAACCTTCTTGCTCATAGCAACAGTAACACTGTTTGCCTTTCCTAGTGTATACACGAACTCAATGTCAAAATAATAGAGATATTCGACCCATCTTCGCTACTGAAGATTCATATCCCATTGTGAGAATATGTACTTTAAACTCTTATGATCAGTAAACATAGTAAAATGTTCTCCCAATAGATAGTGCATCCATCACATGAAGGCGTACACCACTGCAGCCAACTCAAGATCATGAGTGGGATAGTTCAACACATGGGGTCTCAACTGCCTTGACCCATAAGTCACAACCCACTCACCTTGCATCAACAAATCCCCAAGTCCAATTCTGGATGCATCACAAAACATGATCTACATCTTACCCGGCTCAGGTAAGATTAAGATAGGCGCGGTCTTCAACCGCTTCATCAACTCTTGAAAGGCATTCTCACAAGCCTCAGACCACTTGATCCTGATTCCCTTCTTAGTCAAGCCCATAATTGGTGCTTCCAAATGAGAGAACTCCTGAATGAAACTTCGGTAATACCCGGCCAAACCCAGAAAACTTCGAACATCAGAATCACTGTTGGGATACTCCAAAGATACGACTGCTTTAACTTTCTCTGGATGCACTTACACACCTACCTCCGAGATGATGTGACCCATAAATTGTACCTCATTTATGCATAATTGACACTTGGATAGCTTGGCATATAGACGATGCTCTCTTAGCATACCCAAGACGATGTCAAGATGTTACTCATGTTCATCATGAGTTTTCAGGTACACTATGATATCATCAAAAAAGAAAACCATGAACTGATATAGATAGAGATGAAAGATATGGTACATCAAATCCATAAACACCGCTAGTGCATTGGTCAATCCGAACGGCATTACCACAAACGTAAACAGCCCGTACCAACTCCAGAAATTTGTTTGTGGTATGTTGGAAGTCCTCACCCTCAACTGGAGATAACCCAACCTCAGATACATCTTAGAAAACACCATTTCACCCCTCAACTGATCAAACAGGTCATCAATTCTGGGAAGAGGGTACCGATTTTTCATTGTCATCTGATTTAACTATAGATAGTCAACACACAGCCTCAACGACCCATCGACCTTCTTTGCAAAAATCACGGGAGATCCCCAAGGAGACGTACTAGGATGGATAAACTCTATACACCACAACTGCTTAAGCTAAACCTTTAGTTCCTAGAGTTTTTCCGCAGCCATTTGGTATGGCGGAATCAAAACTGGCTCTGTTCCTGACAGCAACACGATTGTGATCTCATCATCCCTCACCAGATGTAACCTTGAGAAATCCTCAGGAAAAACATCCTGAAACCGATCCACCACGGGAGGGAAAACAAAATTCTCCCCTCTTGCATTTTCATCAAGCATGAGACAAGCCACTTGAGATGTGATTCCAATCCTCTGTTGAAAAAACGGCCCTGCACGCCCTGCTCGAACATCCAATTCTCCACGATGGACATAGGCGTCCCCCTCAAGCGACTTGAACAATACTATGTGATGATAAAAGTATATGTGTTCCCGATAAAACACCAACCAATCCATTCCCACAATTAGTTCAAACCCTGACATCTCAAGAACGAACAAATCCCATAGAAAACGATGCCCACCAACTTCCAAGGCACACCCCATGCACTGCTTTATATCTTCAACCCACACCCCCAACAGAGTGAAAATTGACATAACCCCACACACCCACTCCACAGGTAAACCCAATGCTACCACAAGTTTAGCTGAGATAACAGAGTTTGTGGCACTTGTGTCAAACAACGCACTAGAGAAAGTAGAAGCTACATGGATTTTACCTCGAACAATCGATGGTCCATCCTCTCCATCACCAGGTGAAAACTGAACTACCTGAAGCTGACCTACCCCTCTACCCAGGGATCCAACCTAGGTACTATGTGCTACACTGCCCTTCTGGTGTGAACGATCTTGCCCTGGAGTTCCTCGTCCACCGCCCCTGCCAGTAGGTCCTGTGGAGCTCCAACTTCCTTCCTGATACGGGGCAACTGATCCCCTACCCATATCCGGTACCTGCCTTCCACCATCATGCTCACCCTCCTACCGAGGGTTCCTACAAAACTTCTGCACATGCCCCATCCTACCGCATGAACGACACTCAACTGGAGGTCGAGGACACTGACCACGCATATGCCCCAACCTATCGCACTGATAGCAGAACACCTGATTTCTACTCTGAGAGGATATCCCTCTCTTCCAGCAACTTTGCAGACCTCCACCATGTTGTGAGTTATCATGGTGTTGCTTTCAACCTTTAGTAGTTGCACCACTCGTCTGCCTTGCTGGCACCACAAGACCACTACCCGAACCTCCATTCAGGTTTCCATTAGAGATCAATGCCAGATATACTACCTCTATGAAAATCTTAAAGTGGAAGATGTTTACTTGATACCTAATCTCATGTCTCAACCCAACCTATAAATGCCTTTCTATAGAATCTTCATCCCCTGATGACACTGGAATAAAGAGTCTCAAATCAGTGAAGCGGCTAGCATAGTCCATCACCGATAGCGATCCATGAGTCATGCTCATTAACTCTGTAGCCTGCTCCTATCTTAAGGTCTCAGGGTAGAAATTCTCCAGAAACTTTTCCTGAAAAACCTTCCACGACATTCCCTCAGCCTGCTCAATTTGAGCCCGAATGCCCCACCAACGCCTAGCCTGGCCTCGCAACATATTAGTGTCCAAGTTCACTCGCTTTTCAATAGGGGTCTCTAGATGGTCTAGTATCTTCTGGACATACTCTAACCAAAACTATGCTGCCTCTGGCCCACCATCTCCGATGAAGGTCGGAGGGTGCTGCAACTGGAACTCCTGGGTCAACTCAAACATACTCAGTGCAACCCACCCTGGGTCCTGATCCACCATCTACATAAGGCAAGCCATGTTCTCCTAGAAATGATCTTCTCTACCTTCATTGTTCTCAAAATTTTCTTGCTCCTCTACCGGAGGAGTGTTCTTAGCAACATCCTCTCGTTTCCCAACTGGTAACCGATGCCGTGGGGGCATTTATCTACAATGCCAAGCACGAGATTTTAGAACGCATATCATAAACATTCTTGACTCCATCAAAAGCTCTTTGCTAGATACAACAACCAATTTTCATACACTAACCCAACAACATTTTCAAATTTTCTTCAAACCCTATTATTTCATTAAACATCATTTACCCTCTTGTTTCAATTCATTATTATCATTGTCTCTAGGTTTCATGAAATGCATGATGCAACCTAATTTCCTGACTCACACATCAACCCTGTGCGTGTGCCTAACGCAATGCAGGTCACCTATCTCCCTAGGTGCCTAAAATGATGCATGAATGAAAATCATCGTACCGTTAAGGCTACGAGCCAAATATCATAAAATAGTCACCTCAAACCACATGTGCATCACCCGACAGTGAAATATCATCAATTGTAACAACACACAACCAAGAACAACAATTCCCACCTAGGGTGACTTGGGTATTCCCTCGTACATGGGTTAGCTACTTCCAAAAACGATGTCATTACCAAGGCCTGACACATCTCAACCCTTGTCTACCAATCCCAAATAACGAGACCTCAGATAAGGAGATGAAATACCTCCTCTGATACCACTTTGTAACGTCCCTGACATAGTAGGCACTAAAATGGTGATCCATGCCGAGAGGTTACATGAACTTAAGTGTGCCTCCCCGTACGCCAAAGGCTACCGACTAGCAGCGGGGGTCTATGTAGTCAAGTGGGGAGTCTATACCCCCATTTTATCAGAGTAAGCCACAACAGAATAAACCAAATAGAAGAAACAACAACAAAAAATAGGAACATGTTTATCAAAAATTTATAATAGTAAATATGCCATGTCATACTAAAAGTGAAAAAGTGAACAAAGCCCAAAACAAAGACAATAGTAAAATCCTCAAAATGGTCCCGACTCTAAGTCCAGATCCTCCACCAAGTGCTACCTATGTCCACTCACTATCTAGAAAGGACCTTTCCCTTCTCCTAACCTACAAATATGATGTCTGCTCGGGTACCCAATGACGGCCCGAGCAGTGTGTCAATACAACTCAGTAGGCCACCCCCAACGGTGTCTAAAAAATATCCAGTATAAACAGATAGTGCATGAAAAAGAAATATGAAGGATAGTTTCCAAGTAATTAATTAACGTGCCATTAGCATGTTCAGATCCAAGCCATTGCAATTCCATTACCATACATTATTACCAATTATCATCACCTACCATTTCATCACATTTCCGTGGGTAAAAAACATACATTATGTTACAAGGTTCTAAGGCCAACAATCACATGCAAGAGGGTAAACACATCGTTTTCCTATCTCACTAGGACTAACCCCTCATAGCAACCATAACCTCACCTCGAAGCCTCATTCTGGGTGGATGAAACCTTTAGGAGAATAGACCCTCAGTCCCCATTCCTAACCCGTGCATTTAGGGTGGAGTTTAGAGCCTCAGTCTTCACTCGACCCGTGGGCATAGATCCTCATGTCATACCCCACTCTACGAAGCCATGTGGACATGATTATATATAAGTAACCATCAACCATCAAAACCATTGCCCTTCAGAAACTACTATTCACAACAACCCACATGGGAATCCACATCATGCCTTAACCCATTACCACATTACTATTTCACATCATTTTACCATTTACCCAATTACCATGTGTTATGCCTATCTCACTAAGCATTGAACATTAGACCCATAACCTATCATGTTATGGTCTTAAATCTGTTTACACATTAACCCATTTAACCCATTCATCATCTTCTTGAATAAACCATTCATTCCATTTCAAATAACCCTTAGGTTATTACCAAGTCTAGGTGCATCACCTAACATCTATTTGAAGTTCAACCAAACATGTAAACATGTCCGCAAGGGATCTACAATTTACCACAACAATGACACTTGTTAATAACAGTCCCAAAACCCAGGAAGAGCTGGCACATCCCATAGATGGCCATAAATTAGGTCAAGTCCATCCCAACACATCCCACAAGGATCGTGAGGGTTCCCATTTTCCATTTTAAACATCATTATTACCAAACATGCCAAGGTTATCCAAAACATAACCAAGGAGAAACAAGAACTTAACTAAACATCCACAAATACCCAAATAACTACGAGATATCACTTGTAGACCACCTACCTTAAATCTATGGTTGAACACACTCTTAATCGAGTCCATAGACCTCTATCCGACCAACCCTTGGAGATTCAACATAAAACTCACCAAAAAGATAGGGTTTTAGAGCTTTGTAACAAGGGGAAGAGAAGATACAAACCCTAAACCAAAAAGAGAACCAAGGATGAGATTATCCTTAACCAGAACATCGATCTACAACCAATGGAACCAAAAACACCTTAGAATCGAAGGAGAACCACCCTTGGGAAGCTTAGGTCGGCCATGTTTTCCCTAGGGTTGCGAGGGAGGATTGGAGAGAAAAATCTTGAGTGGGGTTTAAAAGCCCGGAGTGGCAAACTTGTAATTTTTCCATCTTTATGTGGCCGCACGGTTTGTGCGCACAGTTTGGAAAACCGTGCGCAAAACGTGCCCATACCACTGCCCAGAGAAGGAGGGGTCAGATGACTTATCCACACTGTTTGGTAAACTATGCGCAAACCATGTGCATGCTTCTGTCCAGAGGAAGAAGGGTCACACGGTTTAGACTGGGCAGACCGCACGGTTTACTTGGCCATGTGCAGGCCGTGCACCCTAGCCTGTTTTGCCCAGATTTCCTTTTTTCCATGCCCTGAGCCCCCGGAACTCCCCTAAGGCCTCTCACACTTTCAGGAAACATTTTAAATCCCCAAAAACAGAGGTTTCAACACAAAACAAAACATAACTTTCAAAAAATAGGGATCTTACATGTTTGTTTTAAAATTGAAAGCACATTATCGGTTAATTTGGTATTGTCATATGGTTATGGAATCTTTGGTGAAACCATAATAGGGTTTGTATCACATAGTACATGTAACTTCTGGTGTTTTTTGATTACCTCCTTCATGGTTTGAGTATGAATAAATGATTTCTTAGAGGTGGATCCCCCTGTTGAATCATGGACTCAATGAGTTGTTTTAGTTTGGGGGCTTGGGTTATTTTCCCTGTTTCAGTACATGGGTTGTAGTAATTTGGGATGTTTTATTCCAGGTCATCTTCTACGACATTACTCCCATAGAGTTTCTTTTTATATTCATATGGCCTTGTTATTTTACTTCCGCTTGTGAGTGAAAAAAGTATCCCCACTATTAGTTTCTATGATGCTAGGTTCTTGTCAACAACCGGTGAAAATTGGGAATTACCTTCTAGATATGTTAGGACCAGCTTATTTATCGGGTTATCAGGGTACCCGGGTTTGTTTCTGACAAAGTGGTATCAAAGGTTGGTTGGTCTTCCTTTAGTTTTAATTTCATTATGAATTTGTGAAATCTTTTTAGAATATAAGAGGTATTTGTGATTGAGTTCCTGGACATCCCTACCAATAATGAACCGTAAGTCATCAGGGGTAGTTTGAGAAATATGTATTATGTATTATTTTTAGTCTTTTACATATTTTTAATTTGATAAAGTGATATATAAATATTATTGGTTCTTTCTATTGAGTTTAATTTCCCCATGTTTCTCTGTTTGAGAACTACCTAATTTATTCAATGTTGTATGATGATGTTGCGTAACATCATGGATCATGTAAGATGTACAGATAAGATCCTAAAGGAGGATGCTACCAAACCTTTTTGAGAAAATCCTATTGTAGATCGAAAGCCAGTTGAGGTGATCATGCATACTGTCCATGATTTGGGGTTGGCACCACCACAAGTCCCCATTTAGGATCCTGCGGTGGATCCTCAAGAGGATATTTTTTTGAAATCATTCCGACGAGTTCCTTCATGAGAAACTAACCAATTTAGATGGAACCATCAATCCTCAACATACCGAGGAATGGTGGGTTAGGATAGAATACCTTATTGAGTTCTTAGATACATTAGACAAGATCAAGGTTATGTGTCCCACCATCATGCGGGAGGAACCAAGAAGGGGATGGTGGGACTCGATGGTGATGACAATGAAACATGAGCACTTAGAGTCAAAGTACATTGAAGTTCTTTTTACTAACACGGTTTAACCCATATTCAATGGTGTTATCCAAGTCTATGGAGTTTTTCAAGATTGAGTAGGCCGACAAAACTGTGACTGGGTATTCAATCGATTTACAGAGTGGGTGAAATTTTCTCTTGAGATTGTATCTAAAGAGAGGATGAAGGATCAATGATTTTAGTTTGGTAATCGATTAGATATCCATTCATAGGTTTTCTTAGTGATGCTTCCCACTTATGCTGATGTTTTAGATAGGGATATGATGGTTAATATGGAAAAGGATAGAAATTCAAGGTTGATGGGGGTTTATTTTTCTCCTAGTGGAAATGTGAGTTCTTTTAAAGAAAAGAGTAAGTGTGATGACTTTCATTTTGTTTTTCGACAATAGGGTCATTTTTTACCTCCTATAGTTCCTAGAAGATATCCATTTGATATGCTACAAGTGTGGTCAGCTTGGAAATTTAAAACAGTTTACACTAAGGCTCCTAAGAATTGTGGCTCCAGTGGAAATTTAGGGCACCTTTCAAAGTTCTAGCACAACCGTTGCACTCCCTATAGTGGAACGTGATTATCAACACCTCCAAAAATTGTGGGGTAATAAATGTCTATTGTAAAAAAATGTAATAGACAAAGATATCCATAAAAAACCATCTTCACACAGTGGAAGAGTCTCCAGAGGAATCAGATATAGGTATAGAGATGGTGAGAGGTACCATTTCTATAGCACTGTCTTTAGTGATTGCTTTATTTGATACCGATACATCTTGATCATTTAATTCAAAACATATTGTTAGTCTAATTAATCATCATATGGAACTTTTATATTATAAAATGGATATTACTACAACCCTTGGAATGATGAAAGAGCATAGTATTTTTAGTCCTGCTTATATTTTCTCTCCTTCAGATGTTGACCTAGCTTGGACTTTTCTAGTTCTCAACATGAAACCTCTCAACATAATTTTCAAGATGGATTGAATCATCAATAATAAATACCTGATTGATTTTAATCTGTGACAAGTATCTTATAAAACACTCAGTGGTGTGTCTCAGGTCTTTCTAGGGGAATGGGACCAAAGTTTGACCAGGTCCATAACATCTTATCAAGTGTTGGGGAGAGTAATATCAGTTTTTTCATTTTATCTCGGGTAAGAATATTTTAGCGGTGATCTTTGCCGAGACTTCGATAAATTTCTCAATGTGTTTCCTTCAAATTTCATTATTTTCCCACTCATGAGGAATATCGAGTTTTCTATTGAATTATTTTCTAGCACTCAACCTATTTCTATTACCTCCTAACGCATGACACCAGTTAAACTGAAAGAGCTGAAGTCCAAATTGTATGATTTTATTAATAAAGGATTCATAATCTAGAGAATTTCTCCTAGGGAGGTTCCAGTTCTCTTTCTAAAAAAGGATGATCATTCACTTCAACTATGAATTTATTATATAAATCTCAATCATGTTACCATAAAGGATAACTAACTGTTTCCACAAATTTAGGATCTATTTGATTAGTTGAAAAGGGAAAATGTATTTATCAAAGATCGATCTTCATTCTGGTTACCATCAATTGAAAATAAGGGAATATGAAAATCATAAAACCCATTTTCTTAGAAGGTATTATCATTATTATTAACTTGTTATTCCCTTTCCTCTAACCAATTATCCTAATTTTTTCATGGTTCTAATGAATAGGATCTTCCATCAGTTTATAGATACATTCAGGGTTGTCTTTGTGGATGACATCCTCATTTACTCTATGTCTAAGGAGGATCACTTGCATCTTCTGAGAAAAGTTCTGAGTTTTGGGAGAAATCACCAATTTTATTCCATGATTCAAAAATGAATATTCTAGTTTTGCGATGTAAAATTGTTGGGATAAGTGGTGTCATAACTTGGAATATTAGTTGATCCTGAGAAGGTGAAGGCTATTATGACTAGGGAGAATACATGAATTGTCTTCGATATTTGGAGCTTCTTGGGCTTCGATGGATATTATCATCTGTTTGTTAATAGATTTTTGAAGTTTTCATATCTGATGACTTCTCTAAATAGGAAAGGAGTAAATTTTTTTTTGGGATGAGAAATGTCATAATTCTTTTGTTGAGAAAATACATATTTTGAGTAATCTACCGATGTTGAATCATCTAGAGGATAGCCATGGTTATTTAGCCTTATGTGATGCATCAAGTTCATGCTTGGGTTGTGTTTTTATTAAAGGTAACCATGTTGTTGCATATGGATCTCGCCAGCTTAGGACGCATGAGAATAATTATCCGAGCCAAGATGTAGGACCTATATCCATGATGAAAAAACACAATAGTTGGTGGGACTACCTTTATGGTGAGAGTTTTAACATGTTTTAAGACAAAAATGCTTTAATTATATCTTCTCCCAAAAATATATAAAAAACTTTCAGAGGCGATGGGTGGAATACCGCTAGTCTAGTTGTTTTAACATCTCTTCTACATGGGGAAAGGGATAATCATTGCAAATGATTTTAGAAGGAAACATATGACCCATGTAGTGAAGGAATACACATAAGAGTGGAACTTGATGGATCTCTTTTCATAGTTTCATATTTTAGTTCAGAATAATGTGTTGAGATTTCCGTGACATGTGTTAATTTGACATCCACTCTTATATAGTTGATTCTATAGGAATAATATCTTGACGGTGAGTTCTAAAGAATTAGGGTCTCAATTTATTGTGGGGAGGAAGTTTACGAGTGTTCATTCTTCAATGGAGGCATTTTATGCAATTAGAATCATGTTGTGGTGCCATCTTCAGGGAGGAAATATGTGGTGGGGGATTTTCATAATTCCTAGTGGTATAGGCACATAGTAACCACAAAGATGTTCAACGACATAAGGCGGTAGTTCTGATGACCAAGTATGAGATATGGAACAACTGAGTTTTTTTCTCATTATTATATGTTACCATCTGTTATGGAAGAGTACCATAAACCTTAGGGTTTGCGTTATCCACTTTTAGTCCCTATATGAAAGTGGGATGAGATTGATATGGATATTTTGATTGGGTTTAAACACACCCAAAGAATGAATAATGTTATATATGTTTTCACTGATAGGCTGACAAAATTGAATCACTTCTTACACATTCTTTATATAACCAGTGTTGAGGAGTTAGGAAAAATCTAGGTGAAAGACATTGTTCGTTTCTATGAAGTTCCATCTTCCATGGTCTCTATAGGGATCATAGGTTCACTTATCACATTTGGAGGGGGCCTTTAGGATAAATGAGGATCTCACATATATTTTATTATGGAAAACCATCAACAGTCATATTTCCAAAAAGAGAGAGATATAAAAATTATTTAGGATATGTTTCATGCTTGTGATCATGATTATGATGAAGCAATGGATGATCATTTCGAGCTGGTTGAGTTTTTTTATAAAAATAGTTACCAGTCCTTGATTAGGATGGTTCCTTTCAAGGAATTGTATGAACAACTTTTTAGGTCTCTGTTATATTGGTTAGAGAGAGGTGAGAGTTCCTTGGTTTGACCAATCCTCGTCTAAGATGTGAAAAAAATGATTCAGTTGATTCATAAGAGAATGTTGACTACACAGATCCTATAAAATTATTTTGATGATTGTCATCATAGAACATTGGAGTTCTTAGTTGGTGACCACGTGTTCAATAAGGTTTATCCTGGGTTGTATAATTGACAAATTGGAAGGAAAGGAATGTTTTCACCTCATTTTGATGGACCATTCATGGTTTTGGAGATAGTGGGGAATGTTTCATATCATTTGGACCTACCACCAGAAATGAAATTGATACATAATTTGTTCGTTGTGTCTCAGATCTGAAGGCATTTATCTGATCCATCTCATGTTCCAGGTTAGTGTGATCTAGAAGTTGGACCTAATTTATCAATGAATGAACGGCCAGTAAGGATTGTTGACTATGAGACCAAGGCAATTCATGGGAAGATGATATGTCTTTTTGTGTTCTCTGAAAGAAATATTCTAATTCTTTTGAGATGTGGGATAGGGAGGCACTAATCATAGAATAGTGGATTATATTTTTGACATGGAGGTTTATTCGTAGGAAATAGAAGAACAGAATGTTCTTTTATTGGGGAGGTAATAAAATCCTGGTAAAATTTTTTAGGTATTCGAAAATCCTCCTTTATGATTGAGATTTTATTGGGTTTCGTTTGGGATGTTTTAGGTTGAAAAATTTAAGAATATTGAAATTATGTGCTAGATCATTGTTTGATCATGGTTGGCACACTATTTGTCAAACCGTGCACCATGCTACAAGAAAATGGTAGGTATTGGATAAGGATCTTTGCATGGTTTGAACACAGTCATCCAATCCATGTTTCTCTTTGGAGAAACTGTGCAACCCTTTTTATAATGGGAGCATGACCTGAGAACGATCTAACCAAACTATGTGTTGTTCCCCCTGAAATTATGCACATGGGACTTTATGAGATTTGAAGTTTTATAAAAAATTCACAAACCCTCTTTTTTAGGTTGTGGACAGACCAACTTCAACCAAAAAATGATTCTCCCTTCTTGTGAGCTCCCTTGATAGATCCGTGGACCCTCAGATTCCTCCCAAAAGCGATCCTAAGATAGGTGAATGTCGGTTGATCTCCTTCTAGTTAATTTTATCATCTCGTTCTCAATCTCCTGCGGTCCCTTTTATTCTTCTTAGGGTACCATACATCCCCATTATGAGTTTTGGATATACTAACCTCTTTTTTGGGTGGATAAAAGTCAGTTTTATCCTTGCTTTTAGGTTTCAGTTATTATTTTTCTTCATTGGAAAACCCCAAATATGGTTTGGTGATCTGAGATCCGTTGAGCCTGAGGTAGGTGGTTCCATCATGATGAATTTTTTTAATTAAATATAAATTAATTAATTTAATTTTAACTATTTTAAAATTAAATTAAATTGTTTTGTTTTGATTAATTTTCTTTCAATTATTTATTGGAAAAACCAAATTCCGGTGAATTTGCGTTTTAGGGGAAAAGGGTTTTAGCATGAAATTTTAAATTGATGAGAATTTAATTGATTAATTTAAATTTTGGTCTTGGATTGAAATTAAATTAATTAAATTAAGGAATTTAATTATATAAATTAATTTGATGGAAGATTTGTGAAAACCCCCAATTCTAGTGAATCAGGGGTTTGTGATGATATTGATTTAATAGTTTGAAAATTATATTTTTGAATTTATTAATGAAATTGGATTTTGAAATGGAATGGTGAATAAATTTGAAGTCCTTATTTTTGAAAAATTTCTTGAAAATGATTTTGATGGAAACCCATTGGTTTCATTGTCAAAAGGATTGGTTTTTATTAAAATACTGATATTGTTTTTATAGAAAAAATTGGCATATTTAAAGTGGAGTATGGGATTTAATTTTATTATAAGGTGTCTTAATATAAATTTCCAATTATTTTTCTATTAAAGAACATTAATAAATTAGGTAGTTAGTGAGTTATTTTGGGTGGCACTTTATTACTTATAATTTTTAAAGCATCATATCAATACATCCCATTCCTTATACAATGGTGATGAGTCCCCTTTGACTTTGGACCAAAGGGTCATATGTACATACCTATCATTTCACAGTTTTAGATCCCTATAGCCTGGAACTATCATACCAATTCGACACATGGAAATGTCTCTCACTTGGTGTATTTCAAATTTATATGCTCATTGCTGTAAAAAGTTTTTCGTACGTTGACAATTTATATAATCTATTTTATATAAAGGTATTTACATAATCCAATTTTTTAAAGGAGACATTTATTTAATGTATACTTTGATTTAAAGGTAAACTCCATTTTTGAAGTGTATTTATATAAATTGAAATGTGAAGCTTAAATTTCTAATATATTTTTATCCTCTTAACTTGTAAAGAACTTGTTTAAATATGATTTTTTAAATGTTAAAACAATTTGTTTTAAAATTAAAATCACATTATTTCTTAATTTTATATTGTCGAATTGTAATGGAATCTTTGGTGAAATCCTAATGTAATTTTTATAATAAAATACCTATGCCTTTAGTAGTTTTTAGATTTTCTTCTTCTAGGTTCAAGCACGGGGATTGGATATCCTAAATGTGGATTTAGCTGATAATCTTTGGATGTGGTGAGCTATATCAATTTGTGGGATTAAGCTGTTTATCCAATTTTTGTAATTGGGTTTTAGTACATTGGGATTGTTTATACATTTTTGACTTATAGTACATTAATCTTGAAGAGTTTCTTTTGATATTCATAATTCCTTGTACTTTTACATCCTTTTTCGCATAGAAAATTAGTTCCCACTTTCAGTTTATACGATTCCATGTACTATTCACTGACCCATGGGGAACAAGAATGCCCTCCAAGATATGTCAATATTGGATTGGTTATCAGGTTACCCAGGTACACAGGTTGGTTCGTGACACAATAATTCATTCATAAAATACATCATTTCATCCTGCAAAAAAAACATAAGAAATCGGTGATCTTTGATGCATAGTAATGGTATGAAATAAAACAAATGTTAACATAAATAAACATAATAAATAAGATAAGGTGAATAACTAAAGAACATTATATTAATACATAATATTTAGCATAATATATTAAGGAAAAAAATAAGTCATTAAATAATTCCATATAAATAATCAATTGAGAATGAAACTTAACCATGGATATTCTAAAAATCTAATAAATACATGTATTATCAATTACTAATATCACAATGAGGGAATTCATAACACCAAATTTCATAAATATACCATTATGGATTCAACCAAGACACCACACATAAATGGGTAAACACCTAGTTTCATTTTTCCTAGGATACCTACCGATGCATCGAGGAGCTAGTGGGCCTCACCCATCACTTACTAAGTACAATGAATTACTCATATGAAAGGGGTGAAGCATAATCAATATATACATTAATTTTGAAACTAGAATATTAAATGTTTATATCTTTCCCCAAACAAAAAACATAGACATAACCCAACTAGAATAATATGGAGGATTGTATCAATATAGTACATCCCCTTTCAAAATAATCATAAAACATTAAATAAAATATGGTAGATCATAACATAAAAGATCATTTTCAATAAAGAACAAGATTCAACATAGTGTTTTTAAATATATGAAAATACTCTAATAAAATCATTGTTGGGTTCTTGAGATAATTATACTATTACTTTTGGAATGAAGTTTTATTTTGGAAAATAATTTTGTATTTTTGTTAGAAATATATATCCAAGAAAAGAAATGGGAAATGATATTATATTTGGGGAATATTAAAAGAATATTCATTATGAAATTTGAAAAATGATGTGAAAACATGAAAAAAGAGTGTCTAAGAATAATTAGAAATGAGCCACATTAGAGCAGTTTAAGGGAAAATATAAGAGTTTTTTAATTAGAAAAAGAGTAATTGATTTCATAAAAACAGAAATGAACTAAGATACTTTTTCATGATGAAATGAGTGATTTAAAAAAAAAATTATTAAAACATATTGTGGAGTATACTTGAAAATGGGTATAAAATTGGGAAGTTACCTTTAATCAGGATTTATTATCTGGAGGAATTGGGATGAGGACTTTATAAAACATGTCTTTACCCATAAAATAAAGAATAATTGTAACATCATAATATTTTGTGAATTACTTATTTTTAAAAAAAATTTAAACTTTTACAAATTTTTCATTTCATGCAACACTAAAAATAATTTATTTTATATTAAAAAACTATGTTTGGATTGTGTTATAATAAAATTCCAAGTAAATAGTTAACCACACACAACATAAATTTTTATTGATCTATATTGAACACTGAGGCTAGATTTCATTACATGCAATGATCCCTTTCCTCAGTGGCTTTTATAACACGCAAGAGCGATATTTACCAAAACAAATGTATTATTAAACTGTTATACTTTAATATACTAATATACAACCATTTCATAAAATTAAAAGTTCTGAATAGTATTATATAATTCTTGAAAATATATGGTTTATAAAAATATAAGATGAATTTATAGGTTTCTAATTATTTAGAAATGAAAATGAAAATCCATAGAATATAAATTGAAATATTAATATGGAAACAATGCTATTTTACCATAAAAAATTAAATTAATTTTAATTAGTTAGTGATATTAATGTAATAAAAATGTTATATATTCAATCAATTATTGTTGATATTCATTCAACAGATTTGATATACATAATATAATAACAACCCAATGTTTACGATTAAAAACCTATATTTTTATAAAGGCAGTTTTATAGCCTTTCAATGGAGACCCATTTTAAATCCAGTTTTTTTCACTTTTATAGATATATTATTTCCAAATAAGCTTCATATTTGAAATTTAAAATTTGTTTTAATTTTTAATTTAAATTTTCTTATTATTTATCCAATAATTGTCATTGGAATCAATTTCACATTGAAATTCACTATAAACTCATTGAAAACTTTCGAGCCTTTTTACATAAAAACCTCGCATTGTCGTCATGTGTTCAAGATTTATTTGACATTAATTTCTACCACTCCTATGTTTGGAATTTGAAAAACGGATTTCATAATTGTAATTGGAATTATTTTTAGTGTATGATAAGTTTGAATTTGTTTTTGACTAAATATAATGGTGATATTATATAAAATTAATTACATCATTTAATGAAACATAAAGCTTAAAAATGGAATACACCTTAATATTAAGATCCCAAATGACCTATCCCCTTTTCCAAAACCCATTTTATGGATATATTTCATCCATAAACATTGGATTATTGATTTTTATTTGAATTTTTATGACATTTGTTAGGAAATATATGGGTACACCTAACTTATTATCCAAAATTCCAGGTGTGTCATTTTCCTTCCCTATAAAAATCCACCACCTCTTTCTCTTCATAAAACCTCTCAAAACACTTACTTTTGTCCCATATCTACTCAATACATTTCCCAAGAACCATTGATTCCTCCTCGAACCCCCTTTGTTTACAGAAGTGTGGACAATCGCACCCTCAATGCTTCATGATTCGTTCACACCTTACAGGGAATGTATTAAAGAAGAATTTAGTAAATGTTTTAGATATATGTTAAATAATAATTATAATATAATTATAATAGATACATATATACATATATGTAATTTTCATTATTTATTACAATAAAAAAATGAAACTTCATTATTGCGTACGTACGACCTACCATCTCTGGGAATCGTGTAATTCATTTAATACTTATATATTCTATAGATTATAAATATAAAAATATACAGAATATAAATGATATTTATATCATGTTTAAAAATATGTAAATAATGATATATGTATAATAACCAAATATATAACAAATTAAGACACCTGTGAAAAATAAAGCGAATATTACATGAAGCATAACCTTAACACAAATTGTTAAAAATGGGTAATATAAAGTAATAATCAAACCATATATGGTATTAGATATATGAATATGGTTATTTGTTTAATTCATAATAATATTATATATATTATATCAGAGGTTTTCATTAGTATGGGGAGTTTCAAGACACAAGGTAAGGGAATTTCATCTCACATTTTATTTCTATGGGATACATGTTTTATTAACCACCCATTCCACTTATGTGGTGTATATACTATCCATGGAATAATAATATGATTATTATAATTATATTTATGTGTATTTACATATCCATTTGTTTATATTTCTTTCATGGGGTTTAGTTTTCAAATGTTACCAAATTGGTAATGTAATCGTGTCCCAATTCGCCTTCTTCGAGACACATGCCATATTATGCACTGATATTTTCCATGACATGTATATAATTCAATTTAAATTTTATATAATAAATATCCTTATTTTCATTTTATTTTATGCTGCATGTAATTTAATTTTCTTAAGTGGTTAGTATGGTTCAGAGTTACTATGTGGTAAGAGTTTATTGAAACAATATCATCGCTTATTGTGATTGTTTATGTTTATGCTTCCTCTGATGAAGTCTTATTATCCATCTCTCATGAGCATTCATGACTTTTCTAATCCACTATATATTCCTAATATATTCATGTATTGGTAGAATTATTACACACAATGGTATATAATATAGTTAATAATTATTTTTAAGAATTCCTGAATATACCATCTCTTTGGTCAGAAATATACGTTCCTTAAAAAACATTTTTTCATAAAAGGCTTTCCAAGTATATTATAATATTCTCCTCTAATATTTTAAAATTTATTTTTACAATTTTTTTACCACTGTTTTCAAATGAATATTCTTATCTCATTCTAAACAAGGCATTTGTATTCTATTTTTACTGTAAAAAAGTAATGACCATTTTACCTTTTACGACATGTATGCATGTACCATTGTCATTTTAATGAAGCATCCATTTAATTTCTAAAAGGAGTATATTTACGAAAATTTTATTAGATTGAATTTTCAATGAAATGGGTTTCATAATTTTTTCAAGATTTCTTTATATGTTTTCAATGTATTTTTCAAGGAAATTTTTATCATAATGTTTTCAAGATCCTTTTATATGTTTTCTCAGAAAATGGTTTTCTCGATTTTTATAAGTTTTCTAGTTTATTTTCATGAATATTGTTTTGAAATTGTGTTCTATTTTAAGAAATCATTTTCCATGGTTGAAATGATATTTTCCACATGAAATGTTTTAAAAATATATTTCAATGTAATTCTATATCTAAGATGACATTCGTTGATGTCACTAAATCACTTATATTAAATGATAAAAAGGTTTCATTAATAATATTTCTACAACGATTTATGTTTTGAAGGAATATCTATTATCACACCTATTTCTCTTCCATGGGTTATACACTTTTGAAACCCGCCTCATTTCACAGGTTATGCCTTAATGAAAATGTTATAAAACCTATGTAATATCCATAGGTTATGATATGATGAAAGGGAATTGACACCCATTCCATTTCATGAGTTATGATATGATATTTATAAAACCTATCTTTTTCATGGGTCATGATATGTATAATGTTTTTTGGAAAATGTTGTTATGATATCATTATGTGATGTGTGGGTCCTATATCCCCCTCTAAAGAATTGGGTAATGATAATTTATATATGATATAAAAGGGTATATGGGATGTAGCCCTATCCTACAAGTATGAGGGTATATGAGTTTTTGCCCAATCATGAATAGAATATGATACCCGAGGTTTATCAGAAGCCTAAATGTAAGAGGGAATATGGGTTATATCCCAAGTCTGAAGGAAATAGGAACACATGTTGTTTCCCAAACCATTATGTAAGAGGTAACATATGTTGTATCCCAAGACTGAATGTAAGAGGGTACATGGGTTGTTTTCCCAATGATGAATCAGGTACACTGGTTGTAGCTGAATCCTATCATGTTAGAAAGTCATCATTTTTATCCTTGACATAATATTTTCTTTTCTTATATGTATGTTAAAAATTTAATGTCCTATTCCATAGCTATTTTTTTATGTTTTTTATTTTATTATGAATAATATCATATTAACTACCATGATTTATTCCAGGATTCATGTTTATGGACATTGATATGTAGCGTGTGATCATTTAATGTATTGATCGCATTCTCAAAACCCTATTATCGTGTTTATGCTTACATGTATCCATTCATTACCCTGATCGAGCATCTGATATCACCCTTTTTATAATTCCTTCCCTAGGTTATGAAGATATGTATTTTGTATTATGTGACAAAGAATGGTACAATTCATGAAGAACCTAGTGGGAGATAATGTAGCTTTGTTATATTTTAGTATTTATGTTTCCATGTTTCCAAAGGCACTAAACTATTATGGTCTTTGAGAATCTGTTTGAAGTGTTTTATGTATTGTTGAAATGCGATGAAATGTTAATGTATGATAAGAGATATTCTATATAGTTTGAATAAGGTAAAATTTTTAGTTAACCTTTAGAAACTAGTATGGGATAAATTTAGTGAGATCCCTAAGAATTTTTCTAAGGATATGTAAAGGGGTGTCTCTTTTGATAAGTATAAGGACGAGTTAACATTTAGGAAAATGTCCTAGAATTTTTGTAAAGGATAGAGTTATTGGTTTCTTAGAAATAAATCATTGTATCAATATACAAGTGGATGTGGATCTTTAATAGTTGTTACTATGGGTAACAACTCGGACAAGATATCTCGGGCCAGGCATGGGGTAATCTTGTACATAACAAAGAGCCTTACTACACACCTAGTTTTATTCTCCCTAGGGATATTCTTTGGGAATTAAAAAACTCTTCATGAACCATCAATAATTATTTATATAAAATATGGATATGAATAACCATTGATAAATATGAGGTGTCATAGTTTAGGAAAGGTGTCATAATTTATACATAGTGTAAGAAATTATTTTTCGTTATTACATGGTTTTCGACTTGAATAAGTGTCGACCACACTATGACTTCTAGTTTTAGAAAATGGAAGAATAAATAAGGAACTTTTTTAATGTTATATATGATGGAAAATATGCAGATGTGTAGAAAAATAGGAAGATCACTAGAGTGAAGGATATTTTTATCATTCCTAATCAGTTTTTAAGTAATATTATTAACAAAAAATATGTTAAACAATTCTCCAACATACTAAGGAAGAGAAATAATGAGTTCCTTGAGTGTTTTGGTATCAAAGACTAGGGAAGAAAGAAGATTCAGTTTCCATTGTGTCATGAATGCTGGGAAAATCACCCAAGTGAATGTATTAAAAGAATACGACGATATTTGGACTGTGTACAAGTAGGTTTGATGTAAGTAAATAGAAATGGAAAATGAAAATATTAGTAAACAAAATGGATGGGAATATTATCCTCCCCATGAAATTATAAATGGATGACTATTTTAAATGTGGAAATTATGGGAATTAAGAAAATCTATGTCCTATATGGAAGGTTCATGTAGAGAATTGGAAAGGTTGTAAAAGGAATGGTTTTTTTGTAGATGATTAAGAGGCCACAAATTAAATGTGAAAGGCATGTGATGTTGTTCTAGAATTGTTTATATTAAATATAAGAAACATGAATAGATTGATTTTGAGGAACCTGAAGGCATGATTCAAATTTCATGTTCTAGGAAAGATGTATTAATGATTAAGTTGATAAAGCCTGAGTAGTCATTTAAGAATAAAATTTAATGAACAAAGTGTTTATGTTTTGGAATTCAGATATTATGTTATATGAATCATGAAATACATAATTATTTTTGGTAAAAGTATTCATGAAGGATTTAAAAGTATATGTTAATTGTATTGAAGACATAGAAAATTAACTTCATGGAAGGATGATATTTTGATTAAGGGAATGTAACCCATAATTAATGCATGATACTGAGATAATGATTCTTGTATAAGTATATGTTGGATATGAATAATTTAATTGGATAGTATATATTACCTTAGAACAGATCATTAAAAAATTGGTCTATGTCATCACGGATTAAGTTTAAAACTTATTGGACTTAAATAATGTATCAAGCAATCATTGGAATAATGAAGAATGCATGTTTTCCAAAATTATTTATGGAAATTCATTTAATTACCATGTTCAAAGGGAATATTAGATAATGGTATTCATATGTTTGGAATGTGAAAAATACATGATAATTTTTCATATATGGGTTATCAATGTTACGCTAATTTCATGACTAATTTTCAAATGTTTTTCATTCCCATAGTTCAAAAGCGTTATAAGGTTAAAAACTTATGGTGATATTATGTTACAATTCGAGTGATATTTGTGAAATTAAAGAATTTTATCACTATATAAGGATTTATGAATATTTGATAACCTATTCTAAAAACTTTTTGTTGATAATAATTAATGACAAATAGGATGTCCTATCATAGATCTAATGATCTCTTAGAGCTTAACGAATGAAAAATTCACCTTTCTTTTTAGAGAAAGAGGTGAAGTGGATCATGGAACAACAATGGGTGAGGTATTCATAAAATAATGAAAGTATATCATTTCATGAAAATTATTCAACTTTTGAAAAAAGGATCTTGAAACTAAATATGCTCTCCTAGTACCTTTTTTTGATGGATCATATGGTTCTTTAGGTCATCATAGATTTATGGCTTTGTGATTGTTAAATTTTTTCATGCCTTAATATGTATCACTCTACATTGGAAAGTTTTGGTTAGATTTATATTACATATACATGATTTTAAATCCAATCTATTTTATGTTATGTGGAAACCTAGTTATATTCTATTTTGGGTAATCGTTGTAGTTACAAGTTTCTCATTTTAAGGGAACTTTTAGTATTTATTTTAAATAAGTGGGTTTTAATGAATGAAAATTTCATTTATTAAAACTTTGATAACCAAGAAGAATTTCTTGCAAGAAATTAATTTTATATGGGGTATAATTTAAAACCCCTAGGTTTCATGAATTATATATTATTTTAATTAATTTAAGCTTTTTGATATTTTTATTCCACACAATAGTAAATAATTTCTATATGTTAAAGAAATCTGTTTGGAATGAGTTATAAACAACACCAAGATAATTGTGCACTACATGAAGCATAAATATTATCATGATCTACATGTAACATAGATTTTAGCTTTCATTAAACTCAATAATGACATTCCTCGATATTCGGGGTAAAACACAAGGTCAAGTTCTTCTAAAGAATAATATATTATTAAACTATTTTTATTTAATATATTAATATATAACCTAGATAATAATTAGAAGTAAGGAATATTATTACCCAATTTAGAAAAATATATAGATTTCAAAAATATAAGTTTAATTCATTGGTTACTAACTAATTACAAATGAATATGAAAACAGAATGCATATAAAGGAAAATATTATTACGGTCACAAAGTTATTTTACCCCATCAAATTATATAAATTATAATTAGTGAGTAATATTAATATAATATATATTTTATATATTTAATCAAATATATTTTTTTATTCATCCAATATATTTGATAGAAATAATATAAAAACCCAATTTTATGCTTAAAACCCTATATTTTAAAAGAGGAAGTTTTACCCCAATTTAATAGAGATCCCATTTTAAATCCAAATGATGGAAAATTTATCGATATAATATGTCAAAATAGAATTTATATTTTAATTTCAAAAAAATATGTTATCTTAATTTTTGGAATTTTTCTGTAAGGATTAATTTTTTAATGAATAGTAAAAAATACTAAATTTTAATTCAAAAATTAATTTTCATCTAATTATTTTTTAGGGATAAAATATATTTTAAATTTGTTTAAAAGATCATTTAGATAATAATTTTATAAATTAGTAAAATTTATTTCATGGGAATAAATTTTACATTGAAATTGACTATAAAAACAAAGAAGACTTTTAGGCGTTATTACATTAGAAACCAGCATTGTCATCTATTTTCTGAGATTAATTTTAAATTAATTTATGCCACTAATATGTTTCGAGTTGAAAAATATTGATTCCATATTTGGAATCATAATAATTTATAATTTATAATATGGATAACATATATTTTGACCCAAAATATTAGTGAAAGTAATTAAAATTAATTTTATCGATTAAGTTAAAATTATGCCTAACAAGTGAATAAACCCTAAAATTAAGGACCAAAAAGATCTATAAGAATTTAAAAATCCCATTTAATGGATATATTTTATAAATGAACCGTAATTATTGAGGATTTTTGGTTTTTAATGTCTTATGATAGGTAAAAATGTGGGTACACATATCTTTTTCTCAAAAAATGTCATATGTGTCCTTTCCCTTCCCTATAAAAGTTCACCACCTCTACCTCTTATTCACACCACTAAAACCACGTAGGTGAAGCCAATATATACCAAATACACTTTAAATAACCATATCTTACTCGTTAAATCCTTCCTTTTGTCATAAATCCTTCCATGTAATCCCTTTCATGCAAACCAAAATGATTTACCAAGTTAAGAGGCAACACCCTTCCTCAATGTCCTTTATTTTATTTTCTTTATCCACCCATTAAATTATTTTTATTCCATTAGTAAAAAACCTAACCATTATAATAAATATGCATAGATGTTTTTTTGATATGGTTTCTACCTTCACATACACCCACATCTTTAAAATGGGTAACAAACAAACTGTTTATTTGTATGAAAAACTACCACCTCACAAAATGATGATTGTTTGTTCTTCCATTACCTCCATTGATGTTGGTTATTATGATTGAAAATATGTTTATATATGATATATTTGAAACTTATTATGATGTTTTTAACTATTTTACAATGCATCTCTTTATACTTTCCATTTTTATAAAAGATGATAATTCTGTTTGAGGAAGTGTGGACCACGACCACATCAAAGCGATGTGATTCATTCAAACATTAAATAGAATGTATTAAGAATGTATTTAGTAAAATTATATGATATATATGAAATAATAATCTTACTTTAATTACAATATATACATATATACATATTATATCATTTTTTTTCTTTCTTTCAATATGACAAAAAATTATGAACAACATTCACATGTGCATACAACCTACAGTATCCATGAATGATGTATTCCATTTCATAATTATATATTATAAATATTATTATAATAACTATATAATTAATATAAAATATTTTTTTTTCATGGGTTAAATTTTTGTAATCATTATATAAGTATAACTAACAAATATATAACAAATTAAGACACTTGTGAAAAATAAAGAGAAAATTACCTGAAGTTTAACCTTAACTATAAAGCGTTAACAAATGGTTAATATAAATCCATAATAAAACCACATATGGTATTTAATATAATAATATGGTTTTCTTAATGATTTATAATAGACTTAAAATTACAATACAAGGTATTTTTATGTGTACGATGAGTGCCAAGACACAATGTAAGGGAATTGTATATCCGTTTATATTTTTATGAGGTACTTGATTTATTCACCACTCATTCCTTTTGTGTGTTGTGTATACTACCCATGTATGAATTACCTGATTATTTTAAATAAATTTTTGGGTATTTACATATCCATTTTTCAATATTTCTTTCATGGGGTTTATGTTGCAAATTTTACCAAATCTGTAAAGTATTTTTGTCTCATTTTTCCTTCTTTGAGACACAAGTTATATGTTGCACCTATATTTTAACCTGAGTTGTATATAGTATCATTGAAATGATATATCATTAATATAATTTTTTAAAATATATTTTAAGCTTAATTTAATATGATTTTATTGAATTGGGATTATGGTTCAATGTAACCAAGTGGTAAGAGATTATTGAAACAACCTCATCACATACCGAGATTGTTTATATTAAGGCTTCCTTTGATTAAATCTTGTGATCCATATCTCAATAACATTCATGATATTTCATATCCTATAGGTATTAATGATATATTCATGTATTTGTACCATTATTACACTATTCAAAACATAAGATAATTAAAAACATGTTTTTAAAATGCCCGACTTTACCATATTTTTGGTCAAAAATTTATATTCCTTCAAAAACATGTTTTCTAAATAGGGTTTCCAAGAATATTATATAATTATCCTACAATTTTTAAAATAATGTTTACATATTTTTTTATTTTTCTAATGTTTTCAAAGTAATATTCTTATCACTTTTAGAAAAACAAATTTTTATACACTTCTTACTGTGCAAAAGGAATGCTCATTTTACCTTATACGACATATACAGATTTTCCCATCATCATTTTTGTGAAGCTTCCTTTGCTTGTTTAAAAAGATAATTTTTTTAAATTATTTTAATTTTAATATTCAATGAAATAGTTTTTAAAATGTTTTCATTATTTCATTATATGTTTTCAAATTATTATTCATTAAAATTAGTTTAATTTGTTTTTTAAAATATTTTTATATGTTTTAAAGGAATTTTTTATAGAATGTTTTAAAGATCCAATTATATATTTTCTAGGAATATAGGTTTCAAAAATTTTTAAAGCTTTATATATAATTTTTCACGTATATTTTCTAGAAAATTTTTTTCAAAAGGATTTATGTTTTGAAAATTATTTTCTAAAGAGTAAAGGATAATTTTCTCAATACTTGTTTTCAAAATATATTTCCATTTAATTCTACATCTAAGATGACATATGTTTATGTTACTCAAGAACATCTCAAAAATGATCGAAGAGTTTTATTAATACTTTTTCCTGAATTTTTTATGTTATAAAAAAATAATTGTTACGAAACATGTTTCTCTTCCCTGGGATTTACGCATTTGAAACTCGCTTCTTTTCAGAGGCTATCCTTTGATGAAATTTTAAAGAAACCAATATTTTTCCATAGGTTTTTATGTGATGAAATGTTAATTATAAACATTTCATTTCATGAGTTATGATTTGATGTTTATAAAACTCATCTTTTTTCATGGGTCGTGATATGATTAATGTTTTAAAGAACATGTAGATATGATTTTATTATGTGACGAGCGTGACCTATATCTTCCTCCAATTCATTGGGTAATTAAAATTTGTATATGAGATCAAATGGTAAACTAGTTTTATCCCTGGTCCAAAAGTATTAGTTTATATGGGTTTTATATCAATCATGAAAACATGAAGGTACACAGGTTGTAGCTCAATACTCAATGTAAGAGGTAACATGGGTTGTATCCCAATACTGATGGTAAGAGGGAAAATGTGTTGTGGACAAAGCCATAAATTCAAAGGGAACACAAGTTTTAGCCTAAGATTGAAAGTAAGAGGGTATACATGTTTTAAACCCAATCTTGGAGAAGCTACATTATTGGTATCCCAAGACTAACATGTTATAAAAATCTTTATTAGTATCCTTGATATATTATTTTCTATTCTTATGTGTATGTCACATATTATATGTCATATTTATCATTTATGATTTCCTAGATTATGTTCTTTATTCCCTTATGAATAATGTCGTATGAACTACCATGATTTATTCCATGATTATTGTTTATGATATAGAATATTCATGGTATGGCTATCTAATGTATTATTCTCAATTTCATACCCTATGAACATGTTTATGATTACATGTCTCCCCTATTTACCCGAACTAAACATAGTTTCTCACCCCATTTTATGTTTCCTGCCACAGGTTATGAAGATATGTATTAAGTATGAAATACCTAAAAAGGATGATATTATTGATGAACCCTATGGGAGATAATGTAGATATATTATATATTATTTTTTATGTTTCTATGTTTCTAAAGGCACTAAACAAATACTATATTTCAACATTTATTTTTTTAGTGGTTTAAGTATTTTGCAAAAGTGATGTAACATTAATGCATGAAAACAAATTTCATAAAAAATGAGATAGGTAAATATTTTTGAAATATAAACATATAATGTAGAAGGAGTACATAAGAAGAATTAAAAATTACATTGGGGTAATGAGAGAGAAAGTGTAACTCAAAAGAAAAAAGGGATGTTCGAGGAGAATCCCTAACCACATTGCTAACAGTCAAATAGTATGCCCCATAATATAAATGATCCTAAATTGAATCAATGATTACCAATAATATAAATATATTCATGGTATGATAACTTAAATTAATTTATATATACACCATATACAAGAAATAGCGATGAATATGGCGTATCTTATAGAAATAAACATTAGATGAGAAAACCCTTACATTTTTTCCAAAAGATTTTTGCACATTTGTTTAATGTCCTAGATAATGAAATTATATTCATTATTATTTTAATTCAAAACCTACTAACCATGTATTTTATTTTTTTTATAATTTTATGATGTTAATTTATTCCCATTTTTATGAGTTGTATGACTCAATTTCATCGTTCAGGAGTGTTCATTTTCGTGGTTTTCATGATTGGTTCATTTGTACAGATGTAAGAAAGATTATGTAATACAGAAACAGTTATAAAAAATTCAATTTTAATGTTATTAATGAAATTATTGGATAATTAATGGGTTTATATATCACATTTTTTCTATATATGATAATTATTTATTTGATAAAGCATTAATGACAACCATTGAGATTATATTAGTGTTTTTTCAATCTTAAAATACTAGTTTTGTTTTATGAATTAGTATTATGTAAAAATAATTGTCCCATAACATTAAATATGTTCTATTAAATATAGAAATGTCTGATTTAACCATATATTTTTTTATGACCAGACTTGGAGTCAGAATGGAAAAACGAATACTCTTAATCCATGACGGTGGTAAATCTGCACCTCACGAATGATGTTTGCATTTTTAGAATAAAAAGGAGAATATAAAAGAATTGATGATTTATTTACCATTTAAAGAATAAAATTACATTATATAATAGATTCTGAAATTATAATGTCACATTGGACATGGGAGGTGAGGGAAGGGTAATAAATGATAATAAATTTAAAGGTATTGATAGATGGTTTTACCTCATAAGGGTCACCTCATTGAGAACCTCCTTAAGGGCCTTGAATATTGTATTTTGGTAAGACCGTCATGAACATATCTTGGGGGGAATGTTTGGGAGAGTAAATGGTAAGAATATTAGTATTATTCAAGTATTTGTAGGTGTGAGGATAAAAGGAGGTGATAGGTGGTTTTTATAGTGGAGGAGAGGAGTGTTTTTTGGATTATTTAATTCATTTGTTTATTATTTTAGCTCAAGACAATGAATATTGTTAGTTATTGTGACTAAATGTAGTAACTAGTGAATTTTAGTTCTTAATAATAGTTTATTACCTCATACCAACATCATCAAATCCTCAATAATTCTTTTATATACATATACTGCCAAATACTATAAATTACTGTATTTCACACTTCATCAAAAATTCAAGTATTTAAGAAAAATCTCAAAAATTCACCCTATGTTTTTTTTCAATATGTTGAATTAAAAAATGGAATCAATATTATTAAAATAAAATTATTAATATAATTAATTTAATTTTTGATTAAAATCATAATTTATTCAAAATATGCAGATTTTAAAATTTTAAAATATTTTATAACATATGGGAAAATAAGTTAATATTTAAAAAAATAATATTATAATCATAAAAAACAATGTATTAATTAAGGAATCGATTTTATGACAATAAATTATAAATTATATACTTATATTAAATATAAAATTATAGATGGAAAAGTAGGTTTCCAAAAAATTATAACACATAATTTATCATTTTTTAAAATTTATTTACTTATTCCGTGATTTATATATACCATAATTTCATTTATAAGAAACATAAATTTTACTTACACCTTAATAGGTGAAATATCTATATTATTGGTAATATTAATATTCTCAATGGTCACATTACTATTCTAATTACCATGTTTCTATTCCATCAGTGTAGGTTCCCTAATTTATTGAAATATCTCTTATTTGTTCCATTCTTATGTTCTATTTGTTATTTTATGTGATTTATACTATATTACACAATCACATGAAGTGAAATTCCATTGATTATATTTATGGTTGTTACAACCTAGGTGTGATCCTATTGAGCCTATTTAGTTCACACCCTACACACCCCATCAACATTGTGTAGAGCTAGTTATCTATTTTTATTCTAGAAATTCCAATGCGGCATAATGAGCTGGTCATGTTTTTTTTCTGCAAGGTGTAAGTAGTTAGTGGTGAGATGATGGAAAATTTACCACATTATCACATGGATATTCATATATTTTTTAGTTTTATTTTAATATCAGGTATTCCGTATATTTGTTTGGGACTCAATTGAGTTGTATCAATTTTTATATTTTTTTATGATATGAATTATATTTTTCTAGTTACTCTATTTCTGCTTCTTTTATATTTGTACATATGTTACATATAATCTATTGCAATATTGGACAAATCATTCCCTCTGTTTTATTTTAATTTCTATGTGCTTTTCATGAGAAAATGCGGATCAATAATTCCCTTTATGTCATACCACATTTCATTCTGGAGAATATATGGATGGGTTATTCAGGTGAATAAATAAATAAAATGCCATAATTATAAGGCATGGAACCCATAGAATATTTTATACTATTGCATCATAATTTTAATAGAATATATTCCAAATAGATATCAGATATTCCCTTCCAAATGATTAATTGGAAGAAGAGGTATATATTGGGAAACCATGTTTAATTTTTCATAGTAATGTTTAGAATGGTGTTTTTAGGTTAAATTAGGCTCTATATGTGCTGAAACATACCCCAGGAGCATGGAATTACAATCTGGATATAATTTTAAGAGATTTATTTTATGATGAAGATTGGTAGAAAAATAACTATAATTAAAAAATAATTGATATATATATATATATATCATCTTGATAATATTTATCTAGAAAATACCATAATTATTGGGAATGAGTAAAAAATGAGTCATAAGTTTGGTAAGGATATGATGGAATTATTTTTAATGTTTATTATTGGAGATTTGATACATTATTGGCTTTCAAATCACATAAGATAGATATCTAAAGTTTCATTCTTTATAGAATTATGTTAAGATAATGTTGAAGAGAATCCACATAGAAGATTCAAGGCATATTTCAATGCCCATTTCTATGGGAACTAACCAATTAAAATACTATGAAGGAAATGTTTATGATACTAGAAACATTATGAATTTAATTAGATGTTTGTTATACCCTAAAAATTCATGTCCATATTTGATATATGTTGTTGCTATTTTTTCCACATATCAAAGTGCACCAATTTTTTTTCATTTTAAGATGGGGAAAATGATTCATAGCTATATAAAGGGTACACAATATTATGGAATGAAACATGAAAAAAAGGAAGTTGGATATTCTTGGATTTTATTGTGATTATTGGGTATGTTGTATTGATAACATAAGATACAGATATGGAAGAATTTTTTTACTTGGTGATAGGTGTGTTTATTTTCACACAGTGAAAAATAGTTCTATGAATTTAATCACTACTGTGGTAGAATATGTGGCATTAACTCATTCCACAACTATGTTTATTTAGATAAAGAAACATTTTGAAGATTTTATGGTTGTAGATATGTTTCCACTTATTCTAGTATGTAATAATTAGAGTGAAATAAATTTTATAAAGGATACAATTCAATATTCTAGGATAAATCACATTGATATTAAATATAACTTAATTAAGGAACTTGTGGAGAAAAATTAAACAATTATGAAGAGTTTTCTAAAAATGGAAAATATTTATGATGTGTTCACAAATCCATTGACTAAGGAGGCATTATATAATCTATGGTTGAAGTTAGGTGTCATCCTCATCCAATGTCAAGATATGGTATTGTGTACTATACCCTTTATCTTCTTAAATGTGGATATTTTTATAGAATCCCTAACCTTTTAAACATAAAATTACATTATTTTAAGCATAATTATACATCAGAGTAGCACCCAAGGATCTTTAAGTCTAGTTTCTTGGAAGACTAGGTACACAAAACATAAAACATGAGGATAAAAATCATAATTAGTTAATCTCAATAAAAATATACTAACTTCCACTGATGCTTTACATCTCCATAGGGTTCCCTATAAAACACATGAACAAATGGATGAGCTAAAAATCAAATTAAGGGAATGAACATAAGAATAAATCTAAAGCACATGAGTAAGGAGGCATGTCGTACTGGTATCAAAATCATGTAAAATTTGAAATCATAACATATAAACATGGGATCAAATAAACATGGAATTTTATAAATGTGGTAGAATAATAAAACAAGTATTCAGTATGATTCAAGGCTAACTTCCAATCTCATTTCCCATAGTAGTACGGGTCAAGGCTTACCGCCAATCCTATTTCCCGTAGTAGTACAGGTCAAGGCTAACTGCCAATACTGTTTGACATCATATCTCACTAGACATAACATTACCCAATGCATTTGAGTGCTATCTGGGTGCACCCATCTCAAAATTTTCAAAAATATTCTTTCTACATAAATTATCATACATAATAAACCATACATAAACATAAGGGTACCCATGGAAAGGATATGGTAGCCCAATCATGACATAAAGCATAACCAATGGGCATCTCATGAAAGTGTCCATGAATGGAATGGATTAAAACATACGTAGATGTAAATAGGTTAAAATATTCATATAACATTTCTTTGATGTCAAACAAAAGTGACAACATATAAGAAAGGTATTTGAGAAACATTATAATTAATACATTTTTGTGTTGTTTTAAGGAAAATAATATAGGGATTTTAAAATAGAAAAGAGGAAAAGATTTTATAAAAAAATAAAATTGAACAAAGAAGGTTTTTATAACAAAAAGACTGGTTTTATAAAGACAATTTTGGATTAAAATAGAGAATATAGTTCACTTGAAATTGGGTGAAAATTTGGGAAGTTCCCTTAAAACATGTTTTCTTATCGGAAAGTTATAAGGGGGGAATATTTTAGAAACATGTATATCCATAAAAGGGAGTGATGAAAGGGTCTTTGTCAAATTTTTTTTAAAATATATAGGAATTATAATATGTACGTAAACATATAATATTCCTCCATTTTTATACATGGAAAGATAATTCAACCTGAAAAAACAAAGAAGCTTCGGGTAGAATTCGTTACAGTTTAAGAGCATGGTGTTCGATGTACCTAAGAAGGATTGATTAGAGAAAAAAGGGGTTTATAATCACTTATAAACAATTAGTTAATTATGGGGTTGGTTAATAATCAAACCCCCATCATTAATTTTTACACATAAAATAGAATAGAGTAGAGGACATGTTTTTCAAATGTGAAATGTGAAGGATTCAACCTTAAGTCCGATTGTTTTATTCACATATTATTAATGACATTAATAAAATAATTAGGTTTATTAATTAATAATTCGATAACCTATTATGTAAGTAATTGATTTATTGTAACCCTTTTTATTTCATTCATGTCCTTTTTGATTGGTTATAATGTCCAATTTCATTGTTTAAGTCAGTTTGCTTCCTTGGTTTTAATGATCGGTTCATGTTCGGATAAACATGTATGATGAAATTGGTTTTTCATAATTGAAGTCTTATGTTATTATTGAACGTAAATGAGATTATATTGTTAAAAGTTTTATTTTTTTACTTAGTTTGAAGTTACAATTTTATATAAAACCTTAGTGATAACTATTTTGGTTAATTGGTGGGTTTGATTACAATGAACACATTTTATTATAACCTAATATCATTTGTAAAAAAGGATTAAAGAACCTTAAATATGATATATTATATATATAACAATCTTGTTCAACTCTAACAAAAATGATTTCATGACCATAATTAAATATGTTAATACGATCTTATAAACTGTTTTACTTGAGTGTGATAAATTAACACATCTCAAACAGTGTATTCATTTCATTCAAATATATGGTGGGGAAAAGTGAGAAGATAAAGAATTATCCCTCTATCATAATATAATCCCAGTAAATTTATGCTACTAGAATTATCATACCATTTGTGTGAAGGTAGGTGAGGAAAGAAATAAGAAAAGACAAAAACATAAATGAGTGAATGAATTGGAAAGAGTAATTTACATCTTGAGTCTACCTCCATTGAGAACCGCTTAAGGGAAGAGGTTTGGGTATTTTGAAGAGACTAGGGGCCAGTGGACGTGGGGGAAGATCTTGGGGAGATATTTTGGAAAAATATTGGCAAGACACAAGGCTTGAGAGGAGTGAAGAGAAGTTGGACCGAGGGGTGGTTTTCATAATATGTGAGAGGAGGGTTTTCATAATTTTTGAATCATTAGTTTATTATTTTTTAACAAGATAATAAATAGTGAGTATTCCTTGACCTATAATAGTATTAAATTCTTGTTATTCCTATCCAAAGATAATTTACATCATCCATCACTCATTAATGATGTATAAATTTAGGTTTTACTATTTATTATGAATTATCGGATTTTACTAATCATAAAAAACTAAAGTATTATAGAAAAATCCCAAAAATTCACCCTAACCATTATTCAACATGTAGAATCCAAAGATAAAAACGATTTTTCAAATATAAATTTTTTAAATATGATTAATTATATTTTTATTTAAAATCATAATTTATTATTAAAAAAACAGTTTCAAAACATTCATATAATTATTAGAAAATATAGGTATGTCATACTTTCACTTGAATAATATTTTTATACTATAACAGGTAAGGTTACTATTCATTAGGGTATATTACTACACATAAGCGTATATTTCTATTAATAAGGGTCAATTAATATTCATAAACAAATTATTTTTTCCTGATCAGACATCACATAACTAACTGATCACAACTGTTTATGTCAGATTTTCCAAATTTAAAACATAGAAGTGAAAAAATTATGTTTAATGGTCACATAGAGATTATTAGTTCATTATGTTGTGATTTTATGACATATTTATAAGAAACTAATTTCCATTTATAAAAAATTGGGTCCTTGCATTCTTCTCCCCTTATGAAATTTCTCCCTCAAAATTTTATTTTACATTCAAATCCAAAAATAGTTGTGGGTAATTTTCCTTCATTACCTGCTCTAGTTCCCATGTTTCCTCTTTGTACTTGTGGTCCCACCATAGTACTTTGACTAAGTGAGTAGTCTTGTTACATAGAAATTTATCTCTATAATCCAATCCCTTCACTGGTTGCTTCTTGTAAGAAGGATCATCTTCCAACTGTACCACCTATGAAAAGAGGAAATGTGAAGTGTTTGGTAAGTACTTATTTAATAAGGATACATGAAAGACATCATGTATTTTCAACATGGTAGGTGTAAGTGCATGCCGATAGGCCATAGCCCTGACTCAATCAAATATATCCACGGGGATTATGTACTTAGGACTTTTATTTCCTTTCAACCAAAATCTCATGAACTTCTTCCATAGAGATATGCATAGAAATACTAAGTCTCAAACTATGAACTCAAGGTCTCTTTGACAGTTATGCACATAACTCTTCGTCAAATTTGGGATACCTTGACATGTTTCTGAATGGTTTTCACCTTCTCTAGAATTTAATTTACCATTTTATGTCCTAGAATGTTACTCTCACTAACATCAACCCAACAAGCCAGTGTTCCACACCTTTTATCATAGAGGGATTCATATAGTGCGATTCAGATGCTTGAGTGGAAACTATTGTTGCAGGATAATTAAACCAGTGGAAGATGTTAGTACAATCCTCCTTTTAAGTCCATAGATCATGCTCTCAACATATCTTTTAGTGTTTGAATAGTTCACTCGGATTGGACTTCAGTTTGAGGATGATAGGATGTACTGAATTTCAGTTCAATGCTTAGAGCATGCTGGAGGCTTTTCCAGAACATTGAGGTGAATTTTGGACCCCGATCGGATACAATATAGTATGGTACTCCATGAATTCTTACCACTTCATTGATATATATCAATGCTAGTTGATCCAATGAGAAGTCCTCTCAAATCATGATAAATTGAGCTGTCCTTGTAAGATGATCCACAATAACCAATATATCATTGTTTCCTCTTGATATCCTCGGATGTTCAGTGACAACGTCCATGGTAATGTTCTCCCACTTCCACATTGGTAAGAGTAGTGGTTGTATCACCCCCTTATAATTTTTCCTCTCATCCTTCACCTGATTATATACCAAGAAATTTGATATATATTCATCAATAACCCTTTTCATATTGTCCCACCAATGTTTTCTCAGAGATATTGATACGTCTTTGTGCTCTCTATGTGGATAGAGAAGGTCGAGCTATGTGCATCATTCAAAATCTCATTCTTTGTGTCCAAATAAGATGGTTCACATAATTGTGACCCAAATCATACAACTCCTTTCTCATCAATATTGAAATCAATGTATTTCCCATTTCTGAAAGCTTCCACCATTTTCAGATGCCTTGAGGAATAGGTTATTACTTTCTCATTTTTCATTATCACATAGCCTAATCCCTTCTTTGAAGCATCACTATACACCACAAAGAGTTATCCACTTATTGGGAGTGTGAGTACTGGTTCAGTGATAATCCTCTTTTCAACTCCTTGAAACACTCTACACATTCTTGAGTCCAGACAAACATTACTCCCTTCTATGTCATCTTATTCATATGATTCAACAATCATGGAAAGTTCATCACAAATCATCGATAATACCCATATAGACCCAAAAGGTAGTGGATCTCTATTACAGATGTTGTCCTGTGCCACTCTTCAATTGCCTTTTTCTTGGAAGGGTCCACAAATATCCATTTTCTATTGATAACATTCCCTAATAATGATACTCCATCCTTAAAAAACACACATTTATCATAATTTTCATACAATTTCTCCTTTCATAATGTTTTTAACATAGTATTTAAATACTCCTCATGTTCCTTCTTTCTCTTGTAGTATATCAAAATATCACCAATAAGGACTACCAAAACATTTTGAAGGTAATATCTAGACACTCTATTCATTAAATCCATGAATATTAATGGAGCATTAGTGAGTTCGAAGGGGATCACTATGAAATCACAGTGTCCATACCTCATTCGAAAGGTAGTCATTTTAATATGTTCTTTCCTTACCTTAGTTGGTGAAGTCCTGAATGAAGGTCCACCTTAGAGAAATAACATTCCCCATAAATCTGATCAAACAATTCATATATCCGTGGAATGGGATACTGGTTCTTTATCATGATTTTATTAAGCTCGTGATAATCAATGTAGATGAACATTGATCCATCATTCTTGTTGATGAAGTGGACCGGTGCACCCCAAGGTGAAGCACTCAGGCATTTGAAATGCTTCCTTAGATTATCCTATAACTGTTCTTCAACACTTTCAGCTCTACTGTGGCCATTTTATAACATTTCTTCAATATAAGCATAGATCCATGAATATTTTTAATTGAGAAGTCAGCCTCTCAGTATGGATAAAGACCAAAAGACACTTTAGGGATTATATCTGTGTAATCCCTCATGATGGGCATGTTGTCAACCATGATTCTATCCTTTGTCTCAATCATTTGAGTTAGGAATGCTTGCTCATAAAGAAATTAGTACCCACACATGAGACAATGTTTATAAAGAATTATAATCTTCCTCTTTAAAATTGTAATGAATTAGAGGATTCTTTGTGATCTAAAGAGTGATCTCCATTTCCTGACAGTTGATGTTTTCTTTGTATAAGGTTATCCAATCCATGCCCAATATAGTTTCAAACTCCAATAAAGTAAGTATGACTGGACTTTCTAGGAGGTTTAGTTCACAAAAGATAACTAGGGTGGACTTATAAACCATGGAAACAATGATTTCCCCATTCTATGTTCTCACATATAACCTTTCTTCCAAATTTTGAGGTGGTTTTTGAGTAGTTCTACTAAACCTACAAGATATGGAAGAATTCATAAAAATAGAATCAATTAGTTTATTTTCAATTCTTGAATGAATAACTGTTGTACATGTCACCACATCATTGTCCGGCTCCACCTCAGCAGTAGTGATTGCACAATACTTTTCTTGTTAACTTTGAGGTATTTGTGGATTTACTGCAACAAACTTTACCATCGGGCAATTGTTTTCATAATGGCCATGCTCCTTATAGTTGTAACACTACAACACTGGCTGAGCATATATCTGAACCTTCCTTTATTCATCCACATTAGTGGGATTTTTCATATCCATTTGGCAGTTCTTGGATCGATGACCAAACTTTTAACATTTGATGAAATTCTTGGTTACCTTAAGATATTTTCTTATATTCATCTTCCAATAACTTTTACAAGGGGGAAGTCAAGTTTCTTTCCCTCATGGGTTTTGAATTTTGAACCACCATTGTTGTTTTCCATTTTTTTCTTGTCACCGGGCCCACGAAACCACTGAGAGTCTGTAATCTCCATTTCAACCTTGTAGTCACAACAAAAAATCTCCTCATAACATTTGAAGTCTCGAATCAACCACGCTTTTCAGAGACTTGGATTTATTCCACTAAAGAAGTGATCCACATTTCATTCGGAGTTCAAGTCAATGAAAGAGGCGTAAAGTGAATGCCTTGTAAAGTTTTCTTCATATGCCCTGATGGACTCATCTTCCTTCTTCTAGAGTCTGAGGAACACTATTTCCATCTAGATATGAAGGGTTTGAGGAAAATAGTTGTTGAAAAACATCCTATTGAATTCCTCCCAATCCATTGAATCAATTTTCACTTACGACTTTTTATTCTTGATCAGTGTCCACCACTAATCATCTTCCCCATCAAAATGATAGACTATCAGTATGACTTTCTCTTATTCTGGGCACTAGAAGAGAGAGAATATCTTTTCAATGGAGTTAATCCAGTGTTCCACAAGGTGGGGATTAAAAGATTTTCTAAACATTGGAGGCCTTTTCTGCATAAATAATCATATGACAACATGCTCTTTCCTTAGAGGATGAGGGAGTTACAGATGATTTGTGTTATTTTTCATAACATGAGACAATTGAGAAAGTACAGTCATGATGTTTTGATCACATGTTCCAATCATATCAGGAATATCATTAGGGAAATCTTCACATTGCCTATCAAATTGATTGTTGGAACATGTTATTCTATTTCCCTCCATTAACTATGAAAAAGAATTTATTATTAGAGGGATTTAATACTTAGCTATTGAACATAAAAATGAATTTTTGAACATAAAAGGATAAAATTGTAAAGGATAGGTATATCTGAACTTGTGATTCCCTATGTTTCAAATGAGGTTATCTTTGATCTATTTCTTATCATACATTATTTTGTTAATTTTTATTCCCCTAAAAATGGTTTGTACTAATCTTGTCAATTTACTAAAGAATATCCCTTAGGAGTGTCCATACCAAGAGTGCAACAAGGCCCGTTCTCTTGTACCAGGATACCACAGGTCAAACCTGAAACTCCTTGTCATAGTTTTCAATCCTAGGTACATCTATGCGAGAAATGCCTATACCTGTTTGTACCCAAACAGAGGTATATTTTTTTGATGAACCACTTACTCTATACTCACCAAAATATAGTGATGTTTTCTTATACTTTGTCTCATCCTTAAGGTACTCACTAAGGTTCTCTATTCATAATCTCCAAAAATAACTAAACCACCCTCTTATACCAAATATCGAATCCATAGCCTCTTATTAATAAAATTACATGATTTTAATCATAATTGTAGATCACAGTACATGACAATGATTATTATTTCTAGTGTCTTGGAAAACTAAGTACATAAAACATAGAACATAGGGCTAAAAAGGATTCATTATAACATCTCCATAAAAAGATCATAAATTCCATTGAACCCTTACATCTACAAAGGGTACCCTAGGGAACACATGAATAAATGGATGAGCTAAAATGCCTAGTAAGGGAATGAACATAAGAATAAAGCTTAAGCAAATGAGCTACGAGGAATGACGTAATGATATCAAAATCATGGAACATATAAAAACATAACATACAAATAGGGAATCATATAAATTTGGAAGAATCATAAAACATGTCTTCAGTATGAGCCAAGACTAACTAACAATCTCGTTTCCCATAGTAGTACGAGTCAAGGCTAACCGCCAATCCAGTTTCCAATAGTAGTACGGGTCAAGGCTAACTACCAATCCCATTTCACATCGCATATCATGAGACATAACTTTAACCAATGAATTAGAGTACTATCTGGGTGAACCCATCTCAAAATTTTCCTAAATATTATTTCCACATAAATAATTATACATAATTAACCATACTTAAACATTACGGTACCCATGGAATGAACTATGTACCAGAATCATGACATAAAGCATATCCAATGGGTGTATCATGAATGTGTCAATGAAAGAAAGGGATTATAACATAAATGGACATTAATATATTAAAATATGCATATGACATTTTATGTTATGTCAAGGATAAGTGACAACATATAAGAAATGTATTTTAGAATCATTATCATTAAAACATTTTGAGTGGTTTTAAGGAAAATACTATAGAGATTTTAAAATATAAAAAGGGAAAATATTTTATATAAAAAAATAATTTATCCTAGAAGTTTTTCATAAAATTAATATAATTTTATAAAGAAAATGGTGGATTAAAACAAAGGAGATATTTCACTTGAAATTGGGTGAAAAATTGGGAAGTTCCCTTAAAACAGGTTTTCTTATCGGAACCTTATGAGGAGAAAGTATTTTAAAAACATTTATATCCCCAAAAGAGAGTGATGAAAGGGAATGAATAAATGATATTATTAAACTTCATAGAATTTATAATATTTACATAAATATATAATATTTTTCCATTTTGATATTAGGAAATATAAGGCAACCTAAATGAAAAAAAGGTTCAAGTAGAATACATTACGGTTTATCGGCATGGTTTTAGATGTACCTAAGAAGAATTGATGAGAAAAAAGGGGTTTTTCATCAATTATAAATCATTATGGCAGTGTGGGGGAGGTTTGTAATCATACCCCATTATTATGGATTACACATAAAATGGCATAGCATAGAAGAAATCTTAATTAAAAGTGAAATGGAGATGATCCCTTACCTTAAGTCTAGTAGTGTTCTCCACTTGTTATTAATGACCTGAATAAAAAAATTAGGTTTAATAATTTATAATTCCGGAAACTATTCTTTAATTAATTGATTTATTTTAACCCTTTTTAGTTAATTCAAGTCCTAATTGATTGTTTATAAGGTTCAATTTCATTGTTTTAGTCTGTTTGCTTCCCTGGTTTTAATGATCGGTTCATGTTCAGATAAAGACGTATGATGAAAGTGATTCTCTAGAATTGATGTTTTATGTTATTAGTGAACATCTAGGATATTACATTGTAACAAATATTATTTGGTTACATAGAGTGAAGTCGAAATATTATATAAAACCATAGTGATAACCATTTTGGTTAATCGTTGGGTTTGATTTCAATGAACTTGTTTTGTTTTGTAACATAATACAATATATACAATAGGATTAAAAAACAATAGCTAGGATATATTAAATATATAATAATATGGTTCAACCATAACACAAATGGTTTCATGACCATAATTTATGACGATTATAGAAACTTATAAACTGTTTTCATTGAATGAGCTAAATTAACACATCCCAAATAGTGTTTTCATTTATTTCAAATAAAATATGTGGAAAGGATAGATGAAAAATAATTACCCCATTAGAATAATATAATACCAATATATTTATTCTATTGGAGATATCATACCTCAAGAAGATGCATCACGACTTTTAGAAAAGATTATCTGGTACATTCAACCCAATATTATTCATGAAATTCAAGAAGTAAGGGTTGAAAAGAAGTTGCTCAGTACTGATGTTGCAACTCTGAAAATCATGGTTGATGTCCTACAGAGAAACCTGCATTCAAGATCAGAACTTTCTCCTACTCCTCCTTCTCTTGGACCTTCTATTTCAAACATCTCTCAAGATATTGTGTCCCAGATTCATCCATACCTACTATCCATTGATGAAAATATTACAGAAAGTCACACGTACATGTTTCATGCATGAGAGAGCTTGTGGAGAACCTGAACAAACTCACAAATGAATATACTAGTTGTCTTCAAAAGGTCCTGAAACAACTCAAATATCTGACCATAACATTCAAATCTTCTACTTCCCCTGGTCAAACCTCTACTCCTTCTTTTGATAGTTCGCTGCTTAGATCTATAGTCAAGTAAGAGATTCAGAATGCCTTAAGTGGATTGGATATGGCTCCTTTATCTGAAGTTGTTATGAATAGTGATAGAGTGCTTGACCTTGTTCAAATCCATTCTTATATTGCCAATGATGCCCAGCAGGAGATCTCTAAGAAAGTGGACTTCTATTTCAACTGGATTTTCTCTAAAACAGATATGACCAATCACTTGTAGAGAATCTCAGAATACCTATTATGACTCATGCCTTCAAAACTCATGTTCAGAAGCTCACTGAGTTTACCAGATTGTTGGATAAGTTCATATAAAATATAGATGACTTTGAAAAGGCCATTCAGTATGGAGGAGAGATTATTGCAAACTTCATTAAACTTCTGAGACCGTATCTTCATGTTCAAATCACAACCATTTTAGCTCAATCGGCTGCTCCGATCAGACCAGGTTTACCTAATTTCACTTTTTCCGTAGCTTCCACAACCATGTCTGTTTCCCAGACTCATAGTCAGATAAGACATGTCATTCTTTCCCAGCAATGGACAAGATCTTCTACTACTCCAAATTTTTCTCCATCAGTCTTCGAACGTCCCCCTTTACTTTCTCTCTCTGCACTTCTATGCCTTCTTCTACATCAGCAACTACCCCAACAACATCCTCTTCTACTGCTTATAAAGGCAAACAGAAGGACAAATATTGAGGAAGACCAGTGAATGCTATAATTTTTTATGGATATGTCTTTTATTTTTTGTATTTCTATTGTATGTTGTCTTCTGAACACTCTTAATTCCATATGCATTGTTTTCCCTCTATTCTTTCTACTTTTTTATAATCCCAAAAATGGGGAGAAAATATGAGAAGCTATTTGTTATTCTATATGTTATATTCTCTATAGATCCATTCAATTTACCCTTTAACTGTACTTTATTTGTGATCATCAAAAAGGGGGATATTTTTGGACTCCTCCTGTATAAATCATGTATTAATGATCACAAATCTCAATAATAATTACAAATCTTATTAATGATAAAAAAACTCACAAATCTTCTCAATCATGTGTATTTATGTTTCAAGTTATCGCATACTTGATAATGGCTATGCTCAATTCATTTTATTCATATTACTATTCAAGTAAGAATACAGTTATTTTCCTAAGTACAAGACACCGTGAAGCTTGTCATATAATGTCAAACACTGTGAGCAAGACACATGCACCATGACCAATGAGACACTGTGACTAATGAGACATCGTGACCAATGAGACGCTGTAACCATGAGACACCATGACCACGATACACCGTGACAAAGTAATACTAAAACCATGAAGTAAGAAACTAAGAACAGACATCGTGAGCCAGAAACTCTATTTTCCTACGTGCCAGACACAGTTAGAAAGACATAGTCCTCAAGGCACTGTGAATCCAGAAACTATGAGCAAGGAACAGAAAGCCAGAAACCGTAAGCAAGACACCGTGAAGAAGACACTATGAAGGAGACACTGTGAAGGAGAAACTGTGACGTAGACACCATGAAGGAGACACAGTGAAGATGATACCGTGAAGAAGACCCCATTTTCATAACATACTGTGACAGCATTTCTTAACCTATTTTTTGGTCTTTCAATTTAACTTTTTAACGGTCATATTTGATTCCTTTAATGCACTGACATATTTAATGTTTGTTTGCTGACATAGTATGAGGTACGAGGTACAACACATATTGAACCTATCATCTAATACTCATGCATTTGAAGATAAAGAGAAGTGTTCTCAAGAAGAAGAATACACACGCGACAATGTAAGAAATGCGAGTTCACTGAACTCAACAGAAAAACAAGATGACAAGCACAACCATGATGAAGAGATTCCAAGATCTTCAAGAAAGCAATTATTTCATGTATGAAATCCAACTATACTAAAGAAAAAATGATGTACTGGTATCGAGAGACCATCTTTACTCATGAAGAACAAAAAGCTGAAGCACGACACTCTGTTTTTCAACACAAAAACCAGAGAAGGACTCAGAAGCATTTCTGTCTCATCTATGGATTCTAGAGCTGCACTACTAATAACTAGAGAATTATAAAGTCATATCTACACTCTCTATTAGTGATTTCTTTATTCTACTGTTGAGCAGTGTGTGTACTCTGTATATTTTACACACACACTGACTCCTGCACTGAACTGGAGGATTTCAAAATCCTCACACCAAATTCTTTACACTTTTTTACCGACGACAACTGTAGAAGAGGTCACTGTGTGGCCTGGTCATTATTTTTTTTACCCAAAAAAACTGTGGAAGAGGTCCCTGCATGGCCTGGATAGTCCATGTACTGTTGCTAACCCCGATCCAGGGTGTGGATCAGAGTTTATTTATATAAACTGCTTTGTGGTAGGTGATCACCAAGTGGAGCGGATTAGGTCTCGGCTTGAGACTGAACCACTTGTTTTATATCCACTCTGGCATTTAAATTTAGTCTACTATGTTTTACTAATTTACTAAATAATCTAGAAAAACACAAAATTCACTTTGATAGTATGTCTTGGAAAGAAGTTATATCTGATTTGTCTTGGTAGGATAACTTCAAACGTACTTTTAATAATACCAATTAAGATTACTATGAAATAATCAATCTTCTAAGAAGTTGTTTAAAATGTCAAACTCTTATAACAGTATAACCTTGATTATCCGGGCTGTATCTATTTTTGGGGAAATCATTATTTGTAAAAATAATATCTTTTAAACATAAATTTTTATAGTTACTCAATTCACCCCTCCCCTCTTGACTTAACTACTCCGACCAACATACTCCACTACCAAAAAAATAGAAAATAAATTTTAAAGAAGAGCTATCCATTATTTAGCCCTAGAATAGTGAAATAAGAATTTGGAATCTAAAATATACACCAGTTTTATCTATAATTACAAAACTACACATGTATATTTAAAATTTTACATCAAAAAATATTTTAAATATAATGAAAAAATTTTATTGTTCTATTATATAATGAATTCTAAAAAATAAAATTCAAATGTATTTATTTAAAAGAAGATATTAAAAATTTTGAAAAATAATAAAAATTTGTTTTAACTAGTTTTTTATGTGAGTTTAGGGGAGTATAAAAACAATTGTAATCAAATAATATTAAACCCAACCAACCCATTTTTGGTTCAAAATAAATTCTAGCATAAGAAACAAATCAAAATATACATTTTGATAACATTGTTTCATGTCATATTAAGGTAATGGTCCTACATATTAAGTATGAACCCTTTATTATATTAATGAACCTATTTCATTTCATGTGATAGAATTTTGTGGGTTAGTCCTGTTAAAAATTCATGATATATTATCTCATATGTGTACTCTATATCATATATATGACTCTACTTGGGACAGCATTAACATATCATCACAATTGATTGTATTCTATAATGATCATATGATTATGGAAAAATAAAAAATATACTTTGAGATGTTTTATAATTCCACCCACTAAATAAAATTTTCAACAAACATGCATTAATGATAAATATAGATTTTTTTTATAAAACCATGATACAATTATGTTTTGAAGATCCGTTACTTCTACGATTTCATATATCTAATATCTAGAAATATTACATGTATCTCTTGTTTCTATAGTGTTAATAAATTTATCAATGGATCTATTTCATTATTCAAAATATTTACTAAATAGATATTTAGGTAAACCCTCTTAATGATTTATTAAATTAAATGGTATTTAGGAAGGATGTTAATTTTCCTCTTGTATGATCAGGGTTCATTGGCCAGAGTAATTGCATTATTGTTTTCATTGTAAAGTTTTATTACTTCCACAATGATAATTACCACCCCATATTCAGGTAAGAACATCTTGATATAAAAATATTCCATCATATAATATGATGTAGTGATATATTGTGATTTTTTTCAAGATTTCCACTAAAATTATTTTGAAATATTCTTACTAACTTCTCCCCCATTGATGTAAAATATGAAACAATATTGAGATATCATAATGTCTCGGTTAGTTTTAAAAATTAGTATTGATTTTCCCTTTACAATGAACTCATCCTTATATATAAAGACTAAGAACAAATACTTAGTTCTTATTATATAAAAAAGAATGTTCTCCAAAACTAGATAATGGGAATAAAAAGTATTGGTTTGGTATCTACTACTTCTGCTCAACGAATAAGATATATCAAGTCAACTACAAAACATTGAATTCATGACAGATCCAATGGAAAGTATATAAGGATTCATATACATTTTTTTCATTTATAACTCTTCAAAATGACATTGAAACATCATGATAATCAATATATGAAATTATGGTATAGGTATCTTATTATAGTTCCCTAAATAAAAGCACATAACAACTATGAAAATATATGTGTCTTTACTAAATCTGAACATTATTTTTGATCTATATATAAGGACATTATACTAATTTTCTAGATTAATTCACCCATTAAATTTATTGAGATATACATTCCAAACTATACCATTATAGAAAATAATTTACGGATATCATTTTCAATAATAAGTATGTCATATAAATAAAAAAATACAAATATTATAGTACTTCAACCAACATACTTGCATATGGAAAAATCATCCATGTTCTTTAGAAATAAACATTTATTACATCATAAAATATAATATTTTATCTCATAGAATATTTACTCATTCCTTAAATATGTAATTTCAAATTTTGAAACCTAGAAACATAATTTGAAACATCAAAATTTTAATCTGATATCATATACATTTCCTCAAATAAATTCAAATTAAAAAACTCATATTTTCTTATGAAAATTGGAAAATGTGTTCATTATAACTAGGAACTATACTATCTATGTTGGTTTTATTTTGGAATGTCCTATTGATCTATATGGGTCCCACCCAATCATTTATTTCAACCAACTTCCATAAGTCATTAGTGTACATAGATACTATCTTAGATATCATAGACACTAATGATTTCTTGTTATCATAACTCTCAATGTCCTCTTAGAATATAGTTGTTTTATCGTCTATTAATGTTACATAATCATAATTTCCTATATTAAATCCATATATCTCTAGTGATTAATTATAATTATAACAACATTCATATTCTATTGTAATTCAAGATGGTTTAGTTTCCTCAAACTCTTATTTACGAAGTTCAACTCTCAACTCAGGAACAATTCTTGTTTATAAGTTATAAAATGATCCAATTTCATATTTCCTCTAACTAAATCCACAATTTATACATTACTTTTCATGGGAAACAAAATCATGACCTATAAAACTTTTTTATTTAGTGATATTATAAAAATATTTTCCATCGGCTTCCTTATATAACTAATAATAATAACTTCTATGATTTTGGATTAGGTTTATCTTTTAAAAAATTAATGTTATTTAAAACCCAAAATTATCAAAGAAAAATTGGGATTCTCGCATACTATATATTATATAGTTCATTTATGAATGCTTTAATTGGAATATTGTTAAAAAAACAATGCATCAACTTCCCGAACATATTCCCATTGTAATATAAAAGGTTAAAATAATTTATCATCAATAAAACCATGTCCAAAAAGCCAGTATTCTTTTACTCCACCAAAATATTACACTATGGTATTCTAGAGTAAGTGGACTATTTAATAAATCTACAGTTTATGAAATGATCATAAATTGATAGAATTAAGTTTTATCCACCCAAATGTGATCAGAGAATCATAATACATTTTCAATGTAAATTATTTAATGCATTCTAGAACACCTTAAACATTTCAAATGTTTCAAACAATTATATCATTAGAAGCATATTACTAAATTTTCAAGATTCATTACTAAATTCTGTAAAGTATCTTTACCAACCACATTATTGAGTACCCATTTGGTTTTATAGGTCATTATTTATCAAATTAAATAGGTCGCGAGCCCAATCTCATTTCCTAATTATATATGTTTTGGTCATTTTTACTAAAAAATGATCATTATGAAAAAACGATTATAAATTTCATGATTCCAACAGTCAATATCTATAGACTCTTTGGATGATTTTCTCATGTATATGACTTAGAAAAAAATACTAATGGTAAGTGGTGTTAGAATGAACTACCTTGGAAATTTTATATTAAATATTATATGTCATATTATCTGTGTTCATAATGTATAAATATTAAACATGTTCCCAAATATAAAACATTTAATTCATGTATATAGTATATGCCATATTTTTAAAAATAAATAAAGAACTATTTTTATCCCAACAAGATATAGAAATAAAATTCCTATTTATGGACTGGAAATAATTACAATTTACAATTCTAAAATTAATCACTTATGTATATGTTGATCATATGTTCGTATATAAAATGTATCTACTCATTCCCCATTACTAATATGAATATCAGCTATAAATTTTTTCAATTCAATTAAATTTATGAGATATTGTTTATTAGAAAAAATCTGTTATTCACAATAAATATCTTTTTTCAGGAGTCAATGTTAGAGAAACTAATATAAACAACATTCATATAATTATGATTTAAATTTTTCTCTTTGATAGAATTTCTGAACCATATATACTAATCTATTAAATGGTATTTCGAGAATATAGAAAATCTCAAAATGTTGATCATTTTTCATGTCATTATCTAAAACAATATATAATTATTGGGAATGTTGAAGGTCTTATATATATTCAATAGAGAGTTTTATTGTATTTTTATCACTTAAATGATTACCTCATAAATCATATTTAGTAGTTATTCTTGATCCATATATTGGGAAATAATCATCCTCTTTGGATTTTTTCACAACATTTAACAATTTACGTAGTCAATCTTGCCAATCATTTCACATGTGACTATTAGATGGTTATATAGTTAACTTGCTTCCAATTACATCATATGAATTATTATAAATACATTCCTTTCAGAAGATAATATTATTTGTGTTATCAAACTAAGTTTAACATAAATATTATAATTAAAGATGGGTACTTAAGACGTTTAGAGTCACCCATACCTAGTATTAATTTCAGAATAAAATCCATGGGAACCTAAATTTGTAATAACCTGACCATTTTTATAATCAAGTTATTTACATGTGTTCACATTGGAAAAAAATAATACTTATATTTCTAAGGGTGTTTTTAATTCTTACTATCTCATAATGCTAACCATTATTATCATATATAACTATTTAATCACTTTATATTTATATATCACATAACTATTATATGTATTCATTATTATAATAATTTCTTTTTTGAATACCTATTCCTTCAGAAATATTAATATGTTCTTAATATCATAATATTTAAAAGTTGAGACAACTAATGGTTTTCATTACTCACTCAATAAAAGTCAATTATATCCCCTCATATTCAAATACATCACATGAATATGTTTTATTAAATACATAAATTAAATGTTTTAGAATAATATGATACTAAAATCCACACATGAGAATGTATGTTCATATGTTTATACAACCCCCATTTTTCTATATTGGGCCTACTCTCCCCAATCAATGAGAACTACAACCGAAAGTCTATCTATCCATAGATCAATACTCAAGGGATGAAAAGATTACTATACAAAACTAACACCTAATATATATAAATCTTAGTCAACCTTTATGATTAAGTTCAAAAACATATAAAAACATAATAAGGATTGAATGAAAACTAAATATTATTTATTAGACAAATCATTTAACATTTATATACATAATATGATAACTTATATGAAGTAATTGAACATTTATTATTAAAGAACGAAAATATTCACATCATAGGAAAACAAATTATATAGTATTGTTAAAAAGAAATTTATAATGAAAATTTGAAAAGAATTATAAATTATATATACATATTTAAGAATCATTAATTAATTAATAAATAATAAAATTTTATAATTTTTTACAATGAGTGGATCAACCCTATGAAAACATGGTATGATTCGTGATATTTTGGTATTCATAATGTGTAACGAAGTGGATTGACATACACCAAGAATGTACATTTTTTACACCTACATGATCTTCTTTCATGACCACATGTACCCTGAAATAAATATATCTTGATACTATTTTTATAATTTCATATTATTAATTCTTCACTGTCATTGATATGAAACTATAGAAGAGTTTAAGTATAATTTACTATAAATATAAATGGTATAAGAAAATGAAACATCACACCAATATAATCAGGGTGGGGAACTAATAAAATTAAAATTCATAAACAAAAAATCATACATGTGCTATAAAATATCTTTGTGGTCAGTGGATCAGTGAAGTTGATGGGAATAATTAAACATGTAAAAAAGGTTCTTACCATAGAATTTATAGACCAGCCAATAGAATCACTGAATACTTTCATAGGATCTCATATCCATTATTGGTATAATAGAACCTCCTCCTTTATAAAAAGTAAAGAGATGATAACAAATACAATTTATTATTGGAATATGATAAATTCACACCACAGATTATAAAAGAGGTAAGCAATGATAATTTTTATAATATATCTTCATTTAATGAAGTTATTCCATTATTAGAAAAATATTATAACCAATAACGTGATAATAAAAAATCATGTGTTTTGATGTAGTAACTCTCATAGTTTCATTATTTTTTTATTTAATATAAATATAAATACAATTTATCTTCTCTTGATTTGTAATCAATTAGTAATTAGAGGAGAAATCCATCATATAGAAGAAAAATTATTAGTAGAATGATGTGTAATTAATGTTTTAGTAAAATATTTATTATGAATGAAGTTGATTCAATAGTATCATATTGATATTAAAAAATATATTTGAATCCTTACTGGATCCATGAAAAATATATATTCTATTATTAAAGAATTTATTCTGGCTTCCACATGTTTGCTCTATTTGTTTCCAATTCATAATATACATTTCATCCCTTTCTAAACATATACAAATCACACGAGATCAATCCTCTAAAATTCATGTTCTCACATCCCATGTATCCTTAGATAATAGCTTTAGGAAAATAATATTAAGATATCCACTCCTCACTGAATACATGTGCTTCCCAGTAAAAACATATGCATGGCCTTTGCTCAACGAACAAAACCCACCAAATATTTCTCCCAACATCCATCTTTCTATTTCTACTGGAAAATAGGATTAGTGGATTTAGTGAGTGGGGGTAAATCAATGATTATTTAGTATTATGATTATCCCTTTAATCATTACTTGTAACTTGTTAGAGTAAATCTATTTTTTTTTAATTCTCACACATAATAACACATTGATAGGTAACTGATGATTTACAGGGTTCACTACTCAAAGTGAGTAGCTAGTCCTTTGCATGACCTGATAAAACGTGTCATTATAAGATCCACTAGTATAATATTTTCAATCACTACAAGGAGGGAAATTACATAGAAATAACTTATAAGTAACCTAAATTTTTTACCCATCCTAAAAATATAGCTAATCACACACTAATACAATGATAACAATATATAAAAATGAATATTATTCAAACAAATAGATATCAACCAATTCATTATATATGTTGAGTTATTCCCCTTATTCTCTACTTGAAAATTATAATATAAGTAGATCTTATTCATTTATATTACAAAAACACATGTTTCTTCATCACATTGTATGCACCAGATATGAAAAAAATCTCATCATTTTTCTTCTCCTTATACCTTTATGAAACTTATATAATCATAAAATACTATCTTTTTTACATTTTAAAAAACTTATTCTATTTCACCTATGTCTTCCTTTGAATTTCTACCCATATCATTATTCACATAAAATAACTACTTCCTTTAATTCATATTTGAATTAGAATTTAAAATTAAAATCATCTACTTAAAACAATTCCATTGGATATTCTTTCATTTTATCTTAATTGTTGGATTATAATATTCCAGAATAACCACCAAACCTATCAGATGAATCCAATATATCATGGATACCTGAGTTACCCATAAAATATCCCAGAAATCCATCTTCATAAGGTCACGTTCCATTTTAATTATATGATAGTGGTTCAAAAATATATACATTAACATCGTGGTTAACTTTCTATGAGATGCAACACTATGGTCTATAAGTCATAAAATATCCATGGCCACCAAATTCAACAAAATAGTACATTCCAACATTGACACCTCTATTGTGATCTAGACTACCTTGATCTCAACTAATTTCAGTGTAGTTATTGCCTATGGTGTGGAGGTCCTGAATTTTTGTAGGAAAAAAATAACTGACCCTTCTTCCTTTGTGGTATATAATCCCATTGTAGTGTAGAGGTCCTCATATTTCTAGGGCCACCAAAAACTGACCCAACATCATCTATGATGTATTGACCATTTGTAGCTTATAAGTATGCATAATAGAAGGGCCACCAAATATCAACCATGCATCCTATATGGAATAACATTGATTTATGGTGAAAATATTCATCCTGAAATAACTTAAATGTTAAAAAAATATTCTTCTTTTGAGATAGCTTCTATCTACTTCCATTTATCATTCTTCATCATGAATATTTTCATGATTTATAATCTTAAACCTAACATAAGATCAATCAGATTTGTCCTACAAAAATCCACTACATACAATAAATTTGTGTTTAAATATTGTTTATATATTAACAAAAAAATAAAATTTAGTGAATCCTAACCACTCCATCCTATTCAATAACCTATTCAATAGACATTCAAAAATAATCTCAACACCTAATAGTCCAAATGATCTCCCCATTTGGATTTTTTTCATCCAAGGAATGTAAATCACTACCAAACTCTACATTCAAATAAATGTACCACAACTCAATAATTAAGCCTTTGTGAGATTACTATTTGAAGAAAACAAGAACATTGAAAAAATACTACAATGATATCAAGAATATCAAAGTGATCCATATTCATTTTTCTTAAAAAATGGAAAAATAAAACGTTCTTGATCATGATATACCATATAAAAATAGATCCATCGCAACATAACTAATACTTCATCATCGCCATCATCAGGAAACAAAATATTTTCTTACAAAATCAATCTTTCACTTCAACAAACTGTCAAAACAGTTTAGACACATGAACTATACTGAAATCACGACATGACCCTTATAAAACACTCTAAAAATATATGTTTCCCCCTTAATTGAAACGAATTTCAATTGAAACTGACCCAATAAATATTATCTCTTTTCACAAACATCATGGAGATAAACATAAAGAAATATTTCTCTTTATATTTTATTCCTCCTTTGAAAAAAAATTATAACAACCCAATGTTTTATAAATAGAAATTACTTTCTTATAAATATGTCTTTAAATCACAAAATAAGGAACTACTATGTGCTATGTGACCTTTAAACATAACTTTGTCACTTCTGTATTTGGAATTTTGAAAATCTTACAAACACGGTTGCGATCAGTTACTTATTTGGAGTCCGATAAGCAGAACATAATTTTTTGATGAATAGTAACCTACACTTATGAATAGTATCATAACCTTATGAATTGTGATATGTGCTAATGAATATTTATCTTTCCTATTATAGTATAAAAATAATATTCAAGTGAATGTATGATGTCCCTATATTTTTAAATAATTAAATGAATGTTTTAAAATAGGTTTTTTAATAATAAAATATGATTTTAATTAAATATTAAATTAATTATATTTAGAAAATTATTTTCAAAAAATGGATTTCATTTATGTATTCTAAACATTGACAAATGGTTAGGGTGAATTTTTGGTATTTTTCTAAAATACCCGAGTTTTTGATGAATAGTAAAATCTCATAATTCACAGTAAATGCTGAAACCCGAATTTTTGCATCATTCCTGAGTCATGGATGATGTAAAAGACCTTTGGTTCAGAATCATATGAATTTATTATTATTATAGGTCAAATAATAGTCACTATTTATTGTATTATGAAAAAAATAAAAAACTAATGATTAAAAAAATATGAAAACCCTTCTCTCCACAACTATAACCCCCCACCCTCACTCCCCCTTCTATTCACTCTTCTCTAGCCTTGTTCCATACCAAAATTCTACCCAAATCTCTCCCCAATTCCCCCACCCCAATTTCTAAATGACCCTAGCATCTTCCAAATATTTGAACCTCTCCTCTTAAGAGTTTCTCAAATGAGGGAGACTCAAGAGTTAAATTCCTCTTTCCAATTGTTTCATTTATTTTATGTTATTTTCTTTTCTTGTTTCATTACTCATATACCTTCACAATACGAGGTTTAGAGGACAATATTTTCTAAAATTCAGCTAAGATAGTGTCTCCAATGACATTCAAATAAACTTTAATGATAAAAGATTGTTGTTCAGGTAAAGGTGCAGGTATAGGAAGTTGTACAGGTGTAGGCTCAGGTTGAGGTTCAGGTTCAGATTTAGGTGAAAAGTATGTGACATATTTCAATTGAAACAAAGATGAAAGTTCAATCCCATTGGAAATAACCTGTTGACATTCACTACATCATAAAAGCTAGGGAATTTATAGTGAGTGTCAACTGAATATGACTCAGTTGGTTGAGAAGCTTCATCAGACTCAGCCTCATCAACCTCAGCTTAATTAGTCTCATGATTTTTAGGTTCCTCTCCCTAAATAATTGTTTCCATTTCAGGACCTTGAGACTTAGGTAGTTGTTCTAAAACCACTGGTTCATCTCTAATTTCTTTATCCATTTCATGCCTAGCCAACTGAAAGGCTATCTCCATCCTCTCTACAGTAGAGGGTATGAACTGAGGAACAGATTGTTCCATAGGATGGTCTTCCATATTAGCTTCTTGGATAGAAGGGAGTTCTTTTTTGAGTTGCTTCTTGCATAGTAGAGAGTTCTTCTACTATATATTCTTCCAAGGCTTGCTGCTCAGATTCAAGGAAAACTTAATCTCTTGCAGCCTCAGGTTGGGTTTCCAGATTGATATCAACTCTAGGGACCGGAGGTTCTTCTTCAAAAACAATAGGAGGAGTAATAGGGCTTTCTTCCTCAATAAAAACTTCTTCCCTATGAGGTATATTAGCCTATTCTTTATGTGGTACTTTAGCTGCCTCTTCCACTTCTTCTTCATCTTCAGGATAATCAACAACTTCATCTGGTTCCAAACCAGGATCAGAGATGTCCTTCAGCCTGGTTAGATAATCCATAGGATTATACTTCTCATAAATCATATCATTATTTTCAACCCACTCCTTCTTCCAGGGGTTCTAGTTTATTTTCATCCTCCTGATGGTAGCTTTGGATAAACAGTATTCATAGTCCATAAGTAATTCTTCATTGGATACAACTACTCCTTTTTCCACAATCATTGCTGAAATCAGCCTAGAGTAAAATAGAGATGTGGATTTGGATGTGACCTTCATCAATTCACACATATGGTGAATGATATATTTTCACATATTGATTTTGTGTCCATTCTTCATAAGATGAATCAGGAAAACATCTTTGTACATCAAGAAATAAAATTCACCTTTCCTCAGGCTAATCATATTTTGAACAAATTTAAACAGCAACCATGTCTCTCCATCGTGTTCAGCAGCTATAGCCCTTCTCTTGGTTCCATTTCCAGTTAGGGTTTCTAGTGCATTTTCCAGGTCAAAGAAATCAGTTGTAGGTGGGGGATCTCTCTAATAATCATCAAAAATTCCTTCGTGAGGTATCCTAAGGCATGTCACCCATAACCTCGATGAGAAGGATCATCTTTTTCCATTGACCAAACTCCTCACAAAATATCTTTCACCAACATGAAAAGAAAATTGTAAATACTGATAAAATGAGAAACCAACCTCGTATAAATGGGTCTATCCTTCTTAGAGAACCATTCGGGCTAGCCTTTTTCACTTAAAACATTTAAATCCAGATACTTTATAGACAACAACCAGTCAGGGAAAACTTATTTTTCAGGAATGACATTGTGATTTACCAGGTTTGGGATCAAGGATCCTTCGGGCGCCAGCTTCGGTGCTATCTTCTTTTTCTACGAGCGGATCTTCTCAGATGAGGATGAAGATGGACGCTTCATCCTTGGAATTCACCGAAGGTCAAGAGAGAGAGGGGTGCAAGGTTGAAAGAGTTTGGAAAGATTTAGTAGGAGAAGGTCCGGGCGAAGAACCGAGTGAAACCCTTTTCTTTTATCATTTCAGAATGTCAAACATCACAAAAATAAAAACACAGGAAAGTAAATAGCGGTGAAATATTAATTTCCACGATATAGGTTAAAAGAAAAGAATAAATAATTTTCATGGTGAGACCGTGAATAGACGTTACGGTGTGATGGTAAATGGTCATCATGGCGAGACAGTCAGTGGTTGTCACGATGAGACAGTGAGTGATCTGTTCAGTCACGCTGAGATAGTAAGTAAACTGTTCAGTCACGGTGAGACAGTCAATGACAGACTATGAAAACAAGGTTCTAACTATGAGACCGTAAATATGAGAGACAGTAACCAAGAAACCGTGAACATGAAACAGTAAAGTAAAATATATAAAAATATTAAACAGTAAGACTAGTAGGATATCTATTTGTGATTGATCATTCCAAGATCATATATTATGTAGTCTATTCTCTCAGAATTTAATGGTTTAGTAAATATATCAGCAAGTTGATATTCAGTACCAATAAATTCTAAGGTGATATAACCTTTTTGATAATGATGCCTCAAATAGTGATGTTTTACATCAATATGTTTTGTCCGAGAATGTGAAAAGTTATTTTTTGAAATGTTAATATCACTTATGTTGTCACAATTTATCGGTACATGTCTGAATTGATATCCATAATCTAGTAAAGTGTGTTTCATCCACAAAATTTGTGTACAACAACTTCCAGAAGCTATGTATTCAGCTTCTACAGTAGATAATGAAATAGAGTTTTGTTTCTTACTACACCATGATACTAATGACTTGTCCAAAAGGTGAAATGTTCCAGAGGTGCTCTTTTTATCTAACTTACAGCCACCGAAGTCAGCATCTGAATAAATAACTAGTTCAAATGATTGTTTTTTAGGATAGAACAATCATAAATTGGGTGTATGCTTGAGGTATTTGAAAATTCTCGTTGTAGAATTTAAATGAGATTCTTTAGGATTTTCTTGAAAGAGAGAACACATACACACAATAAAAATAATATCAGGCTGGCTAGCATTTAAGTAGAGTAGACTTCCAATCATTCCTCTATAAGTGTTTTGATAAACAGATTTTCCATCTTGATCAAGATCCAACTTACATGTGGTACTCATGGGAGTGTCACTACATTTAGTGCTATCTAATCCAAAACGTTTTAGAAGAAATCTAGTGTACTTAATTTGAGTCAAAACAATTCCATCATTATTTTTAAAGATTTGAAATCCATGAACGAATTTTTGTTCACCCATTAAACTCATTTCAAATTAGTTTTTCATTATTTTAGAAAAATCAATACATAATGAATTTTTTAAAGATCCAAAAATAATATCATCTACATAGATTTGAACAACTAAAACATCATTGATATTCTTTTTATAAAGAGGGTAGGATCAGATATTCCTTTTGTAAAACCTTTGGAAATTATAAAATTACTTAATCTGCCATACCAAGATCTTGGAGCTTGTTTTAAACCATATAAAGCTTTTGACAGTTTGAAAATCTGATTTGGAAAATGAGGGTTTGTAAATCCTGGGGGTTGTTCAAAAAAAACATCCTCAGCTATATACCCATTTAAGAATGCACTCTTAACATCCATTTGATATAGTTTGAAAATCAGTTGTGCAACATAAGAAAGTAGAATTCTAATGGCTTCAAGTCTGGCTAATTGAGCAAAAGTCTCCTCATAGTCAATTACTTCTTCCTGACTATAGCCTTGTGCAACTAATCTAGCCTTATTTCGAACTATATTTCCGGCTTCATCTACCTTATTTCTAAACACCCATTTAGTGCTTATGACAAACGTGTCTTTGGGTGTTTCAACAGGTTTCCAATCTTTATTTCTTTCAAACTTATTGAGTTCTTCTTGCATAAAAATTACACAAAATTCGTCATTGATAGCATCATCAATGTTTTTAGGTTCATGTTGTGACAATAACGCTTGATGTTCAACCTGATTTCTAAGAGAAGCTCTAGTTTGTGTTCCTTTCTCTAAGTCTCCTACAGCAGCACCTTAGGGATGGTTTTTAAGGGTTCTATCCTTTATAGAAAAAGATGGACTAGTGAAATCAGGTTCATCAACTGATTCAGGTTCATTATGACTTGATTGCACAGAATTTCCATAACTAGAAGTTTTCACAGATTCTTTTACAGAGTTATTTGAGGATTTTTAGTTGATGTTAAGATTTGATACATCATTTTACAGATTTTCTGGGATGGTTCGAGGCTCATGTGGATCTATTTCATAAAACATGATATGGAATGATTCTTCCACTCATTTAGTTCTCTTATTGAATACTCTATAATCATTTCTTGATATTTAATAACCTAGGAAAATTCCTTCATCACATTTGGATTCAACTTTTTCAAGATTATCCTTAGTGTTGAGAATATAGACTTTGAAACCCCAAACTATAAAGTAATTAACCTTAGGATTTCTATTATTCCAGAGTTCATATGAGGTCTTCTTGAGAATTGGCCTAATCAAGACTCTATTTATTATGTAACATGTTGTATTAATATATTCAACCCAAAAGTAAATAGGTAAGTCATATTCACTATGCATAGTTTAGAAATTTCTTGCAGGGTTCTATTTCTTATTTCTAGAACACCATTTTGCCGAGGTGTTCTAGGGGAAACAAAATTGTGACTATAACCATTTTGTGAGCAAAAGGATTAAAACTCTTTATTTTTAAACTCAAGGCCATGATCACTTCTTAATGATTTAATTTTAAGGCCACTAAGATTTTCTACATACATGGCATACATAGTAAAATAGGGGCAGGCTTCACTTTTGTGATCCATGAAGAAGGTCTAGGTATATCTAGAGAAATCATCTACTAGAACATAAACATAGTGCTTTCCATTTAAACTAGAAACTCTAGATGGTCCAATCAAATCCATGTGAACCAATTTTAGAGGTTGATAAGTAGATACTTCTTTCTTTGTTTTGAAAGAGATTTTGTGTTGTTTTCCCTTTTGACAGGGATTACACACTTTGTCATTGTGAAACTCAAGTTTGGGTAAGTCTTCAACTATGCCTTTTCTCGTTAACGTTCTAAGGGAGTGAACATTACAGTGTCCTAGTCACCTATTCTAGATCCAAGATTCTTTATGAAATACAGTTAAGCATGAATCATTTTGAGAGGCTAAGGAATCTAAATTATCAGAATAAACATTCTCATTTCTTGATGCAGAAAATACTAATTCATCTTTAGAATTACAGACATTATAGGCATAATTTTCAATTTTAACATGATATGCATCATCACATAATTGTGAGATACTAAGAAAATTATATTTTAAGCCATTAAAAAATAGTAATTTAGAAATTAGGATCAAATCAGTGTTACCAATCTTGCCTAAGACAATGATCTTCTCCTTTGCATTGTCACCAAATGTGACATGTCCTCTATATAATTTTATCACATTATTGAATAATGAGTAGTCTCTGGTCATGTTCCATGGACACCCACTATCCAAGTACTATAGATTATTTCAGGAGCACTTCAGGAAGCTTTCCTCATATGTGTTTGTAATAAAACACATATTTGCTTTATTAGCCAGTTCATCATGTGATGTCTCTGAGTCACTTGAACTATCCTCAGAGGCACTCCAGGTTGCATCCATTGCCTTTTTCAACTTCTTGTCCTTGTCCTCATATTTCTTATTATATTTGAGCTTTGGACATTCAAACTTTATATGTCTTTTGCACTTAAATTCATAGCATACAATCTCATCAGTTTTGTCACTTCTTTTACAGTCCTTTTTTCAATTTCCTTTTGGATCATACTTCCCCTTGAAGTTAGGTTTTCTGAAAAAGTTTTTCTTCTTATAAAATCATTTGAATCTTCTGGCTAGTTGAGAAATCTTCTCATCACTGTCTGGTGATGAATGTTCAGTAGTGAAACTATCCATAGGATATGCCATTTTCCCTTTGTCTTTGTTCTTTGAGAAGGTGGTCTTGAATGCTACAAATTTCCTATTTGGTTTGTCCTCCTCTTCATTGTTGACATTCAGATCTTCCTCATATATCATCAATTTCCCAATGAGTTCTTTTTATTGTATCATGCTACTATCGCATGACTCTCTAATTGAGACAGAGGTTCCCCTCCATCTGTCAGGTAGACATCTGAGAATTCTCATGATCTATTCTTTTGCAGTGACTTCGTTTCCTAGAGAAATCATTGTTTTGAAAATCACATTGAACCTAAGATACACATCAGAAATAGTCTCATCAGGTTGCATCTAAAAATTATCATATTTTATTGTATAAGTATTAAGTCTCATTTCTTTTACACTAGATGTTTCTTCATGTGAGACAGACAAGGTATACCAAATTTCATGGGCAGTTTTACAAGTAGAAATCCTATTAAATTCTTCATCTCCTAAGGAACAATACAAGGCATTCATAGATTTGAAATTATTATGGTAAGAAAGTTTGGTAGGTTCATCCCATGTAATTATGTTACTCACAGGATGTTTGTATTCATCTATAATCGACGACCAGATTTCAAAACTCATACTCTCTAGATGCATTTTCATTATAATTTTCCATTGAGCATAGTTTTTTCTATTAAAGAATGGTAGTCTGTTAGTTGAAACACCTTCTAATGTATTGTCCATACAAAAAAATTACTTTAAAAGGGCTTGAAATTTATAATTGATAGAAATTTACAGATCGTTAAAGTACAACTAGAATCACAGTTGAGTAAAATTACACAGAGTCCTAATAAAGAATCCTCTGATACCAAATGTTGGTCGGAGTAGTTAACTCAAGAGGGGAGGGGTGAATTGAGTAACTATAAAAATTTTTGTTTAAAAGATATTAGTTTTACAAATAATGATTTCCCCAAAAATACATACAGCCCAGATAATCATGGTTATACTATTATAAGAGTTTGACTGTTAAAACAAATACTTAGAAGATTGATAAATTCTCAGTAATCTTAATTGGTATTATTAAAAATTACTTTTGAAGTTATCCTACTATGAAAAATCATATATAACATCTTTCCAAGACTAACTATCAAAGTAAATTTACTATTTTTTTGGATTATGCAGTAAAGTAGTAAAATAGAGTAGACTAAATTTAAATGGAACAACGATATAAAACAAGTGGTTCAGTCTCAAGTTGAGAACTAATCCACTACACTTGGAGATCACCTGCCACCAAGCAGTTTATATAAATAAACTATGATCCACGCCCTGGATCGGGGTTAACAACAGTACATGGACTGTCCAGGCCACACAGGGACCTCTTCCACAGTTTTCATGGGTAAACAAAATAATTACTAGACCACACATGGACCTCTTCCATAGTTGTCGTGTGTAAACAAGGATAAAGAATTTGGTGTGAGGATTTTGAAATCCTCCAGTTCAACACAGGAGTCAGTGTGTGTGGGTAAAATATACAGAGTACACACACTGCTCAAATGTAGAATAAATAAATCACTGAGAGAGAGAGTAGAAATGATTTTATAATTCTCTTGTGATTAGCAGTGCAGCTCTGGGCTCCTTGGATAAGACAGAAATGCTTCTGAGTCCTTCTTTGGTTTTTTTGTGTGAAAAAACAGAGTTTCATGCTTCATCTTTTTGTTCTTCATGAGTAAAGATGGTATCAGGATCCCAGTACTTCGTGTGTTCTTCAGTAGAGTTGGATTGCATGCATGAGACAATTTCTTCCTTAAAGATCTTGCAATCTCTTCTTCGTGGTTGTGCTTGTCAGCTTGTTTTTCTGTTGAGTTCGGTTCACTCTCGTTTCCTGCATTGTCATGTGTGTAATCTTCCTCTCGAGAACACATCTCTTTATCTTAGAATGCATGAGTATTGGCCGACAGATTCCATATTATTGGTACCTCTTACCTCATACTATGTCTACAAAGAAACATTAAATATGTCAGTGCATTAAAGGCGTCAAATATGAAAGAAAAAAAGTTAAATTGAAAGATGAAAAAATAGGATAAGAAATGGTATCACAGTATTTTATTCAAATGGTGTCTTCTTCATGGAATCTCCTTCACAGTGTCTCCTTCATGATGTTTCCTACACGGTGTCTCCTTTATGGTGTATCCTTTACAGTATCTCCTTCATGGTGTCTTGCTTACGGTTTCTAGCTTCTGGTGCCTTGCTCATAGTTTCTGGATTCACGGTGCCTTGATGACTGTGTCTTGCTAGCTATGTCTGGCACATAGGAAAACAGAGTGTCAGGATTATGGTGTCTGTTCTTAGTGTCTTACTTCATGGTGTCAGGCATACTATGTCACAATGTCTTGTGGTCATGGTCCCTTGTGGTCACCGTGTCTCATTGGTCACAATGTCTCATTGGTCATAGTGCTTGTGTCTTTCTCACAGGGTCTGACTTACTATGTCAAGCTTCATGGTGTCTTGTACTTAGGCAAATAACTATATTCAGACGTAAACAGTAATATTCATAAAATTAATTAAGCTTAGCCATTATCAATTATGAGATAACATGAAACATAAATACACATGATTGATAAGATTTGTGATATTTGTGATCATTAATAATATTTTTAATTATTATTGAGATTTGTGATCATTAAAACATGATTAATACACGAGGAGTCCAACAGAGTACTTAATTATAATTTTTAATGAAAAAGTACCCATAAATAAAAAATACAATAATTAAATTGATGTTTAATATTATTTGTAAATTTAATGTGGAAAATATAATATTAAAATATGGAGGGCCTAATTTAATATGATCCCGCAAGTCTTATATGAGACTAATTCTATCAAGACACAAGAATAAATGTCAATGGATCACTATTACATAAGAAATTTCTAGTCATCATGTATTTGTAATTTGGTGAGGGTTCTCCCTAAGTAATATTATATTTATATATTTATAAAATAAATTATATATTAGAATGAAATATTTGATTATAAATGTTTGTAAAAGAAAAATATGTAATATAATATTTTCATCCATGTGAGAAAATATTAGATTCCCATGAAAATGAATTATTTAATTGGATTAAAAATCAAGTACTAGCTTCATAAAAAGTGGTTAATGAGCATAAAATTAATATTGGCTAAGAATTTCTTGGCTTCAACAATGTTATCAAATTTCAGCTAATTGATTAATGGAATTCATCTAAATTTCATTGAATTTTATTACATAAAAATCTTGGGTGAGATTAATAGAACTAAGGACAATCAAATAGATTTATTATTAGAGAGTTAGATCCCAAAATATTTCAATGGTTAGAAAAAGTATTAATTTCTTATTGAAAACCAATGAATATATTCTATCTTGGAAGGTAATTAACAATGAAGGAAAAAATGATTTCATCAATTAAAGAAAATAACATGATTTGTTGTTGAATATTAAAGGACGTATATTAGGGATACAAATATGTTATTACTGCATTTTCCAAACATGATTAGAATGTGAAGTATTCAATTTAACTAGTTTCATTTCTTTCATGTATGTTATTTGGGATATTCAGGTTACATGTGGTGTTAGAGATTGTGGTTGGGTTGGGTTACAAGTAAGTGTTTCCTTTTTATCTATAGTGATTCTATTCAATTATTAAAGATATTTTTGAATTTATCTTTTCAGATTAAATATGATCAAGATCCATCCACCTGGATATATCTTAATAAAAGATGAATGAAATTTATTTCCTTGTTATAGGATGTATATCAAGTCATACGAGCAAAATGCGAGGCCATGTGAAACCCCGATTCAAAGAAAGATTATAAATAATGATTTGACATTTATAGTAGGAGTAATGAGTTTACTCCCTATTCAAACACCATTCATCTTATAAGAATGATATTAATGTTTAACCCCCTATACTATGACATATGTATTTTTAAAAAAAATTATGTATGTTCGTGACCCTTCGATAGGTGTGTCATAAATCATTGATCATTTCATCAGTTGAGTTTAACCAAGAAGTTATATTTACTAATGTGTTAAAAGTATGATGTTTGGGTCCTAGATTGAATTATAAAGATGAAATGATTATCCATTATTAGTTTAGTAACATACGATTTTATTAATAATAAGGTTGAATTATAGGTGACTTATTTGTTCTATATCGATAGTTTATTTTATGGAATCGATAATGTATAAGTTTTCATATGCTATATTAAATGTTCCTTGTCTACTAGATAATAAATGTCTTATAATACTATATTATTTAGGTAAATATGTTATGCCTATAGATATATATATTTTGTAGATATATTTTTATAGATATATGAGTGAGATTGATCAAGATCACACCAAAACCCTTTATAACATGAGTAGTAATGAGCTTTTTTCTTGATTTCATTCATTAATTATAATTATAGATTATTGAATTCATAATTTCTATAATTGAATCAAACACATGTAGGTTCACATTTTTAGTTCATAGATGAAGGGTTTTTATGATATCTTTATACCCATAAAAGTGGTAGAAAGTCATAAAACCCAAAAACATGATATTTCAAGAGAGGAATCAACAAGATGAAATGAAAAATATGAAAAAATCACACCTTAGTATAAATTCATAATCCTATATAATAATGATTTTAATTGAGTTCCCTTAAAATCATCTAATGTGCTCTTACGTCCAAAATTTTCTTCTAATCACTGAAATAACCAAATTTTTGGATAATATACCATCTTTTTCCATGGTTTATTGGCACCCCATCCAAGAAGATACATAAATTGAAATTATTAGATAGAGTTTTAAATTAAATAATTAATTATAATATCCCCAAATTATGTTTGAGACCTCATGTTTATAGGGCTCATTTATTGAATGGAGGTCCTTGTTGGATTCTAACATTTCAATCATTATGAAATGACCATATCATTTGATATACTATTATAAATATTATAAAATCTATTTATTTAAGAATTATTATTATTTAACTCAAATGAAAATAAATTATGTATATATAAAACCATCACATGTTGTTCCATCAAGTAAATAAGACCTAATTATCAATACAGAAGGGTCAACCAAATTTCATCCAATGCTATTAATCATATACACTATGATGTAGTTTCATGAATCATAAACAAAATCAATCCATAGTGTGGTGAATATCTCTATATCATGGTTTATGATTTAGTAAATATTTCTAACAACATCCCAGATGCACTATAACCTTACTTCCATTTTTCAAACTTCGCAACTCATTATGAATATATCAAATAAACATTAAAGATGATATTAATATTAACCTATCCTGAAATTTGGAAAAAAACATTTTACCAAAATTAATACTTATTTTTAAATCTATTTTTCATCCATAGGATCATTTCTAGTATAAAAAAATTAAATTATTCCCCAATCTGTAATTGTAATAAAAGAGTCATCTTAAACAAAATATTATTGTCACTCAAGATATAAATGGGTATAGAAAGATCTCAATGAAACACACTCATATCTCTATATAAAGATGTCCACCACATTATTCATCACTATAAATCATATTTATTCATATATAATCCATTTTTATAAGATTTTATATGACCACACAACATTTAACATGCCAATAAAGTATATAATATCCTATATATAAATGACTCTTTGAAATAAATTGACTAGTATGAATGAATTAATCCAATGTCATTCATCCAAGTTATTCAGTTCATTATATACTACCCAAATAATCATAAAAGTGTATTTAGTTGGCCTAATTCAATTAAAAACGGAGATTCTATACTTATCATTTATGATGGAAAATATCATCTTATTAATTCTCTACTAAATATATCATTAACAACATAGCCAACCACCCCTGATTATCACAGTCTCATGGTTGGTATAATAATGCTTCCAAAGTATGAATGATTACATAATAATTACGTTATCAAACTCATGTAATAGGAATTCATATTAATAATACACCCTGTAGTATATAAATGACTATTTTACATTCAATGTGATATACATTTGCATGTTAATCTAGATAATATGTCCCCACTTATTATATAATGATTCCACTCTATACTGTATAAAAGTTTCATCTCATTATAATATTAATATGTAATCCCAACCCATTTTACTTCGAAATTATCAACAATTAGGGATAACCCAAAGTTTCACATTGAGGGGATTTAATTATTCAACTATTCATAAAATATATGTAGTTGTTATAAATGAATGATAAATAATTATTTCCATTATTATAAAACCATAATTCTATTACATTCAACATGATTTTAAAATCTAGTAACTTCCCTATTTTAAAACATGGGGTAAACTATTTGGGGTTATTAGTTGGACCATTGAAAGGTGGGGTTTCTAGTCTTATCCAAGTTATTTTGACATTTTGGACTTTGATCTAATTTCATTCATAGTAAACTAGTAAAAATTCAGATATGAAAACTAGTTCTGACTAGAAATGAACCAAACCATCCATTTTTTGAATTTCTATTATTTTTAAAAAGAAAATAAAAATATAATAAATAAAATTTTATATCAATTAGAACATTTTTTATAACCAACTAGATCTGCCTGACCCAAAACCAATCCCTTATCCAATTCAATCACCCATTTAGTTTTGAAAATATTGTGTCTCTCATTTATCTAATACACATAGTCTTTACATAACCTTCATATTTATATTGTAATAATGGGGTTTTCAATTGATCCCCTAGTAGTTGAGGGATTTTTAAATGGATTTGGTACCTCATAATCTTGTATGTGGTTTCAGGTTCAGACCCTAGTGAGAACATTTTTGGGGTTTTTTATATGCATTATATCAACATTGGAGCTTTGGTATATATTGATGCACATACTATAGTAATATGTGTACTATAATAGGTGTTTTAGAATAACAGGTACAATATTAGTACTATTTATGATATTCCCGCAATATTTTATTTAAGGCCTTTATGTCTTTGGGCCTATTGACATGTATTCTGTAGATTTCATTTTATCTAAGTGTTCCCTCACAACCAATTTAAAAATTATGTTTATCAAAAGATGAAATAAAAAATAGATTTTCAATCAATAGATCTACTATATTTTTCTTTATATCCTTAAAAAATAAATCTAAATCACCCCTATCAATTATTTATTAAATGATATGGTGTATGTAAAAGATGTTTTTGATCCATTGATAATACCGATGTTTATTGGCTTGAGAAATAACTACATTGTAATTATAATGATTCTTAGATGATCAAAAAATTCTAGGAACTACACAAATAATATTGATTATCATATCGATAATAAAAACATCATTAATAAAATTTGATGTGGTGATGTACTTTTCCTTTATTAATGAGTATTCAATGGATCCTTATTTTAAAAACATTGAACTTATAAATATACTATTGAGGAATAATAAAATTCTTGATTGAGATCCCAAATCATCTTTTTCGAATTGTGTAAAATCATTTGTGTAAGACCTTAGAATGATATCAACCCCACCATCAACATCCAAGAATACATACTTCATGTTTCTATTGTACATAAATATGTTCTATAAAATAATCAAGTGACTCCCACTAGGATTGGATTGGTATCTAATTTTTGTTATCAAAGTATAAAAGTCATCAGGTGAAGTATAAAACATTTGATAAAAGATATATCATGTGGTGGAGTCCAAAAGAAACTTATCCAAGCATCAATTTTATAAATCCTTATAAATAAATTTATTATTTATAAGTAACATGTCATTCAATACTAGAAAATTCCCCTTTTTGATTTCTCATGATAATCCTCTATTTCACTTAACTAATATATCTGTTCAGAATTAGTTATAAAAACCTATTTAATATATCATTATATATCTTTATACACTTTATGTAGAATACATAGCCATTTAATTTCATCAATAAGAACTTTATAAAACAAAATTTTAAAAAATACAATGTTTGATCATAAATTTGGACGAGAATCATGGCATCCACATACAACACCTGAAATACTATTATGCTCCCAAAAAACTGCTTGTTTGTACATGACGAGATATGAATTTTGTGTGAATTTACCTTTAAATAAATACTTTTTTGAATAGAATATTTCACAAAAAATATCAAACTAAAAGAAAACATGTAAAATTTTATTGATATAAAATATTAAAACACTACATAAACATTAATAATTTTGAGAATACAATATTAATCATCGCTACAAAATGTATCATGGGAATAAATGTGATGGTATATAAATTTAACATGAACATAAAATACTTCTCCAAAGAGTTTTCCATGAAATAAATTATGAATGTGATTAATATAACTAGAAATATAATAGGCCTTTGGAATGATAAGAATATAATGGGAATTATTTTAGGTTATATATATAAATTAAATATCATCATTGTGTATGGTCATTGGGATTATACATTCATTTTGTTTATATGATCACTTTAATATAACCATTAATTTCGTGGGCATAAAATAAGTAACCACATTATGAAATCAATTTTTAAATGGGATCTAAATGACATTGAGTATTTTATGTCTTCTTTATGATGCTCATTTGTCCAAGCTTGGAAGTGTGGTAGATTCATAGGGTTTTACATAGAACATTTATAAATAATATTCCAACAATTATGGATTGATAAAAATAATGTGTGGGAGAGTTTAAATATTGTAGAAATAAAAATAATATCTTTTATAGATGGATTACCACATTTGAAAACTGCTACTGTTAATCTTAACCTTTGATATTATGTATAAATTTTGAGGGGATGTGTATGTATAAGTTAGGATAAGATAATCTAATAATTGTAAATAAAATTTATACTCACAATATTATATATATTTTATCCCAAAATTTACTTTTTAACAATAATATTTTATAATATGATTATATTAATAAAATTTAATTATTATTAAACAAGTAATTAGTATTTAAAAATTATGAATAAAAATATTTAGTGATAAAAATACATTTTATCTAAGAATTATACTCTTCTATATAATTTGTATTTTTAACCAACTGATCAATACATAATAAAATAAACTATATTAATATATATATATATATATATAACTGAATTTTCTTCTAAATATCTTCTCTAGGCATGAAATATGAATAAATTTGTTTTATGAATTAAAAAATACATTTATCTCAAAATAATTTTTATACTTTATGAATAGTTATGTTAATCTTTATGAACTCTAAAAATTTTATTTAATAAAATGGTTTTCATATTTTTAATAATAATATCCAAATTTCTAATAACTTCATTTTAATTTCTAACATAAAAATAAGTTTCTAATGTAATTATAAGTTACCATGGTAAACAATGATTTTTTATACAATTTTTTTTATAAATATTGTGTAATTTTTAACAATTTAATTTAAATTTTACAATTTCAAATGATGAATCTATTATTAAGATAAAGAAATTAGAGAATATACTAAAAATAATTTTATTATTTGTTTAATGTAAATAAGAATAATAATACTTAATATTGACGTTGTTATTCTTTAAGGAAAATATATTTTTCAATATATCCTTTACATTAAATTAAATTTATTTTTCTCATTTTTAGATATTTAATTAGACTAAATTGACTAAAAATTAATAATAATGATGTCAAAATTTGTTAAACGGTGTCATATTATATTTTTATAAAAAAAATAATTGCCATGGTTATTTTTTTTACCAAGATTAATGAGGGTAACAATGAGTAACATAAAGCTGATTAGATTTTATTAAATTGACATGAAACAAACACCTTATATAAGATGTTTTTTATTAAAGTGATTATTAAATTTATCTCCATTATTTACTCATTTATACCAACAAAACCCCTTTTACTTCATTTTTATCCCACACATAACATTAAAATCAAAGGAAAAGTACATTTTTTCAATTATAAAAGAAGATAAATTATTCCCACTTAAATCCTATAAAATACCTAAAACATTCATTCAAAAACTCTGAATTTTAACTCTCTAATAATCCATTTACATTTTTGTAAACCTATATGAAAATAAAATATCATAATTCCTCTATTTTATGTAAGTCTTCCCATACAATAATCAAGTCCCCAACATGAGTATTATTTAATCCCGAACTTATCCTCCTCTATTTCAGTTATCTACCCTCCTAAAAATATATTATAAACAAATTAGTGTAATTAAATATGTATTATTATTATTTTTAAATATTATTATATTAATGAAAAAACAAATATATGTCTCTCATTCATCCATTTAGAAAATCAAAATATTGCTTGTGCATATGTGTATACAACCACCATCTTGAAAGATGTATTTTGTTTTTCATCACCACTTCTAATGGGTACAAATAATAATTTAATTATTAAATAAATATTATAATAAATACATAATTAAAATTCTATAATGATAAATTAGTGAATTTTTTAATTATTCAATTAATTAGAAAATGAAGAAATTGCTCGTGCACACATACAGGAAACCGCCTCCCTGAATGATGTGTTTTGTATTCATCACCAAATTACATGGATGGTTATAAAATATATTTGATAACTAGATATATAATATTTATGATTTATATATATATCTCATGTATATTTTTTTGAAATGATTACACAAAAATTGATTATTTTTATAAAATAATATGTTGATACTAATAGATTACCAGAAACAAGTTTGTCATGGATCCCATTATAAAAAACCAAGAATATAATGACATAAAATAAATATAGATATGTATAAATAATTTAAAAAATTAATTATAAATACTTTTTAATTTTTAAATTAAGAATATGGTTTCCATGAATGGGTCTCAAGATCATTATTTCAAATCATGTTTGAACCAATAAAAATTACCAATATTCGATGGTGAAGAGAAAATAATAACTAAATAATGAATTTTTAGTGAAAAACTGAAATTAAAGAGTAGATAAGTATATTTATGTATGATTATGGTTAGGAAATTGTTTATTAATATGGTTATTTTTATTTTACAAGTATTTTATAGACGTTATAAGTAAAAATTAAATTATTTTGTCTTATTAATTTTCTTTCTTAGAGAAAAATTCCATATTCACCATTTTATTTATTTTATTTTTTGGAAATACTCCCTTATGGATGCCTTTTATCACTACAAGAATGAATGTAAATGGATAAATAAATCCATTCATTGTTGTTTCACTCAAGGGATTTTGATTTGAAAAGTTACTAGTGTCTTTAGGGTTTTTGTTAAGTCAATTTCCATTTGCATAGCTTTGATCATTATTCATGGAATTTTTTCTTATAATATGTGAAAAATATCACCTAATATTGAATTGTATTATATATCAACTCATGTTTTTATGGATTTAAACTTATATCTAAAAAAATAACTTTGGAATGTTTATTGCCTTAAATATTCCTTATTCTGAGACTTCCTTACTCATAAATATGTATTGTTGTTAAGAATAATCCTCATCATCATTTCTTGTTGTTATTTTATCTATGTCCACATTATCCATTCCGATAAATAATTTCCAATATTATCTTAAAATCATAATATGTATTATCCGTTATGATCATATTATTTATTTTTTCATCTTTTAAAAATAATATTTTATTATCATCTTTATGATGTGATATTTAATTAATGTATTTTAGAAAATATATATTCCTTCCATTTATATTTTTATATTTTATATTCCCTTATAAATTTTACCTCTTTTACCTTTATGTCATTGCAATATTCCAATTGTGTAACGCCCCGACCCCAGTTACCCAGAGTCGGTGCATTATTACATAACATTGGAATGATCACAAGAAAGATCAAGTCTCGAAAGACCGATTAGTTTATCATCCTTGGAATAACTAGATACATTCATAAAGTTTTACATTACATCATAAAGTAAAATAAAACTACAACAACATCTTGTCTTCATATCCTCTCATACTATCCCTGCAGGTCATTCATAAATTACTTCTTCACATCCTGGGAAAAATAAGACATAGAAAAGGGGTGAGCTAAATGCCCAGTAAGGATAAAAATATAGCGGAAACTTTCATAAATGAGAATAAACATTTAAGTGAATGTATAACTAAAACAAAAGCCTTTTAAACTTGAACATAAACATAGTATGGAAAAAATAAAATGAAATAATTCCATTCACTTATTCACATGGATATTCTACTAATTGAATATTCACATTCAATATCAATAACCACTTTCATAATGATGGAATGCATAATGCCTGACTATCATAACCACATAGCCAAGGCCTTGTGAAAAGACTACAAATAAGATTTTTCCAAGGCCTTGTTCCAAGACCCTAGTTTGTCTCATGAGACATACCGATGCATCGAGGAGATATACCAGGCTCCACCCGTCACATATTAAGTCCAATGCATTCCCACATGAAAAGGCTTAAACATAACATAAACCTTCGTATTAATAGTAGCATACGAAATGGAAATACTTCATTCATAACCCATTAATGGTATTAAAATAACACATCCATAGTCAAACATATCACAAAACCATCAGTACAATATAGAAGTTTTGTATCATAATAAATCAATTTCAAATAAGCATAAAATCCATCAAAGGATGTTGACATAGATGAAATCAAAACTCATTTTAGAGAAATATCTCTTTCTATTTTGAAATCATTTAAGAGTCATATATTTATAAAAGAAAACATTTTCATTGAAAATATTCTTATAAGCATGTAAGGTAATCTTCGATGATTTTATAACGACGGAAAACAGCCGCACCTTTCTTATAAGATAAAAAAATATTCTTACCTTAATTCTGTCGAAAAGGATAAAAAGAACCGTGTTTGGAAAACGACAGAAAGATTCCTTTATAAACTACTTATAAAAAGTCAAAAGGGTATAAATTAATTTAACCAATATTCTTGTAAATATTAAAAATGTTTTGAAATACATTTTTAAGAAATAGGGATGTGGATGATAAAGAAGTCCCAGTAGATTATTACATATAAACAACTTCGGATAATGAAGAAATTGCGAGAGAAACCCTTGCCTTGTACTTTTCCATGGTTGGGGGTAGGTCAACCTCATGTATAATGGTGAAATAATTTTTATTAAATTATACAAGAATCATATACATTAATATGATATCATATATGATCTTTTAACATTGACTTGTTAATAATATCTCAGTATTATCGTCATTTCGGTTGTTAACTTACTCATTTTCTTTTATATGTTTTGTTATTTAAGCCATGTTTTTTGTGGATAGATTGTATCTTATTCATATCCAGAATGATATTATGTCCTTAAACATTATTAATAATCTTCAAATGATAATTATACTTGAATGGATACGATGAAGAATGAATCTCATCGCGTTCGTGGAGACGGTAGTCCGTACGTACGCACGCGCGACAATATCATTATTTTGATATTAAAATAATATACAATTGGATGGTATATCATATATACAGAATAATTATGAAGTTATATTTATTATTTACATTAATTACCCATCATTATTATACCAATCCAAATAATAATTTATTGAATAACAATTACACCACGACGTGGAGACGGTAAGCCGTACGTACGCACGTATGGTGACATGTCATTCAAAGGATGGATAGAATACTGAAATATGGTTCTATAATATTTATAATAACATCAAAGTATATATTATATACTGGGGTTAATATTTTATAATGGTAATAACAAATATAGAAGAAGTGGAAGAAGAAAGGAACTAGAAAAGGGGTGGTAAAATCATTACCTCTTCTTCGGGTTCTTCCTTTTGATTTGATCAAAAAGGATCTTTAGGGTGGCTTTTTTACTAAAGGAAGGCCTCTAGGATGAATTTAGGGAAGTTGAGAGAGTATTTGGGAAGGGTTTGGCCGAACCAAAAGGCTTTGAAGGTGTGAATTAATGAGAAGGGGCGGTGCCCTTTTATAAGAGGGGTGAGGGGCACCTTTGGAAAAGCTGGAAATATCATTTTATAATAAATTAATATTCGGTTTCTAATGGCTACAAAGTAGACTATTTAAAGGTTCAGGTGGGGATGTGTCTAAAACCACTCAAAAAAATATAATTTAGACAGGTTTGGGTCAATATATTAACCTTATCTTTAAGTATTAACTCTTAGTTAATTAGGTTCACTTTTACAATGTCTCTTTGTATTTTTATATTATATGGTTAATAAACATACTATATACATCCAAGATACCCCCAAGTGGTCCATTAATGATACACCTATCATGATATATGTCTTTTGGATGATCCTTAAATTTTAAGGAATTTAATACAATTTAATAATATAATATTTGTTTTAAAAACTCTTTTATGTAAATTTTGACACTTTTGTGTATTTTGTTTTTGATAAATTCATAATAGAATTATTACTTCGAAAAAAATTTATATAATCAATCCTAATATGTCATATTAACCTATAAAATTTGTGTAATTCATAAAAAGTCTCAAATTATATTTATTTGGATATTTATAATATCAATTATTTTAATTTTTCACTATTATGGTAATTACTGCATCGTCATTGTGTCATAAATAAATTTTATTATTTATTGTCTAAAAATTATAAATCAAATATCATTATTTTGAAAATCTGTTTATCTTTCTAATGAATATTTATAGTCGAAAATCCAACATATATAACCTTATGTAAAAATTGTTTTTCTAAAAGATATATGCTCATGTCATTTTTGTATTTATTTTAACTTAATTAAAATAAAGTGTCCCTATCACCTACAAGTGGCTCCATGGGGTCCCAAAATCGATCCAAAGATGCCCATGGTCGGACATGTATCTACCAATAAGGTTAGGACTCGTTTTAGGGTAATTTAGTATTATTATAATATTATTTCTTAACCCTTATTTACCATATTTAACCTTTAACCAAGGTAAATAAAATATTTACTGAAGTAATTATTCAAAATGTCTAAAAATAAAATTTAACTATTTACATAATTTGGAATCCTGATTCCAAATATGGAATCCATTTTTCCAAATTCGAAACACAGAAGTGGCAGAAATTTATTTAAAATCAATTCCCGTTGTTAAAACAAAATCGTGTTTTTAAGAGATAATAACTATCAAAAGATTGACACTTGTTTATGTCCGGTTTAATTGTGAAATTATGTCCAATGACCAACATTGTATTAAATTGTAAAAATATTTTCTAAATATACTTTAAAACCACCCAAATTGATAATTTATGAATATAAATTATTTCAATTTAAAAAGTTGTTTTTAATTAAAATGTAGTAATTTTCACTATTCATCAAAATATAAATGTTATCCAAAATGTTCCAAAATTTCACCCTAGGATAAATTCAATATTCCAAATCCAAAAATGAAGTCCATTTTGAGAGTTAAAATTTAAAAAATTTAAAAAGTATGAATTACTATTCATAACGGCTAGTTTGATTGGTTGTGGTGTGTGTTAGAACTCGATATTGCGTACAACACACGATGTTGCATTATTCAAAGAGAAGCGTACCGTAGAAGCTTGGGGTGTTACATTCTCCCCTCCTTCAAATAATTTTGTTCTCTAAATTTCTAGAATACTACCGCATGAAAAGACTCGGGTGGTTCTTCATCATAAGATCCTCGGGTTCCCATGATGCCTCTTCCATCATATGGTTTCTCCACAAGACTTTTACCAGACGAGTCGTTCGGTTTCTCAGTACTTGTTCTCTCATATCAAGAATCCTGACGGGCTATTCACAGTAAGACAGATCAGGTTCCAGTTCTAATTCCTCACTGGTGAGTACATGCATTGGGTCATGCATGTATTTCCTCAACAATGATACGTGGAACACATTGTGAACTTTGGAAAGACTTGGCGGCATTTCCAAACGGTAAGCTACATCCTCAATTCATTCCAGAATTTTGAAAGGTCTGATGTACCTAGGACTCAATTTACCTTTCTTACCAAAATGCATGACTCCCTTCCATGGAGATAACTTCATGAAAACATGATCACCGACTTGAAATTCCAAATCCTTCCTTCGATTATCAGCATAACTCTTCTGCCTACTTTGAGATACTTTGATATGGTTTTGGATTACCTTCACATTTTCCATCGCTTCCTCCACTAGTTCTAGGACTACAAGTTTTCTTTCACCAACGTCATCCAAACATGTTGGTGTGCGACATCTCATTCCGTATAACGCTTCATATGGTGCCATCTGAATACTCGAATGAAAGCTATTTTTACAGGACAATTCTACCAGAGGTAAATATTGATCCCACATACCCTGAAAGTCAAGTGAGAAGGATCTCAACATGTCTTCTAAGGTTTGAATAGTTCGTTCTGATTGTCCATCTGTTTGAGGGTGGTAGGAAGTGCTCAAATGATGTTCAGTATCCAAGGATTTATGAATACTTTTCCAGAATCCTGATGTAAAACGGGGATCACGATCAGAAACAATCGATAGGGGTACTCCATGAAGTCTCACCATATCATCAATATATAGTCTTGCTAGATGTTCTAGTGGTAGATCATATCTTATAGAATGAAAATGTGCTGACTTGGTAATACGATCAACAATAACCCATATCGCATCATTCCTTCTAGGAGTCTTTAGTATCCCCATGACAATGTCCATTGTAATATTGTCCCATTTACACTTCGGTATAGGAAGAGGTTGCATGACTCTTCCAGGCTGTTACCTTCCATCTTTCACTTGTTGACAAACCATACATCTTGAAAAAAAATTAGCAATCTCCCTCTTCATGTTGTCCCACCAATGATATTACTTCAAATCTCTATACATTTTGGTGCTCCCAGGGTGTATAGAGAAATTGGAACTATGAGCATCATCCAGTAATTCCCTTTTTAGATCAGGTATATCGGGAACACAAAGTCTCTTCCTGAATTTCAAAATTCATTCTTCATACACAAAGTCTCTCAATCTCCCATCATTCACAACTTTAATATTGTTTTGAAATTCTTCATCATCTATCTGAGAAATCTTAATCCTTTATAGTAAATATGGTTTGGAAACCATTTGAAAAAGAATTGGTGTTTCACCTTCCTTGGTTATTCCCATGTCCATCTTCACTAGATCCATGAAAATTGGATCCCTTTCAATTCTCATATTGTTCAAAATTACATGGTCTTTTCTGCTCAAAGCATCTTCCACCTTGTTTGATTTCCCCAGGTGGTAGTGTATCATACAATCATAGTCTTTGAGTAATTCAAGCCATCTCCTTTTCCCCATGTTGAGTTCTTTTTGTGCGAAAATATACTTCAAACTCTTTTGATCAGTATAAATCTCACACTTTTCACCATAGAGGTAGTGCCTCCATATCTTCAAAGCAAAGATCACAGCTGCTAACTCGAGATCATGAGTAGGATAGTTTTTCCCATGAATTTTCAACTGTCGTGATGCATAAGCAATAACCCTATCATTTTGCATAAGGACACAACCACATCCTTTCTTCGATGCATCAATATAAATAATGAACCCATCATTCCCCTATGGTAGTGTCAATATTAGAGCATTAACTAATCTTCTCTTCAGTTATTCGAAACATTCTTCACACTCTTTTTTCCAATCAAATTTAACCCCTTTATGTGTGAGATTTGTTAATGGGTTTGCCAACCGCGCAAAATTCTGGATGAAACGTCAATAATAACCTGCTAAACCAATAAAACTCCATACCTTAGTTATACTCATCGGTGCAGGTCATTCATGGATTGCCTTGGTCGTAGAAGGATCAACGGAAATTCCATCCTTAGAGACAATATGGCCAAGAAAAGAAATCTCTTGAAGCCATAATTCACACTTTCTAAACTTCCCATATAATTCATGTCTTCTAAGAGTATTCTATATAATGCGAAAGTGATTTTCATCATCTTTGTAACTTTTGGAGTATACCAAGATATCATCAATAAATACCACCACAAATTCATCGAGATATTCCTTGAAAACTCTATTCATCAGATCCATGAATACAGAGGGTGCATTAGTCAATCCAAAAGGCATTACTGTAAACTCGTAACGCCCGTGCCTGGATCGAAATACTGTCTTCTGAATGTATTCCTTATTCACACACAACTGATGGTATCTAGATCGAAGGTCAATCTTTGAAATGTATTGAAATTTATGCAGTTTGTCAAATAAATCATCAATGCAAGGTAGGGGATACTTGTTCTTTATTGCTATAGCATTGATCTCCATGTAGTCGATACATAACCTCATAGATCCATCTTTCTTTTTGACAAAAAGAATAGGGGATCCCCATTGAGAAACACTAGGGTGACTAAATCCCTTATTACTAAATTCCTCTAGTTGTTTCTTTAGTTTGACTAATTACACAGTGGCCATTCTATAAGGGGTCTTCGATATAGGCCTTGATCCAGGAATTAAATCAATGGAAAACTCAACTTCTTATTTTGGAGGATATTCAGGTAAATATTCCAGAAACACATCTACATATTCATTTGAAATAGGTACATCCTCTATTTGAACATTCCTTTCCTCACCCACAATCATTTCATTCTCTTCCTCCCAAATAATTGAATTTAGTTGAGCTACTGGTGGTGGATCTAGATAAGAATTAGGTGGTGACAATTCTGCTCTAAAGATAAGGTGTTCCTTATCATTATCATCAAAAATCATAACCTCCTCCTTCTTACAATAAATCATCACATCATGGTTCTGAAAGCCAATCCATACTGAGGATTATATCAAATTCAATCATAAGTATGACGATGAGATCAGTGGATAAAGAACTTTTGTGTACCCTAATCGGGACTGATTCACAAAATATTGTTGCAATGATACTTCCCTTAGGAGTTTTAATTTACAACTCTCTTGTTAAATCAAATTGGAAATATCTTATTTTCATAGCAAATTGGGAAGATATGAAACAATGTGATGATCCAGAATCAAATAATGCATTTTCTAAACTTGAGGAAACCATTAAATTACCTGCCACCACGTCTTTCAGAGCTTTTGCCTCAGTAGTAGTGATAGCATAAGCTTGGCCTTTATCCCTTGGCCTTTTCTGAGGTAAGTCCCCTCTGACGCTTAGGAAATTTATTTGCATAATGTCCCATCTACCTGCAATTATAGCATTGGACATCGATAGCTTCCTTCTTCCCCATCAAATCACAAGCTTGGTGGCCTTTTTCACAACACTTGTAACAGACTCTCATTCCTTTTAAGCATGTACCAGGGTGTTTCTTCCCACATTCACTGTAGGATGGATATTCAACTTTTCCCTTCTTCCCTTTATTTCCATTCCAAGATTGATCAGTAGATCTCTTCTACACTTGCTTTGCTTTAATGTCATATGACTTAAAGAATTCATTTTCTGACTTGATAGCACATGAGACAATGTCTTCGTATGACGAGTAGGATTGTGAGAATAATTCTAGATGGAGAAATGGTTTTAACCCATCAATGAAATGATCAATCTTACTTCTTCGGTTACATATATAATCTCTATCATACCTTCCTAACCTTGTAAAGTTAGCCTCATACTTTGTGACATTATCATCGTCCTTCTGTCTCAGACTCAAAAATTGTCTTTCCATATCTGTTTGATGGAAACGAGGAAAGTATTTTTTCTAAAAAAAAATTCTTGAACTCCCTCCATTCCATATTTTATACTTCATCATCTTCCTTCATGTTTTGAATTAATGACCACCAATGATCAGCATCTCCAGTGAGGCGATAAACTTCCATGAAAACTTTTTCCCTTTCACTACTCCTCAATGCCTGAAATATTTTCTCTAGGGAATTTATCAATTTCTCAGCTACTAAGGGATTTATACTCCCATTGAACATTGGTGGTTGTTTCCTCATGAAGCGTTCTAACATTGATCCTCCACGTTGTGGATCAGGGTGCTCCATACGGGTAAGGTTATTATTCATAACCTGAGTGAGTTGTCCTAGTATGGTGATTAGCTGATCGGAACCAGTTGCATCACTAGATCCACTACAATTATCTTGAGCAGGAGGGAAATACATACATGGAGTTCATACATTAATATAGTTTCCATTTCTTCCACTAGGCGCCATTTCTAAAAAAGGGCATAAACTAGATCAGTTTATGAATCAAAATACATAATTCCACACTTATAAAACACTTAACATAAATTAAACTATTTATGGATATAATCAATAATCATAAAAATGTTTTCTTTGAGGAAGTATATACTCATAAACCCTCCATAATTATTTATAAAGAAAATGAGAGTTATCCTAAGCATATCCCTTGAGAGTGTCGTAACCAAGAGTGCACCAAGGCCCGTTGTCGTGCACCAGTTCCCGTTCGAGTCCAGCTCAAAGAAGTGTTTTCGGGTTTTACCCCTAGGTACATCTGTGCCGGATCCGCCTCTACCTGCTCATGTCCAGACAGGGATATATTGCTTGGAAAACACACAAAATCTCTACGATACCAAAATTCTAGGAAGTTCTTCTATACTAATACACAAAGTCCTTCTTAAATCTATGTGATCTAATCAGAGTTTATCTAAATCTAGCTTCCAAGGTTTGTACTAAACATCCTCTGATACCAAATGTAATGCCCCAACCCCAGTTACCCAGAGTTGATGCATTATTACATAACAATTCATGATCATATGAAAGATCAAGTCTCTAAACACCGATTAGTTTAGTAGACTTGGAATAACTAGATACATTCATAAAGTTTTACATTACATCATAAAGTATAACAAAACTACAACAATGTATTGTCTTCATATCCCCTCATGCTATCCCGGCAGGCCATTCATAAATTTCTTCTTCACATCCTGGGAAAAATAAAACATAGAAAAGGGGTGAGCTCAAATGCACAGAAAGGATAACAATATAGTGGAAACTTTCATAAATAAGAATAAACAGTCAAGGAAATGTATAACTAAAACAAAATCCTTTTAAACTTGAACATCAATATAGTGTGGAAAAAATAAAATGAAATAATTCCATTTACATATTCACATGGATATTCTACTAATCGAATAATCACATGCAATATCAATAACCACTTTCATAATGATGGAATGCATAATGCCAGACTATCATAACCACATATCCAAGGCCTCGTTCCAAGACTACAAATAATATTTTTCCAAGGCCTTGTGCCAAGACACTAGATTGTCTCATGAGACCTACCGATGCATCGAGGAGCTATAGCAGGCTCCACCCGCCATGTATTAAGTCCAATGCATTCCCACATGAAAAGGTTTAAACTTAACATAAACATTCGTATTAAAAATAGCATATGAAATGTAAACACTTCTTACATAAACCATGAATGGTATAAAAATAACACAAACACAGTCAAACATATCTCAAAACCAACAATACAATATAGAAGTTTTGTATCATAATAAATCAACTTCAAATAAGCGTAAAATCCATCAAAGGATGTTGACATAGATGAAATAAAAACTCTTTTTAGAGAAATATCTCTTTCTATTTTGAAATCATTTAAGAGTCATATATTTATAAAATAAAACATTTTCTTTGAAAATATTCTTATAAGCTTGTAAGGGAAGCTTCAACGATTTTATAATGGCGGAAAATTTCTGCACCTTCTGTATAAGTCAAAAAACATTCTTACCTTAATTCTGTCGAAAAGGTTAAAAAGCACCTTGTTTGGAAAACGACGGAAAGATTCCATTATAAACCTCTTATAAATATTCAAACAAGTGTATAAATGAATTTAACCCATATTCATGTAAATATTAAAAATGTTTTGAAATACATTTTTATGAAACATGGATGTGGATGATAAAGAAGTCCCAGTAGATTATTACGTATAAACAATCTCGGATAATGAAGAGATTGCAAAATAAACCCTTGCCTTGTACTTCTCCTTGGTTGGGGGTAGGTTAAAATCCTATATAATGGTGAAATAATTGTTATTAAATTATACATGAATCATATACATTAATATGATATCATATATGATCTTTTAACAATGGTTTTTTCGTAATATCTTAGTATTATCGTTGTTTCGGGTGTTAACTTACTCATTTTCTTTTATATGTTTTGTTATTTAAGCCATGTTTGTTATCAATAGATTGTATCTTATTCATATACATAATGATATTAAGTCATTAAACATTATTAATAATCTTAAAATGAGAATTAGACTTGAATGGATACGATGGAGAATGAATCTCATCGCGTTCGTGGAGACGGTAGTCGGTACGTACGCACGAGTGACAATATCATTTTTTTATATCAAAATATTATATAATTGGATGGTATATCATATATACAGAATAATTATCATGTTATATTTATTATTTAAATTAATTACACATCATTATTATACCCATCCAAATAATAATTTATTGAATAACAATTACACCACGACATGGAGATGGTAAGCCGTACGTACGCACTAATGGTGACATGTCATTCAATGGATGGATAGAATACTGAAATATGGTTGTACCATGTTTATAATAAAATAAATTTATATATAATATACTGGAGTTATTATTTTAGAATGGTAATAACAATGATAGAAGAAGTGCAAGAAGAAAGGAACTTGAAAAGGGGTGGTGAAATCATTACCTATTCTTCGGGTTCTTCCTTTTGATTTGATCGAAAGGGCTCCTTAGGTTGGATTTCTGACGAAAGGAAGGCCTCTAGGATGAAGTGAGGGATGTTGATCTAGAATTTGGGCAGGGTTTGGCTGAAGCAAATGGCTTTGATGGTGTGAATTAATGTGAAGGGGGAGTGACCTTTTATAAGAGGGGTGAGGGGCACCTTTGGAAAAGTTAGAAATATTATCTTATAATAAAATCATATTCAGTTTCTAATGGCTCCAAAGTAAATTATTTGAAGGTTAAGGTGGGGATGGGTCGAAAATCACTCAACCAATAGAATTTAGACAGGTTTGGGTCAATATATTAAACTTATCTTTATTTATTAACTCTTAGTTAATTAGTTTCACTTTTACAATGTCTCTTTGTATTTTTATATTATATGGTTAATAAACGTACTATATACATCCAAGAGACCCCCAAGTGGTCGATTGATGATAAACATATTATTATATAAGTCTCCTTGTTGATCCGTATATTTTTAAGAAGTTAATACAAATTAATAATATAATATTTGTTTTAAAAACTCTTTTATGTCAATTTTGACACTATTGGTTATTTTGTTTTTGATAAATTCATAACATCATTATTACATCAAAAACAATTTATATAATCAATCCTAATATTTCATATTAACCTAGAAAATTAGTGTAATTAATAAAAAGTCTCAAATTATAATTATTTGGGTATTTATACTATCAATTATTTTAATTATTCACTATTATGATAATTACTGCATCATCATTGTTTCATTAATAAATTAAATAATTTTTGTCTAAAAATTATACATAAAATATCATTATGTAGGAAATATATTTATATTTATAATTAATATTTATAGTCGAAAATAAAACATATATAACCCTATGTAAAAATTGTTTTTCTAAAAGATATATGCTTATGTGATTTTTGTATTTATTTTAACTTAATTAAAATAAAGTGTTCCTATCACCTACAAGTGGCTCCATGGGGTCCCAAAATCAATCCAAATAGGCCCATGGTCGGAAAGGTATCCACCAATAAGGTTAGGACATGATTTAGGGTAATTTAGTATTATTATAATATTATTTTTAACCCTTATTTACCGGATTTACCCTTTAACCATGGTAAATAAAATATTTATCGAAGTAATTATTCAATATGTCGAAAAATAAAAGTTACCTATTTACACAATTTGGACATCCTGATTCCAAATACGGATTCTATTTTTCCAAATTCAAAACACCTAAGTGGATGAAATTAATTTAAAATTAATTCCTGTTGTTAAAACAAAAAAGCGTGTTTTTAAGAGATAATAACTCTCAAAAGATTGACACTTGTTTATGTCCGGTTTAATTGTGAAATTATGTCCAATGACCAAAATTGTATTAAATGGTAAAAATATATTCTAAATATACTTTAAAACCACTCAAATTCATAATTTATCAATATAAATTATTTCGATTAAAAAAGTTGTTTTTAATTAAAATTTAGTAATTTTCACTATTCATCAAAATATAAATGTTATCCAAAAAGTTCCATAATTTCACCCTTGGAGAAATTCGATATTCAGAATCCAAAAATGAATTCCATTTTGAGAGACAAAATTTATAAAATTTTAAAAAGTGGAAATTACTATTCATGACGGCGAGTTTGATTGGTTGTGGTGTGTGTTAGAACTCGATTTTGCGTACAACACAAGCTATTACATTATTCAAAGAGAAGCATACCGTAGAAGATTGGGGTGTTAAAAATTGTAACATACCAGGTTTATAATATGATGTTTTTCATATAAATTTGAATTCTGAGTTTTTTGAGTGTACTAACATTGATTTTGAGAGTCAAAAAATAAATTCAAGAGTTTCAGCACTCTATGGTAATGTTATTAAATGGAGTTTGAGACTCATTATGTTCCTTGGAGTTCCAGTTTGTTCTGAATAGTGTTGAGATTTTAGAACCAATGTTTGGGAGACACTGAATTGGGTGCATGGTTTCCACATTGTTTGATCTAACCATGCGGCCTAAACTGTGTGGCCCATTTGAACTAGGTAATGGTTAGAACAAACCGTAGGAGGTGGAAACCAAACTGTATGAGAAGCCTGTAATAATCAATAGAGGGTTTTCATGGGACATGTATAGATACACAATCCATGTATCCTATCAAAAACACATATTTCTACTTTGGAAGCGAGTGCACATGGTTGGACCAAGGGTACCGAAACCCTATATCAAAACCATGTGACCCATTTCCAAATGGGGTTCTATTTGGATAGTGGAACCACATAGTTATCTCACAGTTAGCCAAAGTGTATTAGTTAACTGTCTGATTTATTAAAGGGTGTTAATTTATAAAACCAAACCTCCATCATTATTATGTTATTCCTCTTTCTTTCTTCTTCCGTCCATTCAACTCCCTCCAACTTTGGAACTTCACTTATATTCTCCTAGGTAACATTAGAACTCACTCAGTTGACCTCTAATGTGGAAGATGTTAGGTTCATTGGAATCATAACTGTATAACCATGATTCCTCTTTCCTCCTTCTTTCTTTTCTCTCATAGTTTGTGATGTTATTTCCATTCATGATCATTTATGATATATTCAATGTCTTTTCCAAAAAACAAGATTTCTGTCTTTTCAAATGAGATTAGAGCCTCGTATTTGATGATTCAGTGCCTGAAAACCTATGGTAGGCGATACCTTTATTTATCTATGAATATACACATTCTATGGGATGCGCATCTAAATACACATTGGGGTTTCATATAGGTGAATCTCATAAAAAGTTAATATTTTTATTTAAATAATTTAATTGATGTTGTGCGGTTCCTATTATCATGATTATACCTAGGAAATTATGTTAAAATTGGTTTTTATTTTAGATAGTTTAGTGGGTCATGCCATTTGATTTAATTTAATTAATATATTTTGATATGATTGAATGGGTTCCATGGGAACATTTTGAGCATGGAAATGATTATGTGGGGTGATTAGGATCACTAGGATTTTGGTGATGAGATTCTTCAGGAAAAGATCATGAACTAAGATATGTGGGACGATGATGGCCATCATATTCAAGGTGATATAATTAACAGGTTGATGTAGATGGTGATGACCATACCTCAGAAGGGTGTTGAGGTTCACATGTTGATATGGGGTTTCAAGTTAGTGTAGATTAAGTATGGTAGGTTAATGTTGATCACTGTTATTGGACGATAGCATCGTTGGATTCATGTTCACATAGATGTGTACTCATTTGAGGTGGCATTGATGATTTGTTGTGGGAGGAATCCATTGTAGATATAAAATATTAGGAGATGGTGTTGACCATTAATTATGTAGAAGGATCTCACTATTTAAATCCATTTATGATGGTGTGTGAGGCTACTATATAGGGTAAGATCATTTCTATGAAATTCATGGCCGATGGGATGAGTTTATTAGAGGATGAATGTTATCGTGCCTTAGTGTAACACCCTGAGATTTTTATGAGATAAATTTATTTTAATTTCGTTGATGTATTGTTTTTTACTGTACACCAAGAAATTATTGTTCTACAAGAAACACTATATTAGCTTTTGGTATAGGAAACACTATGATTGGCTCGTGTCACCCACAATTTCAAGTTCTTTTGATAGATTTCTTTTCGTACAAGACTATGTTGAGGAGAACTAAATAATACTATGTCACCTTATAACACAACCATTATAATGGGGAGTATGAAAATTAGGAACTGAATTATGAAAACATTATTTATACACATATATATTACTAAATTTTTTTTGAGTAAGTAAATATAAATGAAAATAAATCCCCTTCAAAATAATATGAATTTGTTTTCTAAAAAACCATTTTAATGAAAATAAGTGAGTATATAAAATAATAAAATCACCTTGGAAGGATTTTATTAATGATATATACATATATAAAATTAAATTTAATGTTTAAAATTCAACTTATATGTTTTAAGAACATGAGACTAGTACAACCTCAATTTTTCTGAAAAAAGATGTTTTTTTAAAAAAATGCAGTTTTTACACATTTTAATGGAACATCCATTTTAAATACAGATTTGGCACATTTTTTATATTATATTTGACAAAATATATTCTTATTTGAATTTTGAGTAAAATATCTTACTTTAATTGAATTTTTTGTACTTTTTCTAAAAAGTTTCACGTTTTGATGAATAGTAAAAAAACAAATAATTTTATTTGAAAACTAGTTTTTTGTCAAATTTATTTATCATTTTAAATCAGATATTTGAAGAATTTTAAAGTATACAAATATTTTATTTTCATAATTTATTATAATTTTGTTCATTGAAAAAAATTACATTGAATTTAGATGTAAAAATATTTCGATCTTTTGCATATTATAACTTTTAAAACCTGTTTTCTCATTTTTAAAATGGGATTAATTGTGAATTAATAAATGAAACTTCTTTATTTTGAATTTTGAAAAATCTATTCCATAATTGGAATCAATGGTTTGAAATTATATAAATAGGTTTCTTTTATTTTTGGGCATTATTAATGGTAACATTAGTAAATTTAATTAATACTATAAAAAATGTAAATCAGGTAATTAAGGGTAAAAGTAATATTATAAAATTTTTATCAAAAATGTTCTAATATCAATAGATCTGTTTTTTCGACCTAAATTATCCTTGGGTTTAAATGGTATCCTTTTAAAACCACATAGATGATATTTGGACATTTAATATATTTTATTATAAGAACAAGTTAAACATGTCTTACTCAATGTTTGATGACTACATCATTTTAAATAATAGGATATATGGGAGATAAATTACACTATAAGTACTCATTTTAAGGATAATGTTTTTTTATCATGGTAATTTTTTTGTATGTTTTATGAAAAAAATAATTAACTAAATGTCATATATAATGATGATGTAGAAATTTTTTAATTAATAAAAATTCAATAATATAATTTTAAATAAATTGGAAATTACTATTAAAAGACCAAAAAACATGATCAAACGTTATTGGTAGAATATATATTGATCATAATAATCTAGTGTCAGAGTTATTAATTGTCATGACCCGCCTTCACCAAGATGAGGGAAGGGACAACAGATTGCCATACCCTTCATTCTTCAAGTTGAAGGATATATACTGACACTCGAGACCCGTCTTCAATAGGTCCCAGAGTGGCGACTAGCACCATGGGTATACAATCACACAAAAAAAGGAAGGACTTACCCTTTTTATTTAGTAGAATCGGGAGATAAGATAATAAATCCCAAACAACACATCTACTTGAGGAAAGATTAAATAAAAAAACCAACCATTCCCATATGCATGTCCAAATGTAAATTCAACCAAAGTACAAGAAAACCCCAAAAGTAAATACCAAAGAAAAGAAAAACAAAAACAAAAATTTTCCCAATGTCCAAACTAGTATGGTCTCGCATGATCTTCAAAGTCCTCCTAGAAACCGTAAAGTAGTTTTATATACGTTGGGTGAGTATACAGGTATTCTCAGTAGGGAAAACCAAAAGCTCCCGTGCACAATTGGGGAGGCATTCTAATGCCCTGTGATAAAAGGGGATAACCAAACACCTAATAAGGAAACTATCCATCCAAACCTCACCAAGGCACACTCCCCAAATAATGAACGTCAAGTGAAGTAATAGTAATAGCACATCGATATTTGGGTACCCCGCACCACCTTCCCATGAGTTATTGAACACATTCTACACATCAGACATCTCCTGCCATTCTCACCGAAGTCCCACTAACACACCCCACCCACACACACTTGGGCTATTACAACCACACATTCCTCCCACAAACACCTCAGCTATCACTACCACACATCCATCCCATAAACACCTAGGCCACAAAAAAAAAATACCACGCCCGCACACACCTGGGTCCGAACAACTACTACCATGCCCAAAGACACATGGGCCTCATCTCGAAGACACTTGGGAAATAACCTGCCTGTACACACCTGGGCCAACCACCACCATGTACCCTACCCAGAGAATCTAGGGCTGTAATTGATCTCAGGTCGTCACAGTCTTCTCAAGGGATCTTGGGCTACTTGTGAAGGGGAGTAGAAAGGGAGCTAATAACTAGCCACTCATAAGAGTGTTTGGGAAACCACCCTCTCCAATGAATGGGGGTGTTCGGTACAATTAATCAACTTAGGTGGGGCATGAATAAGAAACATAGGAACTAAATTATACATATAGGTAGAAACCATTCATCCCTACCTAGGGGTTCATAAACCTACCCATACACAAACACCCTCATTACTATTCATTATTAAAAATCACAATACCCACGACCAAGTCACTACTCATTCCTAGAAAGCAATTCCCCATTGAACTTGTTCTTGTTTTCATATTCAAGTGATTACATTTAAGTAATTATGTACTACTGGGAAACTAACAAGAATAGCCATAACCCAAGGAAAGAGAAAATAGCCAAACAATAATTTAGGCATTCACACATGGTTCTCTTGTAAGGTCGAAAAAACAAAAGGGGTATGTGAGATCCCACAAAGTATTGGAACCCAATCAAGACCCACCATATGATCCCACATAGCCTCAGATCAAAAAACCAATGACTATACAACAACAAGGGATCCCATCCCCAACCATGACACCCTACAAACATCAAGAAGATTAACTAGCCATGTTTCCAAGACTGAGAAAGGGAGTTTTCAGATTCAAACACACCATTCATTAAGTCCATTATTTCTGATTGATTAACCGGGTTGATCACATAAGGATTTTTGTTCACTGGACATCCATTTAATTAACTAAGTTTACATTATTAAACAATTTATATGGCATAACCATTCAATCATCACAGAAGATAGGGGTACATTAGTGCGCAAGGAAGGACCAACAACATCCATGATTTTCAGCAGACATAATCCCATACAGATCAAAACATATAGAGGAATATAAAAGGTAACAACAACATCATGAAACACACCCATTAAATCTTTAAATTTTTGTTCATTATCTATATTAAGGTTTGGTTTCAGCCATCCCTGAAGTAACATCATCGTACCCACCCGGCATGATACAATGTAAAGAGAGAAGAAGGAAAATCCCTACATAGTTGATCAAGGATCAATGTTTTTCTCCTGGAGTCAACAACCGGGGATGTGTGACTTCCAGTGGAGGAACTTCAGGGACTCCATGGGTGAGTAGGAAGGATCTAGTACATGTTCACTACTAGCCTTGGGAAGGGTAACTCCAAACTCACAAATGTGATGAAGGAAAATAGCCAAGAAGAAGAAGGAAAGAAGGAATTCCCGGGCTATAAATGGTGAGGTCCGGAAGTTATGAGATATGGAATTTTTAATGGCTTTAAAGTAGGATTTTGGTTTCACCACGCATTTTGGTGGTTACACATGATGTAATTGATTTCTATTTAATAATTCAAATCGGATTGGTGACCATAATGGCTAAGAGTTAAAGGATTTCCTTTAAACAGAGGAAAATGCACCTAATAAGGGCAGAACAAAAAATTATGGGAAAAAGGTATGACAGTGAGGAAAAGCCACGCATTTTGGTATGTTAAGGGTTACCTGGATCATGGGTGATTTTAGATATCATTTATGGTCTTTTAAATGTATTTTAAATTGTTATTAATGAATATTTAAGTCAAAAGATACGTTACGGGAGCGGAAAAAGTAGGAACCTAGAAAAAGAATGAAGTGTGGGACACTGTTGGGTGAGACACTATAACAGTGCCGCAGTCATGGTGCCACTGTGAGCATTACCACCATTTCAGTTTGGGATCGTCACGGTGCCACTGTCACGATGCGACCAGTTCTATGGGACACTGTAAACAGTTCCACAATCACAGTGTCACCGTAATGGTGCCACCGGTTGGGTGGGACACCATAAGCGGTGCCACCATCACGATGTGACCATATCAGTGTCAACATAAAGGTGAAACCGATTCGGTGGGACACCGTAAGTGGTGCCACTTTCACAGTTCCACCGTTTTGGGGTACGACCGTGACCAGTGCCACCATTTTGGTAGAAACTTTTGGTGAAACTGAGTTTTTTGAAAACTCATCAACGAGCCAATGCCAGTGCCATTACATCAGATACCTCTCAAATTATTCTCTCTCTTGAGAATTATAACCAGACCAGAAAAAAGGAAAGGGTTCTGAATAATCACTTCAAAAGATACCTCTCTGGAGTAAACCACATTGACATCTGGGAACACCTCTCCATCAAGTAACCACACAACATTCAAAGGTCATGTCGTCTAGTCTTATGGGTTATGGTGTCTCTTCTTATATGTCAAGATATTATCCTTTCTAGGTGGAACTGACTCACCCACACGGGTTTAACTGCATCCGCTTTAATGCGTCTTGATTAGGGATTAGGTTTTCCGCATCCCATTGTCAGGACACCTCACACACATCCAGAGAATAAAGAAAAAAACCATCTCATAGTTAAAAAGGTCAAGAATTTCATCACAAAAAGGTGCAGAACAAAACCAAACGAAACTCAAAACAACTCTGGGTACTAGGCGCACATATTTTACTCTCGTTCCTAGGTACTCTCATCAAGGCCACCAGGCCTCGACAATACACAAACCAAAGTGATGGTTCATCCACGAATCACTTTCTCCATTCATCCTTCGATCATCCCTGGTCCCTCTACAAACATCACGTCGTCCTCGATATCCACATATCCCTAGTTGAGAATGTGTAAATCATTGTTTAAATAATTTTAGAGCTGATACACATGGAAGACATCATGCACTCTCAGTAGGGGAGGTGGTAGTGTAAGCTAATAGGGCACTTCGCCGACCCGCCACAACACTTCAAATGGTCTGACGAACCTGGTAGAAAGATTACTCCCCCTACTGAACCTCCATTTCCCACACAGAGGGGAGACCATCAATAACACGTGTTCCCCAACCTCTAACTACAAGGGTCTACTCCTATTATCGGCATATGACTTCTAACGGTCTTGATCTTCCTTCATCCTCTTTCTTATAATTTGAACTTTCTCTGTCCTGCTATGCACCAGTTCCGGCCCAAGAACACATGACTCCCCGACCATTATTCAGCACATGGGAGAGAGACATGGTCTCCCTTTCAAAGATTCTAATGGATCCATTCCAATGTTAGGGTGATAGCTATTGTTTTAGGCAAACTCCACCAGAGGCAACAGTTTCACCCATGATCCCCAAAAGTCCAAAAGACAAGTCCGTAGCATATCCTCCAATGTATGGATGGTACGCTCTTTATGTCCATCTGTCTTGGGATGGAAATCAGTGTTGAGGCATAACTGGGTGCCAAAATCATGTTACAATCCTTTCCAGACCTATGAGGTAAACTTTGTAACCCGATTAGAGACTATGGACCTCGGAACTCAATGCAACCACACCACCTTGTCCACATACCACTTTTACCCTAATAGCATAACATCCTCCTTGATCCCTGGGTAGTCCCATGATGAAATCCATTGATATACCATAACACTTCATCTTGGGTACATCTAAAGGTTGTAATAGACCTCCTGGGACATGGTGTTCAACCTTCACCTACTGACACACGAGGCACATTGTTTCGAACTCTGCCACTACTTGCTTCACCCAAAGCCACCAAAAATGACACCTCAAGCCCCTGTACATTTTTGAAACTCCTTGTTGTACTTCTAGGGTTGAGTTATGGAACTAAAAAAGAACTCTCACACACATCATCTCAGGGAAAAACATCTTCCCTCTGAAAAGAATCTGATTTTGACCATCCTCTGACCACCCTTCCAAAGCATTTCCTTGGTTAACAAGATTGTGCATCACTTCAATCTCTGAGTGTCTCCACTGAGACTCCTCCATTTGATGAAACATAGTGGATGACACTTTCATCTGAAATAGAAAACCTCGACCACCATCCACCTTTGCATCTAGGTGTAGGGAATGAAACTCCTCCATTGCCTTCCAAGAATCAACTGACTCTCGAACCGCATCCTTCTGCAACTTACGGCTGAAGTAGTTAGCAACCACATTCCCCATTTCTAAGGTGTAAGAAATTTCGATGTCGATGTACTAATGAAACTCCATCCACCTCCACTATCGCATGTTCAAGTCCCACTGGGAGAAGATATACCTCAAGCTATTGTGATCCATGAAGACCACAAAGCGCTCCCCGATGAGGTAGTTCAGCCACAAATTTAGTGAGAACACTACTACTGCACGTTCTAGATCATGGGTGGTGTAGTTACATTCATGGGGACGTAACTGGCTAGACCCATAAGAGATCACCACCTGCTGCTGCATCATCACACACCTGATGCCTGGGCCTGAAGCATCATATAACACCTCAAATGTCACCCCTTCCTCTAGAAACCATAGTTCTAGGGCACTAAAAAACATCCACTTCAGATAAATAAAGCCTTCATCACACTGTCCATTCCACACAAAAGCCTATTCTTTCTTGGTCAAGGCTATCAAAGGTGTTGTAACTGGGGAGAAGTTGGGCACGAATCTATGGTAGTAACCTGGTAGTCCTAGGAAACTATGAACCTCCTCCATGTTCATGGGTGATTCCCAAGAAAAAACACCTTTATCCTTGGATTGGTCCACCACTATACCTTTCTCGAACTTCACGTGTCCATGGAAGTGCACTTCTCATGTCCTGAACTTGCAATTGGACAATTTCCCATAGATTTGTTGTTGTAGGAGGACCTCTAAAACCATTCTTAGATACTCTGTGTTATCCTCATCTGATCATGAGTAGATCATGATGTCATCAATAAACATGACTATGAACCGGTCCATATATTCCTAGAAGTTAGAGTTCATGAGACCCATGAACATTGCTGGTGCGTTCGTAATGCTGAACGACATGACTAGAAACCCAACGTTCCCATACCTACACCTGAAGGCAGTCTTCGAGATGCCCCCCTCTATCACCCTCAACTGGAGATATCGTGACCATAGTTCTATCTTGGATAAGCATCCTGCCCCCTTCAACTAGAAAAAGATGTTGTCTATCCTCAAAAGAGGGTTAGAGTTTTTGACCATTTCCTGATTCAGTCTCCAGTAGTCTATGCACAACATGAGACCACCATCTGCATTCTTCGTGAACAAGACTGGGGCACCCCATGGAAACACACTTGGTCAAACGAAACCCTAATTCATCAGATCACCAATCTGAATTCGTAACTCCCGTAGCTCAGAAGGTTCCATCTGATATGGAGCCATTGAAATTGGATTGGCACCAAATTGCATGTCTATCCTGAATTGAACATAATGTCGAGGGGGTAGAGTCACCACCTCCTTGAAAAATATGTCCTTGAACTCACTGATGATCCCCAGGATTTCCACTATCTATGTATCTACTGAATCTACTGACAGATCGGCTAACAAGGAAATGATGGGCTCTACTCGTCAGTTGCCCCTAGAAACATTGCTCACCGATGAAAGCCACACGACAGCTACACATATATGAAAACATGATCCCTCTTCAAAAGTAGTCGATAACGACACATACAAAGAACAACCATTCAATGCCTAGAATGACATCATATGGCTACATCTGTAAAAAAAATAAGGTCCGTGATCGACTGATGTGGATCCAACATCAATCTACACCCGCAGCAAACACGAGACAAACTGGTCTAACCTCTGACTAGCGTACTCAAAAACTGGGATATGATAAGTCTCTCTACGTCTAAACCCAATGAATGTGATATACTGGGTTCAAAAAAGGAGTGTGAAGCTCCTAAATCAAACAAGGTGTATGTAAGAGTGCTAAAAAAGATGATGATACCTCGAACGACTTCCGGACCTGCTAAAACTGATGTTGTTGCGGCGTGTACTACCCACTCCCAGTTCCTCTTCCCCTCAGTTGAAGACCGCCTCCACAACCATGCCCAAGTCGAGGTCCATGAGAAGCACCCTGAGGTCATCCTCCTCCCACAACATCTTCTCTCAGAGGATCGGTATCTCAAAGTCCCTGCTTCTGCTGCTAAAAGGGCCTGGCTGGAAACTGTTGCTGCTGAGGCGGGCGCTGAACCGACCCACCCCCATTGTATTGAACTCAGTCCGGGAACTGATTCTGAAGGTTCCCATGGCTTCCACAGATGACGAATCTCGGTCATGGGCCTAAAAGGAATGTGAGAGGACCAGGAGATAAAAACCTGGAACTGCTGGGGGCTTCTCCACACTAGCCAAAACCTAGAAGGCCCTGACACTGGAGGCCTGCTGCTGATGGCCTTTCCCTTCAATTAGCCCAACTGTATTCTCTATCGCAATACACCACCCAGCTTGTGCATCCTTTAAACTACTTTAGCCTTCTTCTAGACCCCCATGTATTCCAGTAGAGTGAAGGGGGTAACAAATTACCGAAGAGAAGGTCAGAGTGCCTCCTCCAAATGTCTCTCCTAAGACTCCTCATTCGGGAAGTGGTCCGGAGAAAAGTGAATGAGATATTTGAAAATGATCACCAACTCCCTCACTGACATGCCTTCCTACTGGAGGGAGAGTAGCTCCTACCTATTATCAACCTTCATCGTGGAAGAGAGGAATTCCGCATGGAAATCCCTCTCGAAGTCAGTCCTTGTAACCTTAGTATATCTCTTCTCCCCATGGTAGAGCATCTACCACTGACGCACTACTCCCCACATCTGAATTACAGCTAGAGGAACCCAATACTCCTTCAGAGCCCGGATCAAGATGAAATCTATCACCAGCTCCTCGAGTTAGCCTTCTGTCTCCATGTCCGAGGTGCCGCCATCGTACATCCTGAGGGCCTGTCGTTAAAAAGAATAAAGTTTCCTCTACCACTGATCGCCCTCCTCCTATCAGTTAATCCTCTGTTGATCAGCCATGTCAACCTCATGAGCCTTGATGGCCCACACTACTCATAGTCATCGTCTAGGTTCCATAACTGCAAGGTAAATGAGGAATACCTAAACTGGGGTAGTGTAGAAGATTGATTTTAAATTTACATAGACTTATTATTCTTTTAACTCCCCAAAATACCAAAGAACCCCAAGAAAACAAGTCATTATGATGCATGCACCTTTCTTAGGGTCTCTACCTTCAAATCGGTGTAGCCTCACTTGTTCGTTCGGTAGGCCCAGAGTCCTTTCATCAAATCATGGGGGGCCCTAAAATCCCATGTCCTAGCCGGTCTTCCCTGGCCAATTTCACGCACCAAGATTGCCTAACACTTTTTCCCTACTATCCCATGAAATTCTCACTGTGCTTAACCCTAAGCTCCATTCTATCTCCAAACCTGCCAGTGATTCTGTCATGACCTACCATTACCAAGATGAGGTAAGGGACAATAGATTTCCATACCCTTCTTCATGTTTAAGGAGAGATAATGACCCCAGAGACCCACCTTCAATAGGTCCTGGAGTGGAGACTAGCACCAAGGGTATAGAATCACACACAAAATGGAAGGTATTACCCATTTAATTTACTAGAATCACGAGATAAGAGAGTAAATCCCAAACAACACCAAAACTCAATGAAAAAGTAAAGAAAAAAACAAAATGTTCCCATATGAATGTCCAAAAGTAAATGCTAAAAAAGTACAAGAAAACCCCAAAGGTAAACACCAAAGAAATGGAAAACAACAACAAAAACCGTCCCAACGTCTGAACCAGTATGACCCGACATGATCCTCGATGTCCTCCTGGAAACCTGAAATCAGTTTTATATACATAGGGTGAGTATACAGGTATACTGAGTAGGGAAAACTAAAAGGTCTCGAGCACATGTGTGGAGGCATTCTAATTCCCTCTGAGAAAAGGAGATAACCAAACACTTAATAAGGAAACTACACACCCAAACCTCACCAAGGTACACTCTCTAAATAACTCAAGTCAAGTAAAGTAATAGTAATAGAACATCGATATTTGGTTAACCCACACCACCTTCCTACTGGTTATTGAATACATCCTATGCATCAGACCTCTCCCACCATTCTCACTGCAGTCCCACTACCACACCCTGCCCGCACACACCTATGCTATCACAACCAAACATTCCGCCCACAAACACCTGTGATATCACTACCACACATCCTGGCTCCAAACACCTGGGCCAAAACAACCAAATGTTACCACGCCCACACACACCTGGGTCTGAACAACAACTACCACTCCCGAAGACACCTAGAACTTATTTCGAAGACACTTGGGAAACAACCAGCCCACACACACCTGGGTCAACCACAACCACGTACCCTGCCCGAAGAATCTAGGGCTACAATGAACATTAGGCCATCACAGACTGCATGAATGATTTTGGACTACTCAAGAAAGGGAGTATAAATGGATCTAATAACCAGCCACTCATAAGATTTTTGGAAAAAAAACCCTCGCCCATGAATGGAAGTGTTCGTTACAAAGTACTCAACTTGGTGGGGGTGCAAACAATAAACATAAGAACTAACTTATACATATAGGTAACAAGCACTCATCCCAACCAAAGGGTTCCAAAACCGTCCCATACACAAAAACCCTAATTACTATTCTTTCATAAAAATCACAACACCCATGGCCATGTCACAACTCATTCATGGACACCAATTTCCCAATTAACTTATTCTTGTTTTCATATTCAAGTGATACCATTTATGTAATTCTGCACTACTAGGCAACTAACAGCCATAGCCACAAGCCAAGGAAGGAGAAAACAACCAAATAGAAATTTAGGCATTCCCACCCAGTTCTATTGTAAGGTCACAACAACTAAATGGGTCCTTGAGATCCATCAATGTACTAGAACCAAACTAGGCCCCCCCCCATACAGCCCCACACAACCTCAGATCTAAAAACTAGTAACTGTACAACCACATGGGATCCCATCCCCACCCATGTCACCCCAGAGGCATCAAGAATATCTACCATCCATGTTACCAAGACAGAGCAAGGGAGTTTTCAGATTCAAACACACCATTCACTAAGTTCCTTATTTCTAGTCGATTAACCGGGGTGATCACACAAGGATTGTTGTTCACTGGATATCCATTTAATTAACTGAGTTTACGTGATTAAACAATCCATATTTCACAGCAAATTCAATTATCACAGAAGTTATGGGTTCATTAGTGTGCAAGGAAGGATCACTAATGACCATGATTTTCAGCAGACATAATTCCATACATATCACAATATATATATGAAGATAAAAGAGTCCTGCAACATCATCAAAAACACCCCCTCAATCCTTAAAAGTCTATTTATTATCTTTATTAAGGTTTGGTTTCATCCATCCCCAAAGAAACATCATCATACCTAACCTGCATGATACACAGTAAAGAGAGACAAAGGAAAACCCTACTTGGTTGATTAAGGATCTACATTTTTTTCCTGGTGTCAACAACTGGGGATGCACGACTTGCAGGGGAGGAACTTCAGGGACTCCAAGGGAGAGTATGAAGGCTCCAGTACAGGCACACCACTAGCCTCAAAAAGTGAAACTACAAAGGCACCAAGGGGAAAAGAAAACCAACTAAGAAGAAGAAGGAAAGAAGGAATTCTCGTACGATAAAGGCTGAAATGTTGGAGTTACGGGATATGGAATTTTGAACGGATTTAAAGGCAGATTGTGGTTTCACCACACAGTTGGGGGCTTACACACGATGAAATTGATTTTTATTTAATAATTCTCATTGGAGTGGTTTCAATAATGGCTACAAGTTAAAGGATTTCATTTAAATAGAGGAAAACATGTATATGAGGGGTAGAACTGGAAGGTACATGAAAAAGTTGTGACACCGAGGAAAAGCCACACATTTTGGTAAGTTAGGGGTTGCCCAGATCTTTCAGGATTTTAGATATCATTTATGTGCTTTTAAATGTCTTTGAAAGAGATATTAAAGCACCTTTACGTCAAAAGAAACATTGCAGGAGAAGAAAAAGTCGGAAACTGGAAAAATAAATGTGGGTTGGACACTATTGGGTGGGACACCATAACGGTAACATGGTCACGGTGCCACCGTGAGTGGTGTCACCGTTTCAGTGTGCGACCGTTACTATGCCACCGTCACGGTGTGATCGGTTCGGTGGGACACTGTATGCGGTGCCACCGTCACAGTGATACCATCACAGTGTCACTGTAACGGTGCCATCGATTCGGTGGAACACTGTAAGCGGTTCCACCATCACAATGAAACCCTCACTATGTCACTGTAACAGTGCCATCGATCAGGTGGGACACTGTAAGTGGTGCCACCATCATGGTGCCACCGTTTCAGCGTGCGACCGTGACCAGTGTCACAGTTTCAGTGGAACTGTTTGATGGAACTGAGTTTTTGGCAGACCCTTCAATGATCCACTACCTAGGCCATTACATTAACCATTTAGAACTACATTTAAATGATTATAAAAATTATTATATTTTATTTACAGTGATGTTTATGTTGTCACATTCATGTTTTAATAAATATTTCATTTTAAATACAGTATTTTCTCGATGATATATTCGACTATAAATATTCATCTAAAATTTTGAAGCATTATATTAATCAGGGTATTGATTTTTAAATTTTACCAAACATATAAATATATTAAATAATTACACAATATTGATGTAGTAATTATTTTATTAATATAAATATCAAATTAATGTAATTAAAAATATTAATATTAATATAATCATGGATAAATAATATATCCAATGAATTTCCTATATTCCCTTGACTACATAGGGATATATTATAAAATTTTATTCGTGGTTATCATCTTATCATGATATTTTTAAAAATCTAGGAAATTAATTGTGTCAAAATTGACACTATTGTTATTTTATCAGAATAGTGTTTTATTAAATTATTCAAAAATAATAATATATATTTTTAAAAAAATTAATTAATTATTATATGGTGAATTTTTTTCTAAATGTTTCATTTATGTTATAACTGACATAAAACTAGTAAAAATTATAATCCTTTAATATTGAAATATTTGTTACCTTAGTTAAAATTAAAATAGAATAACTATGTGCTAATTAAAACGATAAGGTATAAATTGATAGGAAAACATGACCAAAATTTATTGGATGATGAGATTAAAAAACTAGCTCATATCATATTAGAATATATTTCAATTTTGTGGTTTTTTCATGGGATTTTATTTTATTATAAATTAATAGTTTTGGAGATTCAAAAAGTGCCCCTCACCTCAATTATATTAGGGCACCTCCTCCCTCATTTATTCACTTAACATTGAGCCTTTAATAATTGAAACCCACTACTCATTTCCCTAATAAACATACCTAGTTTCATTCTTGAGGTTATGGTCTTATCTAAAGAGAAACTCTAGTTCTTTAATGTGGAGATCTAGATGGATCTAATCGAAGAAGAGGCAATCTTCTCTACCAAATAATTAAAACTTATTTCTTATTCTTCTTCCTCTTCATGAGTTTTTTTCAATTAAAAATTAATAAATCTAGTATCAAAAATATTATATGATTTTATTATAATTATGTAGCAACAACATTACACCTTATATCTACTATATGAAAAATTAAATCACCAGGTGTGTGTACGTAAGACTTACAGTCTCCTCATAGTGGTGTAACCTATTTTCACCACCAATTTACTTGGATGTGTATAATTATTGACATAATAACAATATATTATTATTTTAACATGATATTTATTATATAACAAAATATATACCATCCAATTCCATAAAATTTCATAATTATGGGAATGATATCATCACTCGTGCGTACTGTCTCCACGATGCAATGCGATTCATTATAAATGATCTTCATTAAATGACTAATTAAATAATTTAATATAATGTATTAATCTTATATATATTATATTAATATCATTATTTGAATCAAATAACTATATATTATGAAGAATAATTATAACATATTTTACAAAACAAGCATAAGAAAATGAAGTAGTTTATACCCAAATGACAAGAAATAATGAAATGTTATTAACAAACATGTGATAATATGATCATATATGATATCATAAAAATGAATATGATTCTAAAATAAGTTAATTTCGTTATTTAAATGATTATATAGGAGGTTTGGATACATAAAAATGAAATTAAACCTACGTTAAGGGATAATTTCTCAGTCTCCTTGTTATCCAAGATTATTTATACATATGTATTTACCGGGGTATATTTTTAATGCATTTCAATGTTTCTTAAATATTTATTATAAAATATTCTTTCTATACTAATAATATTTTTTAATGTCAACTTTTCTCATTGGTGAATTTTTACTTCACAGTTTTAATGGAATCATTTATCATTTTCAATAAAATGTACTTTTTGATATAGACAGCAAAAGTAAGAGAATAATGTTATCATTTAAATTATATGAGATGAATGGATTTTTATGCTTTCAAATTTCCTTTTTACATGTAGCATAAATTACATGATTTCAAGGTTATTTTTAAATAATTTTTTTTAAAAATTTCATAGTATTTTAAGAAAAGGAAACGTAAACGAGAAGAAATGATATTTTCCTTAAGAATTAATTTCAAGTGTTCTATAAAAATTATCTTCAATCTAAGATGAAATTATTTAATTGGGAAATGTTTCATGAATTATATCCCTAATATTCCTATGGTTTATTATGTTTATGATTGAATGATATTCATGAAATATATATATATTACATTGATTATTTTATGATGGAATGATGTTTAAGAAACCCATTTTATTAAATGTGTTATGATATTATTTGTGAACATGTGGAACACGTATGTATGGTTTTCAATATGTGATGGATGGGAATGATATATCCCCATAATTCATTGGGTAAAGATTTATATCTCATGATCTAGATAGGACTCGAATGGGAAATGATTTCGGTTTAGTAATATAGGTCAGGAAAGGAATGTAAACCCAATTTAGTAATATAGAGCTGGAAAAAGGAGTGAACTCAGTTAAGTAATGGACTTTTCCTTATATTATCGTCTTGAAAATGATCCTTGACTGATATGAAATGACCTTCTATACTAATTTTGATGCCAAAAATTCTATTTCTTATCTTATTCCCTCTGAGAATATGTTAATTAATTCTTTATGAACAGTTCTGAATTATTCCATAAAAGCATGTCATGATCTTTAATATGTAGGATAATATTTTCAATTTTCATGTTCTTATGTATTATTATAATGATATGATTGATATATCCCTTTTTTACCTTTACTAATCATCTATGCCTGCCATGTTTTATGATTCTTTTCCCCAGGATATGAATATGGGTATTAAGTAAGATGTGTTAAAACTGGGTTCTACATATAATGGTGAAATTAAGAGATAAAGTATATGTTTTATAAACCAATTGTATATGTTTCACAGTTTCCATAGAAATAAAAGTAACATTGCCATTGGTCATGATTTTGGGTTATCGAATGTGTATTCTACAAAAAGAATACAATATACATATACGTCAGACATGCGTTGTTAGAGTTGTGATGAGATCGAAATTTTAATTAGCCTTTGGAAATTAAGTTGAGAAATATTTAGTGATATCCTTAGAGATATTTCTATGGATATTTTTTGGGATGTCCCTAATAATAATCCAATGTAAAGGTTATAACCCTAGAATTTCGGGAAGGATCATGGATATAATTGGATTGAACCTAGGATGTTAGATATGTAATGTTCATTCCCTTGATTTTTGGATTTCATTTTAGGATTATTTCCACTCACACTATTATTTTTGGGTTTTAGAAAATGAATTTACATAGGAGGATTCATGTTAACGGATAATATGATGGACAATGGAATGATGTTCCTCCCGAGAAACCAAATGAAATGGGAATTAGAAGGAGAAAAATCATTATAAAAATTAATCATTAATCTCATACTATGATAAAAAATATCAAATTTTTTGATATTACTAACTATCCTAATAAGAGAAAGACTGAGTTTTATGATGACTATAGAGGAAATAATGTTCAATTACACTCATGAAAATCACATGGTAAGAGTCATCAAGGATAATTTTTCAACGAAACTGGAAGATGATTTGTATTTGGAAAATGAGGACACAATGAATGTAATGTCAAAGGAAAATGTTTAGTTAAAATAATGGAAAATGATAATTTTATTGATAAGGAGTCAATGGTAGTTAAATGTTTTAATTATAGAATGTGTCAGAATTATGAAAATGAATATTCTAGGAAAAATTTCATGAAGAGAATCAACATGGTCATATAAGTAGTATTTATATTGCTGACGATGATGGTAATACAAATGAAATATGAGATGAAAGAAGTGTTAATGAATAAAATGATAAAGCTTGGTCAATGGTTTAAGAAGACAGTAGAATGATACCATGTCTATCAAGAATTATGTTGTATAAGTAATTTTATGGTATTATAGAATAATCAAACATATAATGTTATTTACACAATTTTGTTTCCTTTGGTATTTGAAAGTATATTTGGAATGGTACCAGTAACCATGAAAAGTGATTCAGATATTTTTAGAAAACACATGATTAAGTTAAAGATAACCCTTAATATGTGTATAATGTTGGGATAATGAAATAAATAGGTGTTTGATTTTTTAATGACCTTGGGACTGATATGATGACATCATGGATTGAGTTATAATTTATGCATTTATAGAATTCATTTGTTCACTAATGTATTATATTAATTCATGTTATTACCATTGTTCAAGAGAATACATTTTGAAGACATTGAAATAATTTTAATGTGTCCAGGAAAAAATATCTTATGATATATGGGGGATAAATGTTAAGATGATTTAGTGAACCTCTTTTAAACATTTTTTATTTTCATCATTCATAATGATGATAATGTTATGAATTTATGGAATGTTTATGTTAATCATATGATGGTGTTTTTATAATAAATTACTATCTCACTATATGAGGACTTATGCATATTGGATAAATTGTGATAACCTTTTTGTTGTGATAAAGATAGATGGAATGACTTATCATTATATTTATGAATCTCATTATGAACTATTGCTTTAGCAATGAAAAATTCAAATTCTTTTTTTGAATATGATATGATGTATAAATTGTTCAAGGGATGAACAATATTGAGCTTATACCAAAATCAATAAGTATTTCATTTCATATAAATTTATTCAACTTTAGGGAAATGATATTGAAATGAAAAATGCTTTCTGAGTACCTTCTTATCCAAGGAATAAAATGGCCCCGTAGATAATCATGGATTCATGGATTTGTTATTTTTTACCTTCCCCTACCATTTTCTCTATCACTCTCCATTAGAACATTATAGTTAAATTTCTCTTCTATATAAATTTCCTCACATTCCACCTATGTTCTCCTATGTGGAAACCATGTGATGTGTTACTTTGGGAAACAATTATGTTTCTAACATTCCATATTAAATATAAGATTTAGTATTCATTGTTTATGATGTGGGGTTCTATGAAAGAAACTATCATGTATTAATCCATATATAACCCAAATGAATTTTGGGGGAGAAAATCATTTTATGGGGGGTAGAATGTAACAACCCAATATTTTTTTGAGATTTATTTTTTAAAATTTAATTGATATCCTATGTTTTATGGTACACCAGGATAATTTGCACTACACACAACACCAGTTGAGATTTTGGTGTACACAACCCTATTCTATCATTTTGTTTTATAAAATTTCAATTTTTTTTGATAGAATTCATTTCAACCAAGACCAAGTTTATGCAAACAACTAAACATAATTATGTTACTGTATAACCTAGGAATTATAATTTATAGTATGGAAAATATTAACCAAATTATGAAAATATGCTTTACACATTTATATATAATTAATTATTTCGAAATGATTTTATTATAAGTGAAAATAAAACCCTTTTAAAATAAAAGGAAATGTATTTCTGAAACACAATTTAAATGAAAATAATTGAGTTTATAAAAAATAAAATCTCCCTTGGTGTATTCTATTAATTAAATATGTATTTAATATATTCAATATAGTTTTTTTAATTAATATTATATGTTATTTAAATATTATAAATGAATAAACTCAATTTTTCAGATAAAAGAATTATTTTTCAAATAATGCATTGTTTCCGCCTTTTGATGGAAGACCCATTTTATATCTAGTTTTCAAAATTTTTAATAATTTTTTTAAAAAATAAAATATTTATTTGAAATATTATTATCATAATTTAAATCGGTTGAATATTCAGTATATTTATAATAAGTTTCAAATTTTGATTAAATGTTAAAAAAAATAATTCATTTTAATTGAAAAATATATTTTCATCAAATTTAATTATCGTGTATATTATATGACTGAATGCTTTTAAAATATGAATATGTTATATTATTATCATCTAATATTATTTAGATCAATGCCATTAATATTACATTGAATTTAGATGTAAAAACATTTCAATCATCAGTATGTGTTAACTTTTAAAACACATCTTCTCATTTCGACAATTGGATTGATTTCAATTTAATTAGGTAAATTAATTTTCTTGAATTTTAAAAATTGGATTCCAAAATAGGGATCATTGTTTCCATGTTATATAAATAGGTTCCTTTTTATTATAGGGCATTATGAATAGTAACTTCATTAATTCTTATTAACATGACGAAATGGTAAATCCGGTAATTAAGGGTAAAAATAATATTATAAAAATTTCCAACCACTTGTCCTAATATATTTTGATCAACGTGTTTTGATATAAATTATTCATAGGATAAAATGGAAGGATTTTTAATACACTTTAGTGGGATTAGGACATTTAATATATTTTATTTAATGAAAAGCTGAATATGTCTTACTAAAATTTAAATAACCATGTCACTTTTAATATAAGGTTATACAGAATAAAAATTTGATAATAAATAATCATGGGAAATATATATTTTTTATTTATACTGGTAATTTATTTTTAATTTTTATGAAATAAATAATTACTTTAAATTCTTATACAGTGATGACACATAAATTATTTAATTGATGAAAAATTAATAAAAAATTACATAAAACAATAATGGCACCAAAGAACCAAAAAAACATGACCAAATAGTTTTTTTATGAATATATATTGACCATAATCATCCAAGGATCTATTAATTGTCCATTTTGAAACACATGGAAATCATTATGACACTTATAATATTTTATTTAATGTGATGTGTAATTTTCCCCATTTATGTTTTAATTAATATAACATTTTTAATATAGGATATCTCAGAAGTTATATTTGACTCTAAATATTCATATAAAATTTAGTATAGTTTTATTCATTATAATATTTTATTTATTATATTTTTGAAACAAATAAGTATATTAAATAATTACAAAAAACTGATGTAGTAATTATTTTATTAATGGAAATATCAAATTAATTTTATAAAAAATATTAAAATAAATATGAATTGTGATAAAAAATATATCTAACTAATTTTTATATTCCCTTTACCCATTAGGGATATAATAAAAAAAATTCTTCAAGTTTAAAATATTATATTGATATTTTTAAAAATCCATGAAATGAATTGTGTCAAAAGTGACACGATTGGTATTTTTATGAAATAATATTTTATTAAATTATTTAAAAATCATAAAATATTTTAAAAAATATTAAATAATTAGTATATATTCTAAAAAATTATAAATTATTCATTTATGGTCTAATTGGAATAAAATTAGTAAAAATTATACTCATTTAATATTGATATATTTGTTACCTTAGTTAAAATTAAAATATAATAACTCGGGGTTAATTAAAATGATAATGTAAAAATTGAAAAAAAATTGTATAAAATTTATTTGTTGATGATATTATAACAATAAATCATAAAATCATAGAAAATATTCTTGTTTTGATGATCTTAGATTGGATTGGATTTTATTATAATTTAAAATATTTGTATATTTCAAAAGTTCCCATCACCTCAATTATAATTGAGAACCTTCTCCCTCATTTATTCACTTTACATTAAGACTTTAGGCTCAAATATACACTACCCATTTACATTATCAGCATTCCTAGTAAAATTTTATAGGTTTTAGAATTTTCAAATGACCAACACTAGTGCATCGAATATGAGATCTAAAAGGATCTCGCTGAAGAAGTAGTAATCTACTATATCGATTCTTTTAAACATACTTCTTCTTCTACATCTTTTTGATGAGTTGTTTCCATTTTAAAGTTATAAATCTAATATATATTATATTGTGAAATTATATTATGATTACCGAACAACCATGTTCCACATTCAATCAATCATATGAAAAATGATATCATCAAGCATGCGTACGTATGACTTAACATCTCCACACGATGGTGTAATAGGTTTTTTTCAGCACCACTTTACATGGATGGGTATAATTATGGAAATAATAACAATATATGATTATTATAATATGATATTTATTATATAATAAAATTTATACCTTCCAATTCCTTACCATTTCATAATTATAGGAATGATAGCATTGCTCGTGTATACTTAAGACATTCCGTGCCCACGATGCGATGCAATTCATTCTACTTGATAGCAATTAAAAAATGATTTAAATAAAAGCATGGAATGACTAAATATGATATATATTACATTAATATCATTTTTTAATATAAATATATACTACTTTTGATGTAAAATTGAAACATATTCACCAAAACATGCATAAAAAATTGAAGAAGTTAAAACACAAATGATGAGTAATAATGAAACTCTATTAACAAATGAGTGATAATATAATCATATATGATATCATAAAATTGAATATGATTTTATAATAAGGTATTTATATTATTTAAATCATCATACATGATGTTTATATACATACAAGGAAAATCAGACTTAAGGTAAGGGATAATATTATAATCTCATTATTATTCTATTTTGTTTACACATAAGCATTTATTTGGGTATAATTATCATCCATGCCCATGTTTCCTAAATATGTATTATATAATATTATTTCAATTATTATATATCTTTTTACATTCAATATTCCCCATTGGTCAATTTTTAGTAGACATAATGTAAATAATCTATTTTAATTTTCAATACTATGTACTTTTTGACTTATCCAGAAAAAGTACAAGAATAATGGTTTTTTTAACTTATACAGAATGATCGTGTTTTTACACAATTATGAAACCTTATTTACATGAATTTTACCTTACAATATTTAAAGGTTATTTTCAATGAAATTATTTTCTTTTTAAATTGTGTGGTATTTTAATAAAAGAAATCATTTTGGAAGAAGAAAGGATAATTTTTTCAAGAATTAATTTCCAATGTTAAATAAAAATTATTTTCCATATAAGATGAAATTATTTAATATAGATATGTTTCAAATATAATATCTCTAATATTCCTATGTATGGATAATTTTATTATGGAATGGTATTTATGTAATCCATTCATTTCCTATGGATTATTTTATGATGGAATGATGTTTAATAAACCCATTTTGTTGAATGGGTTATGAAATGATTTATGATCTTGTGGCACAAATATGTGTGGTTTTTATTATTTCATGGGTGGGACCTATTTATCCTCCCATTTAATTGGTTATAGATTTATATCTCATGAGATATACAAGAAAATATTGATAAATGATCTCAAAGTAGTAATACCGCGCTTGAACGGAATGTAAACCTAGTACAGTAATACACGGTTGGAATGAGGTCTGAACCCGATTTAGTAATGGACTCTTTCCACTATGTTAGTATTGGAAGTTAGACTTTAATAATATGATATTATTTTATATTATTATATTTATGCCACAAATTTAATGTCTTATGTTGTTCCCTTTGGGAACATGTTCATTGATTATTTAGGAAATATTATGATTTATTCTATGCAATGATATCAAGATATTTAATATGTAGGATACAATTTTAAACTGTTATGTTCATTAATATTAATATTATGATATGAATAATATATCCCTTATTTAATATTACTAATAATATGATTTGACACCTTTTATGTTTCTTTTCCCTACGATACGAAGAATGTTAGAAGGTTAGATGTTTCAAAAGGGGTTCTAGTTATAATGGAAAAGAAGGAGGCAATGTAGATGTTCTATAAACACGTTGTTTATGTTTCCTAGCTTCCAAATACACTTAACTAATATGATCTTTGGGAATGAATTTGTGTAATGTATTGTTCTTTCCACAAAAGGATATAATATCTATGTATGTCAAGCTTTGCTAATTAGACATAGGATGTCAGGATGTTGAGCCTACAATGATTAATTATTCATTGATGGATGGATCTCTCTAGTCCATCAAACATCGATCTGTTGAGCCGAAGATGATTATTTAAGTTGATGTATAAGGTATATATGAAGAATTTATTGGGATTTCCATTGATATTTTGATATTACTCGATATGTGATGTATATGGTCTCAAATGGAATGAGGTCTTAAGTGACATGTATGTGGATGAGATACTGAGGTTCTCTCGATATATTTGAAAATGGATACATCATTCCACTCCAACATTGGATGTGAATGTAATTAATTTCTCATTTCTTCTAAAAATGAGTATTTTGGGTTATGTAATTTATCCATTATTTTATTAATATTTTTTACGTATGCATAACCATGTATAAATATGTATGTAAGATAATAGAACATTGGTGGTGGCCTACTATGTTAATAATCACACCCTACTCAGACCCCTCAAGTCATTTTTAGAATTTTCTATTTTTAGATCCTGTAAGCTACTAGACATAGGTCCTGGACCTTATCAACCAGGGATGCATAAGTGCATTGGATGCATAGAAGATGGGCCATGATGGTTCTTTCCATCGAGCTAGATTTCCATTAGGAATTTTGATACCATACTTATATAATCATCAAAAGATGATCAATCATGTCTATTTTTGTATGAATTTTTGACATGCATACATGATCTTTCATGTATTTAGTTTTATTCTTTTGGATTTTTATCTCCTCTATTTCATTTATTTATTCCATTTGGTTTTTTCATTCTTCCACAGTACTTGTTTTATATTACCTTTATTATTATCATCAATATAGGATATTGAATTTCCAAATATCATTTTATTAGGTCCTAAATTCTTATTGTAATCTTTTTGTGTATGAGGAGATGCACCTAAGTCCCAGTGGCCCTCCAACTAAGAGCACCGGTTAAGTAGATCATGGGTTGGGGCATTAGAATTAGAATCAGTGGAGTTTTATTCATTCTATTTGTATTATGGTAGATCAAAGACTAGTTTCTTATAAAAATTAGGAAAATATATTATGTTTGGGTTCTTTAATCCCCATGCACAGTGGACAGATCGAGTTTCCAGGGATGGTAAATTGATGTTATGATTTGAGATATTATATTTGATCGATTTCCATCTCGAGTGGTGCACATGGGTGTGCTGTTAATGGTTTGTGGGATTTTTAACCATTTCTCAATATGGAAAGGGAGGCTTGTTTATGAGTCATGGTAGGTAAATAGGATAATATGATATATGTTCATTCCTATAAATATTTTCTAGAACCTGGAATATAGAAAATTAGGATGGGTTATTTAAAGTGTCAAAAAATAAATAAATAGTGATTTATTGAATAGATCTTTTGAGGAATTATACTCATCCAAACCAGGAATGTTGTTCCGATAAAGATGTTGCATGATCCTATATATATGATATGTATGTGAATGACTCTGATATGGGTATCCATGAATGATAGGATGCAGTTAGTATATTAAGATTTCAAAAAAATAAAAATAGTGTTTTCTTGAATAGATTCTCGATGGAATTCTAGTCATCCACCCAAAGATTATGATATATGATATGCATAATATGTGATACTAGACTCTGATATGGGTAGGTAAGGGGACATATTTCTTGATGAAATATGACGAGGGTGTGGTAGGGAAGTGTTGTGTGGTTAGATGGGCTTCCTTTTATAACTTTCCATAATTTACAAAATATATATTACTATTAAATCTATTATCAACCATGGTATTTTTTCTTTATCATGATGGGTGGCTTAAAAGGGTGAAGATGCGACGACTCTATATAATTATCGTGATACATACCCTATGGGTTTGGATGATCATGAGATGTTGTAAGAGGCTCTAAGATAGGAGGTAAAACCACATCAGATGGAAGATTTTGGGAGATTGGGTAATGAGAAGATTGGGATTAGCTTGGTATGTGTATTACATAGTATTGATAGGATATCTCATGGAGATAATCCATTCAAGGAATGTTAATCATTGGAGTCTGAGTCATAGAACCCAAAAAAAATTCAGGGAGATGGGAGACTGAATATATAAGATAATTGGATTGACTCACTATTGATGATAGTGGACTAGCTTGAGAAACCCTCAGGATAGTGGGGGATGTTGGATACATAATAGCTCATAGGGATAAAAAATAAATGGTGGGGAATGGATATACATGTAGGTAGACATATGGGTCTAGAAGTTTTGATTCATGTTTTTGAAATCTATTGGAGTTGGTGCCCTAGAACCAACATCTATGTACATTATGAAAAACATGTATTATTTTTTGTGAAAATTATTTTACTATATATCACATCATGACTGTTCTTCTATGTGACATAGTATGTGATAATGCTCCAAGAGTAGATGCCACACTAAAAGGTCATAGTTTCTCTCTACTATGATGATAACTTAGAAGTGTTATGATACTATTCTTGAATATATGTTTTATAGATGGACAATATAATTTGAAGGGTCAAAAATGATAGATTCTATCATGGGTAGAGAATAATAGGTATTTTATGAACATTATCATACTGTATTCCCTTGGTAATATCCAGTAATATATTATGAGAACGATACCCAAAAATAGGAAGTCCACATTTATAAGTGTAATAGGAAGTTCCAATCTGCAGACATGTGTATTATTCGATAGATTTTTTTTATTTATATTACTGGATATTATGAGTCATGTACATTGATGTATTGATGAGTACTATCATGAAAATGTACATGATAAGGTATGGCACATTGAGTTAACCATGAATAATATTGGATTAATGAATAATTAGTGAAATGATTTGTCCCTTCAATTCATGAACATTAACTAATATCTCATACCCTCTAATTGAAATTATATATCATAAATAAATCCATTGTCATGGTTTTATCTAGGCATGTTCTATTTCCATAAATTCAAATAATGAGATATTGAGCACATAGGTTGATGTAAATGATATTCATCCTACTCAATTTGAGATATTGTTAAAAATAGATTATATTACATGGTAGGAATTTGTATAAGTTGATATGTTGTTGCGGAATTATCTTCTTTCTCTACTGGTGCCTTGGCATGTTGCTAGATGCTAACCTTGGACTTTATGTCCGTTCTCCTAATGACACTAAGAAGGATACTTTGAGGTTCACCAACTAAGTGTCTCCAGAATCTCACTTAAATAATTTACTATTTAATAACTTGAATAATTATTTTTCTGGTTTGTGGTTTAATAATTATTCATCTATGCCTGATCTCATTTATTCTATCAGTAGTAATTGGAGAGAATATATTGTGAGTGGAATATATAATAAATATTTATTTTCAATTTTGGTGATTATATTATTTATTTATTTGTCAAATAATAATATAGTGATAATTATTTAATAAATAAGTAGTCATTATTCAAGGTGTGATAAATATTTAGGAAGATTGGAAGACAGAGTTTAAGGGTCTAATGAGAAATAATAATATTAAATATTATATGATTAAATAACATTTAATTATAACTTCTAGGTTAAACGCATGTTATGAAATAATAATATTTTTATTATTATACAACATGGGGTTTCAGTTGGATTAATAAAATAATTAAGGAACTGGTGAAAATTATTATATTATTACCCTAGTGAATTAAATTCCAAGTTATATTATTATCTTAATAGACAAGAACTATCCCAGAGACACCAAGTGGTTGTGAAAAACATTTGGAGAAAACCTCTCAAGCATATAAAGTTCTTCACTCTCCAAGAATGCTTTTAAGAATGAGAATCATCCTCCTCCATGAGATCAAGGAGAGCCCATTTGGAAGTGGTTCTCAAGGAGATCAAATGAGGATGCCACAAGCGCAAGGATCTTCTAAGATATCACCAGTAGACTCTTTTGGTGAAGTTTGATGGTTCGTGGAGAACATGTGGATCACTGATAGAGGAGATCTACCCTTGATCTATACAATGCAATGAAGGCACACTATAGATATGTGGTCAGACACATCCATGAATGAAGAATCACATTGAAGGTAAATATTATTTTATTAAAATAATTATAAATAAAATATGTTGATCTTCACTATGGGGTTATAGGTTTATTTTATTTGTGTTACTTCTTTGATACAATTAATTGGATCAAAACGTTCATCATCACATTGATCCAAATATGATCATTGAATATGACAAAACGAAACATTTGGAACCCACCCTCTTCTGCTTCCACTACACCTGTAACCCACTAGTGGTATTAGAGGGGGCGTATTATTGTTTATAATTATTTAATAATCATTGGATATTTTTGAATTTTATAATTTAGTTTTTCAATTCATGTTTAATAGTTCATTTAATCTGATTGAAAAGATCTATTTATTCCTATATACCTTCTTGTAGATCTAATTGAAATGATTAATTATATGATTAAAATAAAATCGAGGAACTCATCTAGTGGTGCCAAGGATTTTTTCTAGGTAATAAAGAAATATATGAATTGTAGTCAGAATTACGCGCCATGTTGTTGTGTTCAATTCAAGAGGAGTCGCACATAAATTAATCATCCTATGTGCATTAATTACACATGGTGGAGTCAATTCTTACACCACTAACTGACCAGGACAGAGAGGAACACAGTTACCAGACTACATGCCATGTGGCCAATTAGACACAACACGTAGTCCCTTTTGGGGTATGTTCAGGTTGTGTATCCCATATATGGATAGGTTGACTGGTGATCATGTAACCAGGAGTCAACATGACATTTGGACCCCTTGACATGATGTGTAGTCTGAGATTTCGGATGTACGCCTCACACACGGAGTCCCTAGGCATGTACTTTTTATAGACATTGAATGGTGTACACACCATGTAGATTTGATATACACACCATGTACTCTTACATAATTATATAGATTTAAAACATTAATATTTATGTACTTTTCATATTTTCATATCTTTTATAAATCGTATTATAGGTTGTTACTTTGTTCATTGAATCATAAAACATGGCCAAAAAATCCTGTGATTCATGTAACGATATGTTAGGTACACGTTTTATAGTAGGAATTAAGTCATGTATTACATCTATCACAAGAGTAAAACTGTGTATGAGTGAAATAAATTTTGGGTAGATTCGGAAGGGTATTCACCGTGTTACCTCCAAGGTACAATTATGTACATGGTTAATTTTAAATTTATTTATTAATTTTTTTAAATTATTATGGATGATAGTCTGATGTAAATTAATAAAAGGATTATGATAAAAGGATTGATTAATTAAAGACAATAATTAAGAGATTCAAGTGAAATTTATCTTAAATAGTAGTGATTAATGATTTGATTTCTAATTATATTAAATAGATAATTCGTTTCATGAATTTGGATGATCTTGAGCTAGACCAGATATTTATATGTGATTGGTTTCATTTAAATTTATTATTAAATAAATTTATTAGACTGCGTGCCTTCTGTATTTATTAATATATAGGGAATGTGTGCCCATGGTTTCTTTTATGTGAACCCCCTTTTAACCCTATCTTGTGTGAATGTGCAATAAAATTTAATAAATGGAGATCCTAAGCCAGTGGATGTGGTTAGTGTTAGGTGCCAAGGAAAACCAATCCAAGGAGATACAAAGGTGTGTATGAGAAACTTTTTAAACATGAACCTATGATTTGTTCAAGATGTTTCTCCCCTTGGTCATCGGTTAGTTTATCATATGCTAGATAAAGTGACCAATAATGTAAACTCATGATCAGAACCCTTATTTTATTTCTATCAGTTTCATGGTTATTCGTTATGGATGTTATTTCTTGATCACATAATTAATGAATTAACAAGAAATAAAGATGGAACAAAAATAAACTAGCTTATGATTAAATATTATCTAAGACATGGTTAGTATCTTAAGAATATCCCACTTAATATTAAAAATCATGTGAAAAGTTAACAATAGAAAATTTACGCATGAAGGATTAAATTACTCAGTAAAATATTACGTTGTTATAGACTTCCATTACATTGGTCAGAATTGAACCCTATTTGAATGTGCTTGACTAGCCAATATTAGAGTGCTTTCAATTATCAGGGAACATTAATTTGAGATTTTGGGTTGAATTACGTTTTTGACATCAATAGTTGACGTAAAAAGTATGAAATGGTGTAACTTTGAGGCCAATACTGTGGAAATATAAAATAATTATTTTAGGAATGGGGACTCCACTCAACAGATTAACTAATTATGAGTTAATGATGTTGGCATTTGAAATGTCCACCTAAAATCATTCGTGTGGCACGACCAGCCAATGTTTGGGTAATGAGAATGTAATATGGATCCTTTCCACTAGAATGTCTAAAAACCATATATTCCTTAGCTAGTGGTGATGGTTATTGGGTTTTGAAAAAACATTTTGAGACTACTAAATAATAATTTACTTGTTTGTCTAAATTTATCAGATAAGGTACAAAATCATTCCTCATCGTATTTGTTGTAATGAAATTAAAAATGACATCCAACATATCGTTGTGATCCATACTCGATAAGGAAAACCATATCACTGAAACTAATTTTCTTGAGTAGAAAATGAGCCTTCAAGCCATCACTCACCATGAAAGGAAACTATATGTGCAGGAAGGACCTTTACCATTTTCTCCTAGAAATGAGGTGAGTTATGAAGAGATCTCTCTGTATGAGAAATATATGAATGATGATATAGATGTTCAGTGCTTCATGCTATCGTCCATATCCAATGATCTCTTGAAGCAACATGAGGACATAGATGGTTATAGAGTGATTTATCACATTCAGGATCTCTATTAATTAATGATGCAAGACAATAGAGGTATGCGATCTCCAACACATTTTGCATGACTATGCTTGAAGAGGCTTCACCAGCATGGCCTCATGTATTCATGTTTATGGGATAAATTGAATTCTGAGACATCATAGGGATTAAATTCCCAGATTATTTTCATATAAATCTCATAATTTTATCACATCCCAATGCATTCTATAGTTTTGTTGTGAATTATAATATGAGAAATAATTAGGAGAGGCTATCAGAACTCATAACCCTAATTCACTAATTGTATTAGAACATGGGGCATGAAAAACTCATATTCCTTACGGTGAATAGGAAGGATAAGGACAAGGAAAAGTGTACTCAGACCTATAACCAATTTAATACCCTGAGCACCATCTGAAAAAGTATAAGAAGATCCAAAGGTAGGGTAAGAAAATGGAGGTAGTATGTTTTCTATGTGGCCAGTCCGGCCACTAGAAGGGGAACTGCACCTATAGGAAAGGGGAAGAAAAATGTGAGTTCATTATTGAGTTTAATATTTACATTTGTACAAATTGGAAATTTTATTGATCATATGGTTATCACATTTTAATATAAATGCAGTATCCATGTAGATTTCATAAAATTTCTAGAGGAGAGGAAGATCTACGGGCTTACAGTGGTGAAAGGATGGATGTTACTGACAATTGGTGTCTACCACCTTTCATTTCCAACCAAGATGATTTTGGTTTTTCATTAATGAAATTATGTTCCAACTATTTCAAAAAATATAATTTCATTATCATGTTTAGATAGGTATGTGTTTATTATCATGTTCACAAATAAACATTGTTTCTTTTATAAGGAAAAGATATGTTTTGGAATGAAAGTTTTTAATAATGGTCTGCATGTATTAAATTATGATAACCATGTGTTGGAAATCAATAACGAAACATGTTTACACAACTAATATAACACCCAGTTATGGAATCACCATGTTTTTCATGTTAATGATAACCACCTAAGAAATCTCTATAAAGATGGTTATTTAGGCTCTTATGAGCTAAAACCACATTATAGATTTCATGCTTGTTTACAAGGTCAAATGAATAAACCTCTATTCAGTGGATAGGGTGAAAGTTCCATAGAGATTCTAGTATTATTACACACTAATGTGTGTGGACCATTTCTAGTAGATGATAGAGGTGGATATTAATACTTCGTAACTTTTACTAATGACTTGAGTAGATAAGGATATATTTACTTAATGAGGTATAAGTCCAAGTCCTTGAAGGAATTCAAGGAATTAAAAAAATAATTAGGGAATTAGCTGGTTAAGAAGATAAAGAAGCTTCGATCAGATCAATGTGGAGAATATATTAACAATGAATTCATCAACATTCTACTAGATTTAAGGATTTTGTTTCAACTCACTCCACCATATAGACCATAGAAGAATGGTGTTTGTGAAAGGAGGAACCATACCTTGTTAGACCTGGTAAGGTCTATTATAAGTCATGTAGTTCTTTCATTGTCATTTTGGAGATATGCATCACAAATTATGGAATAAACATTAAACCAAGTATCAACTAAGGTGGAAAATGGAACCCCATTTGTGTTATGGAGTGGAAAAAAACCTAATTTCTCACATACATATGTATGGGGATGAGAGTCATTTTTAAGGCCTTATCAATAAAAAAACTATAACCTCAGGGCATGAGTTGTATCTCCATAGGGTATCCAAAAGAAAAAAAGGGATACAACCTATACAAACCCTCCGAAAAGAAACTTATTGTTTCCAGACAACCGTTCTTTCTTTAGAGGGTGCACATACTCAAAAGGGATACTGGGAGAAAGATTAAATTTGATGTAATTGAATCTCATGATACACATGAGTGGGTACATGAATAAGTTCCACCGGTCTGTGTGGAAGAAGTACTTCCTAAAACACAAGTACAACATAAGTGCTCCAGAGATTTAAGAGAACCAGGGAGATATGGTCTTCAAGTAACTGAGGATGGTGACTCATTATTTTTGGACAATGATGATCCTCTCACCTACAGTGAGGCAGTAGAGACCTCATAAGTTGAAAGATGGTTAGAAAATAAAAATTCTGAGAAGGATTGCAGGTGTCAGAACCATGTTTGGGTTTTGGTCGATGTGCTAATTGATGTAAGTCATGTTTGATGAAAATGGGTATTTAAGAAGAAACTGGATATGGAAGGTTATATTAGTATCTATAAAGTAAGGCTAGTGGATAATGGTTTTAAACAACAACAAATAATTTACTATGGTTGATCATTTTCACTAGTTTTCAATTTTAAATCCATAAGAATCATATTTCCATAGCAACATACCATGACTATGATATTTGAACGATCAATGTCACAATTTCATTCCTTAGTGGGATCCTTCAAGAAGATTTATATATAATAAAACAAGAAGGTTTTGTGATGTAAGGTGATTCTGAAAGGGTTTTCAATTATAGAGATAAATTTATAGATTGAAGGAAGAATCCAGGTCATGGAACATTCGATTTGAAGAAGCAATAATAGAAATTTGTTTCATTAAAAATTCATGTTTCCCATGTGTTTACATAATGTTCATTGGGAATGCGGTTGTTATACTAGTAGTGTATGTTGACAACATATTACTTATTGGATATGAAATTCCAGTACTATAGTATGTTAAGAACATGTTGAAAAAGTGGTTATCCCTAATGGAATGAGGAAAATCATCCTACATTATAGGGATCAAGATCATTCTTGATAGATCTAAGAGGCTTCATGGACTAAGTTATGTTACATATATTGTCCAAATACTAAAGTGTTTTTTTATGGAAAAATACAAGAGGGGATTTCTTCCAGTGTCACATTATAACACCCCAAGCATCCACGGTATGCTTCCCTTTCAACAATACAGTAGCGTGTTTTGTACGCAACTTCGAGTTCTAACACACACACCAAAACCAATAAAACTAGCCGTTATGAATAGTAATACCCACTTTTTTAAATTTTATAAATTTTATCTTTCAAAATGGACTTCATTTTTGGATTTAGAATATCAAAATTCTCCTAGGGTGAAATTTTGGTTTTTTCTGAAAACATTCAATTTTTGATGAATAGTGAAAAAACACTAAGTTATAGTTTAAAACCGAATTTTTATATAAATAATTATTTATTTTACGTAAATTTAATTCGGGTCAAAATAGATACATAATACCTGTATAAGTTCATTGTAATTTGTTGGAGTTAGTTTAGAATAATTTTAGATATATAAGAAGTTTATTAAACTTTTCTCCGTCTTTTACCCACCTCCTAGGAGAATTTGGAAATTCACATAGAACTTAATTTTACCACTTTTGTGAGTGGAATTTTGAAAATCTGAGAGACAGAGTTAATATCAAGGAGTTAAATGTGGTTCAATGAGATGAAAATAATTTTTTTTGAATAGTAACTTTTTAATTTTATTTACCACGGTTAAAAGTAAATAGGGTAATTAAGGGTAAAAATGATATTAATATTACCCTAACACATGTCCTAATTCTATTGGACAAGTGTATCTCGACCAAAAAAAACATAGGAATAAAATATTATCCTTTAGGTCCACTTGGATTAGATTAGGACATTTATTATTATTTAATTCAAAGAGGAGTTAAAAGAGTTAAAATCAATGTTTATTTACTAAAACATATTTAATATATGGATATACATAAGTTAAATTCTATTGTAAATATTCATTTGAAAGATAAAAATAGTTCCTACATAATGGTAGTTTATTTATAATTTTTAGACATTAAATAATGTAATTTATTTATGACACAATGGTGATGCTGTAATTACCTAATTAAGGAAATATAAAAATAATTGATATTATAAATATCAAAGTAAATATAATTTGAGACTTTTTATGAATTAAACAAATTTCTTAGGTTAATTTGACATATCAGGATTGGTTATATAAATTTTTTTCTAAGTAATAATGATTTTATAAAATTATCAAAAACAAAATACCCAATAGTGTCAAAATTAATATAAAAGAGTTTTTAAAACAATAATTATATTATTAATTGATATTAAATTCCAAAAAATATAAGGTTCGGTCAAGAGACTTATATCATGATTGTTTTATTAGTAATTGACCACTTGGGGGTCGCTTGGAGGTATATAGTATGTTTACTAACTATAGAATATAAAATACAAAGTGACATGGTAAGTGTCAATCTAATTAACTAAGAGTAAACATAAGGTTAATATAATGACCCAAACCTATATAAATTCTATTGGTTGAGTGGTTTTAAACCCATCCCTACCTTAAACATTAAATAATCTACTTTGGTGCCATTAGAAACAGAATTTTAATTTATTATAAAATAATATTTCTAGCTTTTCCAAAGGTGCCCCTCACCCCTCTTATAAAAGGTCACTCCCCCCTCTCACTAATTCACACATTCAATGCCTATTGGATCAGCCAAACCCTGCACAAATACTCTCTCAACTTCCCTCACTACAATCTAGAGGCCATAGTTTGATCAAAAATCCAACCTAAGGATCCCTTTTGATCAAATCAAAAGAAGAACCCGAAGAAGAGGTAATGTTTTCACCACCCTTTTTCAAATTCATTTATTCTTCAACTTATTCTTTCTTTGTTATTCCCATTCTAAAATATTAAATCTAGTATCTCCTATATACTGTGATATTATTATAAATATGGTACAACCATATTTAGTATTCTATCCATCCTTTGAATGACATGTCACCATATGTGCGTACGTACGGCTTACCATCTCCACGTCGTGGTGTAATTGTTATTCAATATATTATTATTTGGATGGGTATAATAATGATGTGTAATTCATGTAAAAAATAAATATAACACGATAATCATTCTGTATATATGATATATCATCCAATTATATATTATTTTAATATCAAAAGAATGATATTGTCGCTCGTGCGTACGTACGGACTACCGTCTCCACAAACGCGATGAGATTCATTCCCAATCGTATCCATTCAAGTCTAATTATCATATGATGATTAAAAGTATGGTTTAAGAACTTTATATCATTTTGGATATGAATAAGGTACAACCTATCCATAACAATAATGACTTATGTAACAAAACATATAATGTAAAACGAGTTAGTTAACACCCGAAACAATGATAATGCTAAGATATTATTATCAAATCAATGTTAAAAGATCATATATGATATCATAATTATGTATATGTTTCCTATATAATTTAATAACAATGTTTTAACTATTATAAAGGAGGTTAAAATACCATCTACTAAGGAAAAGTACAAGGTAAGGGTTTATTTCACAATCTCTTCATTATCCGAGGTTGTTTATACGTGATTATCTACTGGGTCCTCTTTATCATCCACATCCATGTTTCTTAAAAATGTATTTCAAATCATTCTTACTATTTTAATGACTATGCGATAAAGTCATATATACCATTGTTGAATTTTTTCAAGAAGTTTATAAAGGAATCTTTCTGTCATTTTCCAAACAAGGTCCTTTTTAACCTTTTCGACAGAATTAAGGTAAGAATGTCCTTTTTAACTTATATGGTGGGTGCGGCTATTTTCCGCCATTATAAAATCGTTGAAGCAAACCTTACACGCTTACAAGAATATTTTCAATGTAAATTTTTTATTTTATAATCATGTGACTTTCAAATTATTTCAAAAAATAGATATATTTCTCTTAAATAGTTTTGATATCATCTATGTCAACATTGTTTGATGGATTTTAATCTTATTTGAAGTTTATTTATTACGATACAAAACTTCCATTTTGTATTTATGGTTTTGTGATATTTTTGACTATGGATGTGTTATTTTTATACCATTCATGGTTCATGAAGAAAGTATTGACATTTCATATACTAGTTTTAATACGAATGTTTATGTTATGTTTAAACCTGTTCATACGAGAAATGCATTGGACTTAATAAGTGACGGGTGGAGCCCGCTATATCTCCTCAATGAATTGGTAGGTCCCATGAGAAAAAATAGTGTCTTGGCACAAGACCTTGACAAAATATTATTTTTAGTCCTGACACGAGGCCTTGACTATGTGGTTATGATAGTCTGAAATTATGCATTCCCTCATTATGAAAGTGGTTATTGATATTGAATGTGATTATTCGACTTGTAGAATATCAAAGTGAATAATTAAATGGCATTATTTAATTTTATCTTTTTCATATTATGCTGAAGATCAAGTTTAAATGGCTTTTGTTTTTTCTATACATTACCTTAAATGTTTATGCTTATTTATGATTGTTTCCGCTATATTGTTATCCTTACTGAGCATATGAGATCACCCCTTTGAATGTTTGATTTTTCCCAGGATTTGAAGAAGTTATTTATGAATGACCAATAGGGATAGTATGAGGGGATATGATGTCAAGATTTTGTTGTATTATTTTTCATTTTTATGATGTAATGTAAACATTATGAATGTACATAGTTATTCCAAGGCTACTAAACTAATTGGTATTTTGAGACATGATATTTTGTGATCATGACAAAATTATGTAATAATGCACCGACTCTCGGTAACTGGGTTCGGGGCGTTATAGTTGGTATCATAGAATGTTTAGTACAATCTTTGGAAGCTAGATTTAGATAAACTCTGATTGCAGCACATATATTTAAGATGGACTTTGAGGATTAGTATAAAATAACTTCCTAGAAATTTTGTATTGTAGAGATTTTGTGAGTTTTCTGAGCAATACATCCCTGTATGGATACGAGCTGGTAGAGGCAGCTCTGGAAAAAATGTACATAGGGGTAAAACCTGAAAAAACTGCTTTGAGCAAGACGCAAATGGGAACTAGTGGACGATAATGGGCTGTGTTGCACTCTTGGTTATGATACTCTTGGGGGATATGCTTAGGATAACTCTCATTTTAATTACAAATCATTATGAAGGGTTTATGAGTATATACATCCTCAAAGAAAACATTTTTATCATTATGGATTATATCCGTAAATAGTTCAATTTATGTTAAGTGTTTTATAAATATGGAATTATGTATTTTGATTCATAAACTGATCTACTTTATGCCATTGTTTAGAAATGGCATCTAGTGGAAAAAATTGAAATCGTATCAATGCACGCACTCCATGTAGTGATTTACGTCCTGCTCAAGATAATTATAGTGGAGTTGGTGATGAAACTGGTGCTGATCAACTAATCACCATACCATGACAACTCACTCAGTTTATGAATAATAAACTTACCTATATGGAGCACCCTGATCCATAACATGGAGGACCAATTTTAGATCGCTTTATAAGGCGTAAAGCACCAAAATTCAATGGGATTATAAATCCATTTTTGGCTGAGAAATGGATATGTTCCCTAGAGAAAATATTTCAGGCTTTGGGGATTAGTGAAAGGGAAAAATTTGTCATGGCAGTTTATCGCCTCACTGGAGATGATGATCAATGGTGGTCATTAATTCAAAAAACGAAGGAAGGTGATGAAGTATCAAATATGGAACAGAGGGTGTTCAAAGATCTGTTTTTGTAAAAATACTTTCCTCGTGACCATCGATCAGATATGGAAAAGAAATTTCTGAGTCTGAGACAAAAGGAGGATGGGAATGTTGCAAAGTATGAGGCAAACATTACAAGGTTAGCAAGGTATGCTGGATATTATATACGCAACCCAAGAAGTAAGATTGATCATTTCTTTGATGTGTTAAAACCGTTTATTCATCTAGCATTAGTCTCACAATCCTTCTCATCATACAAAGACATTTTCTCAAGTGCTATCAAGATAGAAAAAGAATTCTCTATGTCTTATGACTTAAATCAAAGCATGATAAGAAAAGAACTGCTGATAAATTTGGGAATGGAAATAAGGGGAAGAAGGGAAATGTTGAATATCCAAACTGTAGTAAATGTGGGAAGATACACCCTGGTACTTGATTAAAAGTAATGGGAGTCTGTTACTAGTGTGGTGAAAAAGGACACCAAGATCGTGATTTCAAGGGGAAGAAGGAAGCTACCGATGTACAATTATACAATTGCAGGGAGATGGGACATTATGCAAATGAATGTCCTAAGTGTTAGAAGAACATACCTCAGAAAAGACCAAGGAATCAAGGCCAAGCTTATGCTATCACTACTTCTAAGGTAGAAGCTCCAAAAGACATGGTGGCATGTAATTTAATGGTTTCCTCAAGTTTAGAAAATGCATTATTTGATTCAGGATCATCGCATTTTTTCATATCTTCCAAGTTTTCTATGAAAATTAGATATTTACAATTTGATTTAACAAAGGATTTGTCAGTTAATCCTTCTAAGAGAAGTATCATTGCAACAATGTTTTTTGAATCAGTCCCCATTAGAGAACATAAATGTTCTTTATCCGCAGATCTCATCATCATACCTATGATTGAGTTTGATATAATCCTCGGTATTTATTGTCATTTGGACCATGATGCGAAGATTTATTGTAAGAAGAAGGAGGTTATGATATTTGATGACGATGATAAGGAACACCTTATCTTTAGAGCATAATCTTCACCACCTAATTCTTATCTAGATCCACCCCCAGTAGCTCAAATAAATTCAATTATTGGGGAGGAAGAGAAGGAAATGAATGTTCAAATAGAGGATGTACCTATTGTGAAAGAATATGTACATGTGTTTCTAAACGATTTACCTGGACATCCTCCAGAACGAGAAGTTGAGTTTTCCATTGATTTAATTCATGGATCAAGGCCTATATCGAAGACCCCTTATAGAAAGGACACTTTGGAATTAGTTGAACTAAAGAAAAAACTAGAGGAATTGAGTAATAAGGGATTTATTCACCCCATGTGTTTATCCATGGGGAGCCCCTGGTCTTTTTGTTAAATAGAAAGATGGATATATGAGGTTATGTATCGACTACAGGGAGATCAATTCTACAAAAATAAAGAACAAGTATCACCTACATCGCATTGATGATTTATTTGACCTACTTCATGGAGATAAATACTTTTCAAAGATTGACCTTCGATCAGGATACCATCTGTTGTGTGTGATGATGGATGAAATTCCGAATATAGCATTTCGAACAATGTACGGGCATTACGAGTTTACAGTAATGCCTTTTGGGCTGACTAATGCACCCTATATATTCATGGATCTAATGAACAGAGTTTTCAAGGAATATCTTGATGACTTTGTAGTGGTATTTATTGATGATATTTTTGTATAATCTAGATGCTACAAAGATAATGAAAATCACTTGCGCATTATATTGAAGACTCTGAGAAGACATGAATTATATGGGAAGTTTAGCAAGTGTGAATTCTGGGTTCAGGAGATTTATTTTAATGGCCATATTGTCTCTAAGGATGGAATCCCTATTGATCCTTCTAAGACGAAGGCGATCCATGAATGACCATCACCGACGAGTATAACTGAGGTACGTAGTTTTATTGGTATAGTAGGTTATTATCGACGTTTCGTCCAGAATTTTGCCCGATTGGCTAACCCACTAACAAAGCTCACACGTAATGGTGTAAAATTTGTCTATACAAAAGAGTGTGAAGAATGTTTTGATGAACTGAAGAGAAGATTAGACAATTATCCTATATTGACTCTACCATTGGGGAATGATGGGTTCATTATTTATAGTGATGCATCAAAGAAAGGACTTGGTTATGTCCATATGCAGAATGATAGGGTTATTGCATATACATCACGACAGTTGAAAATTCATGAGAAAAAATATCATACTCATGATCTCAAGTTAGAAGATGTGATCTTTTCTTTGATGTTATGTAGGCACTATCTCTATGGTGAAAAATGTGATATTTATACTGATCACAAGAGTTTTAAGTATATTTTCTCACAAAAAGAACTCAACATGAGGAAAATGAGAAGGCTTGAACTACTCAAGGATTATGATTTCACGATAAACTACAACCCAGGGAAGGAAAATAAGGTGGAATATGATTTGATCAGAAAAGATCATGGAGTTTTGAACATGATGAGAATTTAAAGGGATCCTATTTTCAAGGATCTAGTGAAGATGGATATGGGAATTACCATGGATGGAGAAACATCAATTATTTTTCAAATGGTTGCCAAACCATCTTTACTAGAAAGGATAAAGAGTTATCAGACTGGTGATGAAGATTTTCACAAGAAGATTAAAGCTGTGAATGATGGGAGATTGAATGACTTTGGGAATGAAGATGGAATTTTGAAATTTGGGAAATGACTTTGTGTTCCCAATATAACTGATTTAAAAAGGGAATTGTTGGACAGAGCTCATAGTTCCAATTTCTCTATACACCATGGGAGCACCAAAATGTATAGAGATTTTAAGGAACATTATTGGTGGGACAACATGAAGAGGGAGATTCATGATTTTGTGTCAAGATGTATGGTTTGTCAACAAGTGAAAGCTGGAAGGAAACAACCTGGTGGAGAATTGCAACCTCTTCCCATACCTGAGTGGAAATGGGATAATATCATGATGGACTTTGTCATGGGACTACCAAAGACTCCTAGAAGGAATGATGTAATATGGGTCACTATTGATCGTATTACCATGTCAGCACATTTTCTTGCTATAAGAGAAGATTTACCACTTGAACATTTGGTGAGGCTGTATATTAATGAAGTTGTGAGACTTCATGGAGTACCCCTATCGATTGTCTCAGATCGTGATCCCTGTTTTACATCAAGATTATAGAAAAGTCTTTGTAAGACCTTTGATATTGAACTTCATTTGAGCACTGACTACCACCCTCAAATAGAAGGACAATCAGAACAGACTATTCAAACCTTAGAAGACATGTTGAGATCCTGCTCACTTGACTTTCAGGGTATGTGGGATCAATATTTACCTCTGGTAGAATTTTCCTATAATAATAGCTTCCATTCGAGTATTCAGATGGCACCATATGAAGCGTTATACAGAAAGAGATATTGCACACTAACCTGTTGGGATGACATTGGTGAAGGAAAACTTGTAGTTCCAGAACTGGTAGAGGGAACGATGGAAAAGGTGAAGTTAATCCAAAATCACATCAAAGCAGCTCAAAGTAGGCAGAAGATCTATGCCGATAATCGAAGGAAGGATTTGGAATTTCAAGTAGGAGATCATGTTTTCTTGAAGGTATATCTATGAAAGGGAATTATATGTTTTGGTAAGAAGTGTAAATTGATTCCCAGGTACATCGGACCATTCGAAATTTTAGAACGAATTGGGGTTGTAGCTTACCGTTTGGCAATGTCGTCAAGTCTCTCCAAAGTTCACGATGTGTTCCACGTATCACTGTTGAGGAAATACATGCCTGACCCAATGCATGTACTCACTTATGAGGAATTAGAACTGGAACCCGATCTGTCTTATTGTGAAGATCCCATCAGGATTCTTGATACCAGAGAACAAGTGCTGAGAAAGTAGGCGACTTGTCTGGTAAAAGTTCTATGGAAAACCCATAAGATGGAAGCGGCAACGTGGGATCCCGTGGAATTTATTATGAAGAATCACCTGAGTCTTTTTATATAGTAATTTTCTAGAAATTTTGAGGACGAAATTAATTGAAGGAGGGGAGAATGTAACACCCCAAACTTCCACGGCACGCTTCCCTTTCAATAATACAGTAGCGTGTGTTGTACGCAACTTCGAGTGCTAACACACACACCACAACCAATCAAACTAGCTGGTATGAATAGTAATTCATACTTTTTGAAATTTTATAAATTTTATCTTTCAAAATGGACTTCATTTTTGGATTTCTAATATCAAAATTAGCCTGCGGTGAAATTTTGGTATTTTTATGAAAACATTCAATATTAGATGAATAGGGGAAAAACACTACGTTATAGTTTAAAACTGAGTTTTTATTTAAATAATTATTTATTTTATATAAATTTAATTATGGTAAAAATAGACACATAATACCTATATAAGTCCAATTTAATTCATTGGAGTTAGTTTAGAATAATTTTTTATATATAAGAATTTTATTGAACTTTTCTCCGTCTTTTACCCACCTACTAGTAGAATTTGGAAATTCACATAAAACTTAATTTTACCACTTCTGTGAGTGGAATTTTGAAAATCCGAGAGACATGGTTAATATGAAGGAGTAAAATGTGGTTCAATGAGATGAAAATAATTATTGGTGAATAGTAACTTTTTACTTTTATTTACCACTGTTAAAAGTAAATAGGGTAATTAAGGGTAAACTTTATATTAATATTACCCTAACACATGTCATAATTGTATTGGACAGGTGTATATCGAATAAAAACAACCTTAGGAATAAAATATTATCATTTAGGTCCACTTGGATTAGATTAGGACATTTATTATTATTTTAATTCAAAGAAGAGTTAAAAGAGTTAAAATCAAAGTTCATTTACTAAAAAAATTTGAATATAGGGTTATACAGAAGGTAAATTTGATTGTAAATATTAATTAGAAATATAAAAAGAGTTTATACATAATGGTATTTTATTTATAATTTTTATACATTAAATAAGTTAATTTATTTATGACAGAATGGTGATGCAGTAATTACCTAATTAATGAAATATAAAACAAATTGATATTATAAATATCAAAGTAAATGTAATTTGAGACTTTTTATGAATTACACTAATTTGCTAGTTTAATATGACATATTAGTATTGGTTATATAAATTTTTTTTGATGTAACAATGCTGTTATAAAATTATCAAAAACAAAATACCCAATAGTGTCAAAATTGACATAAAAGTGTTTTTAAAACAAATATTATATTATTAATTGATATTAAATTTCTAAAAATATAAGGTTCATCCAAGAGACTTATATAATGATATGTGTTTCATTAATGGACCACTTAGGGGTCTCTTGGAGGTATATAGTATGTTTATTAACTATAGAATATAAAATACAAAGTTATATGGTAAGTGTCAAACTAATTAACTAAGAGTTAAATCTAAAACATAAGGTTAATATTATGACCAAAACCTATCTAAATTCTATTGGTTGAGTGGTTTTAGACCCATCCCCACCTTAACCTTTAAATAATCTACTTTTGAGCCATTAGAAACCGAATATTAATTTATTTTAAAATAATATATCTAGCTTTTCCAAAGGTGCCCCTCACCCCTCTTATAAAAGGGCACTACCCCTTCTCACTAATTCACACATTCAAAGCCTCTTGGCTTGGCCGAACCCATCCCAAATACTCTCTCAACTTCCCTCACTACAACCTAGAGGCATTAGTTTTATCATTAATCAATCCTAATGATCCCTTTTGATCAAATCAAAAGGAAGAACCCGAATAAGAGGTAATGTTTTCACCACCGTTTTTCAAAATCATTTATTCTTCAACTTCTTCTTTCTTTGTTATTACCATTCTAAAATAATAAATCCAGTTTCTCCTATATACTGTGATGTTATTATAAATATGGTACAACCATATTCAGTATTCTATCCATCCTTTGAATGACATGTCACCATACGTGCGTACGCACGACTTACCATCTCCACGTCGTGGTGTAATTGTATTCAGTATATTATTATTTGGATGGGTATAATAATGATGTGTAATTCATGTAAATAATAAATATAACATGATAATTATTCTGTATATATGATATACCATCCAATTATATATTAATTTAAAATCAAAAGAATGATATTTTCGCTCATGTGTACGTACGGACTACCGTCTCCAGAAACGCGATGAGATTCATTCACCATCGTATCCATTCAGGAATAATTATCATTTGATGACTAAAAGTAATGTTTAAGAACTTTATATCATTCTGGATCTGAATAAGGTACAACCTATCCATAACAAACACGACTTATGTAACAAAACATATAAAAGAAAACGAGTAAGTTAACACCCAAAACAATGATAGTACTAAGATATTATTAACAAATCAATGTTAAAAGATCATATATGATATCATAATTATGTATATGTTTATTTTATAATTTAATAAAAATGTTTTAACTATTATACAGGAGGTTAACATACCATTGACTAAGGAAAAGTACAAGGTAAGGGTTTATTTCACAATCTCTTCATTATCTAAGGTTGTTTATACGTGATTATCTACTGGAATCTCTTTATCATCCACATCCATGTTTAATAAAAATGTATTTCAAATCATTCTTACTATTTTAATGACTATGGGATAAATTCATTTATACCCTTGTTGACTTTTTATATGAACTTTATAATGGAATATTTCTGTCGTTTTCCAAACAAGGTCATTTCTAACATTTTCGACAGAATTAAGGTAAGAATGTCCTTTTTAACTTATACGGTGGGTGCGGCAATTTTCCGCCGTTATAAAATTGTTGAATCTTACCTTACAAGATTATAAGAATATTTTAAAATTAAATGTTTTATTTTATAATCATGTGACTTTAAAATGATTTAAAAAAAGAGATATTTCTCTCAAATAGTTTTGATTTCATCTTTGTCAACATCCATTGATGGATTTTAAGCCTATTTGAAGTATATTTATTATGATCCAAAACATCCATTTTGTATTGATGGTTTTGTGATATTTTTGACTTTGGATGTGTAATTCTTATACTATTCATGGTTTATGAATAAAGTATTGACATTTTGTATGCAAGTTTTAATACAAATGTTTATGTTATGTTTAAACCTGTTCATATGAGGAATGCATTGGACTTAATAAGTGATGGGTGGAGCCCACTATAGCGCCTCGATGCATCGGTAGGCCTCATAAAACAAACTAGTGTCTTGGCATAAGGCCTTGAAACAATATTATTTGTAGTCTTGGCACGAGGCCTTGATTATGTGGTTATGATAGCATGGCATTATGAATTCCATCATTATGAAAGTGGTTATTGATATTTCATGTGATTATTCAACTAGTAGAATATCCATGTGAATAATTATATGGAAATATTTCATTTTATCTTTTCCATATTATGTTGAAGATCAAGTCTAAAAGGCTTTTTTTATCTATACATTTCTTGGAATGTTTCTTCTTATTTATGAATGTTTCTTCTATATTGTTATCCTTATTGAGTATCTGAGCTCACCCCTTTCAATGTATTATTTTTCTCAGGATGTGAAGAAGTTATTTATGAATGACATGCATGGATAGTATGAGGGGATATGAAGTCAAGAAGTTTTTGTAGAGGTTCTCATTTTTATGATGTAATGTAATCATTATGAATGTATCTAGTTATTCCATGGCTACTAAACTAATTGGCCTTTCGAGACTTTATCTTTTGTGATCATTCCAATATTATGTAATAATGCACCGACTCTGGGAAACTGGGGTCAGAGTGTTACCCACATGGAATGAATATTTTTAAGAAAATGATTCCCCATACACAATAAGAGAATGATAGAATGATTAAAATTACATACGCTTCTGTGATAGGATCAATCATATTTTCCATGTTATGTACTAGACTTAATGTTTCCCATGCACAGATCATGTTAGGTAGGTATCAAGTAGACCCAGGAGAATATCATTGGACTATTGTTAAATCTATCCTTAGGTATTTGAGAATAACTAAGGATATCTTCCTTGTGTATGGAGGAGATGAGGAGCTTCTCATAAAAGGGTATAATAATGATTGTTTTTGGGAAATCAAAATTATCTGATGTCGCAATCATGATATGTTTTCTATCTCAATAGTGGATCTGTGATCTAGAAGAGATCAAATAATCCATTTTCACTAATTTTACAGTGGAGGACGAGTATATAGAGGTTTTTGATGCATCTATGGAATCCATTTAGATTCAGAACATTTTCTAAGATCTTGATGTCTTACCTAGTAGCAAAGACCATATAACATTGTTTTATGATAATTATACAGCAGTACCTCTAGAAAAAGATCCAATTTCACATCAACATACGATTCAAATACTCTATAAGTATCACCTCTTGAGGTATTTTGATCATATTTCTGAAGTTGAACTGAGAAGTGTATCCCTGGAAGAAAACATGGTATACCCTTGGACTAAATGCCTATCTTTACAGAAGAATTAGTATCATGTGAAAGCAACTAGTCTGAAGGTTGTTAGTAGTTGGCTCTTGTGAAAGTGGGAGCCTATTGGATTTGGATGCATAAAACCAATTTTTATGTACATTAGGATACTCATGTATTCATTGTTTTGAATATTAATTCACTACTTATCACATCATGACAGTTCTTATAAATGACATAGAATGTGATAATCTCCCAAGAGTAGCTATCACACCAAAACGACATAGTAGTTTTCCATTACGATGAGAACTCAAAAGTTCTATGCTATTATTCCTAAATATATGTTCTATGGATAGAAAATATCATTTTAAGAGTAAAATGTGATTCAGGGTATTAGGGGTGGGGAGTCATAAGGATTTGAGGCACCTTCACATGGTGCACACCCTTTGTAGTATCCTATATGATATTATGAGAACGATACCCACCAATAGGAAATCTATATTTATAAGTATCATTGGATGGTTCTATCCATGGACATGTGTATTGGTCCTTAGACTTTAATATTATTATTAATTAATATTATGAGTTGTGTAACTAATTTATTGACTAAAATTGTGATGAAAAATGTTCGTGATGAGGGCAGATATGTTGGGTTCATCACGAATAATATTTCATTAATGAATAATGCGAGAAAAGATTTATCCATTATGTTCATTAATAGAAGTTCATATCTTAGTCTCTTTGATGGAAATGATATAGCCTAAATAAATCCATTGGGATTTTGTTCTATAGGCAAGTTCTACTACCAGAAAGTCAATGAAAGTTATATTGATCACCTATGTTGATGGAACTGGAATACAACCTATGTGATTGGAGATATTGTGGTAAAGGGATTATATTACATAGTAAGAATTCGTATGAGGTGACATTCCATTTTATCATTAACTTATTTATCTATGGGTTCCTTGGCATGTTTCTAGACACTCTCCTTGGACTTTAGGTAGGTTATGTATTGTCTCTAACCTCTCCAATCCATTATGATCTAAAAATATAGTGTCTTAGGTGTTTTATGAGGTCAAGGTGACTATTTTATTTCACTTTCCCAAATTTCTAGTTCTAGGAATAGTTTTTCCAGGATGTGAATAGTGTCATTGGTGAGTCATGTCTGTGACTCAAATTGGTGATTCGTTTCAATGATTCACATTAGAGGCTTGCGTTAGTGTCTCGTGTCATTGATTCACATTATTAAATAATGTCGGTGACTCACATCGGTGAGTCACGTTAGTCACTCGTGTTTGTGAGTCACATTGGTGACCCATGTTGTGACTCATGTCAGTGACTCAAATCGGTGTGTCACATCAGTGAGTCACATTGGTGAATCTTGTTGAAGAATCATGTTGGTGACTCACATTGGTTAGTCATGTCAGTGACTTATGTCTGTGACTCATTTTGGGGAGACGTGCTGGTGACTCATGTTAGTGAGACCAATGTGAATAGTGTCTGATGCTTTCTATAGATTATACCCTATGATATTTTCATTGACGTAAAACATATTAAAATCAATTTAAAGGGGTTTCAAACTGATTAAATTCCTATAACTCTTCTATAAATATTTATAAGTTTCCGAGTGCACTTACTCAGTCAAAACACATAATCATGACCAGACCCACCTTCAATGGAAAATCTAAACCATATCTAAACTACTGCAATATTTAGATTTTCAAATGTCTGAGATACATTCCTCCCCTTTTCTACCTTCTTTTTATTCCCTAGTACAATATTCCCAATGTCCTGATTCCAATAGGAGTCGTGCGATTGAAATGTAATCCTTGGATTGTATTCCCATTTGTGTTCTTCTTGCTATACGCACACCCCATGTTTTGGTACATATCTGAAGTGTCGACCCATATTCGATATAAAGTATAATGTACCAATGAATTCTAATATCCTCTTTCTATATCCTCTCATTTCTCAGTTCCATGTGATGGTATGTGATCTCTATGTTTCTAAATGAGATTTCATGGGTGTTGGTTGATTCTATTATCCCACGACGTCCTCATTGGATGCAGTCATTGTATGAGAGGTGAACGTGATCCATTTTTTTTGAAAATTATAATGAAAAGAACTTTGGAAACCATTTTAGGTAGGGGATTCATGGAATCTCTATTTTACACACATGTAATTATAGAGTTAGAATGCTTTATACCATGGATTAAAATAAAATTTACTTAATAAATATTTGAACCAGACTATATATTTGGTATCAATTACCTAGAAATATTATTACCTCTTTATTTTATAGATAGTGTGATATCTATTCATTTCTTATTTGGAATTTCTTTGATGATGGAAATTGGTAAAGAACATAAATACAAAATTAATTGATAATTAATTTGCTAAAGTTAAAGAGACATGTTTAATGAATCTGTTTTTTTCTGTTTTGATTGATTATTATCAAATAGATGCAGCTATGCATGTTTTAATGAATCTTTTAATTAAATATGGAATAAATAATGGGATTTGTGATGAATATAATTCCATGTATGGTTCTGAGTTAATCACTTTCTCTTAAAGGCCATGTGCCTTATGCTTTGGAGCTGTGAGAGCTTGTTGTATGTGTGAAGGTTGGATTCCTTGTTTTGGGCCAAGAGCCTAGTTTCTATTTTTTTTTCTTACTACTTGTGTTGTGTTGTGAGACTAGGATGGATGAGCATGGAATGATGTTGTGGTATGTGGGGGAAGGGGGGCCCAGTGTTGGTGGCCTTAGCAGTTGACACCTAGAGTGGCAAGACACATCAGTTTATGAATGTATGTGTCAGGGAGGACACCAGGGGATGATAGAACTTGTTGAAGTTGGTCTTAACTATAGAAGTGAAGGTTGAATTATTATTATTATATTCTTTGTTTATATTTTTTTACTTTCCCACGTACTTGAGGCAGATGGTATTTCTTACCCTCCTTCTAAAAGAGGAAAAGTCATTCTTGATATGCCATGTGCTTTCAGTTTTTAGATTCATGAAGATGGATGGGTCTATTTTACTACTATATGTGGAAAATAATTGATAGGTAGATCATCTTCAAACCATGCTGATCCCCTTGTATTTGGTTGCTAGGAATTTACATTCATTGAATGCGTTGAAATATGGAAAATGATGATGTTGTTAAATAAATGATTAAATTATTTTGAACCCATGAGTTTGGAGCTTACATGGATGCAATGTTGAGGTTATACTTTTGAGGAACTGTGGACATAGTTTGGTTATTCTTGAAGGGCATGGAACATTTTTTTACTACTAATAAAATGTAATGTGAAATTGATAATAACTAATTAATGGTTAAATAATTAATTAACTAAAAGTGAAACTAATTTAACTGGATAAGAAAACTTAATGTTTCTTTGTAAATGGTTTGCGTATATGATATCTAGTCTTATCAGTGGGATCCAATAGTCCAAGAGACATTATCTACTGTTGAGTCAATGTCAAGGTTTTTTCCATAGTGTGGTTGTGAGCTATATAATATCATTTAATTTTTGTGTTTCTATATGCCACCCATCCTATCAGTTATTGGGACAGAAACCCCAGGTATTTTAAGCCATTAGGGTTGATTTACCAAATATCCTAGTGGGAGGATGGATGGATGGATTTCCCGATGGGGCCCAGTCTATTCTTTTGGCAGTTACATATGCCGGTATGAATGGTGGTTAGTTTCGACATATATGTGTGTTGAGGGATATAATGTCTTGTTTTTATTTCCCAAAAATGTATTTTTACATAGTTTCCTATAGACTACTATAGGTATAATTTGTATAGTTTGTGATGTTTTGAGGATCCGTACATGGTGGATGGGTTGTAATGGCTTGAGGCATAATACTCGATGTACGATACATGTTATGCATGAGGTCCTGGTTTTTGAAAACAACATGGATACTTCTAGTTGTGTGGATTTTGTGGTTCTTCACCTTGGTGTTTGTGAGAAATCATTTTTGTTACACGAGGTGCATATTATGTTGCTCACCCAGGTGTATTCAGGCAATCCTTTTGGAGAGAGATGCTCAAGACATGAGACATTGGGAAAAAGTAAAAAACCAATGGGGATGTGGTAGCTAGGTATCTTTGATATAAATTATTATATTATATATTCATATATAAAATATTTTGTGAGATTATCCATGGTGATGTTAGGAACATAGTATACATGTTTAGGTGATGAGTTAGTTTCACTTGTTGTTCACTTTTCTTTATCATGATTTCATGTAATTTTCATGAAAGTATTAGGGGAGGATCATATTGATTATACTGTAACAGTAACCCAAAATTATATAAATTTTTTAGGTCACATGGTGTAGGTTATAGATCAATATGGTTATTACAAGATTTTGGGTAATGTAGGAGTTTTTCAAACATCAGGGTCGCTGTTATTTTACTTTATTTTGGTACATTAATTTTTACATTTTTGAGTTTTAGTAGTTTTATCCTGAAATTGAATATGTGTACAAGGGTTTTATTTTATATTATACTTTGAAAATGATTTAGTTGGTTTATATCTTATCTCTTTCTTTCACATGTGTTCTCTTACAGGGTAATGCCACTCATTTGGGGGTTTATTATACCCTTAGTTCTAGTCTCAAACCCAGGGCCTACTAGAGGTAGTACTCAGCGGTCATTATCTCTATTCTCGAATTTCCATCCTAGGAGGGGTACACCTGATAGGGAGGGGGTCATGATAGAGTGGTGTGTGATGTCTGGATGCAATATATGATGGAGTTTTGAGTTAGGAATAGATTAGACTGAATGGGTTGGAAGGGAAACTATGTCAGCTAAGTTTAGAAAGTGATTTAAACCTAGGAGATCGGCTGAGACACATGTATTTACCTCTAATTATGATCTGATTCATGAACCATTACATTTACGATGGCTATAAAATGATGCTACATTGGTTGCAGGGTAGATTCCTAGGAATGGATCATGCATCATTCTTCTTTGCACCTGTGTTTTAATGGGTAGACCTTGGGATAAGTTCACCTAAAATAAATAATAGAAAATAAATAATTAATGCTATGGTATTCAATATTCCATGTTTAGGAGCACTAACTATTTGTTTTTTTGCAGGTATGGATCTAGTTCGATTCCCTCATCAGATTCCCACAGAAGATGTTCCAAAAGTTTTACCAGTAGATCTTTGCAGAGTATAGGTTGACAATGATGGTAGTTGGATGATCAAACTATAAGAATTTCCTAACAAGATTCCAAAAAAGTAGTTGGGATATGTTTGAGTTGTCTTCATAGAATACATGTTAGAGGAGGTTGATATAAATTTCAGTTCGATCCATGCTTGGAAGGAGCACTGGGTATCATTGGTTGTGACGATGTTGGGTGGGGCAGCGAGATGGTGTTTTTTCTTATTCCCTAGGGATCATAAGGAGTTTCCAGTCTCGTGGGTGAAGTTATGAGAGTATTTATATGTAGAGTTTACTTCCTTGACTATGAAGGTGTCCAGTCACCATGAGTTTCTTACCCATCAGTAGGGAAGCTCCATTGTTTTGGAGTTCAGGATACATTTAAGGAACCTTCTATGATATTCTTCAGGCCGATTTTCAGATGAGGAGGCCAGAGAGATTCATTTCTAGGAGTATTTATATCTATATATCTAGCACCATTCACCTCATTTATACTGACGACATATATTGAGGTGTTAGATTGAACACATTTCCTAGAGAGGATGTTATCTATATCCAGATCATCACAAGTGGGGATCTTTCAAGATTCCTCACAAAGAAGATCTATGGTTCTTGGATCCTGGTTTTCAAGACAGAATATTTTCCTTTCGACTAGAGGTAGTTCCCATGTGTCAATAATATTTTTCTCTAGGGCCAGTGGGTCTTTGGCCTATGCCAAGGGATCGGGTGATAGTTTTTCTTATGGATGATTTTTTCATCCGCAAAAAGAGTTCCCAACCCTTTAGAGTATCCAGTGCTCGTTAGGTGTTCAACATCATGTTACTTCATTGAGACAGTTCCATTCGAGGAAGTAGAAATCAATTTCTCCATCTTTGTATTATCAAAGAGAATATGTGGTGAGCATAGAAAAACTCTAGGATGCTACCCATCCTTAGAGAGCAGAGCGCGACTATGTATGTGATCGTCTGAAGGGTCATTGAGGTCATCGAGCAAGTTGTGGTCAATATCATTCATTAGAATTTCTAATTCCAAGTGAGACAAATGTTGTTTAAGATTGCATTTTCTTGTTTTCTAGATGGGTTCAAGCCATGTTTGATTAAGGAGTGACGCACAACTTTATATCATCTTCTCTTATCCATGATTTTTTTCTTGATGTAGAGAGGTGTCCAGTGCCTCTGGAGTTGACTATGCCAGTTGGAGTTTGAGATGACTTGTTTGAAGTGTGTAGAGACTATGAGATAGTGTGGGATAATCACCACTCTTGTCTATATTTCCTATCATTATGGATACAACAATATGATTTCATCTTCAATATGTATTGTTTGTATTTAGTGTAGGCTACTATGGATTTCATCATAATACATGTTGTGTTCTTTGTTGAAGATAAAGAGCCATCCATGTTCATTGTTAAGAGAGACCCTAAGATGGGTCAGAGGCATGTTCCTTCCTTATCATCCCTAATAGATGAGTTGATTCTGAGTTCATTAGTAGTTCAACAATCGTCATTTCCTAGGTCCATTTAAGAGTACCCTAATTTCTTCCAATAAGAGGTTTTAGCCTTACCCCATTGGTGAGAGAATGAGTTTGGGATCGAGTAACATCCAATCAAGTCTTCTATCCTGATGTCCCAATATAGGATGGTGCCTTTAGAACTGTGAGGGCTGCATATATTGATTGATGGACTTTTTCAATGCGGTATTGTATGGTTGAGTGTGTCAACAAGGGGTGCACCTATTTTGTTCATGAATAAAGATGACAGTAGTTTGCGATTGTGTGTCAATTATCATTTCATAAAAAAAGTGACAGTGAAAAACTCCTATCCTCTTCTAGAGATTAATGACTTATTCAATAAACTAAAGGGTGCAAGTTTGTTTTCAATGATCGATTTTTATTTTAGGTAACATCATATGCTGGTAAAGGATGAGGATATCCTGAAGGCTACTTTCTATTGTTATAATCTGCATTATGTGCTCCTAGTGATGTTGATCAGTGCGATGAATTCTCTATATGTGTTGATGGGTTTGATGAATGTTGTGTTCTGGAGTTCAGGGATAAGTTCGTAGTTGTTTTCATCAATGAAATAATTGTGCAATCTGCAACTATGGAGGAACAGGTATGGAATATGCGTGCTATTTTTGGAGTTTTTAGTCGAAAATAGATATTTGGGATTTTGTCTAAGTGTGAGTTTTTGGCTTGATAAGTCCGTTTATTAGGTCTTTTTGTATCCTAGTAGGGTGTAGATATGGATTTTTCGAATATAGAAGCATTTGGGTCTTGGTAGTCCCACAGAAATGTGGTCGAGGTGATAATTTTCCTTGGCCATAACATCTTTTATTGGATGTTCGTGGCTGATTTACCATGGTGTGGACTCCTCTAATGGTGTTTAATCGGAAGGATAAAGCCTTCGTGTGGACTAATCAATGTTAATAAGATTTTTTGTATATGAAGAAGAAGTTGTTCAGCTCTTCGATTCATTATCTTCTAGTATAATGAGTATAGATTGAGGTTTTCTACGATTCTTCACATCTTTCTTTGTTATGTGTTTTTATGTATCAAAGATCTATCATTTCATATGGGTCTTGACAGTTTCATCCCTATGAGTGTAACTATACCACCAACGATATATTGTCGGTGACATTAGTGTTTTCTCTGAATTTGTGGACACATTACCTCATCAGTGAGTGTTTTGTGGTCTTCGCCAATCATAATATCCTGTGTTATGTTTTATCCTAGTGTGACATTAACTTGAGTCAACATTGATGGATGGAGTTCTTATAGGTTTATGACATCAAAATTTCAAATACACCTACAAAGGGAAATGTTTTATCTGATTCACTAAGAAGGAAGTCACATAGTGATGCACTGTGTGAATCGGTTGATTCCTTGAGAGTGATGGATGATCATACTGCAGTACATATGCATATGGGAGATATTGGGGTAGAGGTCGTCTTTTTCAGATGATGATGTAGTCATATTTGGTGAAGCATTTAGATGAGTCCCAGTTGGAGGATCTTGAGGGGGAGGTCTAGGTAGACTGAGTTTTTTGTGGTGATTCCCATGATGGTTGGTCTAAATATGAAAACACCAGTTATGGATTCATGTAAGGATTTTAATTCATTTAACGATGTGTGAGATGATTTATATAGAGTTCCAGAGTTCTCCCTAAGTGGTACATCCTGAAATGAAGAACATGTATCGAGCTTTGAGGAGATATTTTTGGTGGCCTAGGATGATGTGTGTAGTTTTAGAGTTTTTTTCTCGATGTTCTATCTTCCAGAAGGGGAAGGCTGATCATGGTGTTCCTGGTGGTTTGCTCCAGCTGTTAGATGTTACTCAGTGGAAGTGGGAGGACATATCGATGGACTTTGATAGTAGTTTACCTCAATCCCAATGAGGGAATGATGATATATGGTTGGTAGTGGATTGTTTGATGAAGTATTACCACATTATAGCGATCAAGAAGTCATGTTCAATGAAGGTTTTGTCGAGGCATTATCTAGAAGAGGTGGCAAGAGTCCACAGAGTTACGAGGATGATCATTTCTGATCGAGACTCTCATTTTAAATCCAGGGTGTGGAGAGGCCTCCACCATGATTTTGTTTATCAACAATGTCTTACCAATAGTTTTCATCCATAGAAGGATGGCCAGACAAAGTGGACTATCCAGACTCATGAAGAAATGTTACGCTCTTGTGTCCTAGAATTTGGAGGTTCATGGATGAGGGAACTTCCCTTGTTTGAATTCGCTTACAATAATTTTGTTCATTACACCATCATTATGGTGAAATTTGAAGCCTTGAATGGCTATCCTTTACATTCTCTATTGTTCTAGACAAGGGTTATAGAGTCAGCAATTCTCATGCCAGAACTTGTACAGAACATGATAGAGATGGTTCAAGTGATTTATTAGAGGATAATTGTAGCATAATATTGTTAGAAGTCCTATGAATATCATAGGATGAGACCTATAGAGTTTGGCATTGGGGATCAAATGTTTCGGAAGGGGACTCTCCATCATGTGCAGCAAAGGATTGGTCATGGGTGTAATCTTTCTCCCCAATTTGAAGGGACTTTTAAGTTGTTGGATTATGTTGGAGACATAGCATATGAGGTATAACTTCCCATGAAGATGAGCCAGATACGTGTTGTGTTTCACGTGTCATAGTTTTATTGTTATCTTTAGGACGAGTCTCATGTCATCGAGTTGGGTGAGATCGATGTTGTTGATGATGTAACCTTCAAGGAGCCACCTATAGAGATACAAGTATAGAAATAGAAAGTGTTTTATTCTCATGATATACCCCTGGTTCATTTCTTATGGAATCATGGTGGTGTGGAGGAGAGTACATGGGAACATGAGTCGCAGATACAAGCTTAGTACCCCTATCTATTTGATGTCTAGCTCTGACCTTGTAATGTTTGTTTGTTTTGTTGTTGTAGACCATTCTTGTTCGTGAGATGGATTTTATTGTTGCTTTTTGTGGCATTATCTCTTTCGAGAGGTATCTACCAAGGGGGAGTGGTTAGATGCTTCTTGTAGTTTTCATGTGGTTTTGCATTATTCTTCTAATAAGACAGTTGATCTCTTTTGGCGGTGAGATCCTTGAAAGGTATCTCAAAGTGTGGTGGTTATAACGATTTTCCTATTGCATCTCTATGTTGGTTTTTGATTCTTGAGGATGAGAATGTTTAAGAGGTATCTGATCTAATGGCCCAGACCATTCAGATCCTTTATTTAGTGAAAATCTATATTTTGATGTGTTTTGGGAGGTCGATGTGACTTATTTCAATCACATTTCCAAGTTTATAGTTATGTGAGGAATGTTTCCAAGATGTGAGCAGTGTCTGTAGTGGGTCGTTTACTCACATCGGCGAGTCTTGTCGGTGACTTCCTTTGGTGATTCTTGTCAGTGACTCATGTTGGCGAGTCGCGTTGGTGAGTCATGTCGGCGACTCATGTTGGGGAGTCGCATCAGCGACCCACGTTAGTGACTTGCATCAGTGAGCCGTGTTAGTTACTAGAATAAGTGACTCATGTTAGTGAGTCACATACGTGACTCACATTGGTGAGATTGATGTGAACAATGTTTCCAGCATCCAACATTTTTACCCCTTTGACATTTTCATTGATGTAAAATTATATAAATGCATTTTTAGGGGTTAAAGGAAAATTAAAAGCCCATAACTCCTATATAAATTATTTTATGTGTCTATGTGGACTTAGTAAAAATGTGTATTCTTGACCAGATCATCCATTAATGAAAAATCAATACTGTATCTAAACCTCTTCTCTTTTTATATTTTCAAATGATCGAAATACATTCTATCATTATTCCCCCTTCTTATTCTTCCTTGGTATGAGATTCATAGAGTTCTCTTCCCATAGGATTCTGGTGATCAATCTTTAATCCTTGGATCATGTTCCCCATAGAGTTATTCTAGTTTCCTGTGCACCCCCTCTTTTTGTGTAACTAGTAAGTGTCAATCTGTCTTTGATATAAGGTATGTTATACCACCTTCTTATGGGTTCCTGGATCTATTTCCTCCCAATTCTACTTACCATGTGATGGAATGTGATCTCCATGTTGCCAAGGGATCTTTCTATGGTGTTGGTTGATCAATTTATCTAACAGCATCCTTAGTGGATGCAACCATTGCTTGAGAAGAGATCATGATTTGTTTTTTTAGACCGTTATCATGCAAAAAAAGTTGGAATCCTTTTGAGGTAGGGGATTTTTAGCTTCTCTATTTTACATACATGATATTTTAGGGTTATCCTGGTTTATCCCCTACATCACAATGAAATTGATATAATAATTATTTTAACTGGATTAAATAATTGTTTTCAATTACCTAGTGATGTTATTGCCTCTTGATTTTATTAGTAGTGTGATATATATTCCTTGCTTGTTTATAATTTCATTAATTACAGAAATTGGTAAAGAACAAAAATCCATAATTAATTGATAATTAACTGGCTAAAGATAAATAGCCATGTTTAATGAATCTAGTTGTTTCTGTTGTGTTTGATAATAATCGATGGAATGTAGTTATAAAAGTTTAATTTAATTGGTTAATTAAATATGGAATAAGGAACCAGTTGTGTGATGATGATAATGCCTTGTAGGGTTCTAAGTTACCAGATTTCCTATAAAGACAAGCACCTTATTCTTTGGATCTTTGAGAGCTCGTTGTTTATGTGATGTATGGATTCCTTGTTTAGGGACATGATCCTAGTTGCTATGTTGTTTGTTTCCTACTTCTTGTGTTGTGGTGTGAAACTAGAAAGGCTATGCTTAGAAGGATGTTGTGGAATTTGGGGGTAGGGAGGCCTAGTGGTGGTGGCGGGAGCAGTTGATGCCTGGAGTGGAGAGATGTATTAGTTTAAGCATGTGGGTATCAGAGAGGACATCAGGGATGATGAAATGGGTTGAAACCGGGCTTACCGATAGATGTGAAAGTTGAATGCTTATTAATTTGTTGGTTGTTTATCTGTTTTACATTCCCCACTACTTGAAAAATATGGTCTTCCTTACCCTCCTTCCCAAAGAGGTGAATACGTGAGGGTTATACCAGATGATTTACATATTTATTTTCTCAAGTATGGATGGTCATATGCTCCTAATATAGGTGGAAAAGACTCAACGAGTAGTTCATCTACTCAAAATGTTGATCCCTTGTATTTGTTAGCATATAATTTCTTTTCACAGAATGTCTAGAAACATGTAGAATGCTGATTTTGATAAATAAATAAATCAATGATGTTGAACCCATGGGGTTGGATATATCTGGGATTTAATGACGATATTATACTTATGAGGAACATTAGACTTGGATTGGTTATTCATAGAGAGAATGAACCTTTATTATTGTGCAAATGAAATGTAATTTGGAAATGATAATGGTTAATTAATGGTTAAAGAGTTAATTAACATATAGTGTAACAGATTAAAAGGGATAATATGACTTAATGTAGTTGTTTAAATTGTTGTGTTCTTAGAGAATATATAGTCTTAGCAGTAGTAGTCAGAAGTCCAAGAGACACTATCTACAGTGTAGACCAAGTATAGGTTTTTTCTATAGTGTGGTTGTAAACTATATTATATCTTGTACTTTTTATGTTTCTATATGATACCCCACCCTGAAAATCAGGAAACAGACACCCTGGGGATTCAAATCCCTAAGGTGGGGGGTTTTCCCCAACATCACGATCGGAGGATAGATGGCTCACATCCCACATTGGCCCAACTCTCTTTTCTTGGTAGTTACTTCTACTAGTATTCAAAGCGGTTAGTTTCGCCATATATGTGTGTAGAGGTATGTATTGGTTTGTGTTAGTTTCACAAACATATATTCATGATATAGTTTTCTTTGGAATACTATAGGTACAATGTGTATAGGATGTGACAGTTTGAGGATCCTTACTAGGTGTAAGGGTTGTAGTGGTTTGTGGCATAATTACCGATTTATGATACACATTATATGGGATATGGTGGATCCTAGAACGTACTTAGCATTTTATGGTTGTGTTGATTGTGTGGTACTTTACCCCGGTGTATGTGGGAATGACTATTTGTTGTAAAAGGTGAATGTTCTGGTGCTCTCGCAGGTGTCTACATGCTAGCTTTTTTAGATAGAAATTCGTAGGATGTGAGACATTGAGGAAAAGCGGCAAACCAATAGGGAAGTGTTAGTGTGGTACCATTGATATCCTTTATTATATTATATACTCTTGTATGTAATACTTGGTTAGAGTAGACATGGAGATGCTGGAAACATTGTATACCACTTTAGGTAACGAGTTAGTTTTAATTGTTCTTCATTGTGCTTTAGAATGTTTTCATTCATTTTTCACAAGATGATCCGGGGAGGATCCTAATGAGTATACAATTATACCTATCCCATGTTAATTGTTTCTCAGGTTACTTTGAGGAGGTGGGAGATTAGGATGGTTACTACTAGGTTCTGGGTTTTGTAGGATCTCTTCATGATTCATGGTCATTGTCATTTTACTTTATTCTATATCATGATGTTTTCCCTTTTTGAGTTGTTGTAGTTTATTCATGACAGTAAATTTTTTTTACTTGGGATTTATTTAATATTATCATCCTAGAAGGAGTTGGATGGTGTCTATCTTATCTCTCTCTTTTGCATGTGTTCTATTAGATGGAAATGCATCCCTTTTTTGTGTTTATTATACATTCCATGCGAGTTTCCAACTTGTTGCCTACTAGAGGTAGGACTCAGTGGTCATTATCTCTATTCTCACTCTTCGAGCCCAGGAGGGCTACACCATTTAGGGAGGGAATCATGACAAGTTCAACTAATGCCAATGAGAAAGAGGTCTATAGGTTCACACACTAAGTGTATCTATAATATCATTTAAATTATTTATTATTTATCAATTTGAATAAATATTATTCCCAGTTGTGGTTTAATAATTATTCATGTATGTCTGATCACATTTATTCCATCACATGTTATTTGGGAGAATATATTATGAGTGGATTAATTAAAAAAAATTATTTTCCATTTTGGTGAATATAATATTTAATTATTTATCAAAAAACTATTTTAGTGATATTTATTTAATAAATAAATATTTCATATTCAAGGAGTGATAAATATTGAGTAGGATTGGCAGATCGAGATTAAAGGTCCAACGAGTAATAATAATATTAAATAATTCTTTATGAAATAATATTAAAGTATAACGTGTCGGTTAAGAACATGTTAAGAAATAAAAATATTTCTCTTATTATTTGACACGGGGTTTCACTTGAATTAACAAAATAATTAAGGAACCTGTAAAAATTATATTATTATTAACCTAGTGAATTAATTGCTCAGTTATATTATTCTTTTATTATCCAAGAGCTTGCCAAGAGACACTAAGTGGTTTCATGCAACATTTGGTGAATAATTCGTGAGCCTAGAAATTTGTTCCCCAAATAATAGAACTCAAAAGAATGAGTGAGATCATCCTCCACCAGATCAAGGAGAACACATTGGAAGCGGTTCTCAAAAAGATCAGAGGAGGACAATGCAAGTGGAGGGGTCTTCCATGCTATCACCCGAAGACACCTTTAGCAACATCCATAGATTTGATGACACCTGTGGATCACCTCTATAGGATACGTACTATTGATCTCTATAACCAAATGAAGGAACACTAGAGATCTATGGTCAGATGAATCAATGAAGAAAGAATCACCTTGGAGGAAATTCTAATTTATTTTAATTAATTATAAACAAAATATGGTGATCTTATCTCTTGGGTTATGGGTTTCTTTTCATTGTCTTATTTCTTTGATATAATTCCATGGATCACGGTGTTAATCATTACATAGATTCTAGATTGATCATTGAATATGAAAAAAAAAGAAAATTTGGGAACCCACCCTCCAGCACTGCTATTGTTCTCTAACCATACAAAATTAGGGCCATGAGGTATATTAGTAGGTTGGACAAGACAATTATTCAAGTTTAAAATAGAGGAGTGGGTCGTTGATAGTGTGATTCTAGTGTGGGTAGCCATATCATGTTTGGAACCAATTTGTGTGACCTCTGAAAGATTTCCAAGTTTGTTTGTTATGAGATGCATAGGTTTTGGTAAATTTAATGGGCATAAACACACACACACACACACATATATATATATACATGATGTAGGTTATTAGACATTAGATGATGGTAGAGACTAAGGGGGAATGGTTGCGATGCATGAAATTATATGTGTAATATTTGAGATGGTTTTTAATTTAGAATATTATAGGGCAAAACAATGATGGTTATTAATATAGGGGCATGTATTTCAATAGGGGGTACTAAGGAACCATTGGAATATCATTTTGGGCCAGTGAGCGATTTGGAAGTTAATTTCTAAGGTGTGGATGCATGAGAGGAATTGAATTATATCTTTGTAACCATGGTAGAGTGGTGTGATATTTATGGGATGGGTATATTCTTTATTATATTATAACGATGCCAAATATCTTGAGGGTGAGCTATCATAATATGGAGAGGTTGAAACAAACTAGGTTTTGAATGGGTTTTTTTATATGTAAAATTGATTTTTCTGTTTGTTGTGGGGACCAACTTTTACTTTTATATTAACAATTTAAATATATATGTTTGAATTATCTAATGTGTTGTTTTTAGATGGAGTTTAAGGGTTGGTAATTTTATTATATGTATTTTTTTTCAAGACCTTTGAGCTTCAAGAACCAACATTCCAGAGATGTAGACCTGGGTACACGATTGGGATAGGGTTAGTGGTAACCATGAAACCCAAACTGCATGGCCCATTTAAACTAAATAATTGTTATAAAAAACTATATTATGTAAACACAAATCCATTTGAGGAACCTGTAATAAACTACATAGGGTGTTCATGGACTACACCAAATTTTAAAAACCATGTGGCAAAACCCACACAATTAGTGCCACTTAAGTAGTGAGTGCACATGGTTGGCTCATTGTTATCCAAATCATGAAGCCAAACTGTGCGACCTAGTTTAAAAGGGGGGTTCCATTTTGGAAAGTGGAACCACATGGTTGGAAGACAATTGTCCCAACTATGTGTCTTAACCAAGTGGATCATTATGGGGTGTTAAATTACAAAACTACCCCACCCTCATTATTTCAATCATCATCCTTATTTATTATCCAATTCATATTCCTCCCTCTAGCCACAGAACATCCCTTCCTCTTTCATAGGTTCCTATATAACTCCATATTTTGAACTCCGAATGGACACCATTGGGTACATTAGAATCATAGTGGTATGTTCTCAATCCCTTATGTGTCCTTCTATATCTTCTCACACTGTTTGGGATGATATTTCCATCTGAACTCATTTATAGTATTTTAATGGTGTTTGTCTGAAATCATGATATATCACAGTATCCCTCATATTAGAGGATGGTATTAGAAAAGGGAGTGCCTACATGAATAAGGTAAGTTATTACTACATTTCTCCATAGATATACGTGTGCTATTTGAAGTGTGCCAAAATACACTTTTATGGATTGTCCCAGTGAATCCCGTAATAAATTACCAATTCTCATTATATCATTTAATTGAGGTTTTGAGTTATCGATGGGAATGTTATTGAAACATAAATTTTGTTAAGTTGATGTTAGGGATTTTATCTATTTTTTATGGTCATTATATTTACTTTAATTTAATTATTTTTATTGTGATATGATATAATTAGTTCTAGGGGAATGTTTTGGGCATGCCCAACGTACTTGGGGTGATGATGATCATTAGGATTTGGGTGATGCAATTTTACAAGATGTGGCCATGGCCCGAGATATGAGGGATGTTTATTACCATAAGATCCAATGCAACACAATCATTAGTTTTTGGTGTATGGTGATGACCATGCGGCTGATGTGAGATGAGGTTTACATGAGGCAATGAGGCTTCCAGGTTGTGTGTGTTAGTTACGATTGGTGATTTATTCTCACTATGATTGGATGATAGTACCGGTGGATTTTTTTAACCATATGAGGTCTCATTTTTGGTGGTGTTGACCACTTTTTTTTTTGGTGGAGGCCCCATTGATTTAGTATCTTAAGGGATGGTGTTGACCATCAGTTAAGGGGATGGTGATAACTATAGAAATCCACAGTTGATGGTGTATGAGACCATCAGATAGGGATGAGGTTAACCATGAAATTGATGGATTATTTTCCATGATGATGGGAGGAAGGATTTCACCATGCATTGGGATATAGTTCTTTTTAGATAATGGGGATTTATTATTCATTTAATGATATATATTTCCATTACAAGGGATGTAAAATAGTTAATCCAGTGGTAATTATTTATGTGCAAGGTTGACGGGATTGCAAATAATTTATTTAGTATTCCATTGGGATTATGGTATTACTCAATTTTTGGTATATATGGTATCCGAGGGAATGGGGTGTTGAGTGACATATATGTGGATGAGATACCATGGTTAATCTGCTATAATTTGACTGGTTTACATCGTTTCACTCTAACATTAGAAAATTTATGTAAATTCATCATTATGGCTATTGAGCATGAGTACATTGGGTTATATAATTTATTCTTGAGTTCCATTTATATGTATTTACATGTTCATACTGTCATAAAAATATGGATATAATATAGGAACAAATTGGTGGTGGACTACTGATTTCATACTTTCACCACACAAGGAGACCTCGAGACATGTGTAGACATTAAGTTTTTGAGATCAGGTTAGTGATCAGACTCAGGGACTAGACCCTAGGAATCAGGGATGCAAAATTGTATGGGATGGGTGGAAGATATAACATGGTGGTTCTTTTAATTTAGTTTCTGTTCTATTTACGGATTTTGTGTATGTCATTATATGATCATCCATGGGTGATTGCACATGTCTATTTTGGTATGACTGTATGACATTTATACATTATCTCGACCGTATCCAATTGAATTCTTTTGGATTGTTATTGCCTTTATTTTGTTTATTACTTCCTCTTAGATTTCTCAATTGTACCGTAGTTCGGGTTTTATATGAACTTTTTTATTATCATTAACTAATGATACAATATCCCCAATATCAACTAATTATACCATAATTTCTAATAGAAAACCTTTTGTATATGGTGAGGCATACCTAAGGCCTAGTGGCCCTCCAACCCATAGCATGAGAGATTTCTCTCTCTGGTTAGGGAATTACACATTAATTGTGATTTATATTTTTTTGATAATGTATTAAAAAATTTCACTTTTATCTTCTTCAAAATGAAATTAAAAAGATACTTGTGGCTTAATATTTTTAACATTGTATTGTATTACAAAATCATGAAATAAATCATGTTTTTTTTTCATAAAATTCAATCTCCCATCACCTTTTTTAGTTTTATTTATGAATCATCCTATCCACGTTTTCATGGTTTTCTATTGAAATTTATATTCCCTTTTTTTTATAAAATAATTTTCACAAAATATAAAGAGAATATAAAGAATATTTCTTATTCTATAAAAAAGTGTATTTTAATCATCCTAATATAATTTTTTCATATATATCAACATTATTAAAAAATTTATTCTTCAATGTGGAATATAAAAGGATGATAATATCCACATTAATTCTCTATATGATTAATTCTTATGTCTTATATATGTTTTAATGAATCCTATATTCTTCATGGGTTAATAATGATATGATGAATTATGAATTTTTTTATGTTCTTGTGGGACGCAAATGTATGATTTTTCATTATGTGATGAGTGTCCTTATATATCTATCAAAAACATTGGGTAAATATTGATAACTCGTGAGATAATTATGGGAGATAGGTACATTAATTTTTGGACCACTATATTATGTGGGACAAGGGTGTGAATTCCAATCCCACTGTGTTAAAGAAGACATGGACATGAATTCATAATCCAATATATAATGAGAGACATTGAAATGATTTCTTAATACACAATGTTATAAGAGACATGGTTGTGAATTATCGAACAACTATCTTAGGGATGTTAGAGTCATGAAATCCCAACCAACAATATTATTCAAGACTTTGATGTGAATTAATGACCCACTATGTTATGATTTCATATTCATACACTTCTTCTAAATTTCTATATACATATTTTTTCCTCCATGATTCATGATTATATTATCATGTTTTCAAAACCCTTATTTTGTTGTATAATATTGATAATTTGAGATTAGATGTCATTCTATTATGCCCCATAGACAAATCTAATTTTTACAGGCTACTTTTAATTATATATTTACATCAAGTTATTGATTTATCAAATTCTTATGTCATAACCCTTTATGACTCATTGATATGTTTTTACTTGCTCAAAATTTGTGATCCACCTTTCCTATTTTTTCAAATCCATAGGTTATGAACTGGAGTATAGACTAAAACATATTTCAAAGGGGATCAAGTGTAGTGTGATTATGGAGAAATATCCCTCATATGTTTTTTATAAAGATAATAAAATATTACACTAAACCTTTGTGTTCTAGGATTTTTATTATTTTTTGTGAGATGTAATGTATAAATACCTGAAATGTTTCTATTTTTAACTTGATTTGTATTAATTAGATTCAAATAAATTTGTAATAAATATATTTTTAGTAAAAATATGGTAGTGTGTTTCTGGGGACTCTCCATTTATAGTAATCATATAGATTGTGGATGAATACAAACTAACTGATTAAATCATTAAAGAATCTGTCCAATGTATGAGAATCTAGAATCCATCTAAAAATAGAATGTTGAAATATATAAACCCTAATTACAGAATTTTTAACTTTTCATGCATTAGATTTTATAATGTACACATCATAAAATTCATTCCTATTAATAATTTTATTTATGAGTTATATTTTATATATTTCACAATCAAAATGTGGTTATTTGAAATTTTATATATTATGATAATTTATTATACTAATTGATTAAAAATACACATTATAGTGAATAAAGTAATTTTCAATAAAAAAATTTCACTAAGAGAAATTTATTGGTAAAATCTCTTCCATCAATATTGCTTTTCTTCTATAAAACCCACTTTCACCAAATGGGTCTCACTTTTTCTGGTGAATCCACAAAAAACTAAACATTATTAGTGAACATATAGTCTATATTAAATCTCATAGCATTCAACATTTCTAGAAATTAACACTCTAAATGGACCTTATATAGTTAGTATTTTCATAATAAATGGAAATTAATACCTTATAATTTTTCAAAAAAAATCATATCTCCAATTTTATTCATGAATTATATCAGTCCCTTGAGATTCTTTCTCAACTAGATTCAATTTTCTCTCCATGGCCTCTTGGGGAACCATATGATTTTCTATCTCATGAACCATTCCTATTTACAGGTCATGAAAATCTCTAGGATAAAATTTACTCCAAAAAACAATTTTATTCCTATATACTTTCTAAATTATGAGACTGAATCAAGCCACATTAAATTTGTGTCTAATAAAATTATAGAAATAATATCAAATCATTTCATTAGGATAAAAAATAAAAATGTATCTATCTTATTTAGGATGATGTTTTTCCAAGTCTAGATGTCATGTGTATTTTTTAAAATACAAAATCTTTATAAAATAAATATAGAACACCTCCTTGCCTATATCAAATTTTTTGTCTTTTTTGACAAAGTCAACCTTTTTTCTACAACTTTTTATGAAACACAATCATTTTCCATATTCGGAACCACTGATGTTCACTATCAGGTTTAATGATACTATTACTAAAAACTCAATCAATATGTTCTTTCTTAATTAATATAATATATATTGAAGTAAAACATCATGATAAATAGTATTATTGAAAAATATTCAATAGTTACCTTGGAATAAAAAAATATAATTTATTTGATTTAGGATAATTGTTTCAAAATAAATATGGTGTGTATATTCATGATAACTATAAATTATATTAAAAGAAAAATTGGGATTCCTCTAATACAATATGTAATATGAAATATTTATGACTTAATTAAATGGATTAATTATTAGTTAGAAGGATGAATCTGTTGAATTATAAACCAATCAAGATATAATAAGGCCACGCTAATTCATTATAGATTGAACCATATCCAATTTGGAATGATTCCTCCATTAAGAAACACCATTACACTATGGTGTTTTAAAAGAATTGAGTTGTGAAATAACAACATAGTATGTTACAAGATTGATAAATTATTTTCTTAAATATTCACCACCAGGATTTTATTAGAGAATCTTAATAATTTTTCATTCTTATTTTACAATTCATATCTAAAATCGTTAATATTTTCAATGGTTTCAAACTTGTGCCTCATAAAAAACATATAACCCAATGAAATAAAATAAGTAATAAATATTATAGAGTATATATAATATCCAAAATCTTGAGTTCTCATAATTCCACATACATCATAATGTATTAGATTCAATTCCCAATTATCCCTCTCAACATTAAACTAAATGGTATCCTATTTATTTTTCTTGTTAAAAGTTATTCAAATTTATAAAATGATTAATTATAATATAAGTCCTATAGTCTATCTCTATGGAGTCTTTGGATGTGTATGAAATTAATATATCCTTGTCATCAATGACGACAATAGTGGGGGATAAAATAAAGATCAAATATCTTATAAATAATGATGTTGAAGGGATTATCCATATCCATAGTGTATAAAATATTCACCATATTACAATGTCTATAAAATATATCATTCACATATATATATAAACTATTGATCATAATAATAAATTAAAACCCTATATTTTCTAAAACTGATATATGAATCATAATTTTATTTATCTATTGTAAATGGTAACAAATTTAAAATTATTCAATTAATCCATTAGATGACCTTAGATCATAATCAATAATATCAAATTTAGAATAGATTTCATTATTTATATAATTTATTTATATTAATATTTAAACCACTGATTGTGAATATTGGATTTATTTTCAATTTTAATTCAATATAAATCCAGTTTAGAGAGTTTATTATGTGAGATGATGTTTGGAGTTTAGTTGAGGGAGAAGGTGATATGCTATGTAGATATTGGAAGTTTTAATGAATTATGATGTGAGAACATGTATCAAACCAATAATTTAGTTCTATAAGAATTTGAAAAAGTGTTATACCCAATATACATTACTATATATTTACGGTATATAAGGGATTCCTAGATGAATAATTGAAAACTACTGATATGTAATAGTTATCCTGGATAGTATGTAAGTGTCATCTTCTATTCAAAGATGCCTGAATTTAGAAATTTCCTAGAAAAGAGTTGGTCATGGATTGGGTAGTCTGGAAATGATGTGAATATTTTATATGTAAGAGTTATTTATTAAATTTGATGATCCATAAAGACAAGAAATGTTTGATATTCCATGTAGAGACTTTTAAAAAATTATTATTTATGTAAATTTTGAGATTCCCATGTCATGGACTCAAGTCATCACACAATTGGTTTGATGGTCTAGAATATCAATATTTTGATCAATATAAGATACAAAATACATGAAATTATTAAAGGAACAACCATGTAAAATTTAGGTCGTGAAGAATGAAAGAAGTCTGTCAAAACTAACCTTTTAAATATTTTTTTCAATAAAAATCATTGTCATATGGGATACTCTGTGTCATGTTATGATGTTATGTATAGTTGAAGAATAATTAAATAATGGACTAATATATCATGCTATGTTGTGTATTAATATGTTTTGATTGTTCAAATCTAGATAACTCAAAAAGTTTATATGACTTTGTTTTTTCATGTAGGATTGATATTTTTTTAATTTCCTATTAACTAACCATTTAATGATCATTTGTGGAGATCTAATAGATGATGATCCATTAGATGGACTTGAAGTAGTGGGAGTCAATATATAGTTGAAGAATGAATTTTAAAATTTTAATTTTAAAATACCTATGTTATATCAAAACATGATATAAAGAGGATGGTATTACACACACAAGAGAGAGAGGGATATTGAGATGATCTAGAGGAAGAGAAAGGAGAGACAATAAGTTATGGGAATTTATTGAATATCTTTTATTATAAATTAATGATTGATTGGATATTAATTCTCTTAAAAAATTATGCATGGTAGTATGTGTTTCTATATATGTTAGGGTAGATGAATAATTTAATTATAAAGATCCATAAAAGGAGAGTAATTTATTTTTGGTGTTATGTATATAGTTATTATTATTACGTCTTCATCCTACTTTTTGACCATATAATTTGTATAAACCTATTTAATAATAGTGAGGGGAAGAGAGGAATATTCCATCATCTGTGAATGAGTAGTATGTTTTTCCCAAAGGTTTCAATCATATACTCATTGATTAGTTATTGTTTGGCATAAAACACATCACTAATATGTGATTGTGGGATGTATCCAAATGTGGCTGAATAAAGTAAAAATATTATTGTCTATGCTTATTTATTTTTCTACATATAGGTGTTCTTATGATAGTTCATCAAGAATGAATATAAGTATATTTAAAAATTTTAAGAAATGATACCATTTAACATGAGATAATGTTCAATTTCTAGTCACCCATATTTACCACCCCACTTAAGGTGTACAGTGATACATTGGTTGATAACAAGTCGGATTAGAGGTAGTTTTTATTTCTTAAATAATATGTCAGAAAAAATTTTCATCATGTAGAATGATATAAATGAAAATTGAGTAACCATGTTTGAGGGCTATAATTATCATATATGGATGAATAAAATGAGATCTCATATATAATCTCTTGGGATTGATGTTTACACAATTTCAATTCATGGAATTCACATAAGTGATTCCCCTAAAATGTCAACGATAAAAGCATGTAAGAGACATTTTATTAATGATCAAAAGGAAGTAAATGAAATTTATAATGCATTTTTATAGCTACATATATATTTAGGGGATTAATTCCACAACAACCAAATGATGTTACAAAGTGTTTTATAATATTTATGAAGGTGGATGAAAGGTGAAACAGGATGAGATATAGGTTTTAAAAAAAGGATTTTATTATTTAAAGATGAGTATAAGAAAAGCTGTAGATTCCTTCTCAAATTATGTTGTTGAATTGGGATCATATACTCATAGGATTTTGTTATGATATAATAGTTTTTTATATATTGTATTGGATTATAAAAATATTACCAAAATTTTTAAATCCCAATGTGTTGTCACATAAATAATTAAATACTCAGTAACTATCTATGGATGATCTATGTAGTAAAATTGTCATAATACGTAATTAATGTGAATCAAAAAATTATTTTAGAACATTTTTAAAGAGAAATAACATTCTAATAAATAGATACTAATCAATTTAGTAGAATTAAATTAATGAATATTTTAGTGTGACTCTTATTATAATTAATTTTATGATATTTTATAAAATATATGAAGGTAATATTTGATTAGACTATTTTCAATATTCAAAAATTGGTCTCATAACTATTAGATTACCAAAAAATATATAATATAGAGGATGGTGAGTTTTAATTCACACAAAAAGAAAATAAGTTTCCCATTTGAAGGAACATTAAGTAGGGAAAATAATGTGGAATAAATTATTTTTAAAAAGACACTGTTAATCAAAGAGGGGGAAGATGTGGAGGAAAAAAATTTAGATTATTTTGAAACTGATATTATCTTAGATGCGGAAGATTTTTTGAAATCACTAGTGGGTAAATAAAAATCTTAAGTTTAAGAGGATGATTAATTAGTGGGACTTTTTGATCCCAAGGTCGAATTGGAAGAGGATATTGAGGAGATTAATCAAAAAAATATAGAATATCATGAATATAAGAGTATTTTTTATGGAATACACAAGTCATTTTGATGATCTTAATGTTGAAATTGACCATTTTGAGTAACTTTGTAATATTATGATAATGAACAAGTGAAATATGAATAAATAATGAACTACATGTTGATGAGTAAAGAATTGATTATGTAAATTGATGATCATAATATGTATATCAAGGAGAAATCTATGAAGATTGAAACCTATGAATAACACTTCAAAACATTGAGAAAAATCATAAATATAAAATTAAAAATATATAAATTGAGGAACACAATAGAGTTTTGAATGTTTTTGGATTAATTATTCAATGAATGGTCAAGATAAGGCATAAGAAATGTATATAATGGCTTATGTTCTCAATGAAAAAATTTTGTGGGTAAATGTAGTTTTTGAAATAATGAAGAAATATTATAAACAATAACTGTAATAATGAAATATAGAGGAAAACATATGAATTGATAAAGGTCTCATTCATTGAGAACATACCAAAAATCAATGAGTAATTCCAAAAAGGGATATGTGTTGAGATTGTATAACCAAGACATTTCCTCTCATGATATTCTAATTTAGGGGTAATTTTCCCTTAAAATGTATTATTTTATTAAAAATGAATGTTACATGGGAGTAGATTAAATTAGAATTCGAAAAATGATAATAAAAATAGATTCTTCATATCAATATATAAATTCATTCTATTTATATTGTTTCAATTACAATAAAATTTAGGTAAAATCATACCTTTATATTATATAAAGAGGATTCTTTTATAATGGATGATGTATAATATTAGTTTTAATTCAATATTATTTGATTCATTTCAGAAATTGATTTTCCCATTAGATGAAGAGGAATGCGAACTAATTGATTATGATGAAGAGAATAAGAATAAACTAATAAATGTATCAACTCATTCATTCCATCCATGTACTGTGAAGAAAATGAATATAAATTTGAAATGTACTATTGATGAGATAAAATTGAAGGCTTTGAAAAATATTAATATGTTGATTCTTCATAGTGGTTTCTCATCCCACATGAAGGTAAAATTTATCTTCCCTTAAATATTAAAGGAATTGTTAATGGAATGGTTCAGTTTAGAAAAAAATAGACCTCTAAAATTAAAGGGATTTATAAGATGTACATGTCATAGTATGAATATTTGAATACTTAATTTATCTATATTGGAATCCCTTGACAAAATTTTCTGTGTGTAGGTTAGTTATGTGACACCAGATTGAAATTCATATTCAACCATAAAGGATGTAATATTAATAGAAAGACTTAAAACACTATTATGAAAGTATATATCATGAATAGAAACTTCTTCAAAGTGGAAAATATACAAAATAATTTTATCCTAGTTTTATAAGGAGACTAAAATTTATGGCACTAGATGTAACGCCCTGATCCTAGTTACCCAGAGTCGGTGCATTATTACATAACATTAGAATGATCACAAGAGATCAAGTCTCAAAAGACCAATTAGTTCAGCATCCTTGGAAGTAATAGATATATACCTATGTTTTACACAACATTATAGAATAAAAAACATCATTGTATATCCATTGAACTCACTCATATCCCATAGCCTACCCCTTCCAGTCAATCATAATATACTTCTTCACATATTGGGAGAAATAAAATATAATAAAGGGGTGAGCTCAGATGCTCAGTAAGGATAACAATATAGAAGAAACATTCATAAATAAGCATAAATATTGAAGGAAATGTAAAAGACTAAAACACAAGAGCTTTAAAATTAAACTTCAGTATAATATGGAAAAGATAAGTCCAATAATTCAATTTACTTATTCACATGGATGTTATACTTGTCGTATAATAACATGTAATATCAATATCCAATTTCATAGCAATGGAATGCATAATGCTAGACATCATAACCACATAGTCAAGGACCCGTTCCAATAACTCAAATAATATTTCTTCAAGGAATTCTGCTAAGACACTTGTTTTTATAATGAGACCTACCTATGCATAGAGGAGCTATAGTGGGCTACACTTGTCACTTACTAAGTCCAATTCATACCTCATATGAAATGGTTGAAACATAACATAAACAGTCATATTAAAACTAGAATATGATATGTTAATAATTTAACTATAAACCATGAATGGTATAAAAATAAAACATCCACAGTCAAACATATCATAACTCATTCAAAAAAATATGGAAGATTGTATTATAATAAATCATCCTCAATCAAGAATAATATCTAGTAGTGGATGTTGACATTGTTTAAAATGATCTGTAAAACTCTTTGAGAGAAACATACATTTTTCATGAAATCATTTAAAAGATACAAAATTTATAAAGGAAGACATTTAAAATATATTTCTGAATCAAAGTGTCCCATACCACTTTGAATCTTTTGAAAAGAATTAAAATTTTAAAATAGTCATTTCCATATAAATAATTCCTTACAATAATTTTTATAACATGGATATTAATTTAAAATATTTAGAATTATAAATCATTAAAACTTTTAAAATTTTGATCCTGATAAAGAGTACCTTCCACAAAAAAATAAAATATTCACTTTGAAAACATTTTTATGAAACATGGACATGGATGATAAAAATTTCCCAGTAAATACTTACACATAAACTATCTCGGAAAATAATGAGATTGAAGAATTAACCCTTACCTTGTACATTATTTTGGTCGAGGGTATGTTTATCCTCATACATAATAACCATCATATGTTATTAAATTATACCATAACCATAGTAATATTTATGATATCATAAATGATTCATTTATGACTTTATACTATCCATTTAGCAATTATTTCCATGTTAAAGTTACATTTCAGGTAATAATCGTTTTCCTTAACAAATGTGTTTTAACCTGTTATGACTGATCGTATCACTTATATCATGATTTAATTGATTAAAGAATATAAAACATTATTTATATATCATATATACTCAGAATATAAATATGTATAATTGATAGATATATAAAATGGAATACACTGTTTATGAAGACGGTAGGCTGTACGTACACATAAACGATGGTTCAGTTTTCGTATCGTATTGAATGGAAGTAGGTGAATGAGATAAATGTAAACAAACACACACACACACACGTATATATATTTATAGTAGAATTATTATTTCATATATTAAATACCTATTAATAATTTTTATTTTTATAATCATAGTTGAATGGTGATTGTGGAAATTAATATTATCGCATCGTGGAGACGCTAAGCTGTACATACACACAAGCGAAAATATCGTTATTTAGATGGTGAAATTGTATGTAAATGGATGGTATATTATATATACAGATTAATTAAAGTGTTATATAATTATTTAAATAAATTATAATCATTATTATACCCATCCAAATAATGAAGCGTTGAATAAAAAACTACACCACGATGTGGAGATGGTAAGTCGTACGTACAAACTTATGGTGAAATTATCATTCATAGGATGGATAGAACAATGAATATGGTTTTTCCATATTTATAATAAATTAAAAACATGTAGAATGTACTGGATTCAATATTTTGGAATGGAAACAACAAATAAAGAGGAAGTCGAAGAAGAAATGAACTTTGAAAGTGGTGATGAAATTATTACCTCTTATTTGGGTGCTTCCGTTTGGATTGATCAAAAGGGATCAATATATAGGTTTTATGATCAATTTGAGGCCTCTATGTTGAAGTTAGGGTAATTGGGAAGATATTTGAGCAGGGTTTGGCTAAGAAAAATGGACTTGGAGATGTGATTTTTAGAGAAGGGGATTTACCCTTTTATAAGAGAAGTGATGGTCACTTTAGGAAATTCTTGAAATATTATTTTATTATAAAATAATTTTCTGTTTATAATGGCTATAAAAGGATTTATTTCAAGTATAATGTGGTAAGGGGTAAAAAAAATCTCAAAAAATAGGTTTTACACAAGTTTAGGCAACCATATTAACCTTATCTTTTAGTTTTAACTCCTAGTTAAATAGTATAACTTTTACCATGTCTTGTGATATTGTTATATTAAATGGTTAATAAAATTATTATAAAATGCCATAATAACCTCAAGTGGTCCATTAATGACTTATATATTATTATATAAGTCCTTTGGCCAAACCTAATATTTTTAGGAATACTATATTATTTAATAATATAGTATTTATTATAAAAACTCATTTATGTCAAATTTGACACAATTTATTAATTGGATTTTTTGAAAGTCATAAGAGAATGATTACCAAGAAAAAAATTCATCTAATCAAGCCTAACACGTCCTATTAATTTATAAAATTAGTGTAATGAATCAAAAGTTTCAATTTAAATTTATTTGGATATTTATAATATCAATTATTTTAATCTTTAATTAAAAAGATTATTACTACATCATTTTTGTATCTTTGATAACTTTAATTATTTAATATCTAAAAATAATAAATAAATTACGATTATGTATAAAGAATATTTATCTTTCTAATGAATATTTATAGTTGAATTAATATTATGTATTACCCTATATTAAACATGTTTTAGTTTTGAAAATTTAAATTTAACACTTTTAACTTTTCTTTAAATAAAACAATAATAAATGTCCTAATCTAATCCAAGTGGATAGAATAAGATTATATTTTATTCCTAAGGTTTATTTTGGTTGAAATATACTTATCCAATATAATTGGTACTTGTTTTAGGGTAATTATAACATCATTCTTACCTTTAATTACCCTATTTACTTTTAACCGTGGTAAATAAAATTCAAAAGGCACTATTCACCAAAACTATTTTCATCTTATTGAACCAAATTTTTTATACTGATATCAACCGTGTATCTTTTATTTTGGAAATTAAATTCATAGAAGTGGTAAAATTATGTTTTATGCAAAATTACAAATGTGCCCAGAAGGTGGGTAAAAGACGTTAAAAAGTTCAATAAAAGTTTATATATCTAATATTATTATAAGATGACTACAATGAATTATATTGGAATAATATATGTATTATGTATCTATTTTTAATTAAAATAAAATAAATTAAAATAATTAATTATTTAAATAAAAAGTCAGTTTTAAACAAAAACACATTTTTTTCACTATTCATCAAAAATTGAATGTTTTCAGAAAAATACAAAAAACTCACCCTAAGATAATTTTGATATTATGAATTAAAAAATGAAGTCCATTTTACCAAATTAAAAACATATATGTTCCATTAATTAATTTAAAATTAATTCCCGTTGTCAAAACCAAAAAGCGGTTTTTAAAAGATAAAAACTATCAAAAGATTGACATGTATTTATGTCCAATATTTATGTAAAATAAAATTTAATCAATTAAATTATATTAAATTATAAAAATATAATCTAATTATAATTTAAAACCACTCAAATTCATAATTTAACACTATAAATTATTTCAATTAAAAAAAAATATTTCAATTAAAATTTAGTATTTTTCACTATTTATCAAAATATAAAAGTTATCAGAAATATACCAAAATATTATCCAAACTAATTTTTTTATATCCCACATCTATATAAGAATTTAATTTCTCTAAATTTAATGTATAAAATGTTTAAATATTGGATTTAAAAAGGGTTCACCATTAAAAGGCGAAAAACCTCCATTTTTTGAAAAACACTTCTTTTATCTGAAAATTGAATTTTTCCTTATATTATGTCTAAGAAAAACAAAATTTGAATGTCAAAATTATATTGAATAATTATAAAATTCAAAATGTGGTTAACACTATTCATAACCTCTTTTTTAGTGGCTAGTTTGGTAATTTAGGCTGCACTCGAACTCAGTGTTGCGTGTAGTGCGAGCAATTGAATTAAATTAATGATAAAACATACTATGAAATCATGGGGTGTTACATTCTACCCACCTTCAATAAATTGTGTCCTCAAAGTTTGAAATTGTTCACAAAAAATAAAAGGATGAAAATAGAAAATATTTTTGTGGAAAACCCACATTAGAAATAGGGTTAATAAAATTTAGTCTAAATAAGAGGGAAAGGGAAATTAAAAAGACACCACTAAATTTTGATCTTGATTATAAGAAAAATGGTGTAAATTAGAGACATATAATTGGAGGAAAAATGTAAATATTTATAGGGAGTGATTGAGGTCATCAATCACAAACAAGTGTAAAATCAGGGGCCTCGAAGCCATCATTCTATGATGATTTAAAATAACATTAGTTTAACAAAGCATAAGGTATTAATATAACACATTTTTGGTTTAATGATCCCTTCCCTAAAGTTTTAGAATTAATTTTCTTATTGAAAAAGAAAAAAAAATTATACATGACATGTAGAGTTTTTTCCTTCAACTAATTTATACCACAAACTCATCTTTCAATCCAAAAGATAAAAGAATTCAAAAATATCCTATTAATCCAAATGATATAGGGTTCCAAAAATAATAAATTTATAATTAATTTTTTAGACTATTTAAAAAAATATACTATACAAACAAATACATCACATAGGCCAGTGGTAGGTGATGCACCCTTGTCTCCCTTCGGTTGCGGGTTCAAGTCTCCCAGTGTTGCCAGACACGACGGGTTGTCGCGGAACCTCTAGGTTGACCTTTTTATAACAATCCAAAAATAATCTTAAGAATTTTTTTAACCATAAACAAAAGTATCCAATGTCTATATTAATTCATTCAAACCTTTATACTTATCTGAAACACATTTTTTCCAAACACACAATCCAAAATAAAAAAATAAGGTAAACATAATAAAGATCTCTTTTGCCACGTAATTACTTGTGAATACCTTCATCATGTATTCTTTTAAAACATGGTAACACCTAGAATTACCAAAAAACCTTATTGAATACATTCATGCTCCATTATTTTATATAGAATACTGGATATAGTCCCTATATCCAAAAAATGTTGTAAACTCCAACAATGATGGAATAAACAAAAAATAAATTAGTTTCAAGGTAGTCAAGAATATTGAATATAATTTATCCAAATCAATAATATCTTATTCCAAAATCAATACCTTAGTATCATAACAATATTAAGGTTTATCTTTCCTTCAACCATTTATTTTCCAAAAATATTAACTTGTTATTGAGTCTCTTTTCTTAGAACCATATAATCTGAAATCCTCAATGAAACTGTACTATAGTACAATATTTATTTATTTCCATAATTCTTATAACCAGTACATCATTGATACAACACCCAAATAAAATTATTTGTTAATAAAAACACAAGAACACTATATATTTCTCTTCATATATGGTAGTATCATAACTTGATTATTATTCAATAGCATCATTTAGGTCAAACTCTGATGATTTCGACATTGATTCGCATAGTGTCCCAACTCCTTGCAGATGAAGCATTGTACATTTGAAACATTTTTCTTACCTTTACAATCATGTACATGGTGTCCGTTTTCTCGAAACTTATTAGAAACTCCCATTCCCCTCAAGCATTTACCATGGTGATTCATTCCACAGTTATCACATATGTGAAATATATTTCTGTCCCTTCTTCCCTTTATCCATCATTATCTCTACCATCATTTTCTTCCCTTGATTCCCTTCAAATCCATAGTACTCCAAGAATTATTTACTTATCTTATTGACACTTGATACTAATTATTAATATGATGAGAATATGTGGGAGATTATTTCCCTTCTAAATGTTGGATTAAGACCATGGAAGATATTATACTTCTTATTCTTTTGATCAAGCGTATTTCTAGAGTTATCATTCCTTCTATGGGGAACCATTTATAAACAATGACATACACTATGTTATATTATGAATTTCAATTTATAATTCCAAACTTTTAGAATACCTAACATAAATAGTTTATGAAGATAATCCATAATCATAAAAAAAATGTTTTATTTGAGAAAGTATTTACTCATAAATCCATCATAATGACATGTAAAGAAATTGTGAATTATCTTAAGCATATCCCCTAGGAGTCTCATAACCAAAAGGGCATCAAGGCCTGTTGTCGTGTACTAGGATACCTCGGGTCATGCCCGAAACTCCTTTTCAGAGTTTTCACTCCTAGGTACATCTGTTCCAGAGATGCCTCTACCTTCTCATATCCAGACATTGATGTATTTCATGGAAAACTCACAAAATATATACATTACCAAAATTCTAGTCTGTTCTTATATACTTATCCTCAAATTCTATATTAGGGCAATGATTTCTAATCATATTTTTTCTAATTCTAGTTACCAATGATTGTACTAAACTTCCTCCGATACCAATTATGATGCCCCGACCCCAGTTACCCAGAGTTAGTTCATTATTACGTAACATTGGCATGATCACAAGAGATCATGTCTCGAAAGACCGATTATTTTAATAGCCTTGAAAGTACTAGATACATATATATGTTTTAAATTCCATTATGGAATAAAAAAACATCATTTTGACTCCATTGAACAAACTTATATCCCATATCCTTTCCTTATAGGTCAACCAAAATATACCTCTTCTCATCCTGAGAAAAATAAAACATATGAAAGGGGTGAGTTCAAATGCTCAGTAAGGATAACAATATAGCAAACAATTTCATAAATAAGAATAAATATTGAAGGCAATGTGTAAGACTAAAACACAATATTTTTAGAATTGAACTTTAGCATAATATGGCACAAATAAATCAAATAAATCCATTTAATTTTTCCAATAGATATTCAAGTAGTCTAATAATCACAAGTAATATCAAATCTATTTTCATAATGATGGAATGAATAATTATGTACTTCATAACCACATAGTCAAGGTCACGTTCCAAGAATACAAATAAGATTTTGTCAAGCCCTTGTGTCAAGATACTAGTTTGTCTAATGAGACTTACTCATGCATCGACGAGCTATAGCGGGCTCCACCCATCACTTACCAAGTCCAATTCATTTCTCATATGAAGAGGTTGAAACATAACATAAACATTTGAATTAAAAATATAATACGAAATTTTAATACTTTAACCACAAACCAGGAATTGTATAAAAATAGCACATCCACAGTCAAAAATATCATAACTCATTCAATATAATAGGGAATATTGTATTATAATAAATCAATCTCAATCATGAATTATATCTAGTAAAGAATGTTGACATAGTTGAAAATGATCAGTAAAACTCTTTGAGAGAAATATACCTTTTCCATGAAATAAATTAAAAGTCACAAAATTTATAAAGGAAGAAAGTTAGAAGATATTTTTGATTAAAAGTGTCTCATACAAATTTAAACTTTTCAAAGGAATTAACATTTTAAAATAATCATGTCTATATAATTAAATCCTTAAAATCATTTTTAAAACATTGACATTAATTAAAAAAATCATTAAAACATTTAAAATGATGATCTTGACAAAGATTACCTTCCACAAAACCATAAAATATTAATTTTGGAAATATTTTTATGAAACATGGAAATGGATGATTAAAATGTCCCAATAAATACTTACACATACACAATCTCGGATAATAATGAGATTAAGGAATTCTCCCTTACCTTGTACATTCCTTTGGTCGAGGGTACATTTAACCTCTTATATAATGACCATATTATGTTATTAAATTATAACATAACCATATTAATATTTATGATATCATACCAGATTCATTTATGACTTTATACTATCCATTTAACAATTATTTCCATGTTAAAGTAACATTTCATGTAATCATTGTTTTTTTATCGTATGTGTTTTAACTTGTTATTATTAATAATATCACTTTTATCATGATTTAACTACTTATATAATAAAAATATTATTTATATATAATATATATTCAGAATATAAATATTTATAATTGATATATATATAAAATTAAATACACTGTTTATAGAGATTATAGGCCGTACGTACGCATAAATGATGTTTCCATTTTCATATCGTATTGAATGGAAGTAAGTGAATGAGATAAATGTATATATATATATATATATTTCAAGTACAATTATTATTTCATATATTACATACTTATTGATAATATATATTTATACAATCATCGTTAAATGGTGAAGTTGGAAATGAATCTCATCGTTTCATGGAGACAATTAGTCATACCTAAGGACGGGCGATGATATCACTCTTTTGAGGGTTAAATATTATTTAAATGGATGGTATATTATATATTCTGAATCATTAAAATGTTATATAAATTTTTTACATCAATTATACTCATTATTATATCCATTCAAATAGTGAAGCGTTGAATAACAAACTACACCATCACTTGGAGACTGTAAGCCGTACATACGCACCTATGGTGACTTGGTCATTCATAGGATGGATATGATAATGAATATGGTTGTACCATATTTATAATAATATCACAATATTTATAAGGTAAATTATATATTAAATTTTTATGGAAAAAAACAAATAAAGAGGAAGTGGAAGAAGAAATGAACTTTGAAAGAGGTGATGAAATTATTACCTTTTCTTTGGGTGCTCCCTTTTTATTGAATGAAAATGGCACAATAGATTGGCCTGATGATAGAATTATGGCCTCTAGGTTGAATTAATGGTAATTGGGAGGATATTCGAGTAGGGTTTGGCTGATCCAAATTGTTTAGTAGGTGGGATTTTGAGAGAAGGGGAAGTACCATTTTATAAGAGAGGTGAGGGTCACTTGAGTAAAAGCACGAAATGTTATTTTATTATAAAATCATTTTAGGTTTAAAATTGATCAAATTGGATTTATTTCAAGGATATGATTAGTATTGGTCAAAAACCTCTCAAAAAATAGGTTTTATACAAGATTAGGTCACTATATATACCTTACCTTTTAGTTTTAACTCTTAGTTAAATAGTTTAACATTGACCATGTCTTCTTATATTCGTATAATAAATGGTTAATAAATTTAATATAAAATGAAAAGAGAATATAAAGTGGTAAATTAATGTCATATATATAATTATATAAGTCATTTTCCCTAACAATATATTTTTAGGAATATTATATCATTTAATAATATAGTATTTGTTTTAAAAACTCATTTATGTCAATTTTAAAACTATTTAGTTTTTAGTTTTTATGAAATTCATAACAACATGATTACATAGAGAAAAACCCCTTTAATCAACTCTAACATGTCATATTAACCTATAAAGTTAGTGGAATTAATCCTAAGTTCCAATTTACATTTATTTGGATATTTATAATATCAATTATTTTAACCTTTCATTAATATGGTAACTAATGCATCATAATTGTGTCATAAATAAATTTATTTATTTAATGTATAAAAATTATAAAAAATATACCATTTTGTATTAAATCTTTTTAGATTTCAAATGAATTTTTATAGTCGAATTTATCTTATGTATAACCCTATATTAAAAATGTTTTAGTTAAGAAAATTTTCATTTAGCACTTTTAACTATTGTTTAAAATAATAATAATAAATGTCCTAATATAATCCATGTGTTTCAAAAGAAGATCATATTTTATTCCTAATGTTAATTTTGGTCAAAATAAACTTATCCAATAGAGTTAGGACTTGTGTTAGGGTAATTATAATATCATTTTTACCTTTAATTACCCTAAATACTTTTAACTATGCTAAATAAAATTCATAAATTACTATTCTACAATAATAATTTGCGTCATATTGAATGAAATTTTACTTTATTATATCTACCATATATCTTGTATTTTTGAAATTAAATTCACTTAAGTGGTAAAATTACATTTTATTCAAATTTTCAAATGTGCCAAGAAGGTGGGTAAAAGACGTTAAAAAGTTCAATAAAATTATATATATATACTATTATTATAAAATGAATCCAATTCATTTAATTGGAATAATATAGGTATATTTTATCTATTTTAACTTAAAATAAACCTAAATAAAATAAATAATTATTTAAATAAAAAACCATGTTTTTAACAAAAACATAGTGTTCTTCACTATTCATCAAAAATTGAATGTTTTCAGAAAAATAAAAAAATTAACCCTAAAATAATTTTGATATTATTAATTCATAAATGAAGTCAATTGTACCCAATTAAAAACATATAAGTTTCATTAATTAATATAAAATTAATTCATGTTGTCAAAAACAAAAAGAGGGATTTTAAAAATTAAAAACTATCAAAAGATTGACATTTGTTTATGTCCAATTTTAATGTAAAATTACTAATATGACCTAAATTATATTAAATGATAAAAATATAAACTAATTATAATTTTAAACTACTAAAATTCATAATTTAAAACAATAAATTAATTCGATTAAAAAAGTGGTTTTCAATTAAAATTTAGTATTTTTCACTATTCATCAAAATATGAAAGTTATCAGAAAAGTACCAAAAATTTATCCAAACAAAATTTTTATGTACCACATCTAAAGAAGAATTTAATTTCACTAAATTGAATATGTAAAAGTTCCAACTATTTTATTTGAAAATGGATCACCATTAAAATGAGAAAAAACTACATTTTTTTGGAAAATTCTTCTTTTATCTAAAAATTGGATTTTTCTTCATATTATTTCTAAAAAACAAAAATTTTCAATGTTAAAATTATATAGGATGTATATAAAATTCAAAATTTGGTTAATAATATTCAAAACTGCATTTTTAAGGGCTAGTTTGGTAGGTCGTGGTGCGCTCGAACTCGGTGTTGCGTGTAGTGTAGGATATTGAATTACTTTAAGGAGATAACGAACTATGAAATCATGGGGTGTTGTACTAGAGGCTTGGTCATATTTACTAGAAGATTATAGAGAATATTATACTGTTAAATTATACTATTGAAATTCCATTACTAAAGATGACTGATAATCCTTTGTGACGTTTTGTTTTAACAATGTTTTTGTATTTGTTGAAAACTATCATTTTTTTAAATGTTTTTATACTTCATGGTTAGACCCAATCCATCATAAAAAGTTTTTTTATAATGTTGAATGTTTTTTATTTTTTTAATCCAAATATAATGAGGAAGAATTGTTTTATCATTGAGAATGTTTTCTTTTAGGCTCTGGATTTTGGACTGAGAATTACAAGACAAAATAGGTGTAAGGAAAATAAAAGCTATATGTTCTATAAATTTGTTGATAATATGCAGCACTAGACTTAGATCCATCGACATGAAGTTCAAGATTCATCAGACTCAGTGTTGGTTAAAAGTTCATATGTTATAGAGTGTGCAATTCAGACTTAAAAAACAAATATACAGATCAACACATCAAAAAATATTAGAGGTATAAATTTTTGATTAGTGGAAGTTTTCCATTTACATAAAAAAAGGATGAAAAAAATCTGAATTAGATAGTCAAAATTTGTTGAGTTAAGAAATGTAATGATGCTGAAGTAGGTGTTTTTAGAAAATTAATTCCAGATTAACAATATTTTCAAGAATTCTACCCTAATGTCATACGATGCATTACCAATATTGATGTTCTCATATATCCTAGAAACCATTATCATAAAATCATTTGTTGAAATGGGGGAATAAAAAATATTCTACTGGTTCTGGAATTCAATTAATATATTAATTGTGATCCAGAAGTACCAAACACATATGTGTTCCGATGTCCTAATGTGTTATTGATGATGAAGTTTGAAGAATTTCAATTTTACAAAGTGGTGTTTCAATCATAATTAGAGTTCTATAATTATAAGGATTCCATCAGACTATCTCTATGATGGAAATTCAATCATAGTAGCTCTGATGATGATTGTAATATAATATTTAACTAAATATTCTATGAATGTAATTTGCAGAAGAAGGAAGTTTCATCATAATGAAGTCAAGGAAGTTACATTAGACTAAACATGGGGAAGATATATCATATTGAATTGAATATAGTATGTTTGAGAAGATTTATGATTGAGAAATATTAAAAAGGTTTGATGAAGGTAATGTTTATGTTTAAATATGAGAGTTTTTTTGAGGTTTGAAATTTGGGTAATAGGGAAACGTTTTTGATTTTATTTTCTTTTTCTATTTCGAGTTTCTTATAAATAGAGGCATGGTTCATTCATAGTTTAAAAAATTTCAAATAAGTTGAAAATGACGATAATTGAATATTTTGAGTGAAGGTTCCTTATAGAAAGAAATCTCATCATAATATTAGATCAGTTTTTTTTGTTTACCGAATAGGGAAACATCATTTTGACATTATCGTATTGATTTGATCAGGCTGTGGAAGACTATAATATGTTGTTGAGTAGAGTTTGCGATGTGAATATTGATAAATATGATATCATACTGAGTCAATTATACTATTTCAATCATACATGGTTCATCATAATAAAATCCATCAGATTCACGGTCATCAGACCCAGGAACATTATTGGAGAAAACAGAACAAAGCATTGTTACTTTTATGTCAATTTATTTATAATAAATGGTTATAAACTGATGGGAGATAGTATAATCATTTCTATCAGGGTATAAAAGGTATCTACTAGGAGTTTATGCATGTTTTATTTACTTCTTCATAATAATTAATTTCGATAGACACACATGAGTGGCTATAGAAATAATATATGTTCTCACATTGGGGTTGAACCATGTAAATATCATGTGATTTACTTTCATTCTTATTTTTTCATACATGAGTATCTACAAAAAGATAACAAGGATATAAACATTAACAGGTTTTAGGGGTAATTTTTCAAAAGTATTGAAACATATAAATGTGAACAACTGATTTAACCCTCCATCCCTCTTCTCAGTTGTTATTCAATCATTGGGAACATCAATTTTTACAATATGGAGGTTCCCTTGTTGAATCATTATCATAGATAATATCAATTATGTTAATTGTAGGGAAATTAATAAACGTGATTGAATAAAGTATTAAGCATGGAAAAATATGATGATTCCTTATCTCTTATCTCTTAGCCTTGAAGTTATTGATAATGTAATAACTTGGTTTCCACCTTTTAATAAGGATTCCCTATTTAATTTTTTTGATAAGAGAAATATTTATGTTGAAGTAAAATGTAGAAAATATAGACATAATTTATTATTAGAAAAGGATTAAATAAATTTGATTTGTCTCAAAACATCAAAGAGTATGTGGGATAAGATGGAAAGTATTTCCCAAGAAAATAATTAAGTGAAGGAAGAAAATATACAAATCTGTAGTAGTAATTATGAAGACCTAAAACTGAGAGATGAAGAAACTACTGATGAATAATTCACCAGAGTAAATAAAATTTATTGTAACATCACATGACTAGGATATTCCTTATAATATTGTTTAAATTGAGTGTAAATTTACAAGATAATTTCTTAATAGGTTTGATTCTAAAATTTCCTCTTTAAATGATAAATATTATTTATCTCTTGATAAATTTCATAACATTATTCATGCTTATGAAATAAGGAAATATCATATGCTCAAAAATAAGATGAAAATAATAGATAAAATGGATTTTGAATACATTTGAGAAGTGAAAATACAATATGTTAAACATATTGTTTTTTTGGATTCGAAGACAATGAGGATGCTGATTAGAAATAAAAAGTATTCTCTCTAATATATAAGTACTATATAATAGGAAATTGAAATTATTGTGGTAAATGTCTTATCAATTGTATTGAGTGTGGTGGAATTGGACACTTTACTATGAATTATCACAAGAATAAAGTTTGTTAATATTTAGATGATTCTTATTAAAATCAAAAATGTTAGAAGTGTAAAAAAATGTTAGAGAAGAAAAGTCATCCATCAAATATAAGAAAAATTTTACAGGAAAAAAAAGATATATGTTGTGTAAAAATGTTGAATTGGACTCAACTGACAATAATTATTTAGAAGATGATTTTTTTGAAAAATGGAGAAGAGTTTTTTTGAAAAATATTACATAAAAAACGCTTCCTCAGACAGTGAAGAAAGATGTAAAGAATCATCTATTGAGTATCAAGTCAGAATAGTACTTGATACATGTATTGTTAAAAATAAATCTCTCAAGATTGAAATCAGACTAATGAATAATGATTCTGAGGATGATTTTTATGGAATACAAGATTTAATCAGGCAAGAGGAAGAATACATCCATGAGATATTATCTTACAAATATAAATTTTTTGAACTAGATAATATAGTGGAAGATATCATGAAGAAGATGAAACCTATGGAAGAATAAGGTAAAAAGTCTCAATAAAAACATATATAATCATCATGTACCTCAAGGAATATGAAATAAAACAGAGAAAAATGATCGGAAGTAAAATTGGAGTCTCTTAAAGGTGATAATAATGCTTAAAACAAGAATTAGGTGAAATCCTCACTCACTAAAAATAATTTTTCATCTGATTGTTCTAACATATTATGTTCTAGAAAAGGTGTGTTAAAATATTGGGTGGAGATAGTATATGAGAATTCTATTTCATCTATAAATGCTGATAACTCACTCAAAATGAAATATAGACCATATCATTTGTATGATAGAGGATAAAAAATTAATCAACCTCAACATTGTCTCTGTTGAGAAAGAACTTTCTTTCGTATGAAATCAAGATTTGAAGGTCGTTTCAAGTGTTGTGGAATGTATTGGAACAGAGCTTATAATTTTTTTCATAACTTTTCAGTTCCTATAAGATGTTTTGAACAACGTGAAAGTAATGGTTAATGAAATATGTGTAACATTTCTATTCCACGGGATGTTAGAAAAGAAAAAACTCAAGAATCTAGAGGTTTTCTAACTGAAAATAAAGATGAATATCTAGAAGAAGTTTTTTTTGAAATATTTGATTATTCGGGTCATTATTCTAAACGATTAATGACAATCCTTCAATAACAAGTTTCTTATAGTAGAAATGAAAATTAATATGGAAATTAAAAAATCGGGGAAAGATCATTTGTTGTTGATAAAAATTTCAAGGCAAGTAAAATTAACAAACCTTGGATACATGATATAGTTTTTTATTCATATATGATTGGTGATATGGAAATATTAAATCATTTTTAATGTCATGATGGATGCACAATTACCTTTGAAAATAATACTTCGTTAAAAATCAGAGGAGTAAGAAAGGATGATATTGATGCAGAGAAGTTTAAATCTAAGGATGTTTTATTTTTTTATATCAAAAAACATAGCATTATTATTTTAAAAATAACATTATGATGATGGAAAATAAGTGATATGAAGAAATTATTCTTGTGTTATCAAAAGCATGAATGATTGAAATGTTATTACAATCCAAGAAAGAACTAGTGGAAATCTCTTCTAAATAGTATTTTTTAATAACTCATGTTACATCAGTGTTGATGGTGAAAATAAGTTGTGGAATGTAATAATTGGCCGACTTGGGAAGAAAAAAATGAAAATATGTTCTAAAGATAACACTGTCCATTATTTCCAAAATTGAAAAGTAGAAATGAACATGCTTGTGATAATTTTCAAACAAAATATGACTATAAAATTTCATAAAATAGTTGAGATTCAATCTACAAGAAATATTGAGATTATTCATTCAAATTTATGTAGACTAATGAGGCATCAGTCAAAAAAGGATATTTATACTTCATCACTTTTATTGATGATTTCAGTTGGATGATAGAAATCATATTTATGAAGCATAAGTCAGAGGATGTGGAGGTTTTGAGGTATTTTGAGAAGAAATGGGGGTTTATATATAGAAGTTGAGTGTGAATAATGGTACCAAATTGACAAGAAATACATTTGAAATTTATATTGGAAGAATCCATTACTACTACTGTATAGTGATCTGTATGCTCCAAACCAAAATGGAGTAGAAGAAATAAAGAATAAAAGTTTGGTGGAACTGGGAAGAAGTATTTTAGCATAATACAAAAATAGAAATTTATATTGGAAGATGCCATTACTACTATTGTACATGTCCAAAAAAGATGCTTGTTGAGACTGAAAATCAACATGGCTACTTATGAAATGTGTTATGAAACAAAATTGCCATTGAAGTAAATGAATGTTTCTAGATGTCCATGTTGTCTAAAAAGAAAAAAAATTATGATCTAGGAATGTTGTATGATAAGGATAAGGAATAAATTTATATGGGTTATTCAATAAATAAAAGAAGTCACAAATTTGGGAACAAGAACTTAAAAAGGATTGTCGACTCAAGTGGTGTGAATGTAATTGAAAAAAAAATACCTAACAAATTTTATTGATAATGCCGAGGAGGATAAACGAGATATTTGTAATGGTATTTAATGTAAGACAAAAAAATACATACCAAGATTCATGAGAATACTGTGATGAGGAAAGTTCACCTTGAAAAGAAATAGTAAAATTTCATACATTCCAAAAACATATTGAATCTAAAATCATCATTTGAAAGTAGAAGGCTTTAGTTATGACCATAAAAAAGATTAGATTAGAAAAGTAGACTTCACATACCTCCAATGTTGAAGCAGAATCAGTTTCAGAATCTATTCCAAAAAGAGAATCGGTGATTTCTAGGAATGAAGACTTGGATCAAATTATGAAAAATGAAACATAGGAAATTGTTCCCCAACCAGAAAATAAAATGGTTATCGGGACAAAGTGGGTTTATAGAAAAAAATTGAATGATCAGGGAGAAGATTCAAGAAACCATTCAAGTCATGTTTCTAAATGATATACATTGGTGGAAGGTTTATATTGTGAAGAATATTTTCCCCTAGTTTCAATAATAAAAACTATTATAATTTTTCTATCTGTTTCCATACATCATAATCACAAATATAATCATATGAATGAAAAGTCATATTTCTTAAATGTAGTGATTAATAAAGAATTTTAAATTGATAATATTACTAGTTTTAAAATATATAATGATGAAACAAATGTTTATAGATTGAATAAAGCCTTGTTTGGGTTGAAATAAGGTCCACATTCATGGTATTCTATTATTTAAAATGGTTTGATAATGATAAATATTTCTACTGAAAAAAGTTGATAGAAACTTATATGTGAATATTTTTGACTCCATAAATCTATTTTTTTGTTTATATGGACAATGTAATTTTCTATAGAGATATAGATGATGTTTTTAATGAATTTTCTAAATAAATAGGGAAAAAATAGGTAATGTCAATTTTGGGAGAAATAGTTTTATTCCGTTGTTTACATGTTAAATAAAAAATATATATCTTCATATTTTATGAAAAATATGTTGGATAATTTTTACAAAAGATCATAATGAAAGAATCAAATGAAGTTTATAGTCCTATCATTATGAGAAAAAAATTGATTAATGTAGAATATGATAAAATTTTTAATCGTAAAGTCTTTCAAAAGATGATAGGATGTCTAATTTACCTTAGAGCCTTATTTCCTAATACTATTTATGCTGTGAATTTGTATAATAGGTATCAAAATAATCATAAATAATCTCATATGTTTATAGTAAATATAATTCCAATATATGTCAATGGAAAAGCATCACATGGGATGTTATACAAAAGAAATTGTGAAATAAAGAATCATGGTTATACTGATGACGATTTGAATGGAGATTGTATTGATATAAAATAATCCTCAAGAGGAACATTTTTATTATGTTAATGTTATGTAAGATGACATAGAAAAAATAAAGTTTCAGTAATATTGATAAAAAAATCATAATATATTGTGAATACTCAATATTTTAATCAGATGCTGTGTATGAATGTTCAACTAGAATATTTTAATGTAAAAGTTTCTAAACTATAGAGGTTGTACTATGATAATCATAGTGAAATTGATATTTAGAACATTCATATCCAACATTATAGATCAAACAATAGTGATATAATATTTTACTTTTTTAAAGAGAGAGTTTTAGCTAGAGATATCTTGATGGAATTTATCTAAATGATGATTCCTATTAATGATATCTTAATAAAGGAAAAATTCTAATAAAATGGTTTGTTGAGGTGAGGTTACAACTTCAAGTTCATCCTCCACCTAAAACTTCTTAAATATCATAAGTAAGTCCACTAACTGTGATTTGGATTATGTTAAATACGGGGGAGAGAAAGTAATATATTTATACACTATATAAAGTTTTTACTTATCATATTTTTTTGAATATGAATATTTTTTAATCAGATAATGGGGAACATAACAATAAAGTGTTAGAGAAAAATAAATGTGATAGTAGATAAAAGTAAAGGGGGTTTTATCATTATATGTCCAGAAAATGATATTTTCACGAAGGGATGAATTTCCTCTAAAAACATTACTTTATCTAGTAGTACAGTGTTAAGACACTCTCTTTTGAGAAAAATGTGTTTTAGTAAAAGTAAAAAACCTGATCTGTTTCCAAAATTTGAGTTGTGCAATATTTTTTTAGAGTAAAAAAAAGATAATTAGTTTTGAAAAAAATAAAATGGGGGAGATTGAAGAATCTATGTAGTGTTATGTTTTAAAAAAGGTTTTATTTTTGTTAACAACTAACCTTTTTTAAAAGAATTTATTTCTTCTTTATGATTAAACTTAGAACGTCATAATAATTTATTGTATGAAAGATGAATATTTTTGAATGTCTGAACCCAAAAATAAAGGGGGATAATAGTAGTTATACTTGAGAATGTTGTTTTTAAAATTTTGGATTTAAAATTGAGAAGTACCGAATGTAGATGGTATAAGAAATATTTAAGATAGTTGTTGTATAATTTTTTTGATCAGATGTAGAAAAAGAATCAGAACATTCATTAGGAGGTTCATGATTCAATAGAATCGACATCAGTTAGAATGTTATAATTTTCACAGTGAGTGAGTTAGAATGATAAAACAAATATACAGATCATCTGATCCAAAATAACCATAGTAAGAATTTTTTGAATGCTAGAAGTGTTCCTTTTTCATAATCAGAGATATAAAGTAGTTTTTGAGTAATAACATAAGAAGTTTTTATGGGAAGAAGTTATAATGTTGCTAAAGTGGATGTTTTAAGAATGTGAATTAGGTGTTTGAGCTTTTTCATATATTCTAACATAATGTTAGATGATCATTTAACTATCTTAATGTTCATATATATCATGAAATATCTTGTGATAAAATGTTTTGATGATATGGATGAATTTTAAGGAATTCATCGATTTCATAGATCAACATAATGATTTCATCAGATCAAGAAGTATTATACACATAAGTATTTAGAAATATGAAAGAGTTATAAATAACGAGGTATGAAGAATTTCAAATATGAAGAGTGGAGTTTATATCTTAAATAGAATTTCATTGTTATGAGGATTCCATTTGATAGGATTTGAGAAGGAATATCAATCATAAAAACAATATTGAGAATAGGAAAATCATAACGATATGATTATAGTTAAATCAAAATTAGTAGAGGAAGTTACATCAGACTAAGGATGAACATGTTATATTGGACATATAAATTTTTTTCATGAATAATAATGTTTTATTACTCTAGAGAATGTTTGAAGCAATAAAAGTAGAAGTGTAAATTTAGTGATTTTAAGAGATTTGAAATTTTGATAAGTGGGAAATGTTTTTTGTTTTCTCGCCATTGAAATTATAAGTTTCCAATATACAGGGGAATTGTATACACTTAATATGAATATATTCAAATAATATAAAAATGCAGAGCAATGTAGATTTTGAGTGAGAGTTCTTCTCATGAATATATCTTATTAGAATATCATACATCTATTATTTTGTTTATTAGACTGTGAAAAGTCATTTTGAGGAGAAAATATTTATTTATTTAGACTAAGGAAGAGTAGTCTGAGTTTTTTAGTAGAGTTTTAGAAGTGTATACTGAGAAAGGGAAGATCATATTTCGTCGATAAGACTGAGCCATTTGGACTGCGTTCATCTGACCGAAGGCCACCAGATTCAAGTTCATCAGTCCAAGAAACCTTTTTGAAAAAATTGAACAATTTATTTTTTTACCTTTTTTGGATTATTTTTTTATAATAAACATTTGTAAAATAACAAGATTCAGTATCATTTTTCATTTCGGGAGTCAAAAGGTGTCTAACATGAGTTCTCACAAGTTATATTCACATATTCATAATACTAAATTTCCATTGACCCATAAGATTGGATATAGAAATGATATAGTCTCTCACACTGAGGCCGATCCTTGTAAATATTGTGTTATTTACATTCATTTCTATTTGTTCATGCATGATTATTTAAGAAATTATTATAATGATATAAACATTAATTATTTTTAGGGGTTATCTTTTATACATTATTGAAACATATATAAAGTGAACAACTAATTCAAAAACCCTTCCAATTTCTTACTCGATCCACTAGAATGTAATTGAACAAGTAAATGAGTTGTGATTCAAGAATATGGGTTTATATTATAATCAAATTATACAATCTAAAGAATAAGTGATCATTAATCCTAATAGAATGTTTTCCACGCAGAAATTTGAGGTCCAATTAGTTAAGATCAATCTTATGGTGAGAATTACTTAATTCTATTTTTTGATAAATATATTAGTATGGTATTTTCAGTTATTATGGGGTCTAAGATAAATGTTTTGGACTACATAAAATTTTTTCAATGAATAGTGGATAATGAAATGGAGAGAAGCATAAAGATTCTACTATCTGATAATAAAACTAAATAAATATCTATATCTATTTAGGAGTATTTTATAAATGTAGGGAATATAGCTTCATGTGTTAGTGATAAGGAATCAACAAAAGAATTGTGTTGTGAAGGGTATAATCATGTGGTAAATACCATGTCTATTACAATATTGATTTAAAGTGTCATATCTCTGTACTAATCAAAACAAGAAGTTCTAGTTTTTGTGTACACATAGAATCTATTGATATTCAGTGTTATAAAATAGAATACACTATATGAAATGTTTCAAAATAGGATACCCTTATAGTATAATAAAATATTTTTTAGAAGAAAATGTTTCAATCCAAATAAATATGGAAATCAGATAATGTATAGTGATTTAGTAGGTGAAAGAATATTTTTATGATACTCATCAAAGAGTAAATCCAATAAATGTTTCAAAAAATTATTAAAAAATATATTAAAATGATATGATGTGAATTTTATTCAATGTGAAACTATAGATATTTAAAGAAATTTTGACACTAAATATGAATGTGAAAAAGAATAAGTTGTAAATTCGGATTTTAGAGAATCTAAAAATCACCCATTTTCATGATAATTCAAATGTTGAATTAGAAAAGCGAACCATGATGAATAAATTAAACTTTTTACTCAAAAAGTAAGATGTGTAATTGGAGTTGATCAAAGAAATATTGTTGGAGTAAAATATACTCTCACATGGAAAAAGATAATGAAGGAAATGGATAACATATTTCCATTATCTAAGGTAGAACCAACTCTATTCTAAGATGAAATATATGATGAATCCTAGGTGAAAACCATGAAAGATGAGGTTTAAAAAATCGACATGAATCAAAATAGAAACTTGTGGAAATACCTAGACAACATAATATGACTGGTACAAAATGGATATTGAGAAAAATATAAATGGACATAGAAGGGTGATATGAAATAAATAATGGTTGGTGTGTAAATGATATAAATAGGTTAAAGGATGTTATTTTTAGGGTTCATTGAATTTAATAGAGATAATGGAATCAATAGGTTATTTTTTTGGCTGTCACTCTTTGATGTAAGATTAGAGTTTATCAAATGAATTCGTACAAAACAGATTTCAATGGATTTTTGAATAAAGAAATATTTATTGAAAAACTGATAGTATTTCTTTTAAGAAAATATTATTTCTTGTTTTCAAATTTAGAAAGGAATTGTGAAGCCTAAAGTAAGTACCTAGTTCTTATTATTGATGTAGGGACATGTATATGAGAATGTCAAATTTTATAAAATGAGAGGTTCATAAAAATATCAATTTGAAAATATCAGATGATGAGCAGTTTATGGTGATAATGTAAATTGATGATATCATATTTAGAGTTAATAAGATAAATACCATTGAAAATGACGATATATGATGTGATCAAAATTTTAGATGTTAATTATGAGAGAGAAAAATAGTTTTATTGTGATATATTTTCATCAAAGAGAATGATAAACATTCATCTCACTGAAGATATAAAAAATAAAGGTGTTAATGATGTTCAAAGTGGATGAATGAAAACTATTTTCAACTCCTATAGTAGTTGTAATGAAAATTGGAAATCATGAAGGAAAAAGGGAGTAGACTCAAAATTGAATATTTGGATTATTTTAATTCCACTAAATCATACAACAACTAGGTTTGATATATTCTATTCTATGTTCTTGGAATTAAATATTCATTTTTTCTATATGAAGAGAATATCTCAATGATAAATAGGATACTGAGGTATATATAATGAATGTTAACAAATGGAATAGTTTTCAAAGTTGATTAAGATCATGATTTTTTGGATAATTTTGGTGATTATTGGGATGTAGATATTTTTGATATAAAATTTACAAGTTTTAGAGATTTCATCATTAGAAGAAAATTTGATGGATTTTTAAGTAAGATATAATACTTTATATCATAGATTATAGTAGAGAAATAATATATTTTGGGTAATATGATTATAACATTTTGCTATTGTGAAGAGATGGTTGGAAGATCATTCAGAAGTAGAATGCCAAATAATATCAATTTAGCTTGAAAAAAATAATTCCTTTAAAATTATGAAGAATCTAGTAAAACATTTTCAGAAAAAGCATAGTGAGATGAATTATCACTTTATAAAGGAGATGGTAGAGAAAAAAATTGTGATATAAGATATTTTTGGTACATATAATTATTTATTACATATGTTGGAAAAAAGGGTTTTCTTCAATAGAACTAGTGGATGGTCTGTGTTTGTTATCAATCCACATTGGGTTGATCGAGGAGTTCTCAAGACAAGTTTTATTATAATATAGGCCAAATCAGGTGTTTAAGGAGGCATAGTTTCCTAGAATTTGCCAAAATTTTTGGGCCAAAAAATCAGGAGTTTGTTTTTGTAAATGAAAGGATTTACATGTAGTAGTAAATAGTATATAGATCTTGATGGAATATTCACGGACCGTGGATGGTGTTTTGTGGAATGGTGAATGAATATAAACAAACGTAGAATTCCACACATCAGTTTTATGTGGACCATGAAGGGTGTTATGTTGATAACAAAGGGAAACCGTTCATAGAATGAGAATAGTTTGCAGTAAGGGATTTCAATATGTGTAACAATGAAGGTAAGTGTGATGGATCATAATTTTAGAAAATGATGTGGAGTTTTGAGAAGTTTCAAAGGGCTCTGTTCATAGAAAGATATTTACCACCGTGTAGGAAAATTGGGGGTATGCGGATGGTGTATGAAGAATAGTTCGAAGAAGGAGTAGTACGTGGGGAAGACTATTCTACAATGAATGTTTATGTAAATTGAATTAGTGAGTTTTTAGTTAAATTTTATGAATAAGGGGAACTAATACCCTTAATTAGATATAGAGATTTTGATTAGAAATCCCGGAGGAATTTAGTGAAGTCCAAAGTGGTTAGCAAGAAGACAACCCTGCAAAAGAGAAGAAGTTAATGAAGAGGATTATATGATAGAAGATGTGGTCCACTGAGAAAGTATGTGGAAGGGTTTTTTTCGGTTAATGTATCCCACGTAGGAAGATGATACAAATATGATGGTACGTGGGTGATGGTGCGTGGAGGATGGTTTATATAAGACTATTTGTGGAGCATGAGTTGGTCCATGGAGAAGAAGTGGTACACAAGATAAGTATGTGTAGGTGGTATGCGGAGGTGATATGCAGAGATGGTTTATAAACCAAATTCTCTAAACGGATATGTGTAGTCCTTGGAGGAAGTTGTCTAATTCATGGAGGAATGGTTCATGAAATATCAGTGTGTGGAAAAGTGGATTGCATTGGTGGGTAAAAATGGGACATCAAAAAAGAATCTATCCACATTTAGGGAAGTAAATTTCATACAAATGAAGCGACCTAGAAGTCTACTATATATTGACTTCTTGGGATGTGGTTAGTCCTCAGGTGGTGGAGTCCATTCGAGACCTCTTTCCTAGTGGTTCCCTTAACAGGTGTATTCGTGCTTCCAGGTTGGTTCTCAATCTTAAAACCAAATGTCTCACTATCCTCTATCATTATAGGATGATTTTTTTATTAAATGTTTCCTATATGATCATAGTTATCCTCATCTGTAGAAGTCTTTTTGGTGTGATTCTATGGCTAGTATCAAGAGAACAACATGGGTTTGTAAAGGCCGAAGCATCCAAGGGGTTGTGGGAATTACTTATGAGCTGGTTAAGGATTTCAAAAAAAGAGAAATTGGATAAATTGTAATCTTCCAGGTAGTTATGAATAAATATTAAGAAGATATGGAATTGAGTTTCATTAGTTTGGAAATGAGGATGTTGGGATTTTAGGAACGGTTTTTCCTCCTCTTCTTTAAATGCTAGTCTTCCTAATGGATTTCAATTTATCTCATGGAAAAGGGATTTGGATTTATTAATATGGTTCATGGATTCCTTCAAGAAGATTCTATATCAGCAGGACATTTCATTTTGTCCAAGGATTCCATTTCAAAAAACATTAATAGAGGCTTGTATGATGGTAGGTTGTGATCCTATCTTGGAAAAAATGGCTTAGAAAGAATCCCTCATCTTATGTTTGCTGAAGAAATTTTGAAATTAATCAATGGAAGGTGGAGATCATTTCTTGGATTCATGGATATCATGTCCACGTATGCAGGTCTTAGCAGAAAAGGTATTAATGCTACGAAAATTCATGTCTTTATCTCTAACAGGAGTTTAGGTCATTGATTTAGGGATATTTAAGATAACTTTGGATGTCAAAGAAGGAAATTCCTGATGATGTATCTTGGTATCCCAATTTCATTATGCTGGACCAAGAACCATTTATTTGACGATGTTTATGGTAAAGTGATGGCGATGAATCTTAATTGGAAAAGAATGTTCCTCTTGTTTGGAGGAATAGTCATCATGATCAATAGCTTGCTTTCATCAATATTGATGCATATTTTATTGATTATAAAACTTCTTAAGGGTGTCATGGTGACGATGTAGAATATTAATTTGGATTTTCCTTAGGATAAAAACCAAATGCGCAGTTTCCACTAGGCCTCATGGAGTCACATGGCATTGCCAATTGAGTTGGGTGGGGAGGGATTACATGACATCTCTGATGCCATGCCAGGCATGTCAGTTCGACTTTCTTTGGTGGTTATTTTTGGGATTTCATTGTGAGATTTCTTCTTTATAGATCTATATTAGGATCACTAAGAGTCTAATAATAATCATAGCCTCAACTATTCTTCACTGGAAAAGTGCATGTTCGCTCATCTAGAGGTCCTTCAAGGAGCTTTTTTAATATGTTTTTTATTTTTTTTTAAATAGATGAGTTAAAAATATTTTTAAAAATACTTCTGAAAGGTGGTATCATCGATTTCACCATTGACATCAGGGAAAAGAAGGCATTGCCGATGCCACAATTCCACTAAAATCCAAAAAAAAATTAAAAACAATTTTTTTTAATTTTTCTACTTTTTTAATATATTTATATATAACAAAACAAAAAGAAAAATAAGAAAATAAATTTTAACCAAAAATTATATTCTGTTTGTAATACAACAGTAATTCCATTAAAACCATCAAGATTCTGATAAAAGATCTCACCCTGGGCTCCCTTTTATAAGATAGTTTACCCTGAAAATCAATCTGCATTTCCGATGTGGGATTCTAGTTCTCCCTTTCGTATACAGAATATTCTGTATTTTCGATAAGATATTTCGTTCCAAGTATGTGACTTTGAAAGAATATAAAATATAATCTATGAGACCAATATAAATAAAACATACAACAAGGATTAAAAATATAATAAATAGTCTAAAACTAGAAGAATTTCATAAAAATGTTGATGGAAAATAATTTATAAGGTTTCAAAGATACATAATTGAAACAGAAAAAGGTATCATCTACATGACTTTGAAAGCATAAAAAACATAAAATAGAATACCTACATAAACTAAACACAAAACATGGATTAAAAATATAACAGATAATTGAAAATAAAAAGAATTTCGTAAAACATTTTGATAGAAAATAATTTATATGTTTTCAAATACACCGACATGAAACCTAAAAATGTTTCGAGTAAGTGATTTTGAATTTCTATAAAATATAAACTACTAGACCAACATAAATGAACCATAAAACATGGATTAATATATATAAAGTATTTGAAAATAAAAAAAAATCATAATTTTTTTTATTGAAAATTAATTTATATATAAGGACCCGGCCTTAGGCATTACATAATATTGAATTAAATGAATAATTCACATTGATGATCTTTTCGTGTTTAGTGTTTTACAGAATTAGGTCATTACATTTACATAACAACATGAATATTACATGTAGATAATTTTACCGAGTATCCATTTTTTTCCATAAAATAAAAACTCATGAAAAAAAGAGTCATGTCTAGTTCCATGTTTTAGGCAGCATGAATTTTCCTTGAGCCCATCCTTTATCCTTTTCATCTTTATTTCCAATTAAAAATATTTCAAAACTTGGGATGAGCATAAAAATCTCAGTAAGGGTTATAATAAAAAGAAAGAAACATTTGTTCATAAATACAAACAAAACCTGAACTCTTTTACTTATCTCATGAAATCATAATATTTTATGAATAACACATAGAAATCATAAATCATAAAGGTAACTTGTGGCATCCATATCATACTTACATTGAATCTATCACAACTACATAGGTAGTTACTTTGAAATACCCAGTATAGTATATTCCCAAAATCTATTAGGAGAAACATCCACATTTACCTCCGTCACATTACCCAATGAATTGGAGAGATATCTCAGGCTCACCCACCCTAGGTTAATCACGAAACCACCAGTTTACTTAAATAATTCCCAAGAACCATAACATGATCATAACACATAACATAAGCATAAAGGAAAGATAAAATTTCCACATTGCAATAAAAAAATATCATTTAAAGATATTGAAATAATAAATCCATTCTCAAAATCATTTTCAAAACCAAAATACGTAAAAATAGTATATGGTATTTATTTTTCCTTTTAAAAACATTACGGCTTATTAAGGAAGCTAATGATCAAATAGTACTCGCGGCGGCAGAAAGGTTATTGTCACCACTCGAATTAAAAAAACATTCCTTTTTGTCATTTACTAATACAGTTCATATAAAAATATTCCATTTGAATGAAATAAAAAGTCAAAGGTGTTTATAAAACGTATAAATGAAAATCGTGTATTAAAACAAAATATGCCTTAATGATAGGAGATTGAGATGAAGTCCGTTACCTCGTGTCCGACTTGACTCGATCATTTTTTAATATCATGAATAATAAACTAAAGTTAATTTCTACTTTCTTAAGAACCTTTTTCAAGTTTATAAATTTTTTATATCACTTATTACAATGTTATAAACATTATGTAATCATTTAATTTAATAACGTTCATTTTGTCGATATTTGGCACTTGAGTAAAAAATGAACCCCTTATATTACAAACTGTCCATGGGGTCAATAGTCCATTATATCCAGAATGATATTAATGATTTATATATAATATATATATATATATCATATATATCCAGCATATACATGTATTTAAAATATTACATAACATTTTGTGGTACGAAATGAAATGCACCGTTCATGGAGAGGGTAAGCCGTACGTACGCATGCACGCTAATTTCATTTCTATTTCTTATTTTAATGGAATTAAAACATAATGATACATAGGATTATTATAATTCCATTAAAATTTTATATATAATATCTTTAATTCCATCCTTTATACATCCTACATATGGCTTTAACGGGTCATATCACTTTGTGGGGGCGGTAGTCCGCACTTCCTCCAATGAGATTATCGCGTTTACCCATAATGGAAACCATAAAGGAATGATATAAATGGAAATTACAGAAGCTTAAAGAAAACATAAATATAATATATATCATATATAAATAAAGTTCCATCATAATGTCCACCATGAGAGGTGGTTGGAGATATTTGAACAATCATCGTTTCGTGAGGCGTTAGTTTCCCATCTACCGAAACATTATGTTCTTCATCCCTTAAATGGAGGTTTGTGTAAGTGTAGTTTGAATACATCTCATAAAAAAGTCCTAGTATTTTTAGGATAATGTTTTTGTTACAATATAAATGAATAAAAATATTTTAGGGGTTGGAGAAGTAAAATAAAAGAAAACAATTTAAGAGAAACTGTTACCTTATTTTGGGTAACTCCCTTTGGTTTTATCCAAAGGAATTCTGGAAGTTCATTCTTCCTATGGTAATGATTCTAGGAGGAGGAGAGGGATGTAGGTATCTTAATTGGGTAGATTTTGGATGATCCAAAAGGCTTGAGAGGTGTGTGTAATAGGATATAAGTGGTCTCCTTTTATAAGGGAGAGGAGGGGCTCTTTAGGAAAGTTTGAAAACATTATTTTATTATAAACATATCATCAATTTAAAAATGTAAAAAAATTATTAAATTAGAATATAAGATGACTAATATTTGATCTAAATTATTCCAATCATAATTGGACATGTTTTGGATAATATTTTAATCATTATTATCTTGTTAATTTAAATCATTTATTAATGAGGTAAAAAAACCATCATTATTATGTCATAAATAATTTAATTTATTTGATGCCTAAAAATTATAAAATAAAAACCATGATGTGGGAAATCTTCTTATATTTCCAAATAATATTTAAATTTAATATATGACCTATATAACACCATATAAAAATTAATTTACTAAAATATATTTTTTTGTCATTTTTGCCTTTACAATAAATTAATTAATCAAAAGTGTCATTATCTTTCATAAGTGGCTCCATGAGGTCCCAAAATAGACCAAAATATTCCCATGGTCAGATATTTCTAATACAATAAGGTTAGGAAATGTGTTAAGGTAATTTTGTATTATTATAATATTCATTTTACCTTAAATTACCCTATTTACGTTTAACCGTAGTAAATAAAAGTCAAAAGTTACTATTTAGCAAAAATTATTTTCAACTTATTGAACCACATTTTACATCCTGATAACAACGATGTATGTCAAATTTTAGAAATTTAATTCACAGAAGTGGTAAAATTTCATTTTAATGAAAAAGTCATTTTTAACTACTACTAAGTGGTTTCACTATTCCACAAAAATTGAGGTTTTTCAGAAAAAATACCAATAATTAAGCCGAAGCTATATTTGATATTCCAAATTCAAAAATGATGTAAATTTTTACAAATTAAAATCATAGGAGTGTCATTTATTTATTTTAAAATTAATTCCCATTATCAAAAGAAATAGTGTGTTTTTATGAAACAATAACTATCAAAAGATTGATACTTGTTTATGTACAATTTCAAAGTGAAATTAATTTCAATGACCAACATTAAATTAAATGGTAAAAATATATTTTAATTTAACTTTAAAACCAATAAAAAATATAATATAACCATATAAATAAATTATATTAAAAGGAACATTTGAATTAAAATACTATATTTTTCACTATTCATTAAAAAAATGAACTTTATCGAAAAAATCCCAAAAATTTACACAAAGTTAATTTTGATGTCCCCATTCTAAAGAAGGATTTTATTTGGTAAATTAAAATGTATTAAAGTGACCAAAACTATATTTTAGTAGGGTTCTACATTAAAAGTTGGTAAATCGACTTTTTAATGTAAATTATGCTTAAAATTAGATTCATTCACATTTTAAGGCACTAAATTTTTATTGGATAAATGTAAGTACATTTAACAAACATGTATAATGATATTGTATTGAGTTTTTTTCATTCCCGCCAATACAACTGCTATTAGTTAACTACCATTTAAAATAATAATATTATATTATTTTTGTGCAACGTAAAATTCCAAAGAAACCCGTTGTTGCGTATCGCGTATACTATCGAACATAACAACCCATTTAAAGTAAAATTAATATTTAATTCAAAAATATTAATAAAAATTAAATATTTATTATTCTTATTTTACCTCGGATGTTACGTTACAAGCTTTCAAAGCCACCTACATGATACTTAAAAAGGATTCAAGTATATACCTTTGAAAGCCTATAAAATATAAACTATACGACCAATGTAAATGGCACTTAAAACATGGATTAAACATTTAATATATTATTTAATTAGTTAATTAATATTATTAATAATTTATTTCATAATAATTAATTAGTTAATTAGAAATTATTAATAATTAATTACATAACAAATAATTAATTAATTATTATATACTAATTTTTAATAATTAAAATTTAATGATTATAATGATCAATTATAATTTATAATTATATTACTAATTTAAAAATATACTATTATATAATTAATAATTTTATTACTAATTAACTTATTATTTATTATGTAATAATTTTTAATAAATACTAATTAATAATTATAATGAATAATTATAATTTATAATTATATTACTAATTAACTAACTATAAAATGTGAACAGACTCTATCTTTCTCAAAAAGTTAACTTATTAACTATCATATAATTAATAATTATATTACTAATTATCTAATTAATTATTATATAATTAATAATGAAATAATTAATTATTTTATTTCTTATCGACTAATTAATTATTATATAATTAATAATTATATTAATAAGTAACTAATTAAAGATTAAACAATTAATATTTATATTAAAATTATTAATTATATTACTAATTTACTAAATAATTAATACATAATTAATTGTTAATAATTAATCATTACTAATTAACTAACAAATTATTATACAATTAATAGTTATATAATTCATAATTATTTTATAACTAATTAATAGTTATTAATTAATAATTAATAATTATAATAAATAATTATATTGTATAATTCTATTGAATAATTATAATGAATCATTATAATGAATAATTATAAAGAATAAATATATTTCTAATTAACTAAATAATTATTTTATAATAATTTTTAATAATTAATAATAAATATTTTTAATAAATAATTATATTACTAATTATCTAACAAACAATTATGTAATTAATAATTATATTACACAATAAGAAATTAATTATTATATAATAATTTTTAATAATTAATAACTAATAATTATATTGAATAACTATAATTTATAATTATATTACTAATCAACTAATTATAAAAAAGGCCTTGACTCTATCTTTCTCAAAAAAATAACAAATTAACTATTATATAATTAATAATTATAATACTAATTGACTAATTAATTATTATATAATAAAAGATTATTAATTACTAATTAACTAATTACAAATTTTATAATTAATAATTATATTTCTAATTAAGTAATTAATTATTATACAATTAATAATTATTTTACTAAGTAACTAATTAATTATTAAACAATTAATAATTATATTACTTATCAGCAAATTAATTATTTTATAATTATTTATTAATAATTACTAATTAACTAACCAATTATTATACAATTAATAATTATATTAATAATTAATAATTAATAATTAATAATTAATAATTAATAATTAATTTTTAATTATTAATAATTAATAATTAATAATTATAATGAATAATTATAATGAATAATTATAAATAATAATTATATTACTAATAAAATAATTAATTATTTTATTATAATATTTAATAGTTACTAAATAATAATTATAATTAATAAATTTAATTTATAATTATATTACTAATTAACTATTATATAAATAATAATTATATTACCAATAATCTAATTAATTATTATTAAATATTATTTAATAATTAATAATAATTAATTATAATGAATAAATATAATTTATAACTATATTACTAATTATGTAATTAACTACTATATACCTAATAATTATATTACTAATTATCTAATAAATTATTATATAATTAATTATTAAAAATTACTAATTAACTAATAAATTATTATATAATAAATTAATAATAATACCAATTAACTAATATAATAATTTATTAAATGTTTATTCCATGTTTTACGTTGTATTTATATTGGTTATATAGTTTATATTTTATAGTCTTTAAAAGGAACATTCTTGAAACATTTTGATATTTCAATTAGGCAGTTTTGAAAGAATATAAATAATTTTTCATGAACAATTTATTACAAAATTATATTTATTTTCAACTATTTGTTATATGTTTAATATAGTTTTTAGGTTTTATTTATGATTGTATTATAGTTTAAATTGTATAGACATACAAATTCATGTAATTGAAACATATTAACGTTTCATGTAGGTGTATTTCAAAACATATAAAGTATTTTCCATATTTTTTACAAAATTCTGTTTATTTTCAACTATTTGTTATATTTTTAATCCATGTATTAAATTTTATTTATGTTCATCTTACAGTTTAAATTTCATCGGCTTTCAATGTCACGTTCTTGAAATATTTTTATGTTTTTAGTAGGTGGTTTCGAAAGATTATAAATTTTATTTTTTCATCATTTATTATGAAATTCTGTTTGTTTTCAACTAATTATTATATGTTTAATCTTTTTTTTTATGTTTCATTTACACTGGTCATATAGTTTATATTTTATAGTCTTTCAAAGTCACGTACCTGAAATAGAATGCCACATCGAAATTGCAGAATGTTTTTCACAGGAAAGGGAGAACCAGAATCCCACATCAGAAATGAAAAATTATTTCTAGGGCAAACCCTCTTATTAAATGGAGCCCTGGATGAGTTGTTATATCAGAATCCAGAATGTGGTAATGGTAGAATTGTTAGATATTACACAGCTGATTAATTGTAATGAAATATATATATATATAGATATAACCAAAAAAAAACAAAACAAAAATAAAAATAAAAAAAATATAGAAAAAAGTAGTTTTTTGGATTTTAGAAGAAAGGCAGGAATTGATTTGATGCCTTTCGACTTAACCCGAAAGGTAGAAGTGTCGCTTCCACCTTTCTCCCAAAACCTAAAGGCGGTAGTTGCGCTGCCACCATTAGAGATTATTTTTAAAAATAGTTTTGACATATGTATTTTTTTAAATATTAATTTAAAAACCCTATTAAAAAACACTTATTTGCAGCTCTTCTTGGTGGATTATGGTTAATGGTGATATCCGTTTTTGTGAGGAAAATTGGGCTAGTAAAAATCTATTCTTTCTAGGATGACCCTCCTCGAGGTCTCCTTCAATGATTTGAGCGTGTATCCTTCCTTCAATCAACCACTTCTCAATCGGGATCTTATGGGTTTTTTGAGATCATTACCTCAAAAAACGAGGCTGACCAGTGCTGCTTCATGGGGCCGGGATAGGGTAAGTTCTATATTCATGATTTCAGAAGATTATGGCATGTAGATATTATTATGGTTGACTCGTCCACATGAGTGTGGTGAAAGTATATCCTCACAAAAATGATCTTCCTCATGTGGATTATTAGAAATAAGGTGTTACCAATAGATGAGAACATACTGAGTAAAGGAATCACCTTGGTCTCGTGCTTCTACTGTAGTGAATGAGTTCAAATGGAATCAACTTCTCCCATCATTTTCTAGAGTATCTGGGATGTTAACCATTTGTCATAGCTCCATCCTCTCCCAAACATCCTCAATGATCAGTTCTCATTTCATAATTTCACGGTTTCTTGGATTCATGTTTGTGACAACAATGATATTGAAAGAAATATCCATGCAATGATTATTTTTTCCATTTTATGACCATTTGGGTGGTTCAGAATCCAGATAGATGGGACTCCTGTCACTTGGCTTGATATATCAGGATGGGGATGAAGGTGCTAATATTGTAGATGGACTCATCACTCAAAGGTTTAAAATCCTCAATCATGTTCTATAACTTCTTCAATAATTCTCTTGTTCCTTGTGTTCCTGGAAGTCTTGGAGGACGTTGGATAAGATGTAAGCCTCCCAATACTAGTTTTAAATGCAATGTGGACGTTTCCTTTAAGAAATGGGATTTGAGTGGAAAGGGAGATCCTCTGTGACACGAGTGTCTCAGTGCTCGTGGGGTTTAGTGAATTATTTTGTCAGGGAAGCTACTTAGGTGTGGAAACATGGGCTTTCCTCATGGGTATCATGATTTGAAATTGTTTTTAGTTTTCTTTAGGTGAGGTTAAATCAGAATTTGCGGTTCTAGTAAATATTATTCAAGGTAAATATAACGTTCCTTGGGTTTTGAGAAACTTTTCTATAAGGTGTTTGTTGGATACCTGACATGGACCAATTACTCGTCACAATTAGAGAGAGGAAAACTATTCCATAGTTGCGCATTCATGCATTAAAAGGTCGAATGATTTCCTCTCAATTTATGATAGTTTGAGTTCACTTCAATGGAAATGTAAATATTTTTTCCTTGGATATTCCCTTGGCATGCATACCTTCTTCCCCCTTGAGTTTCCTTTGTTCTCTGGTGGGTAGGGGTTCACCTCTACTTTATTTTAATAATAAATATATGTTTAGTCCGTTGTCCCTAAGATCTTATAAAGGAAGTGTTCCTAGAACAATGTGATCGTGTCCAAACATTAGTACTCCAAAACTAGTGATGATTTCTGGAATTGTGTACAACTGAAAAACTGTCGGAATATTCTCTTTAGACTATCCCTTAGTGGTGAACCATGTAAAATCTATGTATTGATTCTTTTTGTCAGATGGTTTATTTATTGCTCATTCTAATCAGACTAGTTTGATAGATTCCTACCATCATGGGAATAAGATCCGTCATATTGAAAGAAAAATTAGATAAAATACTTCATCCCTCTCCTCTTAAGGTGTTCCATGGTCCTTCAAAATATCATTACAAAACTATTTGTTGTAGTTTTATTTGATAAGAATTATTTGAGCATTGGTGATCATTCAATCAGCTAATACTAAGGAGGTTTAGTAACCCAATCCATATTTTACCAAATTATTTAAATTATATTTTTTCAATATATTGATTTATATCCTATTGAAGATAAGAATATAAAGGAGACATAATTCATTCTGAATTAAAAGTAGAAATTAGCGGATGTCTTATTATTTTAGTGATGATTTGCATTCAAAAAACGAGATTAAATGTGAATTTAATTTTTAATGGGGGAGAATTAATCTAGGTTGGAATGTATCCTATAAAGGATCTTATATGGACGGATTAATTATCAATAAAACATAGAGGATTAAATTATTATATATTGGGTTGATGAAAAATTCAAAGGTGGGAAATATTGACACTATATGTTGTAATGAATAGATTTTTTTCAATTTTATGTCAGTATGAAGTTATTTCAGATTATATTATATTTCAGAGGAATTTAAAATGTGATATGAGGTGGATTGATATATACCACAAATATTATGATTATTGGAATGAATCAAGCTTTGAGTACACGTAGTATTCCCTAAGTGGTGTTCTCTATGAATTTAACAATGTGTTTTACCCAGTATACAATATATTAAACTTACATTATATGTAAGTATCATTGGGATGAAAAATAGTAAACTACATAATTTTAATATTCATGTAAAATATTATATAATAGTATCCATGACTCAGAGACATATGAATTTGTAATGGTTTTGGAGGAGAGTTATTCGCAACCTTGTGAGACTAGGCATATCATAAATATTTCAAACATATGAGTTTTGTATAAAACACAAAGATATTTAGTTTTTTGACATATTATCCATGTTGTGAAGAAATTTTTCTAAAATTGCAAATAATGTTTTAAATTTGGGGATTCCTTTGTCATGTTCTTGAGTTAGATCACAATGGGGTTAGAGTTAAGGAATAACAAGACTTTGATATTCTACTTATATAATGAAGACAATTTCATTGAAGGAACCATTCCATGAAATTTATCTAGTAAAGATAGTGGTAGAGTAATTACAGATAATATTTAGGATATTTGTTGCCTCAAAATTCATGGTCACACCATAAAGATCTTTGTCATCATTTGATGTTATTGGTTTTTGATGAATAACTAGAGAAGGGAATCATATATCCTACCGTGATGAAAATTATTATGATGTGATTAATATAATATGAATATTATTAATACATTTTATTATTTTCCTTTCTCAAGTAGGTTTGGTGGTGTTTTGAATGTCTATTATCCACCTATTTTATGATCATTTATGTATATCTATTGGAAGAAGATACAATAGTTATATTTTTGTAGAGGAAGATTGTAGTTTTTTTAAGACTTTATATTTGAATTTTAATTTCAAAAATTACTAGAAAATATTAGAACCTTCTTTAAAGATGTATGTATCACACATAAAAGAGAAATACAGAGGGATATTTAGAAGAGCATGAGGAAGTGAAAGAATATGAAATCAGGTGAAGAATATATTAAATATCTAGTATTATGATGTGTATATCTATTTTATATTAATTACCCTAAATAGAAATTTTATAAGTGTTTATATATATATATACATCATTAATGACTATATGTAATGAATATATCACCAGAGATTTCATCCATTGATATTTGGTGTTATGTCCACAAGTATTGTCACCGTGTGTTTAAAACACATTCTAACTTTATCTTTTATATTACCCTCTTCAAAATAAGTGACGAGAATAGATGAAATGTATTTGGAAATTGTATGTGTAGTGGTAGTTTCCCAAATATTTCAATCACATACTAATGTATTAGAAATGATTATTCACATTAAAAAAATAATTTATATGTTCTCATTTGATGTAGTATTGCATGGTTGAACAATGTAGAATTATCTGTTCCTTTTCTTCTTTATTTTTTGTATAATGATGTTTTTATGTGTGATAATCATTATACATTCAATCTGTCATTGTAAACATGTCGACAATATCCTATTTAACATTTGAAAAGAATAAATTTTAAGTCCCCCAAATTCACACCTGATTAGGGTTTATAAGGAGGCTTAAGGTAACATTAATTTTTTACTTTTATAAATACACCCATATTTATATATATATTTCAATAATAAAAATATGTTATTCAAAATATAAATATAATTCAATTGTGTCACAATGAGAGAAGTTTAGTTTATAACATTAAAATCTATATGCTTGTATTTTTTTGTTGAGAACGCTTGTCAGCCGAATATGGTAATTTATGAAACTATATTGAAAACCTCTATGTGATGTAAAAATTATGTTCATGATAAATTAAATTATCTATAAAATTACACATCGTTATGTGAGTGTCATGTTTTATATAATTTCAATAAGATGTTTCATTGAAATTATATTAATTAAAAATGACGATACCCTGCATCATATCCCTATAGTTGTCAAATATCCATATTTTAATATGATTTAGCATAACAAAAACATTTCTCATATTATATCTCTATTTAGGTAATCCATGATTCCAATCAAATAATATATTATTCTGGGATAGTTGAGTGAAAAAACCTCTTCCAAAATTCCATAATGTGGATGAACTAAAATTTTTCACTATAGTATTCTAACATTTTTGGATTCCCATATATGTGTAACCCAAATTTCAAAACATGATATTGATGCATAAATTTTATGGTTAAACACATCATCTATTCCTTTAAAAATATAATATATAAGAAACTAACATTTTTAGTTACCCATCTTAAATGACCGAGATATTGGCATGTGTTCCCCTAGAGAAGAATATAACTTTTTTATTCCCACTTTTTTATTCATCTCAAAATATTATTATTAATCTTATTAAAATTATATATAACTATTTCATACCATACAATAAAAAAATATCAAATAATTTCAATATTAATGCATGCTTCTAGTGATTTGGTTTTTCAATCACTTTCCTTCAAAAAAAATTAATAAATTCATAACATATTAATGTATAAAAAAATGTAAGAATAATTATTTGTGTTATTTTCTTGCTAATTAAACAAAATTATATCCAAAAAAACCAAATAAATCATATATATAAGTTACATAAAACCAACTCAGTTAAAGGCACAAAATCATATTAAACTAGAATCCCCATAGGATAAGGCATGAAGCGATAGGTATCCAACACCATATTTTCTAGAACAAATCATAATATCACAACCTATAGAGAATCTTTTCCAAATGTTTTACTATCAATCGATCAATACTAATGGGGTACCTCAATTAAAATATAATTGTAACACACAATGTGAACAATCATAACAAACACTTATTATGGAATTTAAACCTGTAATTATGAATTATAGACTTGATTGAATGAAAAATAAATCATTTATGTCATACCAAACATGAAACTATTTTACAAATGAAATATAATTTCTAAAAAATAGATTAAAAAATTTAATATAAATCATTCAACATTCATAATATGAACAATTTATATACATTAAAATGGATTCCATAAATAAATGAATAATTAAAATATTTGAAAAGGCAGAGGAACAAATTTTGGAAATTATATATATCAAAACCATTTTTGAAATGATATAAAGACATATAGATTCAACAAAGACACTTAAATAAAGTGCTAATTATTGTTTACTGATAATGTTTTTTCTTAATATGATGGAAAAAATGGCTAAGAACTACGACATGATTTCTTTTTCTATACAGTTTTTGGTTTAAAAATACTCTAAGGTCCCACTATTAATCATGGATTAGTGTCAAATAAAAATCTATTTTTTATGGTCATAAATAAACATGAGAAAAAATTATTCACCATAACATGATTTCCTTTTAAAGATATCCCATTTATTTAAAATATTGTGTTTTAATTAGAAGACCATGACTTGGAAATCTCAAAAAAAATGATTATGTGTCTTTTTGTTAAAATGTAATAATGGTTTTTAAAAAACCAAAGACATATTTTCATTAATGTTTAATAAAACATTATTTTATTAAAGAATATTTTTTTATAAAAAATTTTAAATCATGTCATGTGTTTTAACCATGGTCTTGTTTTAAAAAAATACAAAACTTATTTCATTCATTGATTGTTATCTAATCAGTTATTCATAGGAAAATTTATAGATTATAGTAAATTGTACTATAGAGAATCTCTCTAACCATAAGAAGTGGAATAAAACCAAAAAACAATAAAATAATATCCACTAGGATATAAATGAATAAGAAAAAATGGAAAACTATAAATCAAGCATACCTCACTATCCATTATGGATACATTGTAATATTGAGTCTGTTCGAGTTTCATCAGCAAAAACCAATGGATTTATACCAATAATGAAATAAAATGAACACATGAATCATTAAATTATTTTTTAGTACTCATGTACATTAATGGTTTGTTGACACCTCCCCCTCAATGCTACACAAATAGAAGAGATTTAAGGGATTTTATTCATTATGGATGAACTATAGGGCCTAAAAATAATTTCTATAAATTACAATTTATAGCCTCCTATAATTAATTAAGGAACCCATTTCTTTGTAATATTTAATGAATTATATAGTGAATAAATAATTTTTTTCCATTTTTATAACTCTTATAACAACTCCTCATTTAAGTATTTGTATCATAAAACACCTATAAATATAAATATTGTATTTAAAAACCATCAGATGATGTGTTGTCATTTGAATAACGTATGATAGTCAATGTATTATAGTTAAACCAAATGTGATTAAATTAAATTAATAAAATAAACCATGAAGTAGTTTCAAAAACCATTTGCAAACACAAACTATGATTTTGTGAATCTCAAAAAAATGATATATACATTTTTATATATTTCAAATAGTGGAATAAGTATTAATTTTTGTATGACATTATGGGCCAATATTTGGATGTATGTATGATAATCATATCAAAAATAGTTGGGATAAATTCATAAATATATTTATTTTATATGAATAATATTTAGGGGGATCTATCTTATGTGGGATATTGTCTTATATGTGCACTATCTCCCCCCCAAAAAATATAATATCGTTCACCACATTGTGAAAATAGATATCTAATTATTTTAGAAATTATTTTCATTTTATCACTATAAAAAATTATTAATGTTAAATTTAGTTTAATAATTACTAAAATAAAAATTGAAAAATATTATTAACATTATAATACTATGAGGAAAACGTTGGTCCTATTGTTATGAAATCCATTTAAAAATTCATTAAATGAAGTTTCATTATGAAATGAGGAGTTTCTCTCTTAATTTATTATGTGTACTCTGTGATCATCAAATGTCATGATAAAATTAAATATATTTTATTCTCTTAATTTAACTTCATGTGTGAGGTGTTTGAACTCATTAAAAGGATAAAATATTTTACTTATTGGTTTGGTGATTCAGGTAGTCAATGCAAATTATCAGTGGAAATCTTTATGGTTGTTTCAAAGGGGTATCCACCACTAGAAATTTCAAAAAAATCCATAGACCTTTAACAAATGGCCTAAATATCTATGGATATATTGGGGAATAAAACCATGATTCCTCGTGGATTGTGGCAATAGAAAAATAAGTGATAGTTTATTTATATAAGATATTATTCTCATAAAAACATGTCTAATTATAGCTACATACATAGTTTCTTATATATATTTGATTCCTATTTATATTGTATTTATGACCCATGAGAATCATGTCACCTAAATTTTATTGAGTCTCATGATCCCCCACCCCCTTTTTCTTATAGCCGTAATGTAGTTTCTTCTTCTCCAAATATCACATTCTAGTCCCCCAATCTGCAAAATTTGGAGACGTCCATTTTTGTATATGGATTTCTAAACCCATCTCCATCAATCCAATGATCCTCAATAATCAGAAGTCTATCAACTGAATTAGTTCCCCTAAATAATGATGATGATAAGGAGTCTTGTATTCAGACACCATGTGATTTCTTATTTTAGAACATTTTTTAATTTCAGATCATTATTCAAAAAACATTATTCATTTTTTCATCATACTGAAAATATTTTATTAAAGAATTTGAAATGTAAATTTAAAAATAAAATAAATGATCTTAAATTAAAATATACAGATAAATCATTCAATCTAATTATTATTATTATTATTATTAGGATAATATCAATAATAGTTTTTTTTACATTTAGTTGTGATTTCGTGAATTGTTTTGATGATTATTAATTTAACATCATTTAAATGAAGTTGGTTTTAAATACATTTATATTACATATATATGTATGTATATATAATTTGAAAAAATTGAAATAAATATTAATGAAATGAATCTTATATATGTTAATATTGAAATATAATAATAAATTTTTTAATAATTTAATTTACATTTTACTTTTTGTATTACTATTATTATTATTTAATAGGTATAAAATTTTTATTTCCACACGAAATTTAAATTATACACATATATATTATTTTAAATACATAAAAATAAGTTATTAATGATTTCAAAATTTTGTAGTTTCACTGGTAATTCAACCAAATCCTCTTCAAATATTTTATATGTATTTTTTAAAATATTAATATGATTATGATCCAAGTTTACTTATTCATGAGTTGGTTAATATTGAATATTTATTATTAACCCATACATAATTTAAAAAAAATTCAATGTATCTAATATTAGAATCTATACTGATAATTGTTTCAGTAATTATTTGGTATTTATTTTTAATAACTTCTCTACGTAGTACAATTTGTTGGGAAATTATACTTTTATCATTTTTTTCATTTTTTTTTTCATTTTTTAATAATATTAATGTATGTGACTTATATAGGCTTTCACCTATCAAGATCTATTATAAAAAATTTACATTATCATTTCAATTAATCTTTCTTTGGTGTTTATGTCCCTTAAATTATAAATAGTTGTTTTACATGGGTTATAATTCCAAGGATTGGAAGTGAATTGCCACTGTAAAAATCACGTGAGTCTTTAAAAGATAGATACATATAGGGAAATTAACTCATTAGTTTCTTCTAAATAAATTTAATTTAATAAATATTAATATATAAAAATTTATTTCCATCATTATTTTATGATTAAATATATATATATGATAACCATAACCAATCACATTAAAATGAATAAAACAACTATATAATAGACATATATCTATAAAATACATATGGTAATTATACTATAATAGATTATAATGATTATGGATTTCTTGATGTAATCACTAATTATAATCAATAACCACATAAATCATCTAGACTTTATGTAGTGTAAGAAAAATTGATAAAATTTATAATAAAATAGTATAATTTTATTCAAATTTCCAATCGTGTTTGAATCAGTACAAGGGAGAAATTGAAAAATAAGATAGTTTAATTGAACACAAAAGTATTGTTCACGATTATAGTAGGATATTGGAATTTTTTCTAGATGTTATTTTATAGAAAATAAGATGAATTAATCTATTTAATCCCATTGACCACTTCTATTCATGATATACACAATTAAAATTTTAATAATTTATTTAACTCATTTTTTTGGATAACTTGATATTCATGAAATAGTGAATGTGAGATATAAAAAATCATCTCATGAGAAATATATTAACTATTTTCATGAAAATATATTATCTCATCTCAGGAGAAATATATTAAATCCACTCTTACTTAAATAAAATATATTTTTATCATTTTGAACTTATTTAAATATTTTCTATATGAATTATGTCAACGTTTCATCGAATGTGTTATATAATATTAATGATAAAATCTTATCTATTATGTTACACAATAAAACTATATCATATTTTAATTAACTCAACATTATGAATAGAATTTTTATTCAACCAATTTTATCATTTATCTTTCCAAAAATTACATCGGTATTGATTAGGAATTTATATTTTAACAATGGTTTAAATTTTAATATTTTTTGGAATATTTCAATGTTAATGTAAATATATGTTTTATATTATAATATATTGATTTTGGATGGATAATTATGATTAGACTATTAACATCCTTCTTAATAAGTTAGTAAAACTCTGAAATTCTTAAAGGACAACATTTTATTCAGCATAATATTTGAAATTAAACGTTGAGTTTAACTTGAATTACATGAAAACAATTATATTACTTTACACGCAACAACATGTTTCTTCAATATCTTGCATTACATATAAGAATGAGTTTTACTGAACAATAATATATTAGTAATATTGTTATTTAATATGAAAATTATCAATTAACCATTGGATTAGTGGGTATGAATAGGATGAAAAAACATATAAAAATATATAATGTACACAAATTTATTTGTTATGTGTTAATTTTAAATAAAAATAATCACCAATTTAAAAACGGAATGTTCATAGAGAAACTGTATTTTCTTAAAAGACGGTTTAGCTGTGCTTGGAACACAAAACATAAAATTAATTTTTAAAATTTTTAGAAAATCTTAAGGAAATAATAAACATAATTTTAGAAATCATAATACCCAAATTATATTTGGGTTAATATTAGAGTATTTTTTGAGAATATTCATTATTTGATAAATAGTGATAAATACTAGATTTTAATTTAAAATAAATTTTTCCAAAATATTAATTATGTTAAATTATATTTTAGTTTTTTTAATGTAAAAGTACTAAAATTATAAATATTTTAATCAAATATTGATAATTTTATTTATTTTTTTTAATTCATATATAAAAACTTTATAATCGTTTGAATATTTTCACATGAAAACCCCACTTTCTCATCATGTATGTTAGATTAGTTTTAAATTTATATCTTCCAATAATTTGAATTTAATTATTAAAATTATATTATATATTTTGAATATGAATAATTTAAAATTCTAGAAAATCCAAATTAAATTTTCACTATAATTATTAGTGAAAACAATTAAACTTAATTGTATTAAATAATGTAAATCTCAGTTTACATAGTGGCTAAACATATAATATGATGTGTAAGAATGACTCATAGCATTACTAAAACAAATTTTATAGATTTGTTTAGACCATATTCCATAAATTAATGATAATGTTAATTATTTTAGGTCCTTTTTACCTAAAAAACATCAGTGGAATTCACTCATTAAAAAACATTACAAGTGTACCCATCAACCCATTTATAAAAGGCCACCCCTTCCCCTTTAAAATTTAAACCGAAAAAACATTTTGCTTATTATAAAACCCAAAAAAATAATTCCAAAACATCCAAAAAATAATACAATACTTTTTTTATAAATCCATAACAGTAAAGGTTCTATGTAAACAAAAGGAAGATACTCAATGAAGAGGTGTCATTCTTCAATGAGCTTCTTAATTTTTATACTCTCTCTAGCTCCATTGATTTTTATTGTACCAAGATTATATATTAAAATAAGTATATTACATATAATATTATGTATTTATAATAAATTAATGTCTTAAAAATTTATTCACTTCTATCAAATGGGTTATGAATTCACCATTTGTCTGTACAACGAACAACCACCCGACGACCTGTTGTTGTTTTTTATTCCATTTCCTCCTTTCAAATATTTGTATTATTATGTATATAATGTATATATATGAAATATATAACATATTTACACATCTAGAGTCACCGTATTAGACATAAACACACACATATATATCTTTTTCCCTCCAATCCATATAAGACACGATAACGTCGCTCATGTGTGTGGTGGACTACCATTTGCTAAGCGATAAGATTCATCTTTCACTAACACTTAACATGAAAAGTGATAAAAATAAAGTTAATAATTATATGTGATATAAAAGAAACTATTATTGTATTAATGATATAATAATAATCATATAAAGCTAATATAAATCATTTTCTATCATTCCTTTTCACTCAAGTAAATATGATAACATTGTTCGTGTACGTATGGACAATTGCCTTCATGATGTGATTATATTTTAATCCCCACACTAGATGGTTAATATATAGAAGAATATAATATGAAATAAATATATCATATTCATTATGTAAAGGTAAAATATTACTTACTTTCTTCCCATAATGACCATTGAAAATTGGAAATATCACTCATGTGTATATATGGCATACAGTCTCCTAGATCGCAACAGATTTAATTTTTCTAAACCATCATTCATGATTGGTTTTGAGAGTAATTTTGTTGTCCAAATATTATATTTATGTAAATATTATTATTCTAGAGACAATATAATTATATAATATTCACAATAACTTGAACATTCATAACAAAACATGCATGAAAAAAACAAGTCAATTAAGAATAGAAACCACTAAAAAAATGAATGATTTTTAACGAATAGGCGATAAAATTTTATAAAAGGATAGTATACTATATTAAAAATATTAATATTTTTCTATTATTAATTAATAATATGTTTTAGACAACCATACATGAGTATAAAAAAATTTCATCCAAAAGGAATCATAATGTACGAGATTTCATCTGGATTTCATTTCATTAAGGCATATTGTAATGTTTTCCCCTAATTTTTCATATATGGGGTATATACTACCTATATTATATGTAATATCATAACTAAATCATTATTAATGGTATTTTTAGTTTCAAATTGAATTTTTTTCATGTAATATTGTTTTAATTAAATGTTACAATTTGGTAAATAACATCATAACTCAATTTCATTCATTGGATTATATTACTTTTTCATCATCTTTTATATTATATGAATATGTATATAATTATTTTACAATTTAATATTGTTTTTACGCTATTTTTATGTGGATTTATGGTTCATAGACATAATCTATTTAATGATTCATTCTCACATTGAATTTATGATCATTTTAAGAGTTTATTAAGAATGACATTCTAATCGAGATGGTATATTCATGGATTTACATTAAAAGAAATTACTTCATCCGTGCTTAATAAATTTTTCAATTCTCTTATCCTCTAGTTATAAATGTTATTTTTCATTTGATACAATCATTTTTATCCTTTGTTATTTAAAATTATTGATAAAATGTTTTAATAAAATTAATCTTCATTTCCCTCTTCTGTAGGAAATCAGTTTTCTTTCAAAAAATGTTCTCTTAACATGGTTTCAAAAAAAATTAATTTTTTTTAATTTTTTTATTAAATAAATTTTCCCATTTTTATTTATAGAAAAATGTTTTAAATGAAATTTTATTATAACTGAATATTATCATTTTTATTATCAATAACATTTAAGGAAAAGATAGAAACCAAAAGTCTAACCACAAAAGAAAATAATGGAACCATTAAAGTGCAATTTAAGACTACCAAATTTCATCTCTGAAAAAGAATTCCCTGAGATAGTATATACTGGTGTGTAGGTCATCTATTAAAATATCTTCGAACTTTGGAGCTAGGTTGTCCCATGACTGGAGGTACTCTTCTACACAGAACATCCTTTTAGTGAACCCCATTAATATTATAAGGTCATTTCTATTGATACAAGAACAGAATTTTTTATTATGTGATAACTCTAATAATCTTATCATCATTCGGTTGGCATCATCATTAGTAGATTTAATCATCAAGATAGATTCGAGTATCTCTTCTCCTAAGAGGATAATCAATTCCAGAGATTTATCATATACTACTGCTTCTATTTCCCCTGTTACTCCGTCCTCATCATAAAAAAAGAAGTTGTTTCTAGGATTTTTCAATGGATTCATATTCAAAACTCCTATTATCATCACTTTGATATATCTCCCCTGCCTCTCCAATATCCTAATTATCCACTTCATCTCTTGTTGTTTCAGTCAGTTTTGTTCCTATCTCACCTTTATGCATTTTACACATGGAAATTATTTTGATCATCCTTGGTATGTTTGAATAATCATTACGGGCTTTTGGTGTCCCCCCTTTTGAGTTGGAAAATTTCCAGATCGCATGTTACCTTTATTCTCCTTCGGTGATCCATTTATAACATGTTTTCTCCTATAGGGGTCATGCTCATAATCCATCACTTGATGTGAATCATTATCCTTGTCTCTTTTCTTAGTGTCTTCATTATAAATTTACCTGTATATTTCTTTCTCCATCTTGGCATAACTATATTCCACCCTTAAACATCAATAGCTTCTTGAAAAATACCAATAAATGGGGAAAGGATTTATTTAGTCTCTCTCAAGCTTGGAACATCCTGCTGACCCTCTAGTCCATGTTCCTGGACAATGGAACTCTTATAGCCTCATAAAACCCAAAGAGAAAGATGTGTGCTAGAAACTAAATCCCTTGTATCATAAATCAATTATCATTTTTTCATATTGTAAAAGTAATTTTGATTTCACCTATTACGATATGTAATGAATTACTTGTCATCATTACCGTCATTTCATTGAATCTCCACTTTCTTTTTTACATGGATCATCATGAAGAAAATGTTTTAAAAAGTAATTAAAAAAAATCAAAATGAAAAGGATAATTTCCTCAATAATGATTTTAAGATCCTTTTACTCTATTTCGATTCATTAATGATAAGAACCCATTATTTTACATGTACTCCTCTAGAGATATGTCGTATTTATAACATAATTATTCTTCTGATGGATGGTTTATGATTATTTTGAATAAGTAAAATTTTGACATTCTCTTATTTGATTCATTTTTTAGTCAATAACATTCCCATTAACTATTCAGTTTCTTATTATTATTTTACATTAAAATTTCCATGAATATCCATATTATTTATCAAGGATTTTATTATTATGTATACTGTATCAAATTTTACATTGGGATTTTAATTTCGTTTATAATTGATTGAATCAACAAATATTGATAAATCCACATCCTTTACACGATATATATATTTAATGATAAGGAACAAAATTTATGAATTTAATAGATTATTAGATATATGAGGAATTATTTTTACATAAAATACATGTGTTGTGAACTGGTTAATGTAATCCTATCAATGAATTAGTGGTATCATTAGGTGAATTAGTTTTCTAGCCTTGGTTAAGTGGGTTTTTACCTAGTTTGGTTTAAAATATCATGAGTATATATCTTGATAGTGAAGGTATCATGTGCCAGGGAAACATGGTGTCCAATAATTAAGAATTACGTTCATTCGATATTCATTTATTATTGTCCATGTGAATTTCACTATGACATTATCTTTTTTATTTATTTAATAATCAGTTTATCTATTAAATTTAATGCATTTTCAATTTTTTACCTTTTCATATTGATTATTATCCCTAAGATTTTCACATTAATATTAACTGTGGATTCACTCCATTATCTTTTTATTTATTATATGGTATTTTTGTTCAGTTATTTCATTTCCATATTTTTATGATTATGAATGTCTCCATTATACATAACCATTACTGATCATTTGAGCTTACCCTTATTATGTTTCCATTTTCAAGGAATCTATTATGTGAATTATGAATGGTAAGAATGAATATTCAAGAATTAATAATGTTATTTTTAAAAGAAAACTACTTTATAATTTATGTATTCAAATTTATTGTTAGACTCATGAATGTGCTTGTTTTACCAAGACTACTAAACTATTTAGTGTGCTAGTTTTCAATTCCATGTATATTTTTATAATTTATTATTGTATGATGAGGAATCTAGGCTTCTTGGTCGAGAGTCACTAAATTTAGTATTAGATCAAGTCTAGTAGATTTTATGAGAACTAGATTTAAAAAAATATAAAATATTTCACATTATCCAATAAATGATTTTGATTATATTTATAGAGGTACATATTAATGTTTTTTCTGAAAAATATTATTTGGGTTTTCCTTGTAATATTTCCCTTCCTGGATAATACAAGTTGACATGGTTCTAGAATAGTTGTACATAGGGGTAATAACTCTAGAAAAAGTATGTTAGGATTCAGTTGAATGTTAAATGGTACCCAAAAACAATCTATATTTTTCAATTTGTTTCTCACTCCCAGAGGATATGATTAGGACAATTCACATATTACTTACAAAAAATTAAGAATTACTTATATAAATGATGAAAATAAATTACCCTGGTTAATCCTAAGTTGTCTTATATTGAATTTAGTGTTTCATGATTTAGATATCTTATAAATTATCATATGGTTTTATAACAAATATTAGTTTCTCACAGAATTATTTAGGTTGTAGTGAATTGATGGGTCTTGAATAAATCATGATGATATCATATATGAAGAAAAAGGTGGTGCTTATGAGCAACCAAATGCGATGAAGACTCGAGTGAGAGATATTGAGTTTATGCCTAATAATTTTCAAAAAAAATTATTTGAAAAATATACCTTATCCGACTATAAGACTCACTAGATAATAGAAGGTTGATGTTTAATAAGATCTCAACTTATTGAGGCCATAGAAGAAATAAGTCTTGATTTCGATCATGTATGAAATGTGGGAGGAGACATCTAGGGAACTATCTCAATGTAATATTGAAATATTTTATGTGGGGAAGATAATGGAATATAGAAAATAATTGACACAGATAAAAGAAGAGTATGATGGATGGAAATAAATACCATTCTAATAATCCATCTGTTGATTATCATATTAAATGTGTGGAACCTCTAAATTAATATATTCAAGGTATTATTATGACATCTATCCCCTAGACTATGGAAATAAATATGTGGAAATTAAATGGATGAAGTATTTATGAATTTTGATTCAACAATTATGTTTCTGAAGTAATTTATAAATTATATTTTGGTCACAAGTATCAGGAAACATCTAATGATTATGTTAAATTTTAGAATTAATTATTAATTATTTATCATAAGATTTTTTATACCATCATGGGTTATTGAGTTTAAGATTTATCAAAAGTTAAAATTATGAATCATCTATTATTCGATTTTATGTGATAGGATGGTCACGAGATTATGGATATTTTGGAGAGATCGATGGAATGAATATATTTTAGAAGAAATGTTTCTTAAGGTATATTTCATATAAATTTTATAGAAATAACTTTTAGGACATTGATAACCATTTGGATTGATATGATCATTAATTAAATTGTAACAATAGTCAAATAAGATTATTAGACATTAAGAAAATTAAAAATTTGTCTTCAAACCATTAGTAAAATATTTATTTAATTATTAATTTTATTTCAATGGTGTCCATAATATTTTTAGCAGATTTATAAGAATTATATAGTTTATAATAAATATAACCGACAAGTAGTGTGAAAATCCATCATGTTCAGAAAGTTCACATGACATGAACCCATGTCTAAAGGATGACAAGGGCTTAACACCTACCACTTGCTGACATAATGGCCTATTTAATATGACATTATTTTTAGTTAAAAAATTTGAAATTATGAACTATTAGTAATACATTTGAGGTTTAGATATTAATGTATTAACCATATTCAATTTGGCAAATATTTAGAGATTCATTGAAATACATTTCACTATTTTATGGATTCTATGATCTATTAACAGTAAATTTTGACTATTTAGGAAAAAAATTCAATTATGGATATTAATTTGATAGAGTATGTTATAGAACTACAACCAAACGATGAAATTTTTATTATTAAATAGAAATGTAACATGTAAGTGCATTTCCAAATATTATAATATAGTAAAATAATTTTTCAACATTAAAATAGAATCGTGATAAAAAATATATTCTTTTATAGTCATTTCTAATGATATCAATGATATTTTCACACCTATTATATTTTAGTCTTTGAGGCCATAAAATTTACATTTATCATTAAATTTGTTGTTATTAATGACCTCGATCACTCTCTGTAATTAATTTCTATTTACTTCTATTTTGATATCTTTATTTTCCAACAATGTTATCCTACTCAGAAACTGAGTTCTGTGTTATTCCATATAATCCTTTTGTTCTATTTTCTACCATATTAAGTGGTTGTTTTATTAATTATATTATGATGGGGTTTTGGATCAATGAAACATGAAAATAACTAACCTATGGCTACGAAGATGATGTTTAAATTGTGAGGATGAAATTTATTTCAAGTGGGATAATGTAACACGCCAAAATTATAATATAATAACAATTTACTAAGTAAAGTATTCAACATATAGAATTTAATTTATCCTGAATTAAAAAAATACATTGTTTATCTCTCATTAAAATAAACAACAAGTACTTTGATAACTTGTGTTACATGCAAGACTACATTTTAACGAATAAAAATATATTGTTAATTAAATTATTTAATGATACAATTATCCCCTATCCATTTTAATTGATGGTAGTAAAAACTAACATTTGAAAATTTCAGGTTTACAAAAATTTATTATTAATATATAATTTAAATAATAATAATAATCACTTAAAGGATAAAGAAATATTTTCAATGAAACCATATTTTCTTAAGTGTGGGTTTAGTCACCCAAAGTGCATATACATTAAAATTAATTTTTATCAGTATTATAAAATATATATGAAAAAATAAAAAATATTTTTAAAAGGGGAATAAAAAAATTATCTTACGTTGAATTTTTTATATTTATTTAATAAGTTTCATTTTTTAATGAATAGTGAAAAAACAAGAAATTATTTGAAAAATGCCTTTTCATTTTAAAAAATTACAATATAAATTTATATTTTGAATTTTTTTTAATTAGGAATAGTTAAATTATAAAAATATTAATATAATTTTAGGTATTTAATCATTTTCATATTTAATTTATAAATAAAAACATTTAAAACATTTGAACATTTTCACTTTAAACATCTAATTTCTCATCAGATTTTCAACAATAATTTTAAATAAAATTTTTCAATTATGTGAATTAAATTTAGAAAAAATGGATTCCATATTTTAAATAATAATAATTTCAAATTTCAAATTAGTCTAGATTAATTTTATTTATAATGAGTATTGAAAAAAAAAAACTTAATTATAGTTATTTAGAAAAAACGCATCTTTACTTAGTGGTTAAACAAAGAATATAAGGTGTAAAAATGGCCAAAAACTTTTAAAAACCCCATTTAATGGACATATTTGGATGTTATACTTTATAAGATAAATAATGGACCATTATTGGGGCTTGGTGACATGAAAAAATATTCATGGAATTCACACTTTCAAAAAACGAAAAATTTGCCACTCACCCCACTTATAAGTGGCCACCCCTTTTCACTTCAATTCAAAACATGAATGAAATATGGTTTAGAAAAAACGTTCAATAATAACACCACAAAAAAACTCACCTCAAACAAGAAATATGTTTTTTATAAATACAAACTAGGAATAGTTTAGTGGAAACCAAGAGATGATACTGGAAGAAGAGGTACTGTTCTCCAATGAGCGTATTCATTTTCCTTCTTTATCCATATCCATAAATTTTTATTGTGATATTATGATAATATAAAATAAGTATCTTATGTTTATCTATATGTTTTTATAATAAAATAATGACCTAAATCCATCTAAACTTCCATTAAATTGGTTATGTAATCATTGTTCGAATATACATCAAACAAGGTCCTCACAAACTAATTTGTTTGTTTTTCCATTTCCACAATTCATGGTTGAGTACCATGATGGATATAAAGTTTATATATGATTTTTATAACATATTTATGCCCATGGAGTCAATATATGACAAATATATTTTAATGTCCAGGAAATTTCAAGGGAAATTTTTTCTTAATTTCTTTGGAATTTTACGAGTACACATTTTCTGACGGCACCTGAATCCGAGGCACGGTGTCCCCAGAATCAATTTAAAAAGTTTATCGCAGGTATGTTCAGTTAATGAACAATCAGGTTTTTCTCTCTTTTTAATCGGTGCTCGAAATTTAAATCTGAGGTCACCAATGAACTCGCAGCACTGGTAATTGCTTAAGTGGACCTTTACCGCAGTTGCGTTTTAAGTGGGTTAAATTTTTTTATTCGGGGATTTAGTTTAAAATAAATAAAATTATTAAACAATTTTATTTTTATATCATGGATGTTAAACTCTTAAAAGTGTGGATAAATTAGAGGTGGGGCCCACACGAGCCCCAACCTCTCAACTTCCTTAACTATCTCTAACCCCCCTTTAACACCTCTCCAATTTAATGTGACAACTCCTCTTATTATGGAAACCCATCACCTCTATAATTAATATTCCATAAAAGTATTGAATTACATGTCATGTTATATTATGGAGATCCATTTTATTATTTTGGGGTTTGGCAATATTGGTGGAGGAACTCTTGAGAAGACTTAGAAGTAAGTGTTCTTCTTTGCCGAAAAACACCAACCTTCAATGAAGAATGACTCTGCCGTGAAGAACGTGGGGTATTTATCCAACGGTGCTTCTACATCAGACACACCCAGACGTCAATGGGATAGACATCCATCTTACGCGACGCCGCATTCCATGAATGAATGACGTGTGACGTTAATTACCGAGGTAAGTGGTTTTTGTTTATTTAAATTTATGTGATTATTTCCATCGAGCATGGAAGAATATTCTGTTGGGTGTTTATTCGAACTAATAGCGCGGTGGTAATGGAATATGAACAAGTCCGGACCCACAACCAACTTTTTATTGATGTGCGGAGGCATGGGGTCGGGAGCGTGGTAATGGGAGGTGGCATGACGAGCGGACAAGGGGCTAGGTGATGCGGCTGGTTTGAGGCACGCCGTCGCGGGTAGTTGGGGCGGTGTGGCGGTACGGCGGGAGGCCCAGATGGCGGTAGTCCAAAGGCGGCAAATCCGGCATGAGAGGCAGTCGGGGGAAGGCCAGGCTTGTAGGTATTTGTGGAGAAGAAACAGTGAATGGAGAAGGAGATTGGAGAGAGAAAACGTTTAAAGGAAATAAATTAAAACTTATAGAAAGAAAGAGAATCCAATGAATGTGATGCGCACCATTTAATTAGGGATTTCCATGTGTGAAATGGAGGGAGGCACACCAATTAGAGAGAGAGGGTGGTGGTCCATGACATTGTATTTTTTTAGGTAAAATCAATAAAAATAATAAAATAATAATCATGTTATTATTTTTGTTGATAAAACACTTTTTCGACCACAACTTATTCGTGCGACCTCAGGTTCACGAACCGTCTACGGATGTGTAACCCAGATTCTGAGATAGATATTCTGAGTCCAATATTGAATGTTTTTTGTCAAGTTTTTGGATCGGGTACCAGAAACGATCGTAAAGTAATAGATTTAATATTATTATTAAATCTTCGACCCGCTATAACTAATGCGTATGATGCCCAATTGGCTTGCCGTCAGCGGCGATGTGACCTGGTCTTTAAGATGGTCGATTCAAGTCTAATTTTGGATACTAAATTCTGGTTTGTGGCTTAGTCCACGAAACACCGAATATTATTATTATTATTATTATTATTATTATTATTATTAAGGGATTTGTATCTGACATATCTCTCTCATACGTTGTCGGAATGACGAACCGTCTACGACATTGCAACCATGGAATTACGATGGATGTTTCAAGACCAATTTTGGATATTTATGTTTAGGTCGGGGTGTGGGCCCCATGAGGCCCGGTTCGCGCGTGTTGTAGTGAAATGTAACTTTTTCATCGAAAATCCTTTTTGGACCAATGGGTATTCCATATCGTGTATTTTTCAGTATGGATCGCAATAGTGTGACTGGTTTGGTTAACCAGTGTCATTTGAAGTACGTTCGGGTTGGTTCGAACCTGAAACCTTTAGGGCCCTCAGAGCGGAAACACTTATAACTTGAGGACCGGATGTCCGATAGACGTGACGTCGACTATGGTGGATTCCTCTTGATGAAACAGTTGTTTTGGAATAATCCACATGAGGTTTTGATGTAGTTGGAGTATGGTCGAGTTGGTTTATCTCATAAACCAACTGAGCCCCTGGAACGGAAAAGCCGATAACTTTCGGACCGGACGTCCGTTTGACGAACCGTCAGTGGATTTGGTAAACTCGTTGAGAAAAGGTTCCATTAAGTATACCCCATGAGATTTTGGGGTACAGTTGAGATACAGCTGGGTTGGTTCATACACGAAACCAACTGGGGCCCCGGGACTAAAATGCTAATAACTCACAGACCGGGAATCCGATTGACACACCGTTTGTTGCATTGAGACCCCTATGACGAGGCGGTACCTTATGATACTTATTTGTGGGACTTTGTGAGTCTTGGAGTATCAACCAGTAGCTCGTGGAGAGGATCCTCCCGAAGATGAGTGTACGGAGTGAGGAGACCTAGTAGCTATGGACTTGACGACTGCTTGACCAATTTGACTTGGAGTGAGTCGACTAGCCCAGTGGACGGAGCGCCCGGTATTTTGCGGTAGACCCACGGCTGACGGAGCGCCTAGTAGTTTTCAGCAGAACCATGGTACTCGATAGGTGGAGTACCTCTGTAGGCTATTAGGGGAACTGCTACTGTGTTTGGGAGGCAGACCCCTAGTGGGGAGAACTACTGTGTTTGGGTGCGGACCCATGATACTCAAAGGGAGGAGTACCTCAGTAGTCTATGGTTATTGAGAAGCACCTCAAAGTTGTGATAGGATCACTGTACTCATCAGAGGAGGAGCACTTCTGCAATTGTGGTTTCGATATCTTAATGAAAATCCTGGTTTGAGCTGAGTCAATTACCTTTGTGTTTACCTCATGATTGATACAGGTTACTTGTTAACATAGGTATATGTATGGGAATATACATAAGTAGTGGTTATCCATAGATTTCATAACCTTTGTGTTTCCTCATGATCAAGATGGGTTACTGGATAACTTAGATTTATGTATGGAATATAACTAAGTATGGGTTATATGTTGAGAACCTTCTTTGTGGATATCCTTGTTGGATTTTAGTGAGAACTTGAGGGTCTCGGGGTCCCAATTGAGTATCATTATACTCACCCCTACACGGGTTATGCCCGCACCTCATTGTGTTCGATGCAGATGACAGACGACACTGACCGAGGAAGAGTGTACGAGGACTGGACGACACCTGGAGGAGGACCTCACGATGAGTCGGTACACGGAGGTGGACCTCACGACGATTCGGTACCAAAGGAGGTTGAAAGACGAGGGTACTAAGGAAGCTATCTGTACCTACCCTTCAGGTAGGATCCGTGGTGGACGATCCAGGAGCTTCTTGTCACCTTTCGGTTGTTTTTTCTATTTCCTTGTACTTTACAGTTGGGATTGTATTTCCGGACCCTTTACTTTAAACACTAATTTTGTATTCAATTTTACTTCGTGTTTACTTCCACTTCTACTTTGGTTGAGTGTGTTCATGTTTTATAAAGGCAATTCCTTCCCAGTTATCAGGATTTACTCATTTGGTGCAAGTCACCAGCACCTGTCCTATGGAAGGTGGGCTTGGGGTAGTCACGGCATAGGCCCCGAGGACGGGTCAAGAAAAATTGGTATCAGAAGAGTCTGTTCTACCACAGAACTAAGGACTCTGATAATTATTTTATGTGAAGAAATAGTGTTAAGGGTACCAAGTGTGGTCTTCAGTTTAGGGACTTCAGTGTTGGTGCGGGGGCCAACATATCCATACAACAGGACCCTGACTACTGATTTCAGACTTAGTGCACGAAAACATTGATTGCATGTGTGTTTCCAAATGTTTTCCATAAGTGAGCTCAACCAGGTCAGCTCACCAGGTTTAAATCGTTTGAACGTGTCGCGTCTGTACAATTTTCCTTCTCACAAAAAGTCAGTTGGAGTTCTGAGAGAGTACACGATGACAGACCACCGAGCGATGAGGCTCCGGTGCAGAGCCCTTTCTACTATGTTGCCACCATTGGGTGATTTTCCAATAGCACCACCACCCATTGGGTAGTAGATTCCATCTGCCATACTAGAGGACGGTGCACGCCGATAGAGCGCGTTGCATAAGTTCCAGTAGTAGAGGCCTCCGAGGTTACGAGGCAAGACAGATTCCCAGTTAGCAGAGGATTGGATGGATGCAATTACTAGAGTTTTCCACTTAGCTGAGACACTATTAGAGTGGATGGTGGACATAGCTACTAATGTTCTCTAGTGAGTGACCATGTGGATGGTCCGCATAGTGATGAGGCTTTGGTACGTGGACCAATGCATGAGATAGTACCTTCGGGTAGTGTGTCAGCTATACATCACTACCTATTGGCCAGCAGTTACAACCGGCAATATCGGTAAGTGTCACATATAGGATTACTGCCTTACACATGTTTCAGCACCAGATATCCCTCATGTTCTGAGGCGAGCCCGACTCACAGTTGGCTGAGGACTAGCTTGAGGAGGTGTTAGAGAGTTTTCTATAGCTTATACAGCTTTGGCAGGATGACATGCCGATAGCTGAGAATTCATTGGGGCATACCAAACCATTTTTGGTACTAGATGAATATGATGCGATCAATGCTTCAGGGGTCAGACTTCAGAGTGAGGTGTTTCTAAAGGACATCCTAGCCAGCACTTATTTCTGTATGCATTCCTACTTATACTAGGGTGCTATAGAGAACCTTTTTAGTTGATAATTCTTTGGCTGAGTGGAGGAATCCAGTTAAGGATAGCAATGGGAAAGCAGGAAACTGGAACCAGTCTCAGAGACTTGGGAATGTAAAATGTTTCAAGAAGAGGAAGTGAAAAAGACAGATGAATCTACAGGGCAGTAGACGTGGGAGCAGAGCTAGGAGAGCAGCATGGGGTGGTGAACATTTTGACATGCTACAACCACCCACCTTTGTAGTTTTTTCCAGGCTTAGGGAGAAGGAGGGTATGGGAAGAGAGTAGCTTCATGCGGTCAAGGAGTGTGAACCAGGTGCTCTAGGAATGATTCAAGGTACGGTCTGTGAGCTGCCTTATCAATAGATATAGATACCAATCATTATTTTCTTCCACGAATCTTGTCCAAGACCTAGAGTTTCTGGTTAAGCCCTTGACTTGATCCTCATGTCTGAAGATAACTTTGGGATGAGACTAGATAATCACGCTTATGCCGATGGTGTGATGTGACCCTTGACGCGAGAGTTTCAGTTGGAACCTCTTGGTGGCAGCATTGAGGCCTTATGACGTTAGTTTGAGTATGGACTGGGCAACCATAGTTCATACACAAGTTGATGGTAGTAGGAAAAAAAGTTGTGGTTTATCTACAAAGTTGGGATGAGGTTTTTACATGGTCGGTGACAAGAAAAACCCAGGCAGCACAAGGATAAACTCATGCTTATGAGGGTGTAGCCGATCACTCTTGAGTTTGCTAGCCTTACCCTCGTGACAAAAAGAGTTTTCAGTTTTCAGTTCCTCCAGGACTATGACTTCATGATAGTCTATACTCCTGGGGAGGGGAGAATTGTAGCGTAAGTGCTCAGTAGGAGGACTGAAATTCTGCTATTAGGGGTGGGGAGACAACAGCTGGACATGTTTCAGATATTCTCTGTGGATGGTGATGGAGTCAGCACGTGTAGAACCAGAGATGGTTTAGGCTACGCCAAAGAAGGTGCAGATCGTCCAAGAGCAGATGAAGACTACACAGAGCAGGCAGAAATCCTATGATGATAGGAAATAGAGACCACTTAATTTTGAGGATGGAGACCACGTCTTTCTTACGGGTCTCACCTCGACATGGTCTACGGAGATGTGACCAAATCAGCAAGTTATCTCCAAGGTTCAATGGACCTTTATAGGTCCTCAGCAGGGTAGGCGAGGTGGTTTACTGCTTGACCTTTCCACCTCAGCTGCACTGGGTGCACGATGTTATCCACGTATCTCAGCTGAGGAGATACGTGCATGACCCTTCACACATCATCGACCACATGGAGCTGGATATCGATGATGGGGCGACATTCACAGAGGTTCTAGTAGAGGTCGAGGGTCGACAGGAGAGGGTTCTATGTGGACGGTTGATTCCTATATGTGTGCATTCATTGGCATCGTGGGAACCTCCAGGAGAGCACATGGGAGAGGAAGGCTCATATGCGTGATCAGTACCACTTTTGTTTTCCCTAGTGTGTGTTGTAGCTTTACAGGGATGTAAATCCCTAAGGTGGGAGTAATGTAAACTCCCGAAAATTTTAAGGGAATTTTTTTCTTAATTTATTTAGAATTCTACGAGTACGCAGTTTCTGACGGCAGCAAAATCCGAGACCCGGTGTGCCCGGAATCAATTTTATAAGTTTAGCTCGGGTATGTTCAGTGAACGAATGAGCGGGTTTTTCTATCTTTTGAACCGGTGCTCAGAATTGAAATCTGAGGGAAATGGTGAACTCACAGCACCAGTAATTGCTTAAGGGGACCTTTACCACAGTTGCGTTTTATGCAGGTTGAATTTTATTATTTGGGGATTTAGTTTAACTTAAATAAAATTGTTGAACAATTTTATTTTTTTTATCTTGGATGTTAAACTCTTCAATGTGTGGATAGATGAGAGGTGGGGCCCACATGATCCCCAACCTCTCAACTTCCTTAACTCTCTCTAACCCCCCGTTAAAACCTCTCCAATTTAATGTGACAACTCCCCTTATTATGGCAACCCATAACTTCCCTAATTAATATTCCATCAAAGGTTTGAATTACCTGTCATGTTATATTATGGAGAGTCTTTTTTTTATTTTGGGGGTTGGCAATATTGGTGGAGAAACTCTTGAGAATAATTGGAAGGAAGTGTTCTTCTTTGACGAAGAACACCATCCTTCAACGAAGAATGAATCCGCCATGAAGAACGCGGGGGATTTATCCAACGGTGTTTCTACTTTGAACACACACTAACCTCAATGGAATAGACGTCCATCTACTGTGACACCGCATTCCACGAATCAATGATTTGCGACGTTAATTACCGAGGTAGGTGGTTTTTGTTTATTTAAGTTTACGTGATTCTTTCCCTAGAGCACGGAAGAATTTTCAGTTGTGTGTTTATTCGAACTACTAACATGGTGGGTACAAACTACAAACATGTCCGGAGCCACCACCAACTTGTTCTTGATGTGCGGCAGCATGGCGTCAGGTGCGTTGTAACGGGAAGTGGTGCGGCGAGCGGACCAGGGGGCCAGGCTATGCAGCTGGTTTGAGGTGCGCAGGCGCGGGTAGTCGGGGGCGATGCGGCAGCACGACGAGAGGCGAGGATGGCAGTTGGCCGGAGGCAGCAGATCTGGCATGAGAGGCAACCACGGGAAGCCCCGGATAGTAGGGTTTGGTGGAGAAGAAACAATGAATGGAGAAGGAGATTTTAGACCGAAAACGTCTAAAGGAAATAAACTAAAACTTAAAAAGGGAAAGAGAATCCAATGAATGTGATGTGCACCATTTAATTAGGGATTTCCATGCGTGAAATGGAGGGAGGTGCACCAATTGGAGAGAGAGGGTGGTGGTGCGTGACATTGGGTTTTTTAGGTTAAATCAATTAAAAATAATAATATAATAATCATCTTATTATTTTTGTTGATTAATCACTTTTTTGACCATAACTTATTCGTGCGACCTCGGTCTCACAAACCGTCTATGGCAGTGCGACCCAGATTCCAAGACGGATATTACGAGTCTAATATTGAATGTTTTTTTTTGGTTTTTGGATTGGGTACCCAAAATGCTCGGAAAGTAATAGATTTAATATTATTATTAAATCTTCGACCTGCCATAACTAATGCGTGTGATGCCCGATTGGCTTGCCGTTAGCGACGACGTGACCCTGCCTTTAAGACGGCCGATTCAAGTCTAATGTTGGGTACTAAATTCTGCTTCGTGGATCAGGTCCCCGAAACACTGAATAATAATATTATTATTATTATAATTACGGGATTTGTATCTACCATATCTCTCTCACACGGTGTCGGAAGGACGAACCGTATGTGACGTTGTGACCCTGGAATTAAGACGGATGTTTTAATAATTTTTTTGGATATTTACGTTGAGGTTGGGGAGCGGGCCCCATGAGGCTCTATTCTCGCTTGTTGCGGTGAAATGTAACTTTTTCACCGGCTATCCAATTTGGACTAATGGGTAGTCAATCTCCTGTATTTTTCAGTATGTATCGCAATGGTGTCACTGGTTTGGTTAACTGGTGTCATTTGAAGTATGGGTGGGTTGGTTCGAACCCGAAACCAACCAGGCCCTCGGAGCAGAAACGCTTATAACATGAAGACTGGACATCCGATTGAAGTGCCATCGACTATGTTGGATTCCTCTTGATGAGATGGTTATTTTGGCATACTCCACTTGATGTTTGGGAACAGTTGGAGTACGGTCGGGTTGGTTTAGCTTATAAACGAACTGGGCCCCTAGAATGGAAAAGCTGATAACTTTCGGACCGGATGTCCATTTGACGAATCGTCAGTGGAGTTGGTAAACTCGTTGAGAAACGATTCCTATGAGTATAACCCATGAGAGTTCGGGGTAAAGTTTATATACAGTTAGGTTGGTTTGTACACGAAACCAACCGGGCCCCCGAGACTAAAAGGCTAATAACTCACAGACCGGGCGTCTGATTGACGCGCCGTCTGTTGCGTTGAGACCCCTGAGACGAGGCGGTCCCTTATGATACTTCTCTATGGGACTTTGTGATACTTGGAGTATTGACCAGTAGCTTGTGGAGTGGATCCTCCCAGAGATGAGCGTACAAAGTGCGGAGACATAGTAGGTGTGGACCTGACGACTCTTGACCGATTCGACTTGGAGTTAGTCGACTAGACCAATGGACGAAGCGGCTAGTATTCAGCGACAGAGCCACAGCGAACGGAGCGCCTAGTAGTTCGCAGCAGACCTTCGGTACTCGATAGGTGGAGTACCTCTGTAGGTTATTACTAGAACCGCTACTGTGTTTGGGCGGCAGACCCTTGGAGGGGAGCACTACTTTGTTTGGGTGGGGAGCTACGGTACTCGACAGGAGGAGTTCCTCAGCAGTCTATGGTTAGTGAGCTGCGCCTCGGAGTTGTGACAAGATCACTGTACTCGTCAAAGGAGGAGCTCTTCAGCAGTTTTGGTTTCAATATCTTAATGAAAATCCTGGTTTGAGCTGAGTAAATGACCTTTGTGTTAACCTCATGATTGCGATGAGTTCCATGATAACTTAGATATATGTATGGGCATATACCTATGTAGTGGTTATCCGTTGATTTCATAACCTTTTTGTTTCCTCATGATCGAGATGGGTAACTTGAAAACTTAGGTATATGTATGGGAATATACCTAAGTATGGGTTATCTGTTGAGAACCATATTTGTGGATATCCTTGTTGTATTTTAGTGAGACATTGAGGGTCTCAGGGTCCTTACTGAGTATCATTATACTCACCCCTGCATGAGCTATGCCCGCACCACGTTGTTTTGGATGCAGACGACAGACGGTGCTGACCGAGGCAGAGTGTACGAGGACTGGACGACACTTGGAGGAGGACCTCACGACGAGTCAGTACACGGATGTGGACATCACGACGAGTTGGTACCGGAGGAGGTTGACAAACGAGGGTGATGAGGGGGATATCTGTACCTACCCTTCAGGTAGGATACGTGACAGACGATCCAGGAGCTTCTTGTCACCTTCAAGCTGTTTTGTCAATTTCCTTGTACATTATAGTTGAGCTTGTATTTCTGGCCCCTTTACTTTCAGCAATACTTTTTTATTCAGTTTTACTTCGTGTTTACTTCCGCTTGTACTCTGGTTGAGTGTGTTTATGTTTTATAAAGGCAATGCCTTCCTAGTTATCGGGATTTACGCCATTGGTGCTAGTCACCAGCCCCTGGCCTATAGAAGGCGAGCTTGGGTTAGTCACGACACGGGCCCTGAGGATGGGTCGTGCATATATTTTTTCCCTCCATTTTTTATGAGACATGATAAAATTGTTTGTGAGTAAAACTGACTACCACCCGATGAAGCTATTTGATTTGTATTTCTCTAAATCATAACATGGTAGGAGATAAAGATAATGTTAATGATTATATATGATATAAAATATATAATAATGATATTAATTACATAATTTTCATTATTAAAAGATAATATACATAATTTTATTTGTATTATATTCACTCACATAAAGATGAAAACAATGTTATTTTATGTGTGGACTACCACCTTCACAAAGCGGTGTGACACTTTTTCATCACCACAACTCTTAGATGAAATATATAAGTACATAATATGAAAATAATGATATTATTTCCATTATTTATAGGTAACTTATTACTTAAATCCATTCCATAATGTAAATTGAATAATGAAAATTTAACTCATACATATGTATGACCTAAAGTCTTCGTGATCATAAGGTACTTCATTTTTCATAACCATCAATATTAATTTATTTTAAAAGAAAAATTGATCTAAAAATATGAAAAAAGTTTCATGATTATTATTATGGATATGATATAAGTACATAATATTCACTTGAACTTGTACTTTCATGAAAAAAACCCCATGAGAATTCATGACAATTAACACCATAGACGATGAAAATAATTAATGTTTACTAATAAACATGTAAATATGTGTTATAAAAGGATAATATATGCTACCATTAAAATTAAAAAGGTTCGGAAATAATTTAAAAACATGTTTAAAACAACTCTGCATGAAGAGAGATCATGTTAAACCAAAATAATGAAAAAGGTAACAGACTTCATCTCAATTTCATTTCATTGTGGAATATTGTAATCTTATGACCACAATCTATTTTATATTGTTTATATACTACCTCTATAATATGTAATATCATGAATAAATAATTTTTATTGGTATTTTATGTTTCAAATTGAATTATTTTATCTAAGGGGATTGGAATTGTATGTTATTAGGGGTAAAGAATTCCATAACTCTATTTCCTCTCATTGGGTCATATTACATATTCGAAATATTTTAAATTCTATAATTATATGTATAGTGAATTTTTACTATCTATTTTTTATATTTTAACATTGTTTGTGTATTTATAGTTGAAAAGAATAATTGATTCATTGATTAATTATCACTTCGACATTTTGATAATTTTAATGGTTTATTTCACAATCTCACACTAATTTATATTGTCTATTCTTTGTTTCCCAATAAAAATATTATTTTATCACTATTTAATAAAACGTTTTGTTTTCTTCTATTAGGGTTATTAAATAACCTTTTTAAGTGATAGTTCCATTTCCCACACTTTTTTACTTAAAATTATTGAGAAAATGTTTTAATAAAATCTGAATTCATTTCTCTCTTTAGTTGAAAATTAGTTTTCCTCCAAAACCATGTTTTCTAAAAATGTTTTCAAAATGTTTTTATCCATTTAAAAATGATTGATTAAATAATTTTTTTACCCATTTCTAATTTTTACAAAATACTTTGAAATGATTATTTCTTTCCTTTTCTGAACACAGATGTTTTATAACTTTTTTACAATGAAAATGGAATATTCCTTTTATCTTTTATGACACGATTGATTTAACCTACTATAGTTTCCATCATTTCATTGAAATAAAATTTACATCTTTACAATTATATTATTTAAAAAATCTTTTTAACTTTTTTTTAATGAATTGGATTCTCCAAATGAATATGATATTTCCCAGAAGATTGTTTTTAATGATCAATCTATAGTATTTCTATTCATAAATTAAAAAACCATTTATTTACCATATATTATTCTAGGGAAAAGTTGTACCGATTCTATAATTATTCTTACAAGGGATGGTTTTTGATAATTTTTACTAATGGAATTACTTCCATTTACTTATTTTATTCATTATTGCAGTTAACAACATTCTCTTAAAACAATCACTTTCTAAGGATTATTGGACATTAAAGTTTTCATGAATATTCATATTATTTAATATGTATGTGTTTAATTCATAAACCATATTTATTTTATACATATTATTTTTAGTTTGATAGTTAATTATTTTTCTACAGAAATATTTCTAAAGTTGTATGCTTTACTCTATATGGATATTTAATGATAAGGCACACTATTTATGAATTTGATATATTATTCAATATGTGAGGAATTATTTGGAACTATAATACATGGGTTACATTATGGAATCCCAATTTTTTAATACATTGCAATTCATTACATGGGATAGAAAATGGGATCTTTTAAAGTATAATTTCATAGAAATTAGGTACATAATACATGAAAACACGAAACATCGTTCAAATCAACATAAAATACATATTAATGAGTTAAGTATTGTTATTTTCAAAAAATATCATATCTTGGGGGAATACATCATAGGAATGGGGTGATAATGAGGCCAAGTAATAAAGTAAACAAGGGAGAAAAAACAACTCCTTGTGAGACATATCAACAAGAACAAGATGCATAATAATAATTAATGAACAAGGGAAATGTAAAAATAATATATGAATGAACCATGACATGGAAGTGTGGATAAAATATTGAAGTGATACATTAAAATCATTATCACCATGGTTTATCACCAAGGTGTAATTAAAAAAATTAACAAGGTTATTCACCAAGGTATTGAAAAAACATTTTATCTCTAGATAATAAATTCTTCACCCTTTGAATTTGAGTTCTATATGTGTGGACCATGTATATTTATTAAATAATGTCTTCCATATATATCATAATAAATAATTTCACTAAAAAACCATGGATAATGATGAACATGTTTCTTATAAAATTCATGGCATGCACAAGTTCTTTAAAACATATTCATTGAATATTTTTAAAACCAATAAAAAGATGTTTTTTTATAAAATTTAATCCATTATTAATGAATATTTTTTCAATTAGGTGAATAAAAATTTAAAATTATGAGGTTTGGGTATTAAAAAAATCCAAATAAATGATAATTTATCAAGTAATAGATAGAAATTTGAAAAGGTAATTTGACAACATGGCAGGTATAAAGCATGGTTTTCGAAAAGGAAAAAATGAGAGTATGAAAAGATATAAAATTAAAATAAGAATATTATTATACTAATGGGATAATATAAAGTGGAAAAAAATTAAATTTCATGTAAATGAGAAGATGTACCACAAAAAGAAATCCTGAATTGAAAGGAGAGGTGGAGATTTCCTTTAACATGAATAGTTACTCCTAAATATTGATTATAGGAATCATGGGGATTGAGGAAACCATTGAAAGACTCTGGGGAGGAAATAAAACAATAACGTCTTGATGGATGGATTGGGAATGATGGGGAATGATGAAAGGGGTGAAAATTTATAAAAACATTTTACGAATCGTGTAATAATTTGAAAATATTGTTCTTGGAAATCTAGGTTTTGGAAAATGTATAACCACTAGCATAATAATGTTTTCCCTTATTTATAGGAAAATTTAGTAAAAAATATATATGATATTTTAATCATACAAAACTGAACACCATTTTTAAATTCTTTTTTCCACGGAAATGTAAATTTCCCCCAAAGTGATGTTTTTAAATACAAATTTACTATTTTTAATATTGAAAGTAACTTATAGGTTTGGAAATGTAATAAAATATATTAAAATAAACAATATTAATAAATTAACATAAATTATTTTTTAGTGTGGTTTATTATTTATTACTTCATTATTACATGAATATGAAGTCATAAAACATACCCAAAACCCAAAACTATATTTTTACTATTCATAGAAAAAATATTATATTTTTAAAAAATTTCATAAATGTAGTCTAAATTATTTTTGATGTGATTATTTAAAGTATATTTTTTATTTTGTCTAAATAAATATTTAGAAATATTAATTTTAAATTTTTATTAAACAATCCTTATTTATTGAAAAATAACATTTTTAATGGAAAAATCAATTTTCTGATAACAATAAAATTCTGCTTCGACATTATTAATTTTTTATTATATATATTAAAATAATATTATTTTAATAGATTATTTAGTTAAATAAAATATTATTCATAATACATTATTTTTTTAAAAAGTATATCATTTCTAAAAAAATATTATTTTTTTATTTGTGTCCATATATCAAAATATGAAATTTATATCAATTAAAAAAAATTTATGAAAAACTCTTCATAAACAAATAAAATTGATGGTATAAATATTTTATTTGTCAAAAATAAAATTATACTTTATGTAACTAATTCTTAGACAGAGAAAACATTATTACACTCACATACACCCAAAGGGTAAGGTTTGCAATGGTGGTAGTTTCATGCAGTTGTTCAGTTAGCATTGACTGAGTGGTAATATCAACTAAATTGACCTTCTCATGTAGAGGATTTAATTCAAGATTCAATTTTTGAAGCTCATATATGTCATGGTCAATGGAGAACCCCTATTATACAACCTCCCTCCTAAGATATAGAAAATGGACTTTAAACGAAATGACTCTACTATTTGTGTCCATCATTTCTCCTTTATACATAAATGATCAATTTATATTACTAAATTTAAACACTAATTATAATAGGAAAATTATTACCAATAGTTATAGTTTCCAAATATCAAATTTAATAATTGTTATATTGATTAATGATCATATTTTACCAATGATAATATAATGTTCAAATACACACAACCATATTTCCATTTCTATACTATATATACCACTTCATTATTTAACACAATATTCACTAAAATTACACCTAATGTTATATTTTCATTTTTATGATATTGATTGGTGTACATATATTGTTTATTTCTATAGTAGTTTTTCTCAGGGTTATGATTTTAAATTATTGCGGTGATCTATATTTTCTGATTTTATATTTAATATTTAATATTTACGGCCATGTTGTAATATTTTTTATTTTAATTGGTTTCATAGATGACTAATGAATGGCTATTTTATAATGAGATAAGATTTGGTAGGTTCTAATGTGTTTTATACATGTATAATAATATATATTATATACCATACATTTATTTAGGGAAAAATATCAAATAAAAATCCTTGTCCATTACACTCTTCCCCATTATGAAATTTCATCCTTGAAAGTTAAAATCAATTTATTGGTTGAGAGATGGTAAGGGAAATTCTATCTCATTGTCTTATTTGGTTTTGACGTCGCTTCATCATATTTATAGTTTCTCAATAACACATTGACTATATGAGTTTTCAATTTGCATTAAACATTTTCACTATGGTCCAAGATCTCCACTGACTACTCAACATAAGAGAGGAAATGTTCCTACTGTACCCCCTCCAAATTTTTTACAGTTAAGGGATTGGGTATGTACATCCTCAGGAGAGATATGTAGAATTCAAAATTAACATGATCCAGATTTGGTGGAAGTTCTAGTTTATAGGCCACTACTCCTATGTGACAACATATCTAAGTGGGGAAATTGAAACTAGGGATAACATTACCATTCCTTCCAAATCACATGACTATCATCCTTGGTGACATATGAAGGGAAACATTGGATCCAACATCTATCTCCATTTCCCTTAAACAAATTTCATTCTAAATCTTCTATCGAATATATGAATCCATTATAAGTTTCTCGATAACATGAACATCTTATATCATATCATTCACAAGATCAAGCCCAACTAGATTAATCTCACCAAATTCATCCCAACAGATAGATGTTCTAAATTTTTTCCCATATAGAGATTCATAGGGTTTCATTTGAATACATTATTGAAATCTATTGTTATATAAGAACTCAACTAATGGGTGGTTTTGATACCATCCATAATTAAATTAGATTGATCATTTTCCCAGCATGTCCTCAAGAGTATGAATAGTCTTTTCAGATTGGATATCTTTTTTGGTGTGATAGGCCATAAAATAAATCAATTCACAGTTCAGATTATATTGAATAATTCCCTAGAATTTTGATGTGAATCATAGATAATGATCATAAATGATGGAAATTTTCACCCCATATAGCCTCACAACTACAGTTACTTATATCTTATCCAGTTATTTAAGTGTTAAATCTTCCCAAATAACGATGAAAATGGAAATCATAGTGAGTCGAACCACTATAACCCATATCACATTAATTATTTTGTATGTTCTTTAGAGACTAGTTAAAATTTAGATAATGATATTTTATGAACTACATGTTTTAATGGGTAGTGTTTTCAATACTTATTTAATAAGTTTTCACTCTATATTCACTAGTTGAAATAAGAAGAAACTTGTAGTGTATTCAGTAATCTCCCATTTCATATTATCCCACCAATAATTACCAGGAATTTTTCTATACAATTTTGTGTTCCCATGATGCATAGACAATGTATATGTATGAGATTTATCCATTAGTCCATTCTTTATCTCTGAGACAGATTTAACACCTTTTATATTATGAAATTGAAATGCACATTTTTATCAATATTGAGCTCAAGAAACATACCATTTTTCATAGAGACTATCTTCGTATATATTAAGGGATCTTTTATTTGAGATTTGTTGATCTACTCTACTAATTATTATTGAGAAATAATTTGGGATTGGATTGATGATATCCATTACCTCATTATTACCCTATCAATCCATACTATATCCTTGATCAATGGATCTCCTTGAATCATCATCATTTCTAGAACAATAAGGTATTTCCAAAACAAAGCATTTGTGACTTTATTCTCACTTCCTGGGTGGTACTTAATCAAACAATTATAGTTGTTAAGAAGTTCCAACCATCTCATTCGTCTTATGTTCAATTCCCTTTCTATGAATATATACTTAAAAAATTAGTGGTCTATGTATATATCTCATTTTCCAGATAAATATAGTTCCTTCATATCTTTAGATAAAAATGAACTTTATCTAACTCCATGTAATTTGTAGAATAATTCTTCTCAGTAGTATTTAACTTTCGAAATACATAAGTAATCACATTTTCATTTTTCATGAGGACCCACACAAGACCTTTCAGATATGTATCGCAATAAATAAAGAATCTTTATCTATTAATGGATAGAGTTAATATAGGAGTAAAAAATCTTCATCCTTAGTTATTGGAAAAAAAAATCATATTCTACTATCTAGATGAACTTTCCCGTTTATTGATTTAACTTGGTTAGTGGATTATAATGTCATGAAAAGGTATTCAAAAAATAGACATAATATCGTGGTAAACTAGGGAAACTATGAATCTTAACTACTGTTGTAGGATACATCCACTCCTCTATAGCCTTTTTCATTGCAGGGGCAACTAATATTCTTTTATTGGTCACAATGGGCCCCAAGAATGCAAATTTTTGTAACTAAAATTCACATTTTCTAGATTTTCAGAATATAATATCCTTCCTCATAGTTTTCAATATAACACATATATGATCCTCAAGATCCTACCACCTTTTGGATTATATAAGAATATTATAAATAAAAACAACCATAAATTTTTCAAGGTATTCATTAAGTAATATATTCATCAAATCCAGAAATATATAGAGAGCATTATTAATACCAAATGGAATAATAACAAACTCATAACACCTATATATGGTATAGAATGTAGTCTATGGAAGATGTTTTTTCTTCACCCTAAAATGATGATACATAGATCAAAGATCAATCTTGGAGGAGAATTGATCCCCACAAAGCAGATAAAATTTATAATAAATCATTAAGAGGGGGTACTTATTCTTAAATGTACTATAGTTAGGTTCTCTATAATAGATGAATAGAAACATTGATACATCCTTCTTATTAATAATGAGAATATGTTCTCCCCATGTAGACACACTGAATTAGAAGAAAAAATTACCTATAATATCTTGATGGTTTTTTTATTTACTCTAACTACACATTTTACATTCTATATGAGGTATTTGATATTGGATTAGATCCCTGTTTGAGTTCAATAGAGAACTCTAACTACCATTCTAGGGGAGTTATAGGTGAACCTTATGAAATTAAATTAATTTATCCCTAAATTATTGGTAAATTTCCAAACTGTTTAGTTTCATTTCCTTCTCCCTCTCCACTAATCATTTCCATTATTTAGGCTATGGGAGGTTCTTCTAGAAAATGATCACGTTGAGATATATCGCCTTTGAAAAAAACTATTGGTTTTCATTCAGTTATAATAAAATTTCTTTTCATTTTTTGTTGATATTATCATTATATTTTGAGAGATAGTACATTATTAGTATATTATAAAATTCCACCATTGTAATGACTAATATATTTTCATTGAGATTATACTCACCAAACATCATAAGGGAGTTTCTATACACGGTTGATTCTAGGAAAATACATACAAGATACTTGACTGATAAATATACTTCTAGATGTTTGGGGATTGATTCAATATTATTTGAAAACTTGGATGATATAAACGAATGTGTAGAACCATAATCATACAATTTTCTTCGTATATTTTAGATCACAATGAGTCACTAAAAAAGAGACGTTTAGTGAAGGTTATTTATTGTTCTAGTGGTAGTTTAAACCACCACATAATTTTTTAGTAGTTGTGCTTAAAACTGATTTTTATTTCACGATCACTATTCAATTAGAGGTTTTTTATTTTATTTCACGGTTGTTTTATTAAGTGTCATTTTTGGAAAATTTAAAGGTGGTTTTATGTTTAATTAGTGGATGTTTCATAATGAAAAAATTCTACTACGCAGTTAAAAAAACCACCGCTAAATCTGTTTTTAATTTTTTTTAAAAACTTTATAAAAACAATAAATATAGAAAACTGAAAAACTTTATACATAATCATAAATATATAATAATTACATCATTCATACATCACAGATTCATAGTCATACAAACAACCATGGTTATACTAACCTATGTTTCCGTCACCCTATACATCAACCAATACCTCAATCATAAATAGATACATATAAAATCTATCTAATACAAACCCAATTCCCAATATACATCTATATCATAACCACAATGAAATATTTTAACCTACATATCATCTCATGAATTGAAATAGAACACATCATCTAATCAATTGTAACACAAAATGAAACAAAAAATTAAACTAACCAAAATAAATCAACCTTAAAGTAGAATAATTAATTTTTTACATAAAATATAATCTAAGAACCTTATTGACTATATTATGAATAATTTAATAGATCATAATGGTAATACTACACCAAACATCCAATATATGCCACCTACAATGAAGAAAAACATTTAGGAAAAGAAATGCGAAAGAGAAAAGCCACAAAATATATTCTGAATGATTCACATGATATCTTTTGTTTTTGTATAGAAAAAAATCAACATAATATATATATATATATATATATATATAATTTAAACAAATTTTAAAATAGAAATGTACCTATTTAATATTATATTAAACAGTTGAAACTAAAAAGTGACAAGTAAATAATTAAATTTATTTTTATTGTGACGTGTGTTGTGCATACAATTTTTTATTATGTTTTTAAACATTTTGATATAAAATCATCTACTATAATTTAAAAACAAATAATTACTAGTTTTACCATGGTTTTTAAAAAAATATGCGATTGTTTTTTATGGTTTTGACCATTCCACACAAATTTTGTTATTTAAAAAAAACAAAAAAAGCATTTATGACCATAATGGGAAAACCATAATTTTGAATGATGTTATGTAAGATCCTAAAATATTAAATTAATTATACGTTCATTATCCCATGATTTTATGTCAATATGACACTGTTTTACTAGTTTTGACTCTTCCATTCATGTTTTAGTGTTTTAAAACACTAAAAACATGTTTACATCCATAACGTGAAAACCACCTATCAGAATGAATTTTCATCGGTTCCAAAATTTACAAATTAAATCTACAGTGGTTTTGGATTGACTTTAGGACAACCCAAAATTATTTTCCTAGTATTGACTGTTCTGCACACCTTTTAATGTTTAAAAATACTAAAAATTATTTTACAGAAACCATGGGCTATCCATCACTCAAAATGACATTTGGTTAGTCCTACATTTTCAAAATTTAACATGCAATAGTTTTCCCATTATTTAATGAAAATATGACATTTTTTCATGGTTTTGACTATCCAACACACATTTTAGTTTTTTAAAACACTAGAAATGTGATTATAGAACTAATGAGATAACCATCACTCTGAATTACATTTTTTCGGTTCCTATATATTATAATTACCATTATGATTTTTTTCCAATGAATTCAAGACAATCCAGTGTCGTTTGTCTAGTTTTGACTATTCCATCCAAGTTTTTGTGTCTTAAAACACTTAAAATGTGTTTATGGACATAATCGGGAAATCGTCACTCGGAATTATGTGACATTAGTTCCTACATTTAAAAGTTAAATATATGGTAGTTTTATCTCAATTTTAGAATAATCCGACGTTTTCCTAGTGTTCAACATTTCACAAATGTTTTATTGTTTTAAAACACAAAAAATACATTTACGTCAATAGTGGGTAATCTGTCACTCTGAATGACATTTCGTTGAATCCTATGTCTCAAAATTAAATATGCATTCTTTTTACCCTGATTTCATGACAAAATGAAATCATTTTTCTAATTTGGACCATTCCATATATGTTTTAGTGTATTACAACCATCAAAATGTGTTTACATCCATAAAAGGGTATCCACCATGTGAAATGACATGATGTTAGTCCGAAAAATTCAAAATTAATATAACATTTTTTACCTTGATTTCTAGACAATACAACGTCGTTTCACTAGTTTTGAACACCAATACTTGTTGTTTATGTCTTTTGTACCATTCATATGTGTTTACCAAGTAATTTTAATCATACAGCTTTTTATACTGACATGGTATCTACGTGTACGTGTAAATAAAAAAAAGTCGTTGTTGTCCCTTGATTTCAAGACAATGCCACACTATTTTCTTGGTTCTGGCTATTTCATGCATGTTTTAGTAATTTATAACAATAAAAATATGATTAGGACCATAATAGGAAAACCATCATTTGGAATGACCTTCCATCGATTCTTATATTTGAAAATTCAATATACCGTTATTGTAAAATGGTTTTAGGAATTCAAGACATTGTTTTTCTAATTATGTCCATTCCATGCATGTTTTAGTGTATTAAAACCCTAAAAACACCCTTATGGCCCTAATATGAAAAATGTCACTCAGAATGACGTTCTGTTGTTTCTTAAATTTTAAAACTAAATATAAGGTCATTGTACCATAATATTAGGTAAATATGATATATTTTGATTGGTTTTGACATCCCATCACTTGTTTCTAAAGGCTTGTGTACCTTCTGTTAGTGTTTATTGAGTTAAAACTGATAAAATAAGATCATATTGTTTTCGTACTTATGGATACCAATATATAATTTATTTTTGATGTGTAGGAATCAACCACATATCAATCCAGAATATGGTGTGGCTAGTATAACTCGAAATATATGTTTTCTATATAAAATTATCATTTTATTATTTTATGGATGTTGGATGTGTTCTTTGCAATGTCCATGGGCATGAAACGGAGTCACGAAAATCAAAATGAAAAAACCACTAGAAATAAAAAACATAATACCTTATACATTTATTACAAATTGTACACAAGATTTTTAAATCAGCTATCATGGAATATCAAATTAATATTACCATTACTTGAGTATCAAATACCTTATTTTTCAATGTTGTAGGAATATAACTCAAATAATTATAATTAATAGTAATGATCTTGAATTGCAACAAGATTCCGATGAATCTACCCATATATTATAGAAGAGTCACCAGTTTTCACCCTAAAATCATCAATTGGAATGATTATATTGATGTTCATCCATTCCATTACATCTTTTGTGTTCATATTTGTATCCCTTCTATGATTTCTTTATCTATTTGAAGAATTTATTAAACAATTAATAAAATATAATATATGTATATTTGAAAAATTACATACATAACTATAATGGTAACACAGTAATATCCCCTAGATATAGGGATGACCAACAGCTCCATTGATGGAGGTAAATCAGGCCGCGAGATATCAACGAAATCTATGGAAACTGATGGCTTGCTTGTAGTATCAAGTATAACAGAATCACTAGGATCCACAGAAGATGTTGGTGGTGGTCACATGCTCTCAGATATTGATCAGCTAGAGTTCTGATAGTTTTTCTCTTAGGATTCATGTAGTTTAAATGGTTAAGGTATGTCAAATATATAAATAATGAAGAACTAAAATATTTTTACAAATAAAACTTAGAAAATATATATACGTATAGAACACTTTTCAACAAGAACTTGTAATATAATTAAATTACTAATTTATACATTCAATTATCTTCATCCTCACAATCATCATTTTTATCAATCTCTATTATGAAAAGTCCTTCAATTTCACGATGTATTTCATGTTACAGAATTTTAAAATTTTTAGGAAATAACTATTCAATATTTTTTCTTGATGTGGTTCACTATCAGAATTAACCAATTGATCTTCATCGCCAATATCATAGAATTATCTCTTCTTTATGTGTAAAAAACACTCCAAACGTCATGTATTTCATCACGCACATAATAATGCATCTTCTCCGGTGATGATAACATAAAAGGATCATGCTCTACATACTCATTGGTATCCATCCTGAGAGATAAGTTGATAGAATTAAAATGTAATGAATCATTCATTATACCCTTATAAATATTGATCCACCTACATTTGTATATGAAAACTAAAAAATGGGAATGATAGTTTACATAAATTATATCAATCAACTTCTGAAAGTATGTCACCTCTTTAAATGACAATACACCACTATTTTTAGTTTTCATGGGTTATTCATGATAAAATTTACGAAACCTGAATCCTTGAATATTCTAGGCAACAAATCTCTTATCCTTCCTTAGAGGACCTCGATCCAAAAATATGAAAACATTTGATATCTCATCTCTATTATCAAAATTTATTATTTTGACAAAAATATATAAGCTAATACTATAATCATAGACAAAAATAACCCCACATTAATAATATGAATATAAATTTATACATACATGATGGGCGAACCATTCATCAAGATCATTATTATTATCTTTTGTCAATTCTAGATCATTTGGAGTTTGATCCCTTTATCACCTCTTTGTTTGTTGGAACAATGCATCAATAAATGGATATTCCCTAAAACTATTGAGTAGCACATATCTATGTTATTTTATCAACTCCAATTCAGATAATTTAAATTATTCCCCTATTTAATTGGTCATCCAATAGTTTTAAATACAGATGATCAATTTTCAATACTAGAATTAGTGGACATGTTGTTATCACATCCTGTATGATTGAATCCAGTCTCAATCCCATCCAAATACCGGGAGAAGATGTTCAATGACTATTTGGCTATGTATCCTCCCACAAGGTATCCTTCTGGTGTAGCTTTATTCTACACATATGACTTCAAATGACTTATGTTCCTGATGAAATAAACATATGAAATTTTTTAAATAATTATAAGGAATGGTTTGATAAAATCCAATTCACCAATGAAAATTAAAAAAATATCAATGTACCACTCAATTGGATACATCCATTGATACCTATCCCCCATGTTTATCTTCTTTAACCAAATTAGCACTGAAATGAATCATGATTGTGAAGAATTAATGGAGAAATAATATCTACAATTCACCTAGTTTCAAAACAATTCTATCTTGATGTTTATTAGGTTGGTTGGATTTAATGATTTTCCACAATGCTCTCTGAAAAAGGTAAAAATAAACAATAAGATCCATAGTTACATTTATGTTAAATTTTTAAGAAAAGGATATGGAAAAAATTCAATCAAAATATGTGAGTCGTGACTTTTAAATCCATGTATCCTTCAATATTTCAGGTCAAGTCTCCTTGATATGTTACGAGATTATCCATATGGATCCTTTATATTCTTCAAATTTTGATTTATTATGTATTTCTCAATACTTTTCATTATAAAAATAGTCAAAATATACTTTCCACTAAAATTTTCCCACACATCATGATTTATATTCATTGAATCCAAACCCATTCAAGAATTAAGGTGATCCTTCAACTTACCATGCTCATTGTGCTCTTTAAAAATTACATTTCCACATACCTTCTTGTCAATATGCATTACTTCATGGTTATGATGTATCAAATTAAACTCCCAATAAGAAAGTTTTAAAAAATATACTCTTTTTCTTCAATTGGTGTGCTATATCTTCTTTGGATAATATACATTTTACCATTTCCACCTTCATTAAACTGATAGAATCTTCCAAATTCTATTGTTGAATTAATTAATTGTCCCATGATTTTTGAACCATATAACACCATTAGTGAGTTTCTCATTTCAATATCTCTATTTAATCATGTGTTGTTAAACTCAAATTTATGAGAAGCACCATGAAATCAACGAGGACACATAAAACACTATTTTCTTCAATGAGGTAATTATTGAGGATAAAAATTAAAATTAAAAACTAGAAAATCCAAACCAATTTGAATTTTATAAAAATATAAATATTTTAGCCTAGGAATGTTACCAATTTTCCACATTAAATCAGTGTGCATTTTGAATAGCTATCTCACTGAAGCATCATATGATTCCATACCATCATCCCACAACTGTTACAATTCTATGATTAGAGGTTGAATGTATACATCAATGTAATTTTCAGGAATTTTATTTTCAAGAATAATCATCAAAATAAACGATGAATACTTCTTCATACACAACCATGTAGGTAGGTTATAGGGGATAAAAAACTATCAAAATTTGATAATTAGTACATTAGTTAACAAATGGAATAAAACCATTAGAATTAAACCCCAAATTCACATTCCTAAGATCTGATGAAAAACATTGATATAGGGAATCAAATTTCTTATATGATGTTGAATACTTTGGATGTGTCATAACGTAACAGTTACTATTCTGAGAATAACACTTTATGTCACCTACAGTCTTAAACGATATGAATAATCGTGGCAAGAATGGTTTTAGAGAAATGTAATGCAATAACATTGCAGTAGTTTTATTCTTCTATTTCACCCTAGGGTTTCATTGATTAATACCCTCACTATTTTTCATTGAATTCCATCTAGTTGTATGAAATATTTCACAATATTCTTTATTATAATCATATCCTTATTAAAGCATGCAATCATTATGGAATGAATGTTTTTTTGTATAATCAATTCCATAATTGTTGATGACATTATTCAACTCATATAATGATACAAGGATCTTAGGTTCACAAAATTCATCATGAAGCAACTATAAAATCATGTAAATTTATTATTTATTAATTATATAGAGATATTTGATATGATAAAACTTACGTAAAAAAATAAAAAATATAATTCATTGTACACCCTTAATACATTTCTTGCAATACTTCTTCAACTAATTCATAAAAGTCATTTTTTGGTCACTGATTTCTAAGAAAGATTTAACTACTTAGGATTAGCTAGTGGTTCTATTTATCTATTGATATATTTGAAATTTTATTCTAAAAAACCAACCATTTAACGGATTTTGATTTCGAATATCCACTTCTGGGTCACTTTTTATTTCATGGATAACATTTTCACTGTTTTCACTTTCTATAACATTTGATTCGCTATGCCAAATCAAACATAGATATTGAGAAAGAAACTATTTCAATATAATATTCTCAAATACATTATTTCTATTCAACCATCACTTGAATTTACAATTAGGACATAGACATTTTAGTTCACCATCCACTAATTGGTTTATAATTGTGTAATCTAAAAATTATTCCAATCCCATATAATACATTGGTTTGTTTTGAGGAAAATTAATCCGTATTTTATCTATAGGTATTGGATTTTATTCTCCCAGTACATTCATATATAAAGATATAAATGTTTAATCAAATATCTATAATAAAAATTAATGAAGTATCTATATGGATTATAATAAGACTCAAGAGTATTTTGTTAGAAGTTAGAAAAATTCTTTAAACAATTAATAATTAATTATGGATGTGCAGAAAAAAACCTCTATATTAAATATGATAAATAAGAATCATTTTTTGATATTTTATAAGTATATGATATTATTTTTATCATATACAATGATAATAGTGAATTCTACAGCATTCTTGTAACTTAATAGGGTTCATTCCATTGAATAATTTGATATATTGATCAATTTATAAACCATTTCTCAGGGTCTAAGAAACACCAAGAGCACCCCTAAAAATATGATTGAAAATAATAATTTTTTGGATATCAAATACTATTGGATGGATTAAAATGATAAAAGAAGATTTTTTATGTTTTTATACGTTATTATACATCATTCTACCATTTATGGTTATTTTATATGTGCATGTAAATTTCCTGCAAAAATAGCCGTGGTGGGGAACCTTTTACTAGACATGTAATACACCTTATCAGTTAGTGATTTGAATGAAAAATATTTTTAATTAAAAAATAATAATGTGATATGTAATAATTCATGAAGATTACTCATGTTTTTTGAACTATTACCATGTATCTAATGAACCTAGTAGAATATTATGTTTTCTAGATTAATACATATATTTTTTCACACCATTTATTTTTTAAAATTTTTACCCTTAAGGATTATTCTTTCAGAATGGGAATTTATGATTACAAAATGTTGATCCATGAATATTATACTTAGGAGAATGTTATTAAATCATGGAATAAAACTACAACTAAAATCCCATTATTATGAATTCATAGTTGAAGGACAAAAAAGTAATATTAAATGAATTGATTTAATCAATCTCATTGAGTAGAATAATTAGTAAAACAAGAAAACAGATAAAAAGAACACTCAGGATGTAAAATATACATTAATATATATGTGTATAACCAATTGTCATTGTGCCACCAATTATTATGAAAAAATAAAGATAAATCAATAGATTCCAATTATGGATATTATATCCAATAAAATAATTTTTAGGTATGGACGCTATAAGAGAAAATACTTTGAAAAACCACATTAAAATATTTAGTTTGAAAATTCAAATAATAAATAATCATTAACTCACTATATTAAAGGTAATAAAACATTGGTTCCTAAAAATCCATGCATACATTTTGAAGTCACGAGTTTCCATAAAAAAAATTATATGATCCAAAATAACATTTAAAGTCATGAAATCACATAATAAAATTCATTAAACTATTTTATCTAATGTGAGGTGTGCGTGGAAGTTATTATATAAATTTAATGATTGCATATAAAAAACATTTCATTCAATATAAAACTAGAGAAACATGGGTTCCCATAAAAGTAAGTTTATATAATAATAAAATAATTTCATTAAGAATCTAAAACCAATCATAAAAAGGCATGAAACTAGGGTTTATTAATTCAATGAACTATTAAATAGATAAAACCAACCATTGATAGGCCACACCCACAATTTGGGAAACTAAATCACTACAAAAATGACAAAAAATAATTAAGAGGATATGAGGAGGAGAACTGGTTTTGGGAGGGCGAGGTCAGAAGGGGGTAGGTTCTACATCACTGCTAGTAAGAGGGGAGTCATTGGGGGGATGTAGGGGACAGGGTTGCTGCCGAGTATGGTGGAGGGATGTCAGATGGTGGGGGAAGGGGTGGGGGTCATGTGGTTGGGTTATCATAGGGAGTGGGGGAGTATAGTGTTCAGGGTCTGGTCATGTAGTGGTAGTGGCGGGGGGGGGGGGGGGAATATGGGAATTAAAAAATTTCATGGAATTTTATTGGAAACCACTTAAAAATATTAAAATAAAAATGTAGCGATAGATTAACAAGACTAAAATTAAATTATTATATTTTTAATACAAATTTTTTTATTAGTGGTTAATAGAACTGCCGCTAATAATCTATCTTTAACTAGTGATTTTTATGTAGCGAGTGTACATGGAACCCCATCATTTAGAGCTTTATATTAATACATAATCATGGAAAATGCATGGAATTTTTTTGTTCTCCTATGTTAAGGTTGATGGTGGTTTCCATCCTTTATATTCTTGTGATGAAATTTATTAGAAAATTTCCCATGATTTCTACACTTTATGCATTGAAGTTTTGGATGTGTATGCACTGTTGTCCCATAGTTGTTTGTGTGGAGATGTTGAGGGTTCAACTTAGCATGATATATTCAATATATATAAGAATATCTCTTAGAAATTTTCATCACTATACACTTCTAGTTATGAAGTTACCCAAATGTATATTCCTACATTTTTTAACACTAGAATTTTGAACTTTTTCCCCCTATTTGTTGATCAATTTTCTTCCCTGAGATCAGATCCATTTCTATTTTCTTTTAATTTGTCCTATGCGAACCATGCGATTGTATAAACTATAATTACACCTTCTTAGAACTCCTCACCATCACATAGTATCTTTCATTGTAAAAATTTTATTTATTCATCCACCAATGTGGTCTTAGTCTAAAAGAAAATATATCAACCCTTACCTTATGATCCATAACAATGCAATATGTGTATTGAGAAATTGTTATAAATTCCATTTCATATCTATCCACTAATTCATTTTCATTCTACTTCCACAATAAAAATTCCTTCTCTATTTTTTTCTAATCGAACTGGGAAAATAGTTATTGAAAAAGATTACCATGAACTCAACCATCTCCACAAAATCCTTCTCCCTTCTCATTTCCAGATTTTTCATTAGTGTCCACCATTGATCAACTTCTTCTTCAAAGAGGGATACTTATAGGGTGAAATTATTTAGATCTCAATAGTGGAGTACATAAAATATATTTTCTATAGATCTAATCCATTATTTTGAAATCAATGTGTTAGTAGATCAACTAAAATATGGTGGCCGTTGATGGATGAAGGAATCAATGACATGTTGTTACCTCTGAGGTGAAACATAATTCAAGTTATTTTTCATAACTTAAATTATTTTATACATCATCCTTATAAATTTTTACATTCCAGCTTCCATTAGAGGGTCGTCAGTGAATCATCCGTTGTAGTCACCATTTACACGATTCCATCTATTTCCCAATGATTTTCTAAAAAAGGAAAACCATAGTGAGAAATGTGTTACATTTAGGATTATTATAATTAAAAATTTCTTTCATTTATGAAAACATCATGATTACATGTGTTATTAATGTCCAATAATAATAATTATATTTTATATATATCCTTCATAAAGGTTCATAAAAAGAATGTGATTAACAAAAAATATCCCCTAGGAGTGTCCAACAAAGTGTGAATCAAATCTCATTTTCATGCACCATTTCCCAATAGAGTCTATCTCAATTCATTTTTTGGGTGTTATTCCTTGGAAAATCTGTTTTAGAGTCAAATTCACTTGCAATATCCATACATGGAAGTATTTTCTTGTAAACCACCTACCTAAAAGTCACTAAAATACAAGTATTTTTTTACTATAGTTAGACATGCCCCAAAGGATTTAACTATACTTATCATGTAAAAATTTCCAAAAATAAATAAAATTTCCTTTGATACCAACTAATGAATACCACCGTTGATCAAATATCATTTCATTACATGGGAAAAAACAAAGGATAGTTTAATTTTTTTTCTTAGATATTAGGTACATAATAAATGAAAATAGAAAAAATCCTTTTAATACACATGAAATACATCTTCAAGGGTTCAATATTGGATAATTTTACTATAAATCATATCATAGATACATATATTTATGGAAAAGGGTGATCATGAATCTCTACAAGGGAATAAATAATAGAGAGAAAAAGCATCTGATCTAGGAATATATCAATAAGAAAATGAGGAATAAAAATAAGGAATAAGTAATAGGAGTATCATAATAATGTAAACATGAATCATATTATGGAAATATGGATTCCTCATTTAACTAAGAAATTTATAAGCATATCACCTGGGTTGGTCACAATGGTTTCATAAAACAAAATGACCAAGGTTATTCATCAAGGTGTCGTAGAACATGTCATTTATAGAGATTAAATGAATTAACTAATTTAGTTGAGAATAATAAGGGTGAACCTTAAATATGTATTAATTAATTTGTTCCACATAGATTAAAATAAATTATTTTTCTAATAAAACAAAGAAAATAAAGAACAATTTTCTTATCACAAATTCATGGCATACAATACTACTTAAAAACATTATCATTACGTCATTTTAACCCCAAAAAGGAGATAAGGTTAAAATATCTGTAAATACCCAAAAATAATAATTATTTTTTCAACTAGGTGAATTAAAATGAAAAGGAAATAGGTTTGAGTATTCAAAATAAGAAAATAAATAATAATTTCTCAAATAAAATAGTGAAATAAAAGATGTAAATTAAGTAGCATAATGTGTCTAAAACATGCTTTTAGAAAAAGGGAATATTATATGGGGAACATGTCCCCCATTTTTAAAATACTGCTCATATAGTAATGGGATAATAAAATTTGTACAAAAAAAATTCTATAGGAAATTAGAAGACATACTATAAAAATGACACATGAATTGAAAAGTTAGGTGGTGATATTTCTTAAATTGATTTATAAATCCTAAATTTTGAGAATTAGAATCATGGGGATTAAGAATCATTGGGGGACTCTATGAGAGAAAATAACACAAGACCGGGATGTAGTATTGATTTGGAGTGAAGAGTAATTGTGATATTGATGGGTATTTATAGAAAACAGGGAGGAATTATTTAATAATTTTCTAATATAGGTCTTGAAAATCTAGTTATGGAAAATTAAAATCCATTCTCTCATTTATACGTTTTGACCATGGGTTAAGAAATTCATCAAAAAAATTTATATTTTCATCCACTAGAATAGTATAGAATTTTTAAATAGTTTTTTTAGAAGGGAAACGAAACTTTTCTAACAAGTATTGTTATAAAATTAACATTTTCCATTTTAGAGTTGGGAATGTCACTTATATTTTTTGAAATTGATTAAAATGTTATAAATTTAATAATATTAATAAAATAACATAATTTAGGTCGTGGATTTTGGTTAATTAATTATTACATCATTATAAAATAAGTATTTTTCTATAGACAGAAAACACAAAACAGTATTTTTACTATGCATGAAAAAATAAATTATTTTGGAAAATTCTAATAAAATCAAACTAATCAAATTTTGATGTGATTATTTAAAATTTAATGTTTATTTTTTCTAACTAATTCTTTTAATATGATAATATTAACTTTTAAACATAAATATATTTGTTTTTTTAGAAAATATAATTTTTATGGAATATAAAAATTGTTGAAAAATATAAAGATTTCCTAGTACGTTGTACAATTAATATATTATTTATATCTAAATTAATATATTTTATAATATTATTTCAATATAACCAATATTATTCAGAAAACATTTTTTTATAAAAATATGAGATCATTTCTAAATAATAAAATTATTTTATATTTTTGTCTAAAAATAAATTTATCATGTTTATCTCAATTAAAAACATATTTTTGTAAGAAAAACTCATCTAAAAAATGGATTAGATTGAATAAACAATATATTTATACAAAAGAAATTACACTTTATATAAACAATCCTTTGACATGTAACCCCATATTACATGCGTATACACCATAAGGTTCAGATGTGCAATGATGGTAGTCTCATGGGGTGGATCGACTATCATTGTCCACGAGGTATTCTCCATTGAAATAATCATCTCCCACATGTCATTAAGTTCATGATTCACTTATTTAATCTTTTATTGGTCTTGGTTAATCTAAACCCAATTGATTCTACCTCCTTCCAATGTTCTTACAAATGGGCTTGAAATGACTTGACTTTAATAGTTGAGTGATCATTTCTCCAATCAAAATAAATTATATATTTTTATTTCTACTTATAAACACTTATTATAATTATATAATTACTACTAGTGGGTATAGTTATCAATTGAAAAAATGAAAAACAATTATATAGACCAATGGTTATATTTTACCAATGGTAAATAAGACTCAAATTCTAAGGGTGACATTTCCCTTTATACCCTATATATAAAACTTCATTATTTCACTCAATATTTATTGAAATTCCCCCTATAATTATATTTTCATTTCAGAATATCTTTATTGGTTTACTAATATTTTATATTATTTCTATATAATGTTTTATAGGGGAGATCTTTCTAGATGATTGGGCTGATCCATATTTTCCCATTTTAGATTCTCTATTTTAACCTTTTGGTTAAGTTGTAATGTTTGGCATTTTAATTTTATCATAGCTGACTAACAAAATGATATTTATTAATGAAAGAGTATTTTTAGTTGTATTATATGTTATATACTTATAATATTGTATAATATACGTAACGCATTTATTTATGAAATAAATATCATTTTAATGTTTTGTGCAATTACATGGGTAACAGTTAATATAATCCCTATGATGCATTGATTGTCTTATGGGAAAAATAAGTAGGCTAACATCATCTAATTGGGTTTTTACCTAATATGTTTTGAAATTTTGTAAGTATGGATCTTGATGGAAAATGTATCATGTTCTTGGGAATCATTTCTCTAATCAATTTATAATTTTCATCATTAAGTATTCAGTTATTAATATGAAATTGATTTTCTCTACGACAATATATATGGATACATTTAACTATAACAAAAAATGAAATGAAATGAATAAAAGAAAATTTAATTACTCAAATAAATTTTATCCAAATTAAATAAATTTAATTAAACCAATCTAAACTAAAATTAAAAAAATGGCCCCCCAATATTTGGACTATATAAGAACAAATTAGCAAATCATATTCCATTTTATTGGGCTGAATAAAACCATAATTAACCAAGCCGATCTAACTAATAAAAACAATAAAAAGAGATAAAAATAAAAAATAAATCAAACAAACTTTAAACTAATCATACATAAAAATTTAAAATATCCAAATGTATCCTAAAAGAAGGAAAATTAACTCAATGATAACAACACAACTTAGACAAAAACCATAAAAAAAGAAATGTAATTAAAAATATCCAACTAGATTGAACATATTATAATTTAAAAATCAAGGGTAACTTAATATAAATAAATATATTCTATTTAAATTTATAAAAATAATGTAAAATTGAAAATAATTTTATCAAACCAAATAAATTATAATTTTTTTCAGAGGATTGGTTAAATTATGTTTTAATTGATTGAGCTAGATAGTGTTAAGTTAATATTGGTTAATTTAATTAATTATATATAATTTGTTATGTTTTTTTTGTTTGTTGGTTCAATTATCTTACAATTTTATCTACAATCATATTCCATTTTTTTTTGTTTTAGTTAGCTTAGTTAAACTAAATTTCATTTCACAGTATATTTGAAATTTTTTATGTATATAATTTATATTTATATTTTTACACTTAAATAATTTTTGGATAATTTTTTTATAGAAATTAATTTAGTATTAAAGGACTTGTTCTTTAATCTATAATTTTTTTTTTGAAAAAAAAATATTTAAGCTCAATAAACTTGAAATAAATTGTTCAATATTTTTTTAAGAACATGGAGAAAACGATATAGGAATTTTTAACCCAAATGATGTTCTCAATCATGTGTTAGGAAATTTGTATTGTGGAATGATTCACTATTTTCCAAGAAAAAATATTGTCCCATATGGAAACTAGTCTGCTAATAGCATTTATTCGGGTAGTAGTTACATTAAATAAAAAGGGAAATTTTTTAATACATTTATTGAATATGTAATAAGAAAAGTAGAATATTAGTCTGAGTTGTTCTAAAAAATTATTAATAAAAAATCATGGAAGCTATCAATATTATTTATAATCCACTTCATTTTGAGAGTTCAATAATATTTTTTTTGTGATGATGTGTTCAGTTATTAAGATTCTTCATTATCCGATTTAGCAACTGAAATAGATATCTGTGATCATGGTGATTATTATAATGATAATGATGGTTTTATTTTCATAGATGTGTGATAAATATTTTTCTTTGATGATCGTGTTGGTGACATTTTGTGTGATGTTGATGTTGAGGAGGGTGGTGGTAGTTTTAGAGGGGGTTTTGATAATGCTAATCACATTTGATGATCAAGGATTTTGAGCATCCCTTTTGATATAGACTGTATTTCTATTATGTGATGACAAAATAGTAATTTGTTATATATTGTGATGTTTATTATTATTATTTTTATCTATATATACAATCAAGTCTATTTTTTAAAAAATTAACTACCATATAGCCACAATAATTTATTGTGTATAAAATCTTCATCTATGGTCAGTCGAACTAAAACCATGTGAACAACATAAGGCCATTAATCCTTTTCTTAGTAATGATCCATCAATCACATTGAGTGGTCATTTTTTTTAATATATTGTGAGGTTCACATAGTTTTATGTTTTCAAATTTCCTTTTGTTAATTTCTATCCATATTGATATTGTTTTCATGTTTCATTTCATTTCACTAAATTAATGTATATTTTCATCCCATGATAGCCTTCATGGAAATCAATTGATTAAAAGGAAAATAATAGAAAATAATAACTTCCATATATAAATTTTCTAATATAATTAAATTTGTAATAAATAACATGTCTATTAAAAATTAAAAAACCTAAAGTTAAAAAATGTAGGGTTATGCACATAAGCTACCTTGATTTTTAAAATTGACACCAAAACTATGAAAAAAATTATTATTACTCAATAAAATAGAAATTAAATGAATATAAATATCCAATTAAACCATTAAATTCTCATAAAACTATGACATGGTTAATATTGTATCATCTTATTACAAAATTAAAATTTTCATGAAATTAATTTCCCAAGATAAAACACTTTGATCAATGAATGTGAAAATCATATTATCCATAAAATTGTTTTAAAAATGAAATAGTGAATTTTATCTATTTTTATATAATATATCTTTATAAAGGCTTACGTATTGATATTTTTTTTCTAAAAATATCAACTATTTCATCACGGTCGATTTCTTTTGCACCAAGACATTACAAATATAATGAATACTTAGTTTCTTTCAAACATGTTAAGGTTTTCCGTATCAATTAGAATGTTTTGGATTGTTGGCGTTTGAGAGAAAATAATATTATTCAAAATCTTTTAATTATATATTAATAATTTTTTTTGTAATGTATCCAATCATTGGGGAATAAATTACCTTAATTTTTTTCTTCAATGTTTTATCTATAACACATCTACTTCAAAAATCTTATAAGATTCAATAATAATACTAATAAGAAGAACATTATCAAAGTAATAGTAAAAACTATTAAAAATAATAAGAATTAAATTAAATGGAAAAGAATTAAATAAAAAAAGTTAAATAGGTTTGGAATATTTAGATCAATCTTGATTTGTGTAATATAACCCTACGTCAGTATCCACTAATAACGCTAATCACTAATGAATTCATGAGATCCTAATCATATATAAGTTATCATAGTCACTAAAAATATTAAAGGATGAAATAAGTATATAGAATGAAACTAGATAAACTCATAGAGAAGTAAAAGTAGCGAAATAACATAGATGAGGAAAATTGAAAAAAAAATCTCTGATGAGGATAAGTAGAGTGTAATAATGAAAATATTTTAGTCTCCTCAGTGTGGTCAAGACTAAATCCATTATCCTTGTTATTTATAGGAAGTGGGGGATTCAATAACCTCAATATAATATAATCATGTATTGAATAAAATATGGTAAAATAATGGTCCACAAAAGTTCATTTGAAGCATTAAATAGAATCATGGTTCATTAATGAGCCTTAAAATAATTGAAAAATATTAATTGAGGTGATTAAATCAAATCTTTTGAAATTACAATGATTTTCCATTATGTTGTGGTCCTTCAAAGCCCATTACTCCAATAAAAAGTACCAATACCATTTGGGATTCATTATAAAATCAGGGTTTCTATAATAATATAAATATATTATTACTTATCAAAATAATGCTGTTCATTTAAATAAATAAATATTATATGAATAAATATTTTAATTGATCAAAAAATAAATTTTTAATTTGTTTGTAGTAAACATAAACATTTTTCTAATGGACTAGTAAAATTAGTCAACGAAGCCATGGTTAAAATTATCTTTTGTGTGACCCCTATTGATTTTAGAAAATTTTTCAATCATCACAAATTTTATTCATAATCATAAAATATGAGTGGTATCTAGAAACAAATAAAACCCACTAAATTTAAAAGGGGTTTTGGTGTGTTCTAATCCTCCACGTATACATTGAAAAAATTCTTTTGTACATGCTATTGAGATTAATGGTAATATTGGAATAATTTAAACCCAATATAACTTACCTAATTTTTGAATTCTTGAGTAGATATAATATTTTATAATTACATCAAAATTAATTATATTGTCATAACCATGCACTTGGTGAAAAATCAATCAAGTTCAATCTTTTCATAACATACCATATGTTTGAACATGTCTTAGTTTTGTAAATTAAATCCATCCTCTTGATTTATTTCATACCCCATTCTCATCTTTTTACACAAATTTTCAAATTAACCCTGATAGATATCCGTTAATGATATATTAAAAGTAGAGAGAGTATTTGAAATCATAAAGTAAAGGGATTTATATGCAATGTTCACTTAACTAAAACTCATAAAACCTTTCTAAAAATCCATGTGATATATTCAAAGAGGGTCAACACGGATATATGATCAATAATTCATATCTCATAAGTGATCGGTTGTATCTCTATACAAGTGATCATGCTCAATTTGATTTTAACATATATCTATAACACAATACAATGATCATAAATATTGGATAACATTGTAAAAAATATAAGAAAAATTATTTTTATCTTATAATCTCCCATTTTATACTCAATAAATCTAAATGAATGCTAAATCATTACCATTAATATACATTACATGATACACAATACCCCAATGAAAACAATAGTTAACATCAATTATAGAACACACATTTGTGTGTAACACCATAGAAAAAAGTCATTAGTGTTCTAGCATGATCACAATAAGACCTAAATCATGCCTTCCCATATTCCATAGGATGTCAACTATGGTATGTGCATAAATCATACATTTGTTTTGTTTTCTATTAGTATCATAATAATAAAATAAAAATTGATAACTAGACATCATACAAAACATACCCTCATAGTATGTTGAATAAATGAAAACATCTATGCAATAATATATTAATATAAAAGTATAAAATTTTATATCCTAACTTATTTCATACCAACAAAATCTCATATATATAATAAATAAAAAAACTTACTAAAGGAGGCTCAAAAATTGTAGAAGGAGGATCTAACACCATTATAAAGAATCATATCATAACTCTATCGAATATATTATACTCTACCAATAAAATCTTAGCCTCTAGACAATTTTTATAACAAATCAGGAGCTGATATCATTTATAAATTTTATTGAGTTTCTTAAATAGAGTGCAAGTAAATCTCAGTTGGCCACCAACATTGGGGTCCCCAATATAACCAGTTAATGCAGTGCATCAACAATAAGACATTCTAATTATACTCAAATAAAATCTATGAAATAAATAAAATATTCATCATCAATCCTCATGTGTTAAGGTTACACCTGAATTTTACTATGACTTGTTAATCCAGTTTCATATGTCTTTAGATTATCAAATTCACAGTACCATGGCTGAGGTAAGCATCAACCGACGATATCATCATATATATATATATATATTTATTGTGGGGATAAGTGTCCTACCAACATATACCATCATACATAATCCAAATGGTGATAAGCAGGCCACCCAAATTTACTATTATACAGAATCACTAAGGGGGTAATTATCCCCCATGGATATATGATTATATATAATCATTGGGTGAGGGATAACCAGCCCAACCAAATAGACTATCAAAAATTGTAATTAGCGGGATCGGTAGAACACTTGAATATAAAATAATATATATCCTTACGGGCAATAATTTTCTTTCCATGATATACCATCATACAAAATCATCAAGGGTATAAGTAGTCCACTTTATTATCCCATCAAATATAATCATTGGGTGGATAATAAAACCACCAATATATAACATTATACATAATAATCAGGTGGATATGTTTCCCAAAAATATATACGATCATGAATAATCATTGGGGTAAGAGAGACCCACCCAAATTACCATAAACAATATTCATCTAATTGTTATGCAGCCTTATCAGATAAACCATATATCATTAAAGAAGTGTGGGTTAGAGACAAAACCAAATTGATATGAATTAAAATGTTTGGATTCTCATAATAATACCGTCAAAATGTCACTATATTCCTACTAGGCTATAACCATACTATCCCTCAAACATTAACCGTCTATAGATTCAATAAAATATAGGGAAATCCCCTTTGTTACCCTAATGAATTTTGAGCATCGAAAACCCCATATGGGATTGTATATCACATTCCCCACTCTAGGGTCAAGCACATCTCTCAATGAAAATACATATATCACCCAAATGTTTCTTGTGTCATGATCTATTTATCGACATCAGTGATACAAAAAATGTATCAATCTTGACGGATGGTATAATTCCCATATCATTTTCATCATTGAACATGGTCATTCATCGCACACCCAATAAAAACATAAATCAACTCATTTATTAATCCACATGGGTATAAACATCGTAGAGGGGGTTGAATAACTTCCTGAAATTTAGATCATGTGGTTAAAAGGATATAAAGTATACTAAGACTTCTGGATATCATATACCTATGAAAAAAATGTATGAACCCTCACAATCCACAATATAGAGGGAGTTATGGACACATATTTCTCGATCTACTATGTTTCATTACAATAATTTATAACCTTATTGATTATATATTTAACGACCTGTATATTGAGAGTAGGTAAATTTATAAGGTAATTTGAATTCTAGCATTTACTGGAAGGGAAGTTATTTGAAAGGAGTTTTAGAATGTAATTATTAGATTTGGAACACTTCTATATGCAGATTCTAGACCTCATTAAATGAACCGTGTTACCTTTGGTATTTCATTGAGTTTTGAGAGAGAAGGAACTCAAAAAATAAAAAAATTGAAGGTAGGCCAGGGTGAACTGTTTGTTTGAAACTATGTGGCCCCCAATAGCAAATTTTGTGACCTATTTTTGGGGAGTAGTAGGTGTTGTTTGGGATGTGAATGATTTACCCAAACTATGAATCCATCCTATATGGGTACTACCACATAGGCAGTACCTAAGAACTATTCATATCTTGGTACGAAAAAGGATGGGGTATCTATGTGTGTGTGACAAAGCATATGAGGTGTGTTCCTACGTATCAGGAGCGGTATGGTTGGGAAATGGTTTCGGAAAACCATTCGACCAAATCGTGCAACCCAATTTTTAGGGGTAAAATTTTCATCTTCCCTTAAATTTTTTTCAAACTCATTTTCTTCTTTCTTGTACTCCTGGAATATTCATGAAGATCCTCCCAACCATCAATGTTCTCTCCTCATTTCCAACAGAGGGATGTCGATAAATCCTATTTCTGACATCTGAATTAAATGATTTTAGAATCAATGGATCCACACTGGGATTATCTTAGATCCTTTCTAATATATTTCTAGTTCTTCATTCTACCTATTGTGATATTTTAATACGAGATCATTTTCACAATTTTCATGGAACATGACTATTTCATCAATTTATTCCAAACCATATAGAATCAGAGCATGATATTGAATGAGTAGAGAATACTATGTACATGAAATGTGTTATATGACTTCCCTCCAAATTTTTCCACAATTTTATAAATGTTCTCATTGTGCTACATGCCAGTCTTTTCCATGAATTCCCTAAAATTTATTTCGTTGTCTTAAATTAGTTTTCACACCATTATATACTCTTGTTGGTAATTGTTTAATGATTTGAGGAAACTAACCTCGATCTCAAATATCTCATGGATTTGTGGGATTGATATTCCTGATTATAATTAAACGATTGAAATCCAGGAATGCGTCCTAAGAATTTTTCTTAGGCTAATTATTGAATTTCCCCTCATATATAGTTGACAAAATTATAATGGATCCTTGAAAATTCCATTTTAACTCTTATATTTGTTTTTCCATGAGTTTTAGTTTTTTTTAAATTCTTATTCTGATGAATTGTAAAATTCATTTGGAATGGATGATAAAGGAAGATAAATGAATTGTTTAAAGAAAAACATCATTTTTTAATAATGAAACCCCTCAAATAAGGTGCGTTGTCATTGAAACGACAATGTTTTGATTATTAATTTAATGCATGCTTGGTTGTCTGGAATCGGTTTATCTTATACCACTGGTGTGACAGATAAAAGGAATGTTTTGTGCATTTACTGAAATTAAATCTTTAAATAGAGTTTTCCACCTCTATATAAATTTTAATATAACCATGGGGACATCAAAAAACCTGGATTGAACACTACTAACTAAATGACCAATGATATGAGTTTCACCTAAGGGATTTTCTTGCATAAAAAATTGGATTACCCATGTATGTATTTTAAAAATGAACCATGGTACCTTCTAAGTACCTCTTTGAGATGTTATAAATGAATTTCGATGTTTTTTCAATTGAATGGAATGTATTGATTATAGTATCTTGTTCATGGTGTCTTGATTCATTGGATGTTTCAAATGATATGTCTTGATTATATAAATTGAATAATTCATGTTGGATTTAATTTATTGAATGAATTGATTGTTATAAATGAAATGAAATGAAATGTACAAGATTGTAAGGCCACATCATTTATTTCCTGATTAAGAACATTCTTAATTTGAATTTTAAATAATGGAACTTCCATGTTTATTAATTTCATAATAAATGTAGATCATGAGAGAGAATCCCACATGGATACAGTTATTATTATTCATATATGATTACACCTTAAATGGGATGACTAAAGATGGTAAGTGATATCTTGAGAAAGGAGGAAACGCACACTCCCTTACATTGAGTGTTGAGTCATGGTGTCTCAAACCATATATACTATATAGATATTGGACTGAGGAGCCACACTAAAAATTTAGAGAGACGAACTCATGGGTTAGTTACCATCCCGAGTGACATGAATTAAGTCTCTCACTCTATCAGTAAGTCAAGATAGTACAATATTGTTTGTGATTTTAGGGTTTTTTGCCTAGTTATGGATGACTAAGTTATTCCCGGTCCAACCAACTCCTAGTATTCCATGTATATGGCCACTTAAGTCCCAAAATACTTGGTTCATATAGGTGGATTAAATATATTAATATATTATGTGTTTAATATTAGTATAAATATATAGCATCATATAGATACTTCATTCTCGCTTCTCTCGATTCACTCCTGTGATAGATGACTGAGCCGCATACAGCTGGGGTTTGCTCCCCCCCCCTCCGTGTTGGAGGGGGGATTTTTGAATTATCTTTCACCTGGGAAGGTTAGGTCACTCCTGGCTACGATAGATCCCCTTTCTCCATTCCTGCGAATCCGACTGTCTCTAAAGGTTCCTGGTTTTTTTTTAGCGAGGCACCCATTCTAACTATGCATCCATCGGAGTTAAACTGTGCATCATATTTGTGCTGACCTAGATTGCACACTTAAAACTTAATTAGCCTTCGGTGGATGTGTTTGATTAGTTTGTTGCTGAAGCTTGGAATCTGTGGAAGCACACAATCATTGGATTTCTTGACCGGAAGCACTTCATGATCCGGTTTTGTTTGGAGGAGGATTTGATTGAGGCCTGGTCAAGGGCTCCTCAGTGATGCAAAGACTCATCATTCTACATGTTCTGTTGGAGCTTTTACTTTCACATGAGGCGCAACCCTTCAATGATCGTGATGTGAGTAAGTCTCCTTGATTTACCCTTTTCTTTTCAGAATCTGTCTATTCTGTGTGTTATTGGGAATATCGTGGGGAGTAACTTGTGCTCGGATATCCACACAGAGGCGTTGTGTCATCCATTTTGTCCACAGATATGCATTAAGGTTGATGTAGTGAGGGATCCGATGAAATTCGTTTGGATAACTAATGGAAAGGAGTTTCGGTAGAAACAGGAAGTCATTTTTGAATCCTGGATGCGATACAGCTCGTCCTGTTTGCTATTTGGCCACACGGAGTTGGTTTTATGTAAGGGGAATAAAATCTGATGTCACTCAATGATGGTAAGGAAGGAAATTTATGGGATTGAGGATCCTGGGCTGGTGTATCTGGTGGTGGAAGGTAGCAGTGAGGGTGTTTGTGCTGGAGAGGTTCGATTTGGTGATGCAGAACCAAAAACTGGATGCGAGGATCCTAGGCTGGTGCAAATGGCGATGGAGGGTAGCAATGAGGGTGCTTGTGCTGGAGGTGATCAAAATGGAGTTGTTGTGGCTGATTAATCATTGGCTGTAGTGGCTGATGATTCTCTGGTTGTAGTAGTGGATAAAGATGTGTTTGTTGAGGTGGAGGTGTAGGAAATGTGGCAGGGGAACCCAATAGGGGATCCTATGAATGGAAGTGGACTGAAAGAGAGGCAAGTGTCTGTTAACCTATCGGTGAAGCATGTATTTGAGAGGTTGGTGAGTCACCTTGTTTTTGGAAAGTGGTCTGGGATGGTTAGTGGTGATGATTTCTCTCTATTGGAGTTGGATAATTGGAATGAGGTGCAAGGATGCTGTGTAACAGGCAATAAGCTTGCATGATTAGAAACTGAGAATGTTCTTGTTGTGATGGAGGGACCCAAATTGTCTGAAATAGTGCAGATCACTCCCAATAATCATGTGGAGTTTTTAATGATTGAATCTGAGATGGAATTTCATGATGGTTGTGGTGTTGTGGTAGGGAAATCTCCTACATTGTTTGAGAATAAAAATAACTCTAAAGTGAGAGGGATACTGGCTGCTACAGAAAATGTCTCGGTGAGTAAGGATGACAGAGTCAATAATTTTGTCTCTGTGAAGAGAATAGGAAACTGGGGAAGCTACTCAGATAGTGACAAAGAAAACAATGAAATGTTCAGACCTACTTATAGTGAAACTGTTCAAGGAGGGCGAAGTAGGGCATCTAAAAGTGATGGAATTAAGTCTGTGACACATAGGAGGAAATCAAGGAAGGAATACTCTTACCTTCCAAAGCTAGTAAACACTAGGTCTTCATCTATGAAGTAAAGATGAGCTGTACATGTGTCTAAGAAAGGTCATGCACATTGCAGTAAATAGGATTTATCATTGGAATAGTTGATTCCCAGAGAGCAGTATTCCAACCTCTTGAAGAAGTATGAAATGTTCTTAGAATGGGAATCAGCTACTACAGAGGAAATCCCTGACTATGGTGGTGTTGAAGGTTGTGCTTATTATTATATGTAATTGTATTGTTTTTTGGTACTGATGTCTAGATGCGGGCAAGCTGTTCTCCGGCATCCTTTGTTTTGTGTTTATATACTTTTTTATTTATTTAATAAATGGTCAGTGGATTTCTTCCTTTGACAAAATTTCCAGGTCTATTAGTATAAATATATGGTTTCTGACAAGATATGTTATTCTAGCCATGAGACAAAGTAGGTAGAGCTTTTCAAGTGTCCTATTATAACCATAACTAGCCATTGTTTATTTATTTATTTTAGTACTGTTTATTTTTCATATCACACACACAATAATTTTGTTATTATTCAATAACTAGATTTATCTTTAGACACTATGAGAGGTATCCAACTTGGATTTATATCTCAAACCCTTATCAGGATGTTGTTGCACTGGGGTACCTGAGTAGACCATCTATTAGAAAGATAACAATTGATTTCTTGTGTTTTTTAGCTTGTACTTAGGATTTTAGAGCATAGAAATTAGTTGGATATTTGGATTCTCATGGAGATCACCATTGAAGATTACCTTTCTTTTAATTATTTATGTAATATACTGTATTTATTTCCTTTTGAATAACTCTATTTTTAGATTAAGCATCATCATCTGTTCATGCATGCATTTATTGTATATTGGCATTGGCTATCTTCAATATATTCAATTTTTACTATTATTATGTCGCTATGTCTTTCATTTATTACTTCTTCTTGTATTTCACACCATTTATTGACTGATATACAGTTTTTATCTACTGATCCTAAGGGTATATCCTCAACACTATAACCTCTTTAGTTCCTCGATTCTATTAGGCATCATCTACCATATGGGGAGGGGAACATAAGGCCATGTGACCCACCAGTCCGGTTACGGTCTTAGTGGGAAGTTGGTATGTGATATTACAAAGCGGTATTATAGGTTGTTTATTTTCCCTTTTATTACTATTTTGGGACTGTGGTCAGGATACTAGGAATGTTATTGTGATAGGTAAACATCCGTGTATTTGACTGATCTCCCAACCCATGGGGAAAAGTACAAGTGGTCCAGGACGAGTTTGATGATCATGATGTTTTTTGTTACAATTGACATGATTTCACCATGACTAACTGATGTAATTTCTACTACTTATTGATTTATGTAAAATTATTTTATTTTTCCCTTATCCTAGTATGGCAAGGAATTATCTTTACATTCATCAATATATGCATAAAGAAATTAATATTCCATGCATATTCCATGTCTTGTAGTTTAATTTGTAGAATTACTGCTGATTTGGATTATGTACCTCAAGTGCTATTCCATGATTTTTTATTTATTAGAATACATTTTTACAAAACATGCATGGGTGTTTTATTTTTCATGTTGATGTTTTTTCTTGTTTAGGTAATTATATGGTATGTTGTCTTCTTATATAGCATGTCTTGCCTATGTGTTGTGCTTCTGAGCATAATAACACATGTTATATGTTAAATACATATGGAAAAATGATTAATTTTGAATTAAATACATATTGGTTGTGATTAAACATGAATCTATTTATAGTTGTAATGCATATGGTTTCCTTATAATTCGGAAATTGTAACTCATGCATCCGAACCGTCTTTCAGTTTTATGTATATATATCACTCGAGACTTTTCCTAAAATTTAAAAGATGCTAAAGAATAAATTTAAAAATAAATTGGTTTTTATTAAATTGAAGATAGATTTTAGTCTATAGAGTGTGTGGCTACTTTATATATTGGGTAAAATAAAACCCATATAATAGAACTGTTGAATATGAACAAGAAGTAAATTTATAAATGGTTATGAATGTGAATGTTATTTAATTTTGAGCTCAAATGTGTTGGTTAACTTCAAAAAAAAATTTGGACGCAATTAGGTCATTTGGGGAAGGTTCCTTTTGATATACCCAACTTAGGGTGTTTTGAAACATTAATAATTAAGAAACTTCTATTGGGATGCATTCTGGTGAACCCATGATTCCATAACAGGACCCTCATAGGTCACCTAATCTCTTCTACAAGAACATGTATTTATTAATTAGAACATTATGATCTATATTAAATCATTTAAAATGTTTAAATGGTGAATCTGAATCAATGTGAAGTCTTGAAAATGGAACCATAGGTGGTATCCTTAATTTGAACCCTCGTGCAAGGGCTATTTATACATTTTACTTTAGTTACCTTGGAAAAAAAGTGTGAACATTTTCCATTGTCCTATTTCATTTTAAAAATGGAATAAATGACAAGATCATAAGTCTAGTGACTTCTTTTTTGCATGACCACGTGATTGGGCCAACTCTCTGAAATGGGATATCTCATGGTAGGTATCACCCATAAAGAATAAATTATTTTCATAACGTTGTTGTATATATGACATAAGGTGCAATTCTGATTCCATTTTACCTGTATGGATTTTAGGATTAAATGAACCCCTTGTTCGTATGGGTCCTCAGGGTATCTTTGACTTTTTTTGCAGGGATGATCATCAGGTAATGCTTATTTTCAGCAGGTTAAACATGCCTAGGGAATGGTCTTCCACTTCATTGGTTATGTGACCCTACTTATTCTTCCCATGTGATAGAAAAATTGATATTTTATCATCCATGATAATGGTCGTACGGGGAAAAAACATTGGGATACATCTCTCATATGAACAACCTAATACTCGGATGCATAGGTAAGAATTCCTATGAAATGTTTTCAGGATGTTTAGTCTCACTTCTAAAAACACAAGGTGGTATGTGTTGATATACACAGTTCCAATCCACTTATTAAATGATGTAATGATCTAGCTGAGTTTGGTAAAATCATTAAGCCTTGATTTTTTGAGTACATCCATAGGTTATCATCGGTGTAAAGTGATTTGGGTGTTATGGGAATCAAATTCATCCCAATTCTTGAGATGATATCCATGATGATCATGTGTTTTGAAACTACAGTCAGTTGGTTTTGGTTTTTATTCCAAATGACTTGATATTTGTGATCATGACTTAGAGATGCGTCATATAAGAATTTAAGGAGAGGTTCACCATGAAATATTACGAGAACATAATATTTCTCTTCTTTTGATGAATAGGAATCTCCTATGGTGGGGATTGTAATGTCAGTTTTCTTAAATATGATTCCTTATTGGTTTAAGGAACAAAACCAAATAGGACCATTGGTAAATGTTCATTTTTTCATGAATTCCCAATAGGCTTTCAAGTTGAAATCATGTCCATGATTGCTCATAGAAACAATGTCGATGTGGTTGGTTTTTTATGAAACCTTTCATAGATACTATTTTTCATTGATGGAATTATTTGGTTGAGTTTCAATGAGCATAGGATGGCTCAGTAAGTGAAGGAATCATCGTCTCGTTAGTGTCGTTGTGTTAGTGGGTGAAGTTTAAATTCTTCCAGGAAGTTGACCAGTAGTGTTTCAGATGATCATCTTGATAATATTAGATCCCCTCTTAGTTTACTCTTTATTAGTGATGCACATTTCCCATATCTTGGTATAATCCTTGATTCACTAAGAGAGTGTTGGTCTTATTCCACTCTAATTATTTATATTTTTTTGGGAATTTTGGAGTAGTTTTCTAAGGGTTACATGGTGTATATTTTGTTCTTATCGTTGCTAGGTTAGTCTCGAGTGATACCTAGGTTCCCATGTAGAAACGCCTTATACATGCTCCTGGAATCTTTTCGTTTTCTTTTGACATGACCACCCGGTTGATGCCACTGTAGTCTCATTCAATGATCTGATGTGGGAATCATAACTGTGTACCAACATATAACTTGTAAACCTAGAGTATGGAAAACCTTCTGTTAGTTAAAGGGACTCCAGCTAGTTGAATATGAGTTTATCCCAGACTTGTTGTCAATCTCTGAGGTGATGTTTATGGGTGAGTCATTTAGCATCCAAGATATGGCTTACACCCTTTTTCATGACGAGGCGTGATGGGTTAAATGATTGGGTGATGGTTTTATCTTATAACGTCATTGATACTCGGGGTATGGACTTTGTTTAACATGCTCATTATAGATAAGAAATAATTTGGAGGAAGGAATTGAAATTTAGTTTGAGTATTGACTTCCATATAAAACAGGCATTGTTTAAATAGTTAGATGGAGGTGGATCGATGTGTTTCTCTTTGGTTAGATGTCTATAAGAGAGTGAAACCATTTTGGAACAAGCCTCTCTGTTAAGGAGGGATAGGTGTAAGGGTTGGTAATGTCATCCCAAAAATCGTTTGTGATTAGTTTCAGTTAGTTTGATCAGGTTTAGACCAATTCATTCTGACAAGGTCCTTAATATTAAATCATATGTTCTATGGTTCTCCTAGTTAATGAAATTATGCCAAGAGCATCACCAGAATCCTTAAAGGCATGTTTTTTATAGAAATTATGATGGTGTAAGTACCATGTCTCATAATTCCCCCTCTTTTCATTAAATACCTATAATTGAAAGAACCATTGGACAAATTCCTAAAGATACAAAGTCATGATCGTTTCTCCAGTCAAACTAGATGGGGTAAGGCATCTCTTAGTGTTTAAATCTATTAACGACCATTGGATAATGTTTTGAAAGCTTTTTTTTGTTTTATTATGAAATTCATGATGGTACATTAAGAGTTTAGAAACAAAACACTACTATTTTAACAATACATAACAAACCTTATAGGTATGATGATGTTTTCATTGTTCCCGAAGGCTTGAAAGGGATAATAATTATTAAGGTGGGGATGTTTGAATGACCTGTGTTTTGTGATATGATAAAATTCTAATGGAATTTTAATTTTGTTTTTTATTGGATGGGTCATTAATTTAACCAAACTTCAGAATATAATAAATACATTTGTAATAATTCTACGTTATGTTTTTAGAGAAGGGTAATGTTCTGAGGTGTCCCTCGGGTTTCTCATTGAGTAACGGGAGAACCAGACCCTGAAAATCACTAGTGTGGAAGGTATGCATAGGGAACACGATTTTTCTGAAACTGTATAGCCCCTAGTAGTGAAACTTCTGTCCTGTTATAGGAATGTATAAGGTATCACTTGAACTATGCATGGTTTACTAAAACCGTTCCCTAAGCTAGGATGGGTAGTTCCACTTAGTTAGTACATAAGCACTATTAATCACATTACAGGATCATGGTTAGGCTTACCATGAGGGAAAAACATATGACCCAAATTATAGTGGTAAAATGAATAGTTCTCCCTTAATGATTTTTAAAACCCATTTTCTTCTTTCTTCTTCACCTAGAATCCACATGAAGCTCCTCCCCACCCTTTTTGGGTTCTCCTACTCTACAACCTATAAATGGTGATAACTCCTCCAAATGTGGTATGAATTAAATGTTGATGGTATCTTTGGATCCACATCGGTAAGGTCTTAGACCTTATCTAATATCTTTCATGTTATCTTTTCTATCTATTGTGATGTTTTGGTGAGAGATAATTTTCCATGTTTTCATGGAAAATGTGCGTTTCATCGATTTTTTCAAAACCGGATAGAATCGTAGCTTGATGATGGATGAGTAGATCATGCTAAGTACAAGGTATGTGGTCCATGTAACTTTTTCCTAATATTATAACATTTTATATATTATTCTATTCCACCGCATGTCGGCCTTTTCTTCACATTACTTAAAATTTAGTTCTTTTTCTTAAATTGGATTACGCAACATGAAATACTCTTGTTGGTTATTATTTAAGTATTTGAGGATGATAACCGTCATGTCATACAATCCTTGGGTGTTCCAAAATGAAATTATTCATTTTAATTAAATTATTAAAACCCCATTATTCCTCCTAAGAATTATTTTTCATCTATAAATGGAGTTTCCCCTTGTATGTAATTGTCTATATGATAAAGGCACCTTCTAAATGACATTGGAACTCTTATATTTATTTCATGAGTTATAGTTGGTTTTAAATTCTAGTTTTTATGATTTTATGAATGCCTTTGGAATACATGTTTAAATAATTTAAATTAATTATTTGAATAATAGTTCATTGATTTTATAATAAAACCCCTCGGATGAGGTGAACTTTTTGTGAATATAAAATGTACTTATTATAGATTTAATGCATCCATGTCTATTGGACAATTATGTTATCATATTAATTTATTTTGATATGGAATGTTTTTTACATTGCCACATTTTTTATATTTAAATGGATTGGCCCTCTTATATATAAAATTTAAATTAACCATCTCACCCTGAAAAACAATGGATTGGTCACTTCTAACTAAATGACCAATGAACCATGTTCAACCTAATGGATTATCTTGATTGAAAAATTATATTACCCATGTAGGTGACTCCCCAAATGGACCATGATACATTCTTTGTAACTTTTTGAGCCTTTATAAAATAATTTTGAAGCATTGTTAATTAAATGTTATGTATGAATTAGGGTATCATGTTCATGATGGATTTATTACTTGAATATTTTAAATGATATGTCTTGATTATTTTAAATGTCATAATTCATAATGGATTTCATTCCCTGAAAGAATTGAATGTTTTATATGAAGTGAAATGTGAAGGGTGTCAAGTCTATTCCATTTATTTCATGCTTAAGTACATGCTTAAATCAAATTATAAATAATGGATCATCCTTGTTTGTAGTGGGATTAATAAATGTAGTGAATTATATGTAATGACTTATGGATAATGTTATATATATTTATGTTTGAATATTCTTTAAATGGGTTATGTAATGATGGTAAGGGTTCTGTTGCGCATGGAGGAAAATCCTACTCCCTTATATTGTGTATTGATTCATGGCACCTCACACCATTGATACTATGTAAAACATCGGGCTAAGGCTCCAGAATACTTGTGTGGAGTTATGAAATGAGGTCTCACTCACCATTTTGAGTGTTGTTTATGAAATCTCACACTCTATTGGCATATAAAACTAGTTCCCTATTTCTTGATATTTTAGGTTCATTTATGCTAGTTATGGATGACTGAGTTATGCCAGGTCGAGCCAACACCTCATATTCTCGGTATATGGACACTTATGTCCATACGTACTTGGATCATATGGATGAAAAAAAATAACTATAATATGTATATATTATTACAATATACATATGGTTACTGGTCATACATATTACTCTAGCAGTGAGCAGATGTAGGCTGAGTCGGCCATGTTTCATATTGGAACCTGGACTAACCATTGTTTATTTATTTATTTTGATATGGTTTATGATTTATATTTAATGAAAACTTATTTTATTGTTATTAAGGTAATGGAGTTAGTTGTAGACATGGTGAGTGGTAATTTTCTGAGATTTATATCTCACACCCTTCTCGGGCTGCAATTTCAATGGGCTACCCATGTAGAACATCTTTTCAAAGGTACATGGATGATTTCTTGTTCTATTTAGCTTTTTCCTTAGAGGTAAGAGCATGGGACTGTGCTGGAGCTTGGTATTCACAAGGATATCTACCTTGGGGATTACCATTCATTTCATTAATTATGTACCTTACTGTATTATTTTACCATTAAATATCTACTTTTTAAAATGATATATCATCATTTGAACATGAATTCATAGGTTGTATATTGTTGTTGGACATATTTTAAATATTCACTTTATATTACTCTTCTTTTGTTATGTTGTTTATTTAAGACTTATTCCACTATTTTATGTCATTTATTGTCTAAAATAACATTGTGCTACTTTGAGCATGGGGGTATAGTCTCCCTACTATCACCTCTTTAAACCCCTACAGCTAGTCGGTAGCCTCTGAAATATGGGGAGGTATGTTTGAGGCCATGTGACTCTCTGGTCCAGTTAATGTCTTAGTGGTCAGTTTTGTCCAGATTTTACATAACACATCATGTAACATTTTTATATATAATTATACATTCTACCAACATTTCTTGAGGGATGGAGATATTTTTAAAGGGTTTATTATGACCCATGACACCTTGATATGGTAATCTAAAGGAAATACTTATTTTCAACAATACAAATATATAATGACATCACATTTAATATCTCATAAATGATGTTCATAAACATTGGTAGATTTTTGTGGACCATGAACCTATAAAATGGAGTCTTCTTATTCAACAAGCTCACCACACCCATTATAAACCACCTCCATTCCTCATTGAATATCATATTAACAATTGAGATCCTATCTCAAGCCATATCCTAACAAATATATTAATAAAATATTATAATTAATAATTCAATTTTTTCAATGAAGAATAATTTCACAAAAACTTTCTAGGAAAATTAGAACCTCCACAACATCAAGGAATGTCATGAAAATTTATTGGGGCATTCCCCTGGAATAACTGCAAAAAAATCCCCATCACATGAAATCCACTCAATTATCTAATTCCATTATAAATTTGAAAAAATTATATTTAAAATCACTGGGTAATGTATATTCTATGATACAGTGAGAGTTCAAATGTGTTCATCCTCTCAATACATCCTCTATCCACTGAATAAAATTCCACATCATTTTGGATGATTTAAACCATGCTATAGGGAAATCATCATAAAACCCCAAATTAAATACTTGAAAATCAATGGTTAGTAGAGGGGAATAAGAAGAAGAGAAATGGGGGGGGGGAAGTAATCACAATAAATATAACATGGAATAACAAAAATATTACCATATCCTCGGGGGATGAATGGATGAAATATTGTGGAGTAGACCATACTTTCACTCTCCTGATGTCCCTTTTCTTTTAAATTGAGATGGGGGATAACCCTAAAGTGAAGGTTATACCCCTATTTTAAAATATGTTAAATGGACCCTTTATTGTGTGACCTATATGGATCATTGTATATTTCCCTAAAGTTGTCACCCATCATGATGTGGCCCATTGGGTCACAAATTAATACATCTATCAAATATAGAACCTATGACCACACGACATACCATACATGGTATGACCCATTCAGGCCAAAAAATAAAACAACATTCATAGGTAGAACCAAATTAGCTATATCCATTCCATCATGACATGGACTCCTCCTCGAAATCATGAAATCATCCTATCCTTCCACGGAATGTCATTATCCCTCATATCACTCTGTGATCATCATCATGGTGAAAACATAAGTGTCTTTACATGATCTACAGTTCCCGTGGAAAATAGAAAATTAGTATGTAATGGCCCCCAAGCCACACATGCAATTGTCATAACCATGAAATGATGTTGTACACCAATGTTCTTTAATTTAGTGAAAACCCCACAAGACATGTCATATCATGAAACAAATTTGTGATAGTGTGACCTATCAAACCCTTACCACCCATTTCCAACTCAAGAATCAAAACATCATTACACCTATTGGTCATGCTTTGCCCTACTTCTATGATGATTTAGTGTATTTCAGGGAATGGAGAGATCCGTAGACCAATCCCACACCATGTGATAACCCTTATATACCAACATAGGATTATCCATATATAATATAATTCATATATAGGTCCTCATGAACATGTATCAACATTCATACAAGATCCCCAAATATCTCCTATTGCACTAAAAACATTAAAAAACATAACCTTGAGAAATTCCAAACTTAAGAATCCAAATCCAAATATCTACTACCAAAAACTACATTGTCCAAGGGAATAAATTCATGTTCCCTATGAATTTCACTATCCATAAGGATGAGGGTAGTTTCACAAAACCTAAAAAATTCTTCTCATCTTTATGATTCCATAGTGGTCCATCATCAATCATACCCAACAGTCTTTGGTAATCAATTTACTACTAAATCACTTCATTATGTCTCAAAATTCAAAATGACAATCTAATGTAAAACTATAAACAACATGTTTTACTTTTCATTGAAGGATGAGCTACCAATTCCTCACCCCATTTAACACTGAAATAATTCCTAACTGTAATTATTTCTCTAAAGACTCTCATGTATCAATAACCAATTCATCCCCATATTTATGTTTATCCCCAACATAAAACTCTACAGAAAAAGGTTGATTCATTTTCATGGTGCTACCCTCCCTAGGAACCACAGAACAAAAATTCACTTTAATTATTATATCTATATGCTCTTTGTGGTTTCAAATTCACCACATCTAATTACATGAAAAAACTAGTTAGTCAACCATTGACCAAACCTACCTAAAAATGATTAGTCCCACACATTGACAAGCTATCACATCACCCAATCATGATGCCTCAATTTTCAAAAGAATAACATTAAATTCCATTTACCAAAACAAAATTATATACCCAATACATGGTGAAATTCCATTGTTAATTCATGAAAAACCCACACCATCCATTATAGTTTTTCCAGAAGAACACACACACCTCCAATTTTACTCACTCTCTAATCACACAATCTTCCATCCTGAGACCAATTCCATAACCTGGAATCTTCTCAAAACTATATCCAAATCCCCAATATTTTATTTATAATGGAACTAGATAAATTCAGATCCACCTCAACACTAGAATCCCAAATTAATCATGAAAATCTAAGAACTAATATTAACACCTCCATAAATGTTCTCACATAAGGGTCACCCACAAATGATCAATAACATTCTATCCACCATACGATATTCCTTGTCGACACTATTCTAAATCTAAACAACCATTATCCATAAGTAATTTCCTTTCCATTATCAAGATCAAGGACTAGGAATGACTTACCAATAATAGTTTATTGGTAACATTAATCACTCATCGATACCTGTTAATGGCCCACTGGGATTAATATCGTCAACGCTCACTAAAATTCATCCCTAAAGTGGGGCACACCCTTCAACATCCATTGGTGTGATCCTCACCATATGGATTACCTTCACATTATCCTTGATTGAAATTACTTAAAGATTCTATAATTTCATATGTGTCACTCTTCCAGAGCCATGCTCACCCCATCCCAAAAAAACCCACCAAGGATCAAGATTATATCGACTATATCATGATACAAAATCAATTGATGATGTCACTTAGGCTAACTCTGAAACAACTTATATTCTCAATAAAACCTCCAAAAACTATGAATACAAGAATATCAATGAGTCCATAGGTCATCAACCTTCATTAAAATAACCAATAATTGAAAATCCAAATTGGCACCATGCATATCAGTCTTCAAATTCCCTATTGAATCAAGGATATTCACAAAAAAACTACACCAATAGTCACTCGCATATTCCAATGAAGAGTAGATGTAATTTATAAAATTACAATATCTTTGTTATCACTGTCCATATCTAACTCATTCAAACCCAATTGGTGTGTTCTCCCATAATTACTTATCACAAAACTAGAATCATGCACCAATGAATCACATATCATCAATCATACGCTCAAAAGACTAAGAAACCAACCATCACTCAACATTTCAATCTTATCTAGTTAAAATAAATCATATATTCTTTCTGTACAAAATATTAAGGAACCTCAATAATTCTATGTCATATCACATGAACTCCAACTACTCAAACATCATTACAAATCCATAATTGTCTTCCCATTCTCTATATGTCCTAGATTTAACCATATTGGAAAACCATCCAATAGTATTTGTCATATAACTGATCATACCCTTTAAATCCTAACCCCCATATCATAATAATTAGATGGATTTATATCTCAAATCACAAGACATTCCACCTTCCTTTCCTTGTCCCTCACAAGGGTATACATTCTTCGAAGGCAACCTGTTACCACTCTAAACAACTGTTACTCATACGTCACCCATATTTATCCTTCAGGATACATCATAAAGGTATCCAATTGCAACAATAACCGATCCTACTATAAATTGATATAATGGAAGGACTATATAACAATCACTTAATAATGTTTCATTATAAGTTCAACCGTACCTTACATAATAAAATATAATATGGTTCATTCAAGTAGAATTTGACCAAAATTTTATATAAGAAAAAATAATATATGTTTTTTTGAATCATTAAATAAATAAACCCTTTATTTTTAGGAAAAAACAACATATTAGAACATAACTATTTTGTGAACCCTTTTTGAAAAATATGGTTTATGTACATAGGCCACATTCCACCATGGTCAAGAGAGTAAAAAATAAGTAATGAGACGAATTAAATACATCATATTACAATAAATATGGGAAATATAATAATTAAAACCAATAACTTCATTCCCATGATCCATGAATAAAATAAGTTCCACTAGGAAGGTGTTTGTGACTCAAAAGTCTGAAGTCCATAAAAATCCCTCAAAATTTCCCTTATATTGATTTACCTCATATATATGTAGTAAAATAATGAAAATACAATCTAAATTACATTTTAATTCCCTAACCAAAAACCACTCATTAGTGTCTTAGCTTGTTCGCAAACTGACCTCTAGAATGCGTCAGAGTACACTGAAGGATGTTGATTGGTGAATAGGTCTAAAAATATATATTTTTTAGAATATAACATTTATATGATAATAAAAAATAATAAATAAATAAACAATAATCATTCCAAACATCCCATCCAAGTACGTAGTAGAAAACCCAACATTGATGCCAGAACCAAGGAATATGAAAGAGTAAGATCAACATAACAATTGATTTCATAATCGGGAAATGAAATATGAAAAACAAATAAAAAAATATACATAGAGTCTCTATTGTATCATGGATTCTAATTTATATACTATATCTATGCTATCTAGCTAAACCAACCAATAATAGTCATCAACTCTACATAGACTTGGGATCATTAGATCTTCTCACATACAAATGTCCTACTATCGACCTAGGTGTGTGTAAATAAATATCCAAAGGCTACCAAAAAAGTTTTCTATATATTTACCAATGAATATATTTCATGAACAATTTGATATTACTAGAATAAAAAAATAAATTTTAATTGCTTAATATAATAATTTCTATTTATCCATGGGTTCTAATGAGACAATTATGGTCCACCATGCCAGCTTTGACTAGTTCTAAATGTGTCTGATTAAGTCATGTCATAATAAAAAGGGTTTTATAATCATTCACCCTTGATAACATCAAAAATATTCTAATGGTGTTAATAAACATCCCTCCAGGATATACAATCACATATAATCATTGGTGGGATATGCAGCCCACTGGGATATACCGTCACACATAATCATTGGGACATAAGTTACATTTTAGGTAATTCCATCTTATATAATCATCAGGGGAATAAGTACTCCACCTAGTTATTCTGTCATACATAATAATTAGTGGGATCTGATTCCTATGTAAATATACCATCATATATGATCAACATTTGATTATTAGACCTCTAGGATATACCATCATACAATTTCCTTTGTAAGATAAATGCTCCACCGAGATATAACATCATTGATAATCATCAGGAAATAAATATCCCACCTAGACCCAACATCATACATATTTATAAATAGAAAATAATCACTATTTAAAAAACCATATATGTAAAGGAAACATGGTTGGTGAATTTTCCAAACATGATATACATTAACTATGTTTTCATCTCAATCACATTACCTATACTTATCAATATACCCATACCAGGATAAAACACTATATTA